>OY728147.1:1484666680-1485916680 GCA_963277665.1 Viscum album | reverse complement strand
GGAAACAGGGAAGCAGTGCTAGGAAGGCATACAGAAGGAAATAACCTTCCGAATCAGCATCCTGAGATGGTTGGAATTGGAACTGAACAGTTTGTTGCAGTAATGGCGCAGTTGACTCAAGCCATAAATGGTGGGGGTATCCATGCACGAGATCAGCCAGATCAACCACAGAGGAACATGTCAGTGGTGGAACATTTCATGAGGCAACATCCCCCATCATTCAGAGGATCATATAACCCTGTGTTAGCTAAAGGGTGGATTAAAGCACTGGAGAAGATTTTCGATGTCATGGGGAGTTCAGACAATCAAAAGGTTAGTCTTTCTATTTACCGTTTGGAGGGTTAGGCAGATCAGTGGTGGTCGATGGTTAAAAATATCAGGGACGCTGATGAGATTGATTCTCTCGACTGGGATGAATTCAAAGGTATTTTTCTTGAGAAGTATTTTCCTAAGGCTATTCGACTTAGGATGGAAAAGAAATTCTTGGAATTGAGGCAAGAGGAAGACTCAGTGGCTACCTATGAAGAAAGGTTCACTCGATTGGCAAGGTATGCTCCAAATTTTATCCGATACCTTGATAGTAAAATCAATCGTTTTTACTCAGGATTAAAGCCAAAATATCGAAGGGCATTAGCTTCTTGTGAGTTTAAAAGTTATGAAAAGCTTGTTCGATGTGCTGAGAAGGTGGAAATGGAGTTTGCCGATGATCAAGTGTTCTATAATAACCAACAAAAGAAGAGACCGCGGTGGCAGGAGAAAGGTAAGAATTCTTCAAAAAAGTCTGATGGTAAGAAAACTAAGTTTACAGTTTGTGATAAATGCGGCAAAAGGCATGCTGGGGAATGTCTTCTGAATTCTGGAAAGTGCTACCGATGTGGTAAGATGGGGCATAAGGCTCGTGATTGCACTGAAAAGGATCAAGGTGAAGGTAAGACCAAATTTGATTTACAGTTAGTGAAATGTTATAAGTGAAATGAGATGGGTCACTGTGCAAATGAGTGTCTGACAAAGAGCTTGAGTGATGGGAAGCAGTTAGACTACAAGCAGAAAGGGGTGGTGAAATCCTTTGCAACTACTTCATCAGATGTCGGGCCGTCAAATGAAGTTGTATCAGGTACTTTGTTTGTTTTTTCAGATTATTCCAGTGTGTTGTTTGATTCGGGGTCTACACATTCTTTCATCTCTGAAACCTTTTCTAGTAAAATGGGAATACCATCTCAAGAAATGACTCCTGAACTTGTGGTAAAGACACCTGGGGGAAATGTTGATGCAAAAAGAATTTATAAGAATCTTCCTATCCTTATCTGTGGAAAGAACCTACTTGCAAACCTTATTGTTCTACCTCTAGTAGAGTTTGATGTTATCCTGGGTATGGATTGGCTCTCTATTTACCTTGATAAGATTGACTGTAGATCTAAAGAAGTATCTTTTCAGAAATACTTTCAGTTTGTGTACAAGAATGAACCCTTACTTTTGATAACATATCAAGAGGCCGAGAAACTTGTAAAAGATGGAAATGAATGTTACCTTGCACACATCGTTGAAAATAAAGGAACTGTTCAAATTAATGATGTGTCAGTGGTAAATGAGTATCCTGATGTTTTTCCTGATGAGTTGCCTCGAATAATACCAGATCGGGAAGTTGAGTTTACTGTTGACTTAGTTCCTGATGCTAAGCCAATTTCAAAACCCCCTTATCGAATGGCTCAAATTGAACTTTTAGAGTTAAAGGAGCAATTGCAAGATTTATTAGAGAAGGGTTTCATTTGACCTAGCACATCACCATGGGGTGCTCCTGTTTTATTTGTTAAAAAGAAAGATGGTTCTATGAGACTTTTCATTGATTATAGGGCCTTGAATAATATCACTATTATGAACAAATATCCTTTGCCTCATATCGATGATTTGTTTGATCAGCTCCAGGGAGCTCAGTTTTTATCAATGATTGACTTGAGATCGGGGTACCATCAACTGAAGGTAAAGGAGGCAGATATTCCGAAGACCGCATTCCATACGATATATGGCCATTAGGAATTTGTAGTAATGACTTTTGGGCTAACCAATGCACCTGCTGTATTCATGGACTTAATGAATAGAATTTTCCATGAGTTCTTGGATAAGTTTTTGGTGGTTTTCATTGATGATATTTTGGTGTTTTATAAAAGTAAAGAAGAGCATGAAAGACATTTAAGGGTTATTTTTCAAACATTAAAATAAAATAATTTTTATGGGAAATTTATTAAATGTTAGTTTTGGTTGCAACAAATTTCTTTCCTTGGTCACATTGTTTCTAAAGATGGGATAACTATTGATCCTGCAAAAACAAAAGTTGTTGAAGAATGGCCAAGACCCACAAATGTAACCGAGATTCATAGCTTCCTTGGTTTGGCAGGCTATTACCGAAGGTTTGTTAGAAATTTTTCACGGTTATCTAGTCCAATGACTAAGCTAACTCAGAAGGGTGTTATGTTTATCTGGACAAAAGAATGTGATGATTGTTTTCAGGAATTGAAAAGAAGATTGGTGAATGCTCTAGTTTTGGCACTACCTTCCAGGAATGGTGAGTTTTTTATCTATAGTGATTCTTCATTGAAAGGACTTGGTTGCATCTTAATGCAGAATTATCAGGTAATTGCTTATGCTTCACGACAGTTGAAGACTCATGAGGTAAATTACCCTACACATGATTTGGAATTAGCTGCTTTTGTTTTTGCTTTAAAAATTTGGAGGCATCATTTGTATGGAGTAAAGTGTGAAATATATACCGATCACAAAAGTTTAAAGTATATATTCACTCAAAAAGAATTGAACATGAGACAAAGGAGATGGCTAGAATTAATCAAGGATTATGATTGTACAATTCATTACCATCCGAGAAAAGAAAAAAAAGTGGCTGATGCTTTAAGTCGAAAATCTAATGCTTCATTAGCAATGTTGCGTTTGGAACATGATCCTTTGGTTAAGGATTTGATGAACTTTGGCATAGAAGTTGTTGGTGCAGGAAGTTCTTCTGTTTTGTTTCAAGCATCAGTGAGATCATCTCTATCAGATAGAATCAAGAAAGCACAGAAGCTAGACAGTGAGTTGCAGAAAAAGGTAGAGCTGGTTCAGAAAGGTAAGTTGCCTGAATTCAACATTGATAATGATTGCATTTTGAGATTTGGGAAGATATTGTGTGTGCCTTTTGATTCACAGTTGAAGGGAGAGTTGTTATGTGAAGCTCATAGTTCTCCGTTTTCAGTTCATCCTGGCAGTACTAAGATGTATAGAGATCTGCGGGAGTATTACTGGTGGGATGGAATGAAAAGAGATATTGCTGATTTTACTGTGAAGTGTTTGACATGTCAACAGGTTAAAGCAGAGCGGCAGTTACCAAAAGGGATGCTTCAACCTTTACTAGTGCCAGAGTGGAAATGGGAGAATATATCCATGGACTTTGTTGTGGGATTACAGAAGACATCTCGAGGTAATAATGCAATCTGGGTTATTGTTGATCGCTTGACTAAATCTGCTCATTTCCTTTCTATACGAGATAATTTTTCCCTAGATCAACATTCCCGTTTATATCTTAAAAAGATAGTCAGGTTACATGGAGTTCCTCTCTCCATTGTATTTGATCGTGATCTCAGGTTGACTTCTAACTTTTGTAAAGGCATTCATAAGTCGTTAGGTACTTAATTAAATTTTAGTACAGCTTTTCATCCTCAATCAGATGGGAAGTCAGAACGAACAATTCATACCTTGGAGGATATGCTACGAGCTTGTTCGATGGATTATCAGGGATGTTGGGACCAACATCTTTCTTTGGTTGCATTTTCATATAATAACAGTTTTCATTCCAGTATACAGATGGCACAATTTCAGGCATTATATGGGAAGCGGTGTCGAACTCCAGCTTTCTGGGATGAAGTGGGTGAAAGGAAGTTGATGGCACCAGAATTGGCAGAAGAGATGGCAGAAAAAGTTCAGCTGATTCAGAAGCACATGAGAACAGCTCAGAGCAGGCAGAAGAGTTATGGGGATAACCAGAGGAAGGATCTATCTTTCGAGGTAGGTGATCATTTTTTTCTCAAGGTTTCTCTTTGGAAAAGTGTGATGAGATTTGGTAAGAAAGGAAAGCTGAGTCCAAGGTTTATTGGACCATATGAAATTCTGGGGAGAGTTGGATCAGTTGCTTATCGAGTGGCTTTACCTCCGAGATTATCTCAGGTACACAATGTTTTTCACGTTTCGATGTTGAGAAAGTATATGCCAGATCCATCTCATGTTTTGAGGCTAGAGGTAGTTCAGCTGGAAGAGAACCTATCTTATGAGGAACAAATGGTCTAGATTCTTGACCACAGAGAGCAAGTGTTATGAAATAATGTGATTCACCAGGTAAAGGTTTTGTGGAAAAACCACATGATTGAACAGGCAACATGGGAATCTGAAAATGCAATGAGGGATAAGTACCCCCATTTATTTGATAAGTAAATAAATTGTGGGGTCACAATTTTCTAAAGGGGGGACGGATGTAACATCCCATGTAAGTAATGAATAATAGATATTTTTATCTATGTCTATTAATGAATTAGATAGTGATTTAGAGGCTTAAAATGAAAATAAATCCAATCTTAAGCATGGAATACACTAATATTCTTAAAAGATTGTTTTACTGCCTTTTGAAGGAAAACCATTTTTAAAGATATCTTTTGAAAATTTTATAAGCTATGTTGTCAAAATAAACTTATTCTTTATGATTGGGACATCAAAATTTACTTTGTGTGAATTTTTGGTATTTTTCAGACAATGTTCATTTTTTAATGAATAGTGAAAAATACTGCATTTTACATCAAAACTTCTTTTTAATATAATTTATTTATATGATTAGATTATATTTTGAATTGGTTTTGAAGTGGAATTGGAATATATTTTTACCATTTAATCCAATGGTGGTCATTGGAATCAATTTCACATTGAAATTAGACTTAAACTGGTGTCAATATTTTGATACTTATTGTTTTATAAAAACACGATATTTGCTCTGACAGCGGGAATTAATTATTAAATTAATTAATGTGACTTATATGTTTTGAATTTGGTAAAATATACTTCATTTTTGAATTTGGAAATCAAATATATCTTAGGGTGAATTTTTGGTAATTTTCTGAAAAACATCAATTTTTTATGAATAGTGAAACCACTAAGTTGTACTTATAAAAACTGATTTTCCGTTTAAATGAAATTTTGCCATCATTGTGTTTTGAATTTCAAAAATTTGACATACATGGTTGTCATTAAGAAGTAAAATGTGGTTCAATGAGATTAAAATAATTTTTTGGTGAATAGTAACTTATTATGTTTTTAAACGCGATTAGTGGTAATTAGTTTCGTTTAAGGTAAAAATAATGCTTTAATAAAATAAGATGAGCTTGAAACATGTCCTACCCTCATTGGTTGTGTCATGGACGACCAAGACAAGCCATGGGTCAACTTGGGGACCCCATGGAGCCACTTTGGTTGGGAAATGACATAAATAACTTTTTATTTAATGTAAAAGTAAAAATGACACAAACATCATATGTTTTACGAAAACATTTTTACATGGGGTTATAAAGATCAGATTTTTGATTATAAATATTAATTGGAAAGATAAAAAGATTTCCTACATCATAGTATTTTTTTTTATAATTTTTAGACTTTAAATAAAATAAATTATTTATGACATCATGATGATGCAGCGATGACCTAATTATTTAACGATTTAAATAAAATGGAAAGATAATGTAATATCTAAGCCCTAAACATGTCCAAAACCTATTGTATGGGTATATTTCGAACCCTTATCGCCTTATAATCTAATTATAATAATGTGAGAACATTTAAATCCGAAACGCATTTTCAAATAAAGTAATATTTCTTTACTTTCCAAGAGTGCCCCTCCTCTCCTCTTATAAAAGGCCCCCACCTCTACAACATTATCCACACTCCCAAAGCCTTTGGCTCGGCCAACCCCTGCCCATTTACTCTCTCCACATCCCTCTCCTAATCCTAGAGGATTCCTTTTGGGTAGAATCTTTTCAAAGGAATCCTTTAGGCTCAAATCAAAAGGAGTTACACTTTTAAAGGTAATTAATTCTCTAATGTTCATTTGTTTTATTTTGCTTCTCCAACCCCCTAAACTCTTTTTATTTACTTCTTTTGTAACAACAACAGTATCTTAAATATACTAGGATGTTGTTATAAGATTTATTCGAGCTACACTCTCACACAACTACATAAAATGGTTAAAGAACATACGGTTTCCGTGGATGGCGAAATTCTGCCTCCCGAAACGATGATTGTTCAATACTCATTTAACACCTTCAAAGGTGGCCATTATGATGTCACTATTTTTATATATGATATATAATATGTTTATTATTTCCTTAAGCTTCTGTATTTTTCATTTATGGCATACCATTATTGTTTCCATTATGGGTAAACACGATATCTTCATTTTAGGAAGTGCGGACTACCGCCCCCTGAAAGTGATTTGATTCGTTAATACCATATGTGGGATGTGTAAAGGATAAAGTTAATGATATTATATATGTTATTATACTGGAATTATAATATACTCTTATATCATTATGATTCCATTCCAGAAAATACGAAATAGAAATGGAAGTAGCGTTCATGCGTACGTACGGCTTACCGTCTCCATGAACGGTGCATTTCATTTCTCACCTCTAAATGATTATGTAATATTATAAATGCATGAATTTACTAGATATATATGACATATATGATATCTACATCATGAATACAATTATGGATATAATGGATACATGAACAACATGTAATTATAAAGGGCTTATTTTTGACTCAAGTACCAATGATCGTTAAAATGACCGTTATTAACTTAAATAATTACATAGTGTTCATGACATGGTAACAAGTGATATAAAAGGAATAATGAACTTGAAAAAGGTTATTAAGAAAGTAGAGATTAACTCAAGTTTATTATTCAGGAGATTAAAGAATGATCGAGTCATGTCGGATACGAGGTAAGGGAACTTCTTAACCCAATTACCATTCTTTGGGTTATTCTCCTACTTTCAAATTATGTCATGATATTATTATGTCCTATCTTGTATTTGTAATTTCTTTATGTGTAATTATAGTGAATTTACATAATAGATCTATTTTATTTTAAAAATTATCTTTGTATGGGATTTCGTCTCAATCTCCTTTCATTGAGGCATATTTTGTTTTATACACAACCTTCTTTTATACAGTGTATAAACCCCTTTGACTTTTACGTTTATCCAAAAGGAATCTTTTTTATACGAAGCGTTTTACTAAACGATAAAAGGGAATGTTTTTGTCGTACGTATGCGGCGACAACGACTTCTCCGCCGCTGTGACCGTTATTTGAGTTTCGGCTTCCTCTACAAGCCATACCTTTTTTTTAAAGAAAAATAAATATCATGTTTTACTTTTCTTTTATTTTGGTATTGAAAATGGTTTTCATAATGTTTTTATATCAATATGTTGTATTTATATCTTGTGATCGAAAGGTTGAAATGTTATGTTTCCTTTATGCATGTTTTATGTGATATGATTATGTTGAGGTTCTAGGGCATTATTATGAAGACGGGTGGTTCCGTGATAAACTAAGGGCGGGTGAGCCCGATATAGCTCTCCAATGCATTGGGTAACGCGAAGGAGTGAAACGTTAAGGTTTCTCCGAAGAGATTTAGGGAATATACTCTGATGGGTATTCCAAACGTAACCAAGAGGGTTACTCCCTACGTAAGAATGTTATGAATGCCTCAAGTTAGCTTTATGTCTGATGATTTCTATGATTTATTCTTGATTTGATGAGCTATGTTAAAGTGCTTATGTTTCATTGGTAAAGTATGATCTTATCCTTATATATATATGTACCCATGTTTCCTTTCCATATTTTTATATCCCTTACTGAGCTTTTTATGCTCATCCCAAGTTTTTTTGAAATGTTTTTCATAGGTCAAGGGAAAGGTACATGATATGATGATAGTGTCAAGGATGTGTCAAGAATGAATCCATGTTTATTTTAAATATGTTTCCATTTATGGGAATAAAGAATACTATCTTTATGTAACCACATTGTTTATATGTGGAATGTAATGAAAGTTTTATGATCTAATTCTCTAAAACTCTAAACCCGAAAAGATCCTCAATGTGTAATCTTGTAATAACTCAAGATTAAGTAAGGTTTAAGGCTGGGGCCTTATATAAACAATCCTTCTACTTTTAAAATATTGATTCATACAATGTTGACCACGTAAATCAGTATTCATTTTCTAATGGTATCAATTGTGTTGTAATATTGAAAATACCTTAATTAAGTTGTTATTGTACCCAATGATTCCATGAAAACATTGATCCTTAATGATTTTCATTTGAACATTCTTTGACATCAATGACCTCAATTTCCCAGGATCTACAAAAATACAATCTTCAAATTAGAAATGTGTAAGTAATCATACCTCTAGAACCCAGAAGTAGAATATAGAGATGATTTAACCTTAAGGAGTCTAAAATGATTAAAAATTACTATGAATTCTCATCAATATACATAGTGTAAAAAAGGGTATCATCCCTAGAAAATATCAATATGGTGTTACAAAATGGGTGAAAAATAATGCTTATTATATACATTAACATAGTAGGAAGATTCTTCTATCCAAAAGGAATTAACAAATATTCAAAATTCTTATACTAGAAAAACAAAATCATAGGAATATCCCGCAATCTAAAACAAATTTGAGGGTGAGATGTATGAAGGTCAGTCTTTGAGAACCGCATTACCCCTTTAATTTATTGAATATATTGTCAATTCATGGAAAAGAAAAGTTATTCTTGATCATGATGTAGTTTCACTTATGATAATCCAAAAATAAGAACATATTCAAATCAAAATTATTAGAGAAAAGGAATGCAACCACCCAAAGAGAATTGTATGGTATGATGAATCTTTTAGGATCATGATCTTCAAGAAAGATCATCACTTCCCACAATTTATTTTGGGGTCATGTGATACAGAGTAATTGATATTAGTTCAGTTCCACATACCATGATGATGGTAAATTCCATCCCCACTAATCTGGTTGCCTTGAGAAATATCTAGAGAACATATTAGGATATAATCCCACTATTTGAGGTAAGACTCACCACTTATTAGAATAAACTACACCATGGAAAATAAAATACATATTTCTTATTGTCAGTCATGCCTATATCTAATTAAGACCTACATTGCTATATTGTAACTCCCACTATTTATAGAGTGTGTATTAAAAAACCAAATGTGACTAGTTAGATATTCTACTATAATAATAGATAATAAATTCAATAAATTGAGTTAAGTCATCCATACCTAACATGAAATCAATATATACCTTATTAAGATCCATGAGGGCTTAAAAATGCTTTCATGATTCAACCATAAATGTATTGGTTGGAAACTTCATGGTCTATTCTATCATCTTTTAAAACTGATTATATAGGAATATATATGATGGAATGGATTCCAATTTATGCCTAGTAAGAAATGACACATTCATAAAAATAAAATAATGAAAGGAACCTATATCAAATAAATCACTTTATAAAGTAGAAGATATAAGATGGTTCCTCTAATAGTAGAAGGATAAGCTCTGATATTTGTTATAAGTTTCTACATGGTATAAATACTTCATTAAACCTCTTACTAACTCCAAGAAATAATTCCTTTCACATAATAATGAATTATATCTAATGGAAATTTCCACTATCTAGGTCTCCTAGAATAAATTGTCTAAATGTTGTTTGAATATGACACTTAAATTGTACAACTAAATTTTCATTGTATTCTTATGATTACTGAGACTGTGTCCCTATTATCTTAAACATACCCCACTAGAAAAATCTCTAATCATATTCATAATAACTACTTAATTTTCTTCCTTAAGGAATATTTAGTCATGATGTGTATAGGTCTCCCACAATGATAACACCAAATAATAGATATTCTAATGATAGTAGGAAAAGGCATAAATGAACTTAGATCCCCTAATGAAAATAGTAATTTAACAACACCTCTCAATATCACTTTTATCTTCCATATGATAAATCACCAGGCAGTTGATGTAGTAGTCGACCACCCACTCCAAAATTTACATTAAAACTAGTCTCTATGAGAATATATTTCTTGACTACATCCATAAACATCAAAATATTAAATGGTGTAACCTGGGTTTTTAAATACCCCTTAATCACTATTTAAAAAAATTATCATGGATTCATAATATTTTTTAGAAAGGGAATGAAATAGATAATATACATAAAGTTTGAAGCATTTTTTATAAATAATGTCTAACCTTGATGTAGGTTTATGAAGTCATTCACCTTTACTTAAGATAGGGTATCACAGTAAAATTTAAAAAATAAGATAATTTAATATCATTCAATGGTGAGGCCTTGGTATTTCATATCCTAATGAAACACATCCCACCATTGACATTCGAACTCTTCTATCATGAATGTATCTAGCCAAATTTTTTTACTTCTCTAGTGTTTTGATTATTTCAATGATATATTGGTGGTGATTAACCCACTCCTCATCAAACTAAGGAGATGAATTACCTTGTAACATTAAAGGATAATGATTTTATCAATATCACATGATATCAAAGGCTATAGTATCCTTCCATTGATCTCCTTGAACAGCTACATAAAGAAAATGAGCAAGACCCTGAATGACCTGACTGTCAGCCTGTGGTCAAACTAGTAGTTTATACTTACGTAATCCTTACAACATTGTAATAAGTGGTCATCTTGCAAGAATCATCTAAAGTAAAATATAATGTAATATCAACTTCCTTATCAAAATAAATAGCCCCAAGGATTTAACTACACTATTTAGTTTAACTGTAACCCCATTTTTTCTCCATCACTTTAATTTACCAAACATTTTTAAATTGTAAACACCTTTTTATAATCCATTTTAATATACTATACATAATTATTGAATTATTTAGAATTCTATAAAGTCATTATCTATACATAACCTTTAATAATATTAATACCATCATCATAAAAATTGCTATAAATAAATGGAATCAATTTTTATCCCATTTTAACCTAACCATTAGCAATAAATATATGAGAAAAATGATATTTATTTATTGTTAATGGTTCTATAAACATAAATTTCGAAATAGTTTTTATAGTAGTATGATTACCAATGACATGTATTTATACAACATGGTATAATTACTTACTCATTACAAATTATCTAATCCTAGTATGATATATGATACACGAGGACACAGAAAAACACAAAGGATAATAAAGATCCTAGACTACCCCTGGTGACTTGACCTTCCACCATAATTATATTGGTCATGCATATAGTTGGGGGACTTCATAATTCCTAAAAATCCTATCTATTTGATAATATCCAATCCTATACCCAAGATCCCTTAAATTTTTATTTAATACTACATTATAATGTATATGACCAGAATACATGAACATCACTAGAGTTAAACCATCACAACATCTCAGACACACCTCTCATTCACCAAAGGCTATAATAAACCTCAAAGATCAATAAATACTATCATGGGAGTTGATTTTTTACTTTTTAAACATGTAGTAAGCTAAAATAGGATCATACATGGAAGAGAAATTAAATACTCATGATTTGGATATAAATAATATGCAAATGGTTATAAATTCAATTGAGTGTAATAACAAAACAAAAAAAATAAGAAATATTTTTACATGGACATGAAACTATATAAATAAAAGGTCCAGATACATTTTACTATATATAATGTAATTTATACTAAGATAAAAATATATATACATACACATATATATACAGACACACACACACACACACACACACACACACAGACACACACACATATATATATATATATTAAATTTTAGTCTAAATGAGACTTAAGGATTCAAGGTACCTCTACCAGGCATGGATATTTTCCAAAATGATATTTGGGACAACCAATGTGAACTCAACCTATAAATATAGAAAAATACCCAAAAATTATCAACCATAATTTTTTCTCTGTGTGTGTAACTAGATCCCATATTTGGTACCGTTCCCTTACCTAGACCAGGAATAAACTACTTCACATGTCTTACTAAGGTTTTGTGTTGGGAAAGAGTATGAATCTAAGAAGGTAGTTTCCACTCAACAACTAATAATCTGTCGTAATCAAGTGTGTATTTTAAAAACTATAAAAATATTAAGGAAAAAACAAGTCCATGGAATAATAATAATTATACGAATACTCGTTAAAAATAAAAAGTAACTCCATAGGATGTGAGGGTCTGTAACTAAATGCCAATTTTGAGCCTCAACATAGGATTTGGGACAATTTACTAGGTTCATCCCTAATATTTTACCATACAATCTTATATATATTGAATTTTCCTTCCAATTACCCATTAATATGATATTTTGGAATATTGTATAGTATTAAAAAAAGTATCTTAAAATTGAAATTAAAAATATATTATTTCATTCAATTATAAAATTATATATGGAGAATAAATACAATCCATAAAATTGAAATAAGTTAAATGAGAAAATATATAAAAGAAACAACATAACTATATTTTTATATTCTAGAGCATTGCAGTCCCACATAATTACCTTGGTCGCTAAGAACAATGTATATAATAAATGAAAAATTAGGAATATAATTTTCAATTTGAAAAAAATGAATATTGAACTGTAATATGAATTGGTGAAAATAGTTAATGAAGTAAATATTAGGTATTTATTGTTAATATAAAACTAATATTATTATTTCAATAACAATGTGAATGATAATAATAGTAACATAAATGTTAGAAAAAGTAACTTGATCGTCATGACAATAAATTATCTGTTATAATAGTAAAATTAATTTTATTAATAGTTAATATGGATAAAATAAGTATATATTAACATTAGAGTGTTATATAATAAACATTCAATTATAAAAACTCAAAAGAAATCCTAAGTGAATTTTCATATATGTTGAAAATACTTACTTTCTTAATTTAGATAATAAATTCCTAAGATATAGAATTATTTTGATAAATGAATTTAATTTTGGAAATAATCAATTTAATCTTCCATGTTTTATTTTTTTGATAATTATTTTAAAGATATAATTTTTTAGGTAAGTAGTAAAAGTAAATTATATTTGAAAATGCATAAGTTTTATGACATAGTATTGATATAAAAATGACTTAATAAATCATTAAATTGTTTTATTGTCTAAAAATTTACTGAATAAGATAATAAATTAATTTCAATACAAATAAATCAATTTCTAAATGTTACTATTAAATTTTATAGTTTAAAGATATAATGTATATCCTAAAAACTAGTTTTTGTTTTTACCTTTTATAAACTGAATAATAATATTTTAAAAAAATTTAAAAGTTATAAAATTATGTAATTATATTCATATATTAATCTTAATGTCATATATGACAAAAATTACTAGCTTTTATTTATTTATATTTTATTTTTACCAAAATGAAATCTCCCATAATGTATAAATACCCCCTCTCACCCCCAGTAAAATCACTTCCAAGACCAGTCAGATTGCCCAATATATTCTAAATTCCCCCATCTGAAGTCCTATTAGAACCCTAGGGACGTTCTGGTGTCATACATATATAATGATCCAAGAAATCAAGGCCATATGAAAGGACCTATCAATAAAAAATATGCTACATTTTACTATTTTATCCTTTTATTTTTTTCATAGTATGTTCTTCTATTCTTCTATCCGTATCTAAACTAATCCCGCAAAACTAAATGAAATAATATATTTACATAAAATTAATTTTATTATTATACTATAAAAATGTTATTAAAATTTCATTTTTAATTTTTATATTCTCTAATCTCTTTGATATGTCATATTAATGGTAAATTTTATCCTCTTATGGGGATATTGTTAATTATTTACTTGTCACCACCTTCATGGATAGTTAATGTTAAATATTTGAAATGTATAAATATGTACATGATGGAATTTTTAATCATTTATAGGTTATTTTTCTCATGGATAAATAATAATTAATTAATACTATCAAATCAAAAAATATGATAATTAAAATAAACATGCCATAAAACCATTTCATATTTAAGAAAAAGAATTTAAAATATGTTTTAATGATTATAATTGTTCTTGAATAAAAACATGAACATAACTCACTCCATTATTCATGTTTTAGTGAACATAAGATTCTTATACATCAGGTGTAAAAGTTAATTAAGATAATGGTACCTATGGAATGGTGATTCTCATACATAACTCTTTCCTTATATTTTTATAACCTCTCTCTGTGTCTCTTCAAACTACATGTTTCTAAATACCTTGTAAATGTATTTTTACTTTTTTATTACATTGTTCATTTTTGGGATATACATGTTAATAATTCATTGGGATGAATGCTAAGTCACCTTTATAATTTTTTATCAATGCCTTTTTCATTAAAATTATTTTGATTATCCTCCTTTTTGTTCTCCACAGATCATAGAAATTTGATCTTTTATTTGTTATTGATATTTTTAATGACCCAAAATTATTTATTCTCATATTATTTTGGGTATCTTCCATTTTTTTCATTGATATTTGAATCATGTAACCCTTATGAAATAGATTCATTTTTAAGGGGTTTATTTGATATTTATGATTGGTAAATGTTTCTTGTTTCTTTGCAAAGATTGATAATGAAAATTTTATGATGTTATGGGTAGGATTAGAAGTATATATCCCTAAAATTCATCATTTAAAGTAATATATATCAATATACCGTGTATGTTATTCACAGACATGATGAAACTTTGTTGCCATTATCTTTAGTAATCTTTGTACACATATGTTATTCTTAAGATAATGCAAAATTATCTCATGTTCTTCAAATGAGAATTGTGATCAATGTTTATTATGATTCCTTTTTATTCATGTTCCACATTAAATGTCTCTTTCAAAATATTTTCTCATACTTATGATTATGGTTCTATGTTTATTATAAGATAACAATGTATATGATCCCCAATTTATAATATTTTTTTATTTATTATATTCATTCCCAATTATCCTTCTACATAATGGGATTTTATATCACCATTTATTTTATATATTTCAAATGGCGATTATGTTTAACAAAAAAATTTGCAATATTTTTTTTATAACCATATTTTTGGGTTGAAATTATGTTTAACATTTAATTTTGAATCATGATGTATAAACATAATGTTCCCAAAAAACCAAACCTTTTGAACATTTAATGTATTATTGTTATGATATTTTTATTAATAATGGTTTAATAAAAATGTATAAATGATGGGGAATATTATAATTGATATCATATCAATGATCAGTTAATTTGAGTACTAAATTTTTGAAAAATATATGAATCTATATTTAAACACCTCATAAATTAAAACATTAAAATTGATTTTTGTAGGTGAATAAGT
Source organism: Viscum album (assembly GCA_963277665.1). Lineage (NCBI taxonomy): Eukaryota > Viridiplantae > Streptophyta > Magnoliopsida > Santalales > Viscaceae > Viscum > Viscum album. The sequence continues at coordinate 1,485,901,175 of OY728147.1, read as the reverse complement.
TATTTACCTATAATTTATCAAATTATTTTTATTTTAAAATTTCTTATTTGGAAAATTGTTAGAACCAATAGAATTTAGTCCAAGAATCCATGTGTCGGAATATTCAATGATTTTTTAAATGAAATCTCTAATGAAATGGGGGGAGGAGTTAAAAATATTATGAAAATACTTTCCTAGTTTTTTTATGTTATAAAAATAACCCGAAGCATAAGGAATAACATTCTTCACCCACAATTTAGAAATTATAAATTGAATACTTTATGTGGAAACAACCACCAACTTTTAGTTGATTATCAGATTCATTAATTTTAAAACAATGGATAAAATATACAGAAAATATATTTTCATCATTAATTTTGGAAATAAAGAGAGTTTTACTCTAGATGTATACTATTTAGAAAGATATGATAATCAATAGTATATAATGGTCAATAGTATAAATCCAAAGGATAATATTGAAGCAAAGACATGAGAAGAAATTGAGAAAATATTTCTAAATAATTATTAACATTGAACTCTTTATACCGTGATAGAATGATAATTTATATAAATTAATATAATGGTAAATGATTATGTTGACATATAAATGGTTAATTTTACCTTTCATGATAAGAATAACTATGGTTTCATTACCATTAATGATATAAAAATTGAGAGATTCTTTTGTGTTTTAAAACTCAATTCTTTGGGAATCTCTATAAATATAAGACATTAGATGTAATGAATAATTGGATTGGTGTGATATCATTTTTAAGACGGAGTTTATATAATGTTTTTATGGACATGGAGATAAAAAATAGGATAAATTGTGAAGAGGGAGGATAAAATGTTAATTGTGGTGAAATTATTCCGCTACTGAAAAAGTAAACATGTAGACAACGTATACTAAAAATTGAATCAAGGGAATAAATAAATTATTTTTATTTTAAAAAATTGAAATGAAGATCAAAAATAGGGAAATTATCCATCCATCTAAAATTATAGAGGAAGGGAAGGGACCACCCAATTCACCCCCACGATATAATGCTTCATCAATAAGAAACATGACCTCTATTAATTTTAGAGCACAAAACCAAGGGTATTAAAGTTTAATCAACATCGGAAATAAAATAATATGAGGGAATAGGGGAAATATTATGAAATTATCACCATATAGGTGGATAAAAAATGAATTAGAGCATGAAATACTTACCATTAACTCAAGAATGGTGAAAGGTTTATTTGATTTTGGTCCTATGAAATAATTTATTTATTATAACATTACATAAAGTATTCAATAAATCCATAATAACATAAATAATAGATATATTTTATAGATCTTATAAGTAAAATAAGTATATACCTTGTGTTTGAATTATCCCATATTAGTGTCTGTGTGTGTGAATATTCATCCATTAAAACTAGTGATTCATCCATTTGTATAATTTTACACTATATTAGGAATGGATTGATTTATAAAATATTATGCTCACATAAATTTCATTGAATAGGAATATCTATCTATATATTGAATCATACTATTCTATTAAATAACATAAATGAATATTATTAATTTTAGTTTGAAAATCATCGAATGGAAATGATTGGAATTTAGAACATGCCTATTAAGATAGAATAAATTGATTTATATATCAATTATTTGTGTAGACTTTCCTAGATTAGGGTGTAGAGTTCTAAATAAAATATATACTTTTGGACACTCCTATGTACATGATCCACTATTATTTGACCCCAATAGAATAAGAGTATTTATAGAACAATCTATATTTGAATTTGGATAAAGGTTTCATGAGCCCTAGTGTATATTCCATGGGGGAACAATCCCTTATAGTGAATAATAATAATAGATCAATGCCAATATTTATCAATTACTGCGATCTAAACAAGATCACTCTAAAGAAAAATTATTAATTTATAATGATTGATGACATTTATAGTAAACTTATAAATGATTATTACTTCTCAAAAAAATTCTTCATTTTTTATTTCATCATATAAAGGTAAATATAGAAGATATTCAAATTGAAACCATCCATATAAAATACATACACTATGAGTACAAAAAAATGGAAATTAGACGTAAAAAATCTCCAAAAATCATTATAGACATGATAAATAGATTTTTTTTGATATTATCTAGATAAATTTTTAGTGGTATTTATTGATGACATTTCTATATACTCCACGGTAGAGGAAGAACATGAAGAGCATATAAGGATTATAATAATTAATTCAATGAAGCTGAATTAGTACACTATGATTAAAAATAATGAATTTTGGAGGTAGAAAGTCCCATTCTTAGGGATTATAATCTCAAAATATTTAATTTCTTTGAATCCTTCAATAAAAATGGTGATTAAAGAATGGATTAGACCCATAGGTTTCGTAAATATTCATAGTTTTTGAAGATTTCATAGGTAATATTGATTATTTGTGAGAAATTTTCCATTACTGTATTTCTCACTAACTATGTTAAAATGAAAGGGTGTAATATACACTGAGATATAAATATAAATACATCATTAAGGATCTATAAAGAGGTAAAAAACTACGCAATTACTAATAATAACCTCACATGGATATAGTTTCATTATAAGATATGATCATTCAAATAATGTTAAAGGTTGTATATTTATGAAAAATGATAAATTGGTAATATATGAATCTATTAGCGCTTAGGAGATCATTGGATATGTTCTTGGGAAAACACAAAGGATTTATGGTACTAGGATACTGATGTGTGATCTTATCAATTCTCATGGTTAAAATCAATTTATTTTTGAGATATTTAAGGTTTAAAAACAGAATGAGAAGTCTTGGAAAAAAATAGGTTGTTTTTATTTTTATTTTCCAACAGAGAAAATATCACAATATTGTGGGAGTTCAGACACTATGAATGTTGTCCCCCATGTATTATCTTGCATTGTTCAGATGAGGCACTTATGATAAACCCGATCTTCAAGTGGGTATATAAGAATACACTAGAATCATGGAAGATTTATTCACATTCCAAAGTGAGGAATCATTCAATAACTATGAATATAGAATATTATAAAAATGGTTTTTGGAATAGAATTACATTATAAAGAAGTATAACATTCCATAATTCATGATGGGTGAGAATAAATCATTAATAAATAGGGTGTTCATGGATATTTTGACACAACAACACCTATCCACATGAAAAATGCGAATAAGTATTTTTTATATAAGATGTATGAGTCATTTTGAGGTTAATAAAACACATCATAAATGTTTAAGATAAAAGGAGGTCAATTTTTAGATCCATTGGATACACCATGTTGAAAATACATTATTAAAAATGGTTGAAATATATGAAAACATAGTTGTAGTAAATTGTGATGCGAGGAGGAGGATCATGATAGAACTAGTTTTTGTATTTGGAATATTAGAGGATATCATGAAAAAATAACTCTAAAAATTAAATTTTATTTTTAGTAATATTTTTTAGATATATTAGGTAAAAAAGTTCACAACATAGTGGTGTATATCACACTATAATCATATAGTATTTAAAAGGAGGTATTCCATAATTATGATAGTCATGTGGTAGAGAATTAAAATCAATAAAATTACTAATGTTTTATTATATCCTCGAATTCATGGGATTGTTATTGACATGGTTAACTTAATTAGTGTTAATTTGTAGTTTCTTTACAAAATCAATGGATGAAATTTGGAAATTATTTGGAGAATAATTTGGAGGAAGGAAGACTTGATTTAGAGTTAAATCAGTGGGATGAAATAAAATGTCGAGATAATTAAAAAAATATGAAAAATTAGATAATAGGAGACTAATATGATTAATTTTATTAATATTTGTGAATTAAAGTAGTAATAAAAACACAAAACACCACCCTTGCTGGTCTGGTGTTTATTTTTTATAAACAATCATTATAAGTGATCATCATGTCACATATTCTAGTCTCCCTTATATCAAAGAAGTGTTTAAATAGATAAGATGATGAATTTACCCTTGGAAGGATAGTGTGACATTTCTGAAAAATTATATCAAATATGTGATTAGTGTTATCCCTTAGTACATCAATACATTGTTGGAATATGCTCCCTAGATTAACCCTTTATATTGAACCAATTAAAATCTCTATTCCCTTGTAGTTATTTTCATTATCTAAATATTTTCTATGCTAAATATTGATTTTTTTTTTTGAAAAATCATTAAAATATACAATGGAATAAATTAAGCATTTTATTCCATAATTCACCCAACACCTATTGAGGTGTTAGGGATTATAAGAACATAGTGATTCACTATTCATTTCCACCTTTATACCATTGTTGTAAACTAATTTTGAACTATAAATTACACAATTTTATCAAATTAAAAATCAGATTTGGTTTAATTATATTATTTTAATCACTACTAAATTGGTAAATTTTACTTATTTTGAATTGTTTTGTAGTAGGTGGAGGTGATTTGGAAGATCTAGAATGAAGTGGAATCAAAATGGACCAAACTACATGGAATCCCATGAACTCTAGTAAAATATTTTTTACATTAAGAAAAATAAATGAATACAATTGGTATTGAATTTTTTGTTATGTTAAAAACATAGTGGTATACATCTAATCTCAAGACACACAATCTATATTTTTCTATTTGATAGACAAACCGAACTGATCTCTCTAGAGAATATAATATTTTCAAATTCAAAAGTTTGGTTAATTATTTTGAATATATAAAAAATTAAAGATGTCAAATGGCTACCAAATATTACATGGTTATATTAAAGATTTCATACAACAAATATTATCTTTTTTTTAAGTCAATATAAATCCATTTACCAACCTAAAAATGTGACACAAGCGGTATTTCAAAATATATGTTCCCAAAAACAATTCCCATTTTTCTATAAAAGGGAACCATAAGAACCTAATTTAGAAGCATGAAAAAGCAGTCACGTGCCTCAATTTTGTAATTCTATAAGAGTCTTATAATCACATTAGAGGTTTTGGAGCTCCATATCCTCATAGGTAGAGTTGAACTGAAGAAGGATATCCACCAGAGCTTCCTCCTACACTCGATAGTGGGATAAAAAATGGGAATTGATTGTGAAAGAGTAACACATATTGTAAGGGGAGTTAAAAAAATTATTTCTAACGAATTTAGGTATTTTTTATTTTAAAATATTTAACTCATAATGATCTTACTTTGATTCATATTTGAATACTTTCTTTTATTCAACCGGATGAAATTACCTTTACTTTTAACTAATCGGTGTGAACTTTTGAGTGCATGAGATGGGTTGTCCAAATTTCAAAACAAATGAATAATTTTATTCCCTACATATTTAATATTTCAATTTTATTTGGAAGTTATTATACCATTCATAATATATTTATATTGGAAATGTTTTTTATGTCATGGTTGGTTTAACATGAATTGATATAAAATCATCGAAAGTAATCAAGATTATGATTAATTTCAAACAAATACATACATAAAACCTAAATTAATAGATAAGAAAAATGTAATTTAAATGTGTTTATAAAACTCTCAGTGAACCTTTTTTCATATTTTTCAAAACAAACTTGTCTGTTAACTATTCATCTCTTTAAATTAAATCATTTTATTTTGAAAACTATTCTCCAAACCACCTCCTATTTTATTAATTTTTATTAAAAATATACAATATAAACCTCAAATTATCCATTACATAAGACCTAAGGTGTACACTATTCAATAAATCATCTCTACATCATAATCAAGTTGATGGGTTAGGAAAATTTGGTAATCATTTTAGCACAATTACTTGGGACTGCTTTGTGTTTTATTATGCATATTTTTTATAAAAACATTTTATCCTTTTTAAATGATTTTATGTTTTTATTCCTTTATTTTTATGTTATTTTATAAAATATTCCTTTTTAGGACTTTTATAGTATGTTATATTCATCAGAGGAACTGCTTCCTTTCAAATACGAACCATAGAGAATCTTTCATCATCGACACCAAAAAGCACCAAACAATCCTTTAAACAAGGACACATAAAAAATCAGCACTCTTCTTATTCCTTATTCTTATTCTTCTGAAACTAACATCAAGAATTATATAAACATTCATAATATGGATAATTATAACTGAACATTAAAATAACTTACCTCACCTGATGTTGATATCCAACCCACTTATATTGAAATTCATGTTCAAGCAATAAACATCGAACTTAAATCCATTCTAATTTATTTATTTCCAAACATTCATTGAATTTATATAGAATAACCACATATTCACTTAAATGATTTTCACACTGTGTGATTGGAATTAAAACATCAAAATTTTGATTGAGAATAAGTAAAACTTAGGGCATTCCCATCATCTTTAGAGTAAACATTAAAATATTAGTTATATTATGTTAATTCTCTAATAAGAGGATGGGAAAACATGAAATTCATTTTCCTTGAAAAATATTTCCAACCTCTCTAACTGTAACAATAAGGAAATAATTTTTTTGTATAATAAAGTCACAAAGGGGAACCATTTCTTGGATACTAGGGAATATTTAAAAGTCTTTGTTCAAGTTTTCCACACAATAAAATATGTGATCAAATTTTAATATATTACTTTTATGAAGGTAAAATTCCAATTTATCATGATAATATTGATACTACTACAAGTGGTGCACTAGTTGAAAAACCCCCAATCACTACAATTACCCTTATTGAGAAAATGGTACAGAACACCGAACAATTTGGTTCAAGGTCCAGTGTACCCATTAATGGTTCCCATAAGGTGAAAATTTCTGAATTAAAGAGGAATGTAGGAACAATGTTTGAATAGGTGAGTACCATAATATAACATCTTACTCTTTCCTAAGGGAAATCCCAACCTCCTCCTCAAATTAATTTTGTTATTCGTGCCACTGATACCCACTATTTTAACCCATTATCTCAACTTTGAAAAACTATTGAGAGTTATGAGGAAATATTGAAAGTCCACCCCTATAACCAACCAATTAGGAAAGATCCATACTAACCATCCAACCCTTTTCTGAAAGTAAACCAAGACTATATGAAGGGGGGTATTCAAACCAAACTCAATAATCATGGAAGAAATCGGTACAGAGTAGTTATTTTCTACCGCCACATAAAAATCCCTAACCACCATATCATCCTTTCAAAAACCCCTAAAAACCCTATAATAGTCTAGAATATAGAATGAAGAAAATTTCAAAAAATAGTATCCAATTCCAATGAACCACACAAGAATCCATACAAGAACTAAAAATTGAATTATGCTAATTCACTAATGTAGTGGTTGAAATACAATGTCAAGGGTATGGTAAACCTCCTTCTTAACAAAATTTCAACCCTAAATAAAAGTTAAATGTTAGTTCCATTACCATTAAGAGTGGGAGTCATCCGAAAAGGCAAATGTTCCTTTAAATAGAGTCATCCCATCCTAGGGAATCATCCATTCAAACCATCTCAAATGATACAAAAGAGAAATATCATTATCTTGAGAAAAATCCCATGAAAGGAAAGGGTGTATATATTAATGATACTACAATCCCAACCATTACTCATAAATTTTCTTAGAGGACCACCAAACCATAGAAATATAAATAAATAGATCTTGATCAGGAAAATTTAGAAACATTAAAAAAAGTGTAGGTTACCATACCTTTGATTGATGTCCTGAATAAAATTCCACAATATGAAATTTTTTTAAAGGAGATGTGTACAAACAGACAATAGCTTCAAGGTGATGAAAATGTGATCTTGGGGGGGAACATATCAGAATTTATATATCCCTCACTTCCCACTAAATGTAACAATCCTAGAGTATTAAAAATTTTATGCACCATAGGGGTGTATTTATTTTCCAAATATATTATTGATTTTGGTATTTCTATAAATGTGATTCCTCACTACATTATCTATTAATTATAGGTTGGGAAATTGAATCCCACATGAGTAGGATTTAATCTAGAAAATAAAAGTACTTCACAACCCACTGGAGTGTTAGATCATGTTCGTGTGAGTGAGAAAAATATGATTTTCATGATTATTTTTAAACGATTAAAATAGAAGATGATATGATTAATGGAAATGAACCAATAATATTGGAGATTCCTTTTTGGAAAAAAATAAAAATTAATTAATTTGAAAAATTTTATATTATTTAGGGATTTTTGTGGTGACAATTTCCACTTCAATATCCTGGATTCCATGAAGCACCCCTCGGAAGAACATTCCACACTTTTTGTTAATTCTATTAATGAAATACCTTTTCCTAATAAAAATTATTGTATTTAAGATGAACCCATATCTGAGTTTTCATCTTTGATGGAAATTATAGGTAATGAATATTGCATTGAATGTTGTTGTGGTCTATAAACTTTTATGCATGTTCATTAATAGATGGTTTCTTGTGAAATGAAGATCCTATGACCATTGATGAAATTTCTCATCTTTTAAAGTCTTATTCCTCATTTGGGGAAGTTTCCATTAAGAATTTATAAGAGGTTTGTGACCTATCACTTTCATTTTCATTACCATCGATCCAAAATCCCCCTTACATGAAACATAAAACACTACATAAAAACATGAAATATTTTTATCTTGAGAATCAGAACTAGTTTCCTATCATCATTTCTATTTCACTCTATGTATAACATTTATTAAAATCGATTAAAATTTTGAGGGAGTATAAAAAAATCATTAGGATGAATCCTTGTAGTCATTCTTAGTAAGATGAAATTATAAATTATTTGGAATCTTCTTTCATTCTTATTTATTTCATAAAAAAAATCATCTCATCAAAAATATGAGAACCATTGGTATATTTGGAATTCCACATAACATTGGAGAACATATAGTTATCAACACCTCAGGTGTTGTGTTCCAGATAGTGAGTTTTAGTATGTCCTTAGGTTTTGATACACTCTCACTTATGGGGGGTATTTTGGTCCCCAATAGACTTCTCGGAAGGTTCTCAATTTTTGAATCTTATGTATAACAGTATTTTGGGATTCCAATTACTTTATTAAAACATGTCTAAACTGTAATGGAATGTTTAATGTCTCCAAAAAGAAATTGAATTCCACTAAAACCATTTACATTTCATGAATATTTTGATGTTGGGGTAATGAATTTATTGGGACATTCCCTAATTAAATTGGTAACATGTAAATTATCTTGGTTGTTGATTACATGCCAAAATGGTTATATGCATAATCCAAAATACCTTATTATAAAAACAAGTTGTGAATGTTTTAAGAAAAAAACATTCTATAGGTTGGGATTACCTAGGTTTATCATTTGTGACCAGTGTTCTCATTTATACAACCAAAAATTGAAATCACCATTTCATTGGTACGAGGTCATACATCAAGTTTCTATTGCACATCACCTATAAACTAATGGTAAAGTTGAGGTGTGAAATAGATAGGTAACATAAATTCATAAAAAATGGCTCAACGCATGAGAAAAGATTTAAAATTTAGACTTGATGATTCATTATGATATTATCTTATTTCCTTCTAAACTCACATTGGGATAACACCTTATCGATTTATATTTGGAAATATTAGTAACCTACCTATTGTGATATAGCATCGATCCTATTGGGGTATTAAACATTTTAATTATAATCTCTATTGTTTTGGTTCTTAAAATAAGTTATAGATTTAGTAGATGAAATAAATGTGTAGAGATTTAATTAATAACTCTCAAATCAATAAGGATAGAACCATGACTACCCATGACCACCACATCCTTCATAATCAATTAAAAATTAGGAAAAAGGTCCTATTTTAAATGAAAGCCTAAATTAGTTTCTAGGTATGCTTCATTTTTTGTAAAATTGTCCCATTAACAATTATTAATATTTATCCGTTTGGTGTTGTTCAAGTTCAAAATGAAGAAACAAAACAAACCATAAATGTCAATGGGTAGCGGTTGACGTACTTTCACGAAGCCATTATTGATCCCATTAAAGTGTAAATCCATGTTCAAGAGGCCCCATAAAAATTAAATTCACCACGTTTTATCTTTCTTTAGAAAATTATATTTTATTATAGTTTGAACACTACACAATCTTGTTGGGGGGGAGTACATTCCTAGGTATTTTCATCAGTTTTCTTCTTTTTATCTTTTTCTCTAACTACATAGTATTGTTACCTCCCCCCTTATCCCTTTACATTTCTTCCAAAATATTCATTTTTTATCCAAAAAATCATGTAAATTACTGAAAATTACATATCATTTTTTTTATTTCAAGTTGTTTCAACATTTTTCTCACACATATAATGTGTGTTTTAACATGAATTTAACATTGATGTGTCTTTTTCTAGTAAAATGGTTTTTTTATGATATAAATTTTTTTGTCTCTATGAAACATTTTGAATATTTATTCTATTTGTTGGAGTAGTTTATTGGAAATTTATTTCACTTAATGTATCCACACATATTTTTATTCAATCATGATGTGGGAATATTTATTACTTAATATATGTTAAATATAAGTTAGGTTAATGTCTATATAAATTCCAAAAAATATTATATATTTTCATTCTATATCTTCTATATTCAATGACTATATCATATTGACCTATTTTTGTGTACCTGTTATTCAACCGTTGTACGCCCTCGAAAAAAAATCAAGTATTAGAAAAAAACAAGAAAATTATTTATGGGAGTGATGAAATGTAGCAAATATGGGGTTATATTTCAAAGGATATTATGTTTGGAATCATGGTAATCTATAAGTTGGTGTGTCCTGAAATTTTATTTCAATTGATTTAGGGAGGATTCTATGGAATGAATCATCTAAGAAGAATTTTTTTAAAACAACCTATATTTACTGGATTGGAAGTGGAAAGAATATAAAAAATGGTTGAAATGCACACATGTGGAGATTTAGTGACATTGTTGAATTTTGAAATTTTTTTATGATTTATATCACACATCTTCTATAATGTCAATCTAATATAATTTATGAGAAATATTTTTCAATGATCACTGAGAATAACTCATTGGTGTGGTTTATTCTTTGATCACATTAATACCATGAATTAAATTTTATTTAAATTTTAAATATTCATGAAGTTGATAAATATATCCATCCATCATTTTATAAAAAAGTTACTTTTCCTAGGAGTGAAAATGTTAAGGTGTGAGGGTGTGATCACGCAGTGATTCACTATTCATTTCCACCCTTATACCACTGTGTTAATATAATTTTGAATTGTAAATTATAGATTTTATATAAAATTTTACTTCACATTTGGTTCAATTAGATTATTTTTATCACTGGTAAAATGAGAAATTTGACTTTTTAGAATAATTTATTATAGGAGTAGGTGATTTGAAGGATCCATAATGATGCTGAAGCAAAATATACCAAACTGCATTGAAGCCCGTGAACACTTATCCATTTTTTTTCAAATTATGAGAAATATGGGAATACAATTGGAATTAAATTTTATGAGATGATCCAAACCTAAATGTGGTACATATAATCTCAATACACCCAATTCTTATTCATCCATATATTGGCCCAATTGAACTGATATGTCCAAAAAACCTAATATACTCAATGTCAAAAGTTGAGTTCAGTATTCCCATTCTATATGTCTAATGACCATTAAAGTATACATTATTATAGTATATATGACTTCCAATAACTCTTATGTTTTATCTATGTTGAGATAATTCCATTTACCAACCTAAAAATGAGACACATGTGGTATCTCAAAATCTTGTTTCCCAAAATCACTTCCCATTTTTGCTATAAAAGGGAACCACGATCACCTCATTTGGAAGATAAAATAATGAGTGATTTTTTATCATTTTGGATTTATATAGGATTACTATCATAACCCTGGATCCAATATAGATCTATATCCTTATATGGAGAAATAAAATAAAAAATGAGATCCACTCGATCTTTATCCTCCTCTTGATGGTGGGATAAAAGATGAGAGTTAATTGTGAGGAGCTACACATATTATAAACTGATTTAAAACACTTGTATATATATTGATTTAATTTATTTTGGATTTGAAAACATTTAATTAAAAATTATATTACATTGTTTCATATTAGAGTTATTTTTTTGATTCAACCGAATGAAGTGATCTATATGTTAAACCGACCAGTTTGATGTTTTTTTGTGTGTGGCTTGTGTTGTACTGATTAGAGAACAGAATAATCCTTTTGTTCCCCAGTTATATTATATTTAATTTTTTTTTGGAATTTATTATACCATAGATAAGATTTTTTACCTTGGATATATGATTTTTATGTCATTGTTTTGTTCAACATGCATTAATAAAAAATCATGTATTGTAATTAGGCTTATGATTAATTTCAACAAAAGAAATAATTTAGTCATAAATTATTCTCTAAGAATTATGAACGTTAAATTTATATATTTTACTAAAAATGAACCATTTTTCTCATATTTATCAAAATATACTTGCTTGTTAAATATTAAGCTCTTTAAATTATGTCATTTTATTTTAAAAATTGTTTTCAAAACCACTGCCTTTTAGTATTTTTTATTAAAAAAACACACATTAATCCTCCAACGCTCCTTGAGAGACAACCTAGGGTGTACCATAGAGTATATAAAAAATTTATATCATAATCAATTTGATGTTTCATGATGACGCAATCAGCATATAGTTTTAATGAGTGGTATTAGAGCCAAAAGATTATTTCCTAATTAATATCACATTAAAAAATATATTTGATAAAGAAAATTGTTAATATAGAAGTTGTTTCTTTTTTCAATTATTGTAATTAATATATTTTTATGAATCTATAGAGATATTACTTAATATATGTTATACATGATGTTTTTTTTTTGTAATTTAGGGAATAGAGGTTAAAAATGATATAGAATTATCAATGATTTATGTTCCCAGGAATCATTTTAATGTTGATGTAGAGGTATGAAATTATTAATGTGTAGTTTTAAAAAAAAGAAATATACATATGAAAGTGATGATTTATACAATTAAAATTCCAGTTTAATTTTTTTTAATAAATGTAATGAAAGAGGTAAAAAATAAATAAAGATAAATTACAAGTGTTTCATAGAAAATTTAATGACATGAAGATGATATCGATTAAGAATATTAATGTTTTTTCAACCATATCATTGATTTCATGTGTTCCATGCATATACATTGAGATGAAATGAATGACATTAAAATTATGAATAAAATTTTCAAAATATTACAACTTTTTTAGTGAAATGGTGTTATATTTTAAGGAACAGGCTGTCATAGAATTATCTACTAATTTTATTCAAAAAAAGATAGTGGATAAAAAATTCCTGTAATACCAGAAATACCATTTAACTAAAATTAAAAGGAAATTTATTTTATATCCATGGAGAATCTTGAGATATATGAAGTTGGTATAAATGGAATAAATGTTATTTTTGAATTTCTATCACTAGTAGAAAGAATATTATTGTGTGGTAAATGGAAGTAAAAAGGTAAGATAACATTAAATTTCATTAATTATGGAAATGTTGTGAATATGATAGTGATATTTACAAGTAAGGCGGTATTGGAGTTGAGTATGGTGTTGTGATGAAAAATTATATAATTTTTACCATATGAAAGATTCTACCAATTGATTATTAAAGAGGTTCCAACTAAAATTATTATTCACTAAAGAAGAAGATGAAGTTAAAATGTGGTTTGAATATATAGAAGTTAAATTTATTTTAGATAAGAATGATGTTATGATGGAAACAATTGTAAAAAATAGGCCAACATTTGAGTAAAAATACTGAATTGAATGAATTATTGACTACAATATCGACCTCAAAGGAGAATATGAATAATATATTTTCAATTTAAGAAAAACCAAAAGACCTTTGAATTAATAAAGGAATAATTAGAATACATTGATCAAATCAAAGATAAAATTAATCGGTAATAATTTTTTTGGAAGAACTTTATGTTACCAAGAAACATCTATATATGTGGTTAATATTAGGTTAATTTTTGAAAGGATAAATAAATTGATTGATGATCTCAATCATGAGATACAAAATGGAACAAAAATTATTAAATATATTAGAAAAGTTGTTTTGTTTTTGGTAATTATTCTTGAGGAAGAATGAAAATTTTATATTGAATAAAATAAGCTAAAAGTTTTATTATTTTATAATAGATAATTGATAGAAAGAATATAAAGATGTACAATGACCATTTAGGAATACATGAATAATAAAAGGCCTAGGAATATGTATATGAGTGGTCCTAATTAGGATAAAAGTTCATTGAAAGGAGGTGGAGTTATTTTAATGGATAAATAAAATAAAAAAATTAGTGGCAATCATAAAGTTATTATCAAAATTCAAAAATCTACCTATAGGTTGGAAATATGTGGACTGGAAACATTGATAAAATATTTTCCTTGAAAAATGTCATTTATGTTGGTATCTTATCCATAAAATGCCTTAGTGTGAGGAATAATAGTCACTTGAGAGGGAAATATATCATGATTCGACAATATATGATAATTAAATATTAAAAAACACAATGAAAAAACTCTTTCTATAGAGATTGTTATGATATATCAAAATTTGGTGACATGTTTATATATTTCAAGTAGTAAAGAAGAATAATCACTCTGATATAAGACAATGTAATTGGGATACTAGAAACCAAATGAGATAATAATGTTAAATAGTTTCTATCCATTTGGGGATTACACACATTTTCTCACATGCTATTCTGAAGAAAATGAAGAGATACCACCCATTGTATCAAATAAACAAGGAATTTCTTGAAAGTAAAGAAGGAATAACTTCAAGTGTATCTTTGTTTAAATTTGTCAAAAAGATACTAAAAACATCGAAAGCTAAATTTTTGATAGTTGGGGTTCATCCAAGGTAACTAGAAGCATTAATTTCTTAAATGACATGAAGTAATGAGATGATGGTAAAATTTTATTTGATAATTATGTAGACCAAAAAATAAAGGGAAGTAGAAATAAAATGTTGGATTGAGATATGATAAGGATTATATATGTACTTTTTATGACAGGTTATCATTATAATCTATTATATTCCAGTAAACTCTCTGAATCGGGTCATGAAGTCACATTTACATTGAAAGACTATTTTATCTAATGAAAAACTGAAAGCTCATGGGTGAAGGGATGTAGAGATAATAACAATTTATACCATATATATTACAAGGATATGTATTTTCACATAATAGTAGAAGAAAAAATTCCCTTAAACATAAAAGTATTAGTAATATTCCTCAAAAAATATTGTTGTAATTTTAAATGTTAAAATATTAGATTGAAATTCCCAATTTACGATGAAATTACTAGAATACTTGGGAAAATTATTTAAGAGGTAAAATTGTGATAAATGTCTACCAGCTAAAGAATATGAGGGAATGAAATCTAATATATTTGATTAAAACAAATATGTATGTTCAAATTATGTTTCTTTGATAATATGGTTGGAAATACATTTTTTTGTTTATTATATTAGTATGGGTTATATCATTTCCACATAGGTAATAATGGAATAGATTGAGTATATTAAGAGATTTTAGAGAAACGATGAGATTTAAAATCAGGGAATGAACATGATTACTTTATCTACAAATTAAAATAATACATATCTCATTATATTTAAAATTACAAGGGGAATAATAAATTTAAGCATAATGCCTCATCAACGAGAACACCATAATAAAACAAAGTTTTAGAAAATAAAAAAAATGGGGAAAAACAAGGGGAAGACATTTTATCATCAAATCTGGAATATATCATCCCAATTGATAGGAATTAATTAAACAGATGTTTTACATGAGAAATAGATCATTTATAAGCCTAAATATAAGAGAAATCCATATAATTTTTGCTAGGATGAAATCAAACATTGAATAACTTTAATTTTTTTGGAAGCAATTTCTACATCATGAATGTGGAAGGAAACTAGTGATATTATTATTTTGAAGATGATACAAGGAATAGATTTATAATTATAGACATGGGATAGGTATATGATGATGAATAAGAAATATATATAAGTTATAGTGTCACATAAAGTCCCATATGTAAAGATTATTTTGAGACTGTATCGATGGAAGAAGAAACTCAGGAATTGATTCAAACATTGACATAGAAAAGAGATAGACCTAAATAGATTAATTAGTTTAAAATTATAAAAGATGAATATAAACTAACGGAAACATAGATCATGAGAAATAAAAATCACATGAATCTAGTATTTAAATTCATTCCATGAATATTTTATGAAGTAATAAATGATGAATCATGGGTTAAGTACATGAATATGAAGTAAGGCCAAATATAAATAACAAAATATTATATCTTTTGAAGAGGTTGACTGATCAAAATTTCATAATAAAAATGTGGGAATCTAAAAATAAAGATTATTAACAAAGAATGGTTATCCAAAACAAATCAAGGATAGTGAAAAAGTTCTATCCACAATTATATATAATTAATGTGGTAGAAAATATCACATCGATGGAGGGACATGAGTAGTTTAGACTCTTTCAAGTTATTAATATTTTAAGCATAATAAATGGATATAAATTTAAAAATATTAAATATAATTATTGAACAATTAGTATACCTAAAATATCCAGTGATATTTCTAATTGGTGATGATGAATCAATGATTTTTAGGTTTATGAAGGTCCTGTATGGATTGAAATAAGAACCTCGAGCTCGCATTCTTGAAGAAGTTAAAATTTTAAAGAGGTGGTGTAGATCGAAATAATTATGTGAAATAAATGAATATTATTTCATGGTTATCATCTATGTTGATGAATTCAAATATTATACAAGAATTATGAGTTCTATGGAGGAGTTTTTCTACTTCAGGAACATATATTTTGAGATATCGATGATCAAAGAACTCACATATTTTCTCAGACTGTTGGTTTTTCAAAAAAAAGTATAGATGTTTCTATTCAATGAAGAATATACAAAGGATATAATAAAAATGTATTATATTTTTTATATTTATAAATTTCAAATAATAATTATCGATGGAACCAATTAAAGAAATCATGAAAAAGGAAGTGTAGTTGATGTAAAACATTACCTGATAATAATTTAAATCTTATTGTGTCTTATAGTAAAAAAGGTGAACATTTATTTCACTAAATATTTAATATCCCACTTTCAAATCCCATCCCAAGAAGGAATTCCTATTCCTTATTAAATATAACATGATATATAATAAAAGAATACTTGAGTATGGTTTGAATTTTTTTTACTGGAAATGATAAAGATTCATATTCATAAATAGATAGGGATTTTTTAAATTCATAGTGGATAGAGAATTCATGATAATAGGATCCATTATTTTAATTTAATAAAATTAATTGGATTTTTGTAAGATTGAATTTTTCAAATTCCAACTAAAGAAAATTTCAATTCATGAACAAGATAATATATGCATGTGATGTGGATGAAACTTAAACCAAAGGATTATAAAGAAAATGGAAATCATTCCATGATAGTTCATTATAAAAATCATCGTTTTATTGGGATAAAAGTAAAATCCGAATAATATTCATGAACCAATAATATTTAGATACAATAAGATATAATTAGGGAGATGGTGGTTCAACGAAATATCACACTATAACATGTTGGTACTTATCAAAAAGTTGAAAAATTATTCACATAACCATTGGAGACACTAGAATTTGGGATGCATTAGTTGAACCTTGGTGTTAAAACACCTCTCATTCCTTGAGGTGGTGAGGATACTCCCCTATAAGCTTGTGCTTATAAAGTATAACTTGGATGTTTTTTATTTCTTAAAGAAATTAATAAATGAGTTTATTTTTAAATATTGAAAATTAAATGAAAGTGCTCAATCAATGGGGGATATACCATTAAGGGGGGAGAATTAAACTTTACATGTGAACTCTCAAGGGTGATACCACCTTTACGTTGGAGAGTATGACTAAAAGATAAGGGATGATAAGATGGTGTGTTATTGGTTGGATTGAAATATTATTTAAAATTGATTTTATGTATTTTAAATATGTTTTATGATTTAAAATGTCAATTTGGGGGTTTAAATCTTGATCTCAGGTCTTAAACAATGAAATTTGTTTAGGTAACTGTGGAGTGATTAATGAATAAATCAGTCACAGTTCAAATTTTATAGAGTTTAATATAAATTTATTTCAATAAATATATATTATATTTCAAATAACCCGAAAGGGGTGATAATTTTTGTACCAATGAAATTACTGGTTGCATTTGTTTTCCTACATAGAGAATTTATTGAACAATGAGAAAGAATTTCATTATTATCATTTTTTATTGATAAAATTAATTTTCTTAGGTGTTGTGTGGGATAATACATCAAATTTAAAATTTATGGAATGATACAAAGTCCTTTTAGAGTTTTCTCTACACATAAATTTATCATCATATTGCAATGGGAGTTCTAACATTGGTAACAACAGGTTTGTTATATTGAATATTAAAGTTTTGTGGGATTATGTATGATTAATGTGGAATTTGCTATGCTTTTTAAGAATTAAATAGAATCATGGGGGTGGGGGTTATAAAAATTACATTGAGATATTTGTATTTTGTAAAAATGACTAAAGAAGATAAAAAAATCTTGTGTTTGATGGGTATTATTCCACAACTTAGTATAATATGATTTTTTTTCTATGTTATAATAAACGTTTTTTGAATAAATGGTTCTAGGTAGAGCTCTATGCTACAATACATTAACATAAAAATAATAGTAAATATAGTTTTTTGGTGTTAGATAGAGGAATTATTTCATGGTTCATGAACCATGTTATAATTGGTAAATATAAAAGGTTGACCATGCCATGAAATAATGGATACATAATGAAGGATTAAATTATTTCAAAATAAAAAAACTTATAAAATATAAAAGTAGGAAGTCTTATAATATTTAGAAGGAATGTGCTACAACTAGTTCAGGTCATAAGAAGATTTGAAGAGATAATGACGTGATACCTTAGGGAATTAAATATGATATTTGGATAGATTTTTTGTACTTATTTTATAAATAGATATTACACTATAGTAGAGAATATCACACTAGAATATAGGATTTAATAATAAAGATAAAACCAATTTTATAGATTTTATTACATGGAGAACAAAAATATATAAAATTTGATAAATTTTAATCCATCATAGATATTTTGGGTTTACAAATAACTTGGTCCTCTTAATTTGTGACTAATGGGAGGTTTTAAGTAATAATAAGCTGGGGAAATGTGGAACATTCATGGATCATGGTTGTGAAGAATGAATCTTTTATTTAGAGAATAATAACTGGTAAGAGATAGAATGCAATGATAGTTCACATATTTGGATGGTCAAATAGGAGGATACTACTATGATGAATTCCATTAATAAATAGGATTTGAAGATGAAAAATATGGGAAAAACATCCTTGTTGTCCTATTATTCATTTATATAGAGTATCATTGAATTTTATCATTGTGTCAAATATTATTATATTCTTTATATCAATATAGTGATTAGATATATAAGTTGGGGGAGTGACCCTAGTATTGTTAACACGTCATTCCAAAAAAATTCAACACTTACAATGAGTAGTGTTATCCCCAAGTACATCTACAAACCATCAAAGTATGCTTCATAGATTGTTAGATTTTTCTAAATAGAGTAAAATCTATATATAACAATATTTTTTTTAGTATTTAAATAGTCTATGTGCTTGAATATTGAGATATTTTATGTGCACTTTCTAACATAAGAAAATGATATTGCGAAAGAAAATCATAATTAAACTCCATAATTCACAAAACCTCTAAGAGATTATTGGGCATTTGGTTACAAAAACCTCACTATAATTAATGTTCCATTAAATAATTATTTGAAACATTATTTTGAGTTCTGATTAGATATCATTATATTAAAAATTTAGAGGAAAATTTTATTTAGAAATAATTTTGACATATATAGTGATAATATGGGTTTGAATTATGTATTTAAAAAAGTATATGGAAAATATATATAAAATATGTTTATATTTACTCAAAGACTACTATTTTTAAATATAATAATATCCTGAAAAAGATAACAAGGCAGTTGATGTTCTATGTAAAAAATCATCTACCACACTTTCCCTAATGATGATTGGGAAATAAATTAACTTAATATACATTAAAAGTATAGATCATTAAATTATAATGTCTGAGAAGACATCTTATCATTACCAAATAATTTCCCTAAAATCAATCCAATAGAAATTCCATGAGGTACAATATGATTATTCAGAGCTTTAATAGAAGATTCAAGTAACAAAGGAAGTAAAACATCATGAATTCACCATTAAGAAAATCAAGTTATTGAATTATTAACTATAATATATGGGTTATTATCACCTGTGATAAAGAATTATATATTTTCAGATACACATATATTATTTTAATTTATACATCAAGGATGTATCAAGATATTTCGATATCATAGAGAGAAACTCTATCCGGATAACCTGAAAATAGATTTTTATGTACATCTCAAAATGTAAAGTATGTTATAATGGTATTATAGAGTAATATAATAATAAAGGGATTATACAACTATTTTACATAATAATAATGAAATGAGATAATTTCACAATGTAATTTTTCATAGGACTTCTAATTAAATCTAAATAAATTAATACTATATGGTTTTTGGTGGATGGAATTACCTAGAATACTAAATTATTTTCTATTTGAGAAGATCCATCTCTTGAAAAGTTTTACAATATATATGTTAAGAAAGGGGGAGGCTTTGTGGGGAACCAATTTAATTTTATCTCATATATATCAAAGGATCAATTTAATGTTTTGGAGGATTATTAAATATAACTTGAATATAATGAAAATAATCTATACAATAAGTCACCTATAGAATGTGGGTTAATATTAACAAACTATCCATACATTCAAACACAAGCTAAGAGATTACTTGATGAATTTCAATGGTGTTGAGGGGAACATATTCCACAAGATATGTTCTCATGCAACAATAGGTT
This sequence comes from Viscum album, assembly GCA_963277665.1. Classification (NCBI taxonomy): domain Eukaryota; kingdom Viridiplantae; phylum Streptophyta; class Magnoliopsida; order Santalales; family Viscaceae; genus Viscum; species Viscum album. The sequence goes on along the minus strand of OY728147.1, from coordinate 1,485,880,108 downwards.
CAATTAATTTTATATAATGTACCAAATGAAGATTTATTTGGGAAGATATATAGGACTTCAAAATTTAGGATTTGTGTTGGTGAAAAAAATCTCCCAGGATTATAACTTGTACAATAAGTTTCCCAAAATGTTCCACATTAAAGATACTCCTACTCGATAAAAGCGAAATGATAAAGATTCATTAAGAGGACTAGAATATGAACTTAGATATAATATTTACCTTTCAATATCACTCAATTTCATATTCCTAATGTTTGGATATAAGCTAAATCTTATCCTTATCTATATTGTCCACTTTGAGATCCTTGATTTTGTAGGAGCTATGGTATATTAAATAACTATTCCACCAAACTTGTCTTAAAAACATGACGTGTTCAACATATCTCTATTGAAGAAGTATATTATTAATCCCTCACATGTTCTAAATATAGACATGGTAAAAATTATGAACAACCACACTTATGATAAGAAAATAATGATGTTCTTCAACCCTAGAGATAATGTTTCATGCAATATAATAACTCACATTTTTAAAGTAATTTATTGAAACTAAAAGTATAGAGAGGTATCTTAAGAATACAAGGATGTAATAAAGCTAAGCTACCCTAATTTATTCTCAATAAAGGATACATGTTTAAATTTTCTGGTAGAAATTTCTAAAAGGGGAAAGAATAAAATGAACCAGAATTATATATATTGAATTTAACATCATAATATACATTTTTATAATATTTAGGAATATAGTATAGTATAAAACTTTTTAACTCATAATAAAAACAAGAAAATTTTAATTTAATTTAATCATAAAAATATATAATAAGAATAAATAAAATGCATGAAATTGAAAGTATTAAAATGGAATAATGAACATGAAAAAATAAGTAGAATTTGATATTCCAGATCATCATGGTGTTGTAGAATTATTACAGATGCGAACAATATTATAAAAAACAATACAAATATTAGTAATATAATTGGTATTTTGAAGATGATAAAAATAAAATCTATATAAATTGAAATAAATTATGATAAAATGAGGTATTTATCGAAAGTATAAAACCAATATGATCATTAGAATAGTAACATTACTATTTGTAATAGAAACCTTACCAATAAAAAATGAAATATGTCTGTTAATATAGTAAATTTATCATTATATTTGTAAAATGACTTATAAAAATTATTTACTATTTCAAGAATAGTTAAATAATAATTTTATAGCATTATAAATTAAATATTCAAATTAGATAACTCAAAATAATGTATAAGTTCATTTTTAATAAAGTATATTTTAACTAATTTTAAAAAATGTTATTTCTTTTATACTAAATATTAATTTTAATTAATATAGAAAATTATTTTGATAAAATTAATTTCCTATAAGAAATAAATGTGTTGAAATTAGATAACCGGGTTTGTTGGATAAATTTCTAGAAATTTTCAATTTCCCGTTGAATAGAAAAAAATATATTTTTTGAAAATACTAATGTTATATGATGTAATATTGATGTAATAATGAATTCATAAATCCAAAAAACTATTTAAAAATAAATAAATTTAATAATTTAAATAATTATTTTTTATAAATTGAATTATGTAACCTGAAAAGTAATTTCTAGAGCCGAAAAATATAATGTTTGTCATAAAATTTATTTTATCATGTTTTTTACTTTACAATTGTATAAATTAATATATTCAACATTGGAAAGGTTATAAGGTTATATAATCATGTAATTTTATTCAAATATGAACCATAATGTCAATTATGAAATTTATTTCAAGGTTTATTTTAGGAATGATATCTTACTCATTATTTTAATATTAAATACCTCTCCCCACAGTTTTTAATATCTCATTTTCTTACCTTTAGAAAGTCACATCCCAAATACATTACCTTTCACAACATACTCCCAATTTACTCATTCCATGTCATATTAGTCACCTAGATACATTTTAGGATTATATAAATCCAATAATTCAAGGTATTAGGCCATAGAAATGGATGAAACATCAATGAAGGGGTAACATTTTCTCCTTTATCCTTTATTTTTTCACTATTTTTTCTTCTATCATCATATCCTTTTAAAATCTAGTCCCATAAATTAAATTATGATATAAAATTTAATGAAATTTATTTTTAATATTGAACTATAAAATCATTATAATAAATTTATAATATATGTACATATTCCCTCCCCCCATTTGGACATGTTTAATTAATGTTCAGTTTTATCTTCATATGACAACATTGGTAATTATTTACTAATCACAACATTCATGGATGGTTAGTGCATAACTGTAATACCCCTTACATAAGTCCACTAATATGTGTCTTTTATGGTCTTTCTATTTGAATTTAGGATCACCTACCCATATGCCAGAGGTTCCCAACTAGCAACAAGGGTCTAAGGTGTTCAATGTAGAGACTGTACCATCATGTCAAATTAAAAAAAAATTAGTCAAAATAACCAAAAAATTTCCATAATAAGAAATAAAATTATGTAAAAAAATCATTATATAAGAAAATTTAATGTTATTATACATGTATATAGTTATACATCTCAATTGATCATCCACCAGGTTGATCAAAGATTCAAATAAAAAGTTACAAAAAATAAAATGTGGTTATACTACCATCCCTGAGCCTCATCACATCCATATTTTCATTCTATCAAAGCTTTCAAAATAAATGAACCAATATGATCCACCCGACCTACTAGAACCTGTGATAATCGAGGCCTACTTGGTTACTGAAGTGTTGTTCCACCCAAGAGAGGTGTGAGTGCAACTCAGTATGGTGCTAGATGTGAGAAAAAAAATAAATAGTAAAACATTTTATTTTTTATTAATATTCTTAGGTAACAATAAATTTTAGACTAAATAAAATAATATCATCAATCCTCATGTTCTAAGTTTACAACGGGATCAACCATACCTACCACGACCAATGTTGGATATCTCTCAGGAAGATACACATCATCGAGGGGATACAAATCCTACCTTGGGATCTAAGAAATGTAAAATAAACAAGTATATATGATTAATTTGAGGGTAGATCATCCCAAATATATCATTTCATATGTTAATATAATTATGGGTGTAGTGTGTCCCTCTATATACCACCTTTTGTATTTATTTATTATATAGTGTAAAGAATAAATCATAGGGAGTATCATAGGCATCACATCATCTCAGTCTCAAATATTAAATCAATGGAATCAGCCTAGGCCTCTCAAAACATATTTTGCAATCACTAGATCATATAATGTATTCTAGGAATCTCATCATATCTGTCTCAAATTACAGACTCTATAAATCATCGTAGGCATTTAATAGTACCAGGTGTACCAACTGAATCCTAGGAAACATTCAAGGCATCACATATTTCTTTAGTTGTTACCACTATATTTTAGGAAACATCCTAGGAATCTCATATTTCATCTAGTGTAACAACTAGATTCTTGTAATCATCCTAGGCATGCCATATTATTAGGTGTATCCATTAAAACCTTAGAATCATCCTATATATATCATATATAAAAATTTTTGGGTTGTGCATCTCACCTGATATTGTCTCTAAGAATCATACAAGGACAACATAGAACCAATAACATCAAATAATAATAATAACATAGTTTTTCCATTCACCAAAACCGATCACACATAACCAATTATATCCTCTCATGTGCGTGAAAAATAATTTTTAACTATATCTATAAAAAGATCACATCCATTAATTTCAGGTTCTAAGGTCACACATTAAATCAACAGTTCACACATCCCTACACTAATATTCTATAGGACAAACATGATACCGGGGAACCCATTGAGGCCCCCTAGTCCATACCATAATTTAGATTTCCTACATGGACTCCTCTATCTCAATCTCTTGTTTTGGGAATATCCCATAACCCAGAGGTAATAATATCCCATTACACCATTGTTGTCATATTACAAATTCAATGGCCTGAAAAGACACATAGAAATTACTCTAGAGATAATTTATAACATTCATCTAACTTCTCAAATCAACCAATATCAACCCACTCATAACCGACCAATTAATAAACCTATAAGGTGAATACTTACCTGAGTACCCACATCCTATTAGTGGAGGAATTATGACTACACGCTCTAATAATCAAGCCTATAAGATATATTGAATTTCAAATATCATATCGGGATAATCTCTAAGAAAATCATTACCACTCATCACTTTCAGATACTGAAAGTCCATTAAGGGAACCTATTCTACAAATTTTATGTTTTATTCATTATATTTATTTTATACACTTCCAGGGTCTATGTGTCACATGGAACACTTTTAAAATTAATCCCACGATCATCTGTAGACAAGGCATAAATAAATTGGTCAAGGGTTCACAAAGGCCTACGACACATTCACAATTTTCAAGAAGAAAATAAGAAATTAATTTTATTTTAAATAAAGGTTTGATCAAAAAAAATATCATTATGTAAAAACAAATGATATGTAAATAGAATAAAAAATTATAGGGATGTGATTAAGGAACACCTACCTCATAACAAATCATTCCCTTAACCAAATCTCTATGATTTTATCTAATATATTAAATTTTTAATTGCTAATTGATCATCCACAAAAGGCTTTATTTATATGAATAACATTCACTTAGTTAATTATAAATATTTATAATCAATATTAAAATTTAATTAAAAAACGAATAATTGTCTATAATATCATAGGTCAAGATCCACCTTATGAAACCTTGACAAACGTGGTGAAATGAACTCCTAAAATCCACTTAGACCTAAACCACATCAAATCGAAAATTTACTCATAAAATTAAATGGTAAATTTCATATAACTGAATGAAAAAAAATCATTAAGAGATATAACATCTTGGAAATGGAATGATATAATGTGTCAGAAAACTCATATGACAACCTCTAGCCATGAAAATAAATAACACCTTCATTTATCACGATTTCCACTATTCCTTAATGGAAATAATACTAAAAAAACAAACTATAGCCATAAAAACTGGTTTCTAGTGAGGAAAATAAATTGAAAAGGGAGAATGAGATTATATAACTAGGAATATCTATATAAATACATTAAAACCCACCCCAATCCGAGGGTAATTGAGGAGAAGAAAATGTAGAGGGAGCTCCCTGGTCTAACTATATGAGAGGGAAGAAAAAAGGGGTAAGGGAATAAACCCTAAAGGGAAAAGTGTTAATTGTAAACTTTTTAATACAATCCAAGTAGTCACACGTTTATTACATATACTTCCAAACTATGTTCCAGCTTCATGAATCCCACCATCTTCAGCCACTCCCCCTCACATGACCGCATACTTTAAAAACCATATTTCAACTATGATACACCCCTCAATTTTTTTATCACAAATAATAGTTTCCTTAAATAGTTATTTGTGATATTTCAATATCATTTCACCTAAAACCTTTGAGATAAACCTTCTAATGTGGCTTTCCCTGGTCCCTGAAACAATTTTTTCTTACCTTGTAGTGACTATGAACTAGGGTAAATCAGTTTTAAAAATTCCTAATATAAATCCAAATCACCAAACATTCTCCCAGTAACATGAAAAAAAATTGAGCCTTAATATATATATATATATACCCTTGAGATACTGAAACTCATGGAATCCTAATATACATTTCAATTCTCAAAATGATGCTCACTCCGAGGTGAAAAATACACATTTCAAATAAATTTCCTAACCAGTAGTAATAAAAATATAAAATCCATATTTCCTAAGTTTCAAAATGTAATTTAAAAAATGGATAAATAATTAGAAATCAAAAATATACATTCAAAACAAAATAGGATAATTTAATAAAATATGTAATGTAAATATTTTAAAATTAAAAAATGAATATCAAATGAATTTTAATGATTATAATTTGTTATGAGTAACATAAATGAATAAAAATGGGTTATAGATTCATGTTTTAATGAGAATAATATTCTCATATATAAGTTGTATATGTGACATTATAAAATGAGACCTAAGGTTATGGGATTATTGAACTCAACACTTTTTTTTTGGGTTTATCACATATTTCTCTCTCTTTTCAATATGATTATTGTAAATACAATATAACTTTATTTTATTTCAATTTCCATTTTTTATTTTTCGGACATACATTTTATTACTTCAATGGCATGGATACAAATACATCTTCATGATTTTTTATCGAAGATTTTTTTTTGAAAACTCATTAATTCTTCTTATGGTTGTTCCCATCTTGTCCATGAAATATGATATTTTCATTGCTAATTATACTGTTAAACATCCAATATTATGTATTACCTAGTCATTTTAGGTAACCTCGATGTTTTATATATCATTTTATTTTTGAAAACCCGTTATGAAATCCATTATTTTCTCATGTATTTAAGTTTTTGATAGAAAAATGTTCGATTTCAAAGTGGAGTAAATTTTTAATATCATTATATATTGTAAATGGTAGGATAGAAATTATACATACCTCCAATGCATTGATTCAATTGATATATCTCATGAGATTATGTATTTTAAGTTTAAACATGAAAATAGATTTATCCACATTCTATGGAGTAGGCCATGTATGCATATGTTATGCATGAACATGATAATAGAATTGTTAATATTCTATGTTTAGGTATTTTCCTCCATGTTTATGGTCTATGATTTTTAGTCATGTTTCATAATTCATGTCTCGTAGAAATTATTTTCTAATTCTTATCATGATGATCATATGATTATATTAGGATGATAATGATTATGATCACCCATGTAATATATTGATTTACTTATCATGTTTATTCTATATTATCCCTCATCTTATGTGGCTCATAGGTTACCCTTTATTTAATTTTTATCTTTGAGTACGTATTAAGAGGATTATGTAAGATTTTATTAGGTCTGGGATGAATGATTAAAATAATGTTTAAAATTTAATATACAATTATATTCTAGGAACCTAATTTTTACATGAAACTTAATATTTTAATTCTAGATTGAATTAATTTAAGGTTATTTATCTTCATAATGTTGTAATGGTTATATATAAAATACGTGGTTCACTATACTATGAGATGAAAAACTATTACCTGTGAATATCTCATACATTTACACATATTCATCCACATGTATTAGTATATTTTTTCAATATAAGTTAGGGTTAAAATGAACCATCCCTGAGGAATATAATTATGTATCAATTCAAATAAATCATGCATCCCATCCCAAAATAATTATGTGACAGTTGTTAAAATTCAAGGCATTGTGAGTCCATACCAACCCAACAACTGGGATACAAATTCATGGTGTGACACCCTTTATGGTTATCAATCATTTACACTATCATGGATGTTATCTTTTAAAGATCATGTACAACAATATATTAATATTAAAAAAATACATTATTTATGAAAATGTGAGTGGATGTTATCAGTAATAGGGTTGGGATATTTTTTTAGAGAAACCACTATAAATTCCAATTTATTAATATAGGACAACAAAAAATGAAAAAAATACACTGCTATCATATCCTAAAAATATATCTAAAGAAATAAAAATTCTAAATAATTATAGAATGGAGAAAAATTACTCTTGTCATAATATGACATTTTAATAGGCTATTAATAACAAGAGTTGTATGATAATTATACTATTACATATAATTAGATAATGAAATATTTATTAATTTTAAATCCTTATTTTTAATTAGGTTCACCCATACCCAAATAATTACAAGGATAATTCTCTTTGAATAAAAAATTAAGAAGTGGTACACCTATTTATTTATTTATATATTACATCTTTGAGGTGAAATCAAGGGAATATATTCCACTAAAAGGACGAAGAAAAAAATTATTTGATTTTAATTAGGTCAAACCCACTATGATTTCATGAAAAACTTCTATAATGAAAAACAATATAATAACTTTAGATTTTCCTAAAAACAACCTCTTAATAAGAATCCTATAATAAATTTATGATATTTTAATAATCAAACAATCCCAATATTAGGGTAAAAATATTTACATTCATTTTTAATAATAAATAGTATCATAAAAGAGATTATTTGTATATAAGAGCTTACCATGATGGAAAAATCTCATGTACCCCAATAAATCACTTGGATCAAAGATGGAGTATCATGACCTAGCCTTTAACATTTCATAATCTAGAGTTAAATCAAGAATTCACATTGAGGATCTTTTCAGGATAAGTGTTTTATGAAATTAGGCGATAACTATTACACATTAGCTTGAATATTACAAGTAGACACTACTACTCAGTATCATTTTTTTCATAAAATATATACTCTTTAAAAGAAACATGTCCATTTCCATGTTTTAGAGAACATGACATTTCCATGGTCACATACTTGTCCCTATTCCAAATTATGTCCTCTAAAAAACATTTTAAAAACTTGGGATGAGAAAAAAGCTTAGTAAGAGATACATAAAGAACAAAAACTATTAGTGTTTCAAAACAAAAAGTACGCAATCAATACTTTGTCGTAAGTAATAATTTTTACCTTTATGAAGTAGTTAATACTCTTCCCTGAATAAAAGATCATTGCTTAACCATTTGTAACCAAAAGATTACCAAAAAACTCATAAAAATGACATATAACATATATAGATAACTTGGGACATAAACATACATAAATGGAATAACCATACAATCGACTTACACACATATCACTAAATGGAATAGCCATACAACCAACTTCCATACCAAATGCATTGGAGGTTATAACTCAACCACCTGTCCAGGTTTATCACAGCACCACCCGTCATTTGCTTTATCATGTAACCAACCATCAAATGTAAAAGTTACATTATAAAATAATAACATATAACATATTTTAAATATAAAAATTTCACTAATAACATTTCCACATTGAAAATACACAATATCATTTCATGATATTGACATAATCAATTCTTAATCAATCCATTTTCAAAACCATTTAAATCATTTAAGAAAGATATTTTTGAATCAAAGTGTCTCATACCACATTGAAACATTTAAATAAATTATCATTTGAAAACATTAATATCCATATAAATAAATCCTTAAAACCATTTTTTTAAAACATAGACAATAATGATTATGATTTATAAGAATAAATCTTTAAAACATTGTACATGATATTATAGTAAAAGAGAATTTAACAAAATGAGAGACTATTGAACACATAATTGAAGAATAAAATTGAATCAGAACTTTATAATATCATGATAATAAAAGGATTGATGATATAATATGAAAAATGAAATTATATACACCATATATTAGTGAATAGGTGCATAACAACAATGAAGTCTCAATTGAATGTAAATTGAGACAAAATACCTTAAAAAACTATATCTTTAGATTAAGGATAAATAAATTACATAATAATGTGGGAAAAATATTAATAACCTCAATATGATTGGATATTCAGTGTAAATCAACTAGAGAACATTCACAAAAATTATTTTAAAGAAAAAACCAATCACATGGATGTTAAACTCAATGAATGGAAATTGAGTTAAAATTACTCTTATCAAGTTCATATCGATGAATTGAGAATTTATATATGGAGTGATTATGTGTATCAAAAGTATATAAAAACAAATTGGAGTGGAAATTACCACATAAATAAATAAACAGTGGTTCCACACATAATCATAGCATGAAATAATTAAGAATTGGAATATTAACCCAAGGAATGGAAATTGGGTTAAAAGGTTCCCTTACCGATTTTGTAACTTACAAAACATACATCCCATGAATGAAGGATCATAAAATGAAGATGTAAATACCCATAAATTGAAGTATATAACACAATGAATAGAATAATTGGCAGTACATACCCCACACAAAACTAAATATTGGCAAATATAGCACAAATCTCACAAGAATAAAAAGTGAGATGAAAATCCATTACCACGTTGTAATCAATTGAATCGTATTACTAAATGTTAATAAACACCAAATGAATAATAGAATAACATGAATATAAATATAATTGTGATAATATATGTCAAATGACAGTTCCCAATACACCACATGTAATAAATAAGTGGCAAACAATGGAAATCTCATGGAATTGAAAGTGAGAAAAGAAATCCCTTACCTCGTGTCCGACTTGACCCATTTGTTCTTTAATATCATGAATATTAAAATAAATTTAATTTTTACTTTCTTAAGAACCATTTTCAAGTTTTTAATTCCTCTTAAATAACTTATTACTATTTTATAAACAATATGTAATCATTTAAGTTAGTAATGGTCATTTTGTCGATATTTGGTGCTTGAGTCAAAAATGGATTACTTATAATTACAAGTTGCTCATGTGGTCAAAAGTTAATTATATCAAAAATGATATTCACGATTTATATATCATATATATAATATATATCCAGTATATACATGTATTTATAATAGTAAATAACATTTGGAGATAAGAAATGAAATGATCCATTCATGGAGACGGTAAGCCGTATGTATGCATGAACGCTACTTCCATTTATATTTTGTATTGTAATGGTATAGAAACTTTATGATACATAATTATATTATAATTCCAGTATAATATAATATATAAATTAATTAAATATACCCTTTATAAATTCCATATAATTAATGAAAGAGTCATATCACTTTGAGGGGGCGGCAATCCATATTTCCTAAAATGAGATTATCATATTTACCCACTATCGAAACCATAAAGGTATTCTATAAATGAAAAATACAGAAGAATAAAGACAATATAAATATAACATATATCATATATAAATATATGGCCATCCTTATGGCCACCATGAGAGGTAGTTGGAGAGATTTGATCAATCACTATTTCATGAGGTAGTAGTTCGCCATCTTAAGAAATGGTATGTTCCTTACCCATTAGACAGAGGTGTGTGTAAGTGTAGTTCAAATAATTCATAGAAAGACAACCTAGTATATAGAGGATACTAAATTTGTTATAAAATAAAGGAAAAAGGTGTTTAGGGGGTTGGATAAGTAAAATAAAACAAAATAAAATAAAAGAATTTAAGAGAAACTGTTATCTTTAATTCGGGTAACTCCCTTTGGTTTGAACCAAAAGGTCTTCATAAGGTGACTTCTACCTAAGGTAAGGATTTTAAGAGGAATATGAGGATCTTGAGATCTTATTTGGTTCGGGTTTTGATGAGATAATGGGCTTGAGAGGTGTGAGGAATGGGTTATAAGTGGTGTCCTTTTACAAGGGAGAGGACTGGCTCTTTAGGAAAGTTTGAAACAATTATTTTATTATAAACATATATTCTGTTTAAAAAGGTCCAAAACTAATTAAAGTATATGATAAGATGACTCATGTTATAATTAAAATAATTAAATAATAATTGTACAGGTTTTTTTATTGTTTTAATATTTATAATCTTATTTATTTAAATCATTTATTAATGAGGTAAATAATGCATCATTTTTGTGTCATATATAATTTTATTTATATGATGTATAAAAATTATAAAATGACACCATTATTTAGTAAATTATTTTATATTTTTAATGAATATTTATAGTCTAAAATATAAATTACATAACCATATAAAAAAATTAATTTACTAAAAGATATTTGTTTATGTCATTTTTGTCTTTACATTAACTTAATTAATCTAAAGTGTCATTATCACTCCCACATGGCTCCGTGGTATACCAAAATGGGCCCAAAGATGCCCATTTTCATCTAGGACTCATTCAATAAGTTTACGACAACTGTTAAGGTAATTGTTTATTATTATGATATAATTTTGACCTTGAATAACCCTATTTACCGTTAACTGCGGTAAATAAAAGTCAAAAGTTACTATGCACCAATGAAATGTTTTTATCTTGTTGAACCAAATTTTACTTAATAATAATAACCATGCATGTCAGATTTTCAAAATTCAATTCACCGAAGTAGTAAAATTTCATTTACATGAAAAAGATAGTTTTTAACTACTACTTTGTGGTTTCACTATTCATCAAAAATTGATGTGTTTCAGAAAAATACCAAAATTTCAGCATAAAATATATTTGATATTACGAATTCAAAAATGATGTCTATTTTACCAAATTAAAAAAATAGAATTAGGATTAATTAATTTAAAATTAATTCCCATTGTTAAAACAAAAGGCGTGTTTTTTAAGAAATGTGAACTATCAAAAGATTGACATTTGTTTGTGTCCCATTTTAAATTGAAATTAACTCCAATGAACACCATTGGATAAAATGGCAAAAATATAATCTAATTAAACTTTAAAACAAATTTAAAAAAAATATATCTATACAAATAAATTAGATTAAGAGGCATTTTTGAATTAAAATACAGTATTTTCACTATTCATCAAAAATTGAATTTTATCAGAAAAATAACAAACTTTTACCCAAACTGAATTTTGATGTCCCAATTCAAAAGAAGAATTTTATTTTGTCTAATATAATATATAAAAGTGAACAAAAATATATTTAAATAGGGTTCTCCATTAAAAGGCAGTAAATCAACATTTTAATGTAAATTATGTTTAAAATTTGATTCATTCACATTTTAATCCTATAAATTTTATTGGATAAATGTAAAAACATTTAACAAATATTTATAATCATATTGTAGTTAGTTAAATTAATTTTTCCCAATAAAATGGATAGGCATTAATTAATGATTAAAATAATAGTAATATATTATTTTTTAGTATGACTCAGCATTGTTTGCAACGTAAGACTTCAGAGAACCCCATTGTAGCGTGTCAAGTACGCCCTTGAATATAACATCCCCTTTAAAATGAAATTAATATTTAATTAAAAAATATTAATAAACTCGAAAATGTCATATTGTTTATTTTTAAAGGATGTTATATCCTTCCCCCCTTTTAGAAATTGCGTCGTCGCAATTTTAGAATTGGTCTTGGAAACATCATTTAAAGTCCCACGTTCGAAAAAGATTAAATAAAACTATCACTTTAAAATAAAGAACAATATGTAAAAAATTCACCTATGATAACCCATACTAGGATTCCATGAAAACATGGATATGGAAGAGATACTAAGAATCAAGTTCTGATATAGAGTGATATATAACATGATTAAGAGAAAGTTAACAACAACAAAACCACTAATTTGTGATGAGTTAAACGATCATTGGTTTCATAGTTGGAATAGTAAACAGACAATGTTTTTATTTTAAGTCCCTTTTCATAAAGCTGAGGAATTTCTTTATGAGCCTAACTAAGAACATAAGAACACATACATACTTGTCATATAGACATTCATCATTTACTAAATTTCTGCCACAAAATCTTCTTTTCTCAAAATGATGAGTATTCAAGTTGACTTGGACACATCAAAAGCACAAAAATCCAGTTCTAGAGAATAAGAAGATCCACAAAATATGAACCATATATTTACCCTATCTTTATATATTAACCAAAATACAAATTTTTTAGTATGAGATCATATAATCTCTAAAAGTATAATCTTTTATAAAAAGAAATACTACTCATAATTTCCAAAATCCAACAAAATTACCCAATGTTCAAGAAATACCATTCAATATAAAATTGTCCTTAAATTTATTAAAAATAATCAAAACTAATATTAAAACCCAAAATTCTGAAGGATTTAAATCACATAGTCTTCCACAATAAATCATAATATTTTTCTCCAAAAAACATCGACTACTATTAAAGTCTCATACTGACGTGTAATTAATATAATCACATATTCTCTATGATAGGTTAACAATTTTCATAAATAACCAAAATCCCCTTATGTCCAAAATAAAAACATTGATTCTTCCAAAATAATGTTGCAACCATTACTCCAAAAATTAAATCACAATGTATTCTATTTTCCTTAAACATTTAGTATTCCCAAAAGATAAAATGTATTATGAAATTACCTTTATCACATAATCAAAAAATCATTTTCCTATACTAAGGATGTCCATTTGATAAAACATATAATCCCAGATAAACTTATTCTTGATCAATGAAATCAATTAACTAAAAATAATTAGTCATACTAACAAGAGACTTCATGTAGTCTAGTGGAAGGCGATAAATCCCAATCACACTTTGGTTGTGGGTTCGACTCCCATAAATTTTTCCAATGCGGCGGTCTATCACATGGTCTACGTTTTGTCATTTTTCAAAAACTATAAAATTTCATTACATTCCAAAAAAAGAGACAAATTCCTCCAAAATAACCATAACAAAATTTATCCTCACAGGTCATCTAATACCATTCACATTCCACCCCAAAATGTAATAACTATTTTCACCTCTAAAATAAATATGAATATTTTCAATATGCTAACCATTATGGTTATATAACTTATGCTTAAATTACACCATAACCTCTAATGTTATCTAAACCGACCACTGATACCAACAATAAGGCCCTGACGTTAATCATTTCATTATCTTGAGTTAAATCAAGAATTCACATTGAGGATCTTTTTAGATTTAGAGTTTTATAGAATTAGGCCATAAATATCACATATCATCTTGAATATTATATGTAGACAATACTACTCAGTATCCATTTTTATCATAAAATATAAACTCTTAAAAAGAAACATCTCCAGTTCTATGTTTTAGACATCATGACATTTCCTTGATCACATCCTTGTCCTTATTCCTCTTAATGTCCTGTGAAAAACATTACTAAAACATAGGATGAGTAAAAAGCTCAGTACGAGATACACAAAGAATGAAAACTATTTGTTTTTCCAAACAATAAGTAATCCTTTAATACATTATCAAAAGTAATACTTTTTACCTTTATGAAGTGTTAAATACTCTTCTCTGAATAAAATATCATTTCTTACCCTTTTGTAAGAAAAATATTTCCATAAAACCCATAGAAATCACACATAAAATATATAGATAACTTGGGACATTAACATACTTAAATGGAATAACCATATGGTCGACTTCCACACATATCACTAAATATAATATTTGTAGAGATGAATTCTATACCCAATGTATTTGAGGTTATAACGTGACCACCCGTCCTAGTTTATCACAGCACCAACTGTCGTTTGGTTTATCACATAACCATTCATCAAATGTCCAAGTACCATTATAAAATCACAAGACATAAAATATTGTAAATATAATCACTCAACTAATAACATTTACACATTTCAAATACAATATTTCATTTCAAGATATTGACATAATCAATGCTTAATCAAACCATTTTAAAAACTATTTAACACATTTAATAAATGGATTTTGAATCAAAGTGTCCCATACCACTTTGAACTTTTAAATAATTTATCATTTGAAAACATTAATGCCTATATTAATAAATCCTTAAAATATTTTTAAAATACAAGGAAATTAATGATAATGATTTAGCAGAATAAATCATTAAAACATTTAAAGCGATATTTTAGTGAAAGAGTTTTTAAAAAAAATGAGAGACTCTTGAATAAAAATAATTGAGGAATAACGTTGAATCAGAACATTATAATATCATGAGAATAAATGGATTCATTATATAATATTCAACAATGAATTCTCAATAGAATGTAAGTTAAGACAAAATCCCTTATAAAAACTGTATCCTTAGATTAATGATAAATCAATTACATAATAATGTGAGAAAAATATAAATACACTCAATATTATTGGATATATAGTGTAAATAAATCATATAACATTGAAACATATTCTTTTTATGATATAACCAATGACTTGGATGTTTATCTCAATGAATGGAAATTGAGTTAAAATTACTCTTATGAAGTTCATATTGATGACTACAGAATTTATTAATGGAGTAATTATGTGTTTCAAAAGTATACCCACAAAGAGGGGAGTAGAAATTACAACATAAATAAATAAATAGTGATTCCACACATAATCATAGCATTAAATAATTAATAATTAGAAGATTAACCCATGGAATGGAAATTTGGTGAAAATGTTCCCTTACTGATTTGGTAACTTACGAAACATACAACCCATGAAATAAGTATAATAAAATAAAGATGAAAATATACATAATTTGAATTATATTACATAATGAATACAATCACGGGATGTACATACACCACACAAAAAGAAATAGTGGTATATATATCATGAATTTCATGGGAATAAGAAGTGAGATAAAAATTCCTTACCATGTTGCAATCAATCTAGTCGTATGAATAAAAGTTAATAACTAACAAATTAATCATATAATATCATGTATATAAGGATAATTATGATAATAAATATCAAATGTAATTACCCAATACACTACATTCAATAAATAAGTGGCGAACAATGGAAGTCTCACAAAATTGAAAGTGAGTTAAGAAATCCCATACCTTTTGTCCAACTTGACCCGTTCATGATTTAATATCCTAAATAATAAACTAAATTTAATTTATAATTGATTAATAATAGTTTTGAAGTTTATAATTCCTTTTAAATCACTTATTACCATGTTATAAACATTATTTAATCATTTAGGTTAATAATGGTCGTTTTATCGAAATTTGGTACTTGAGTCAAAAATGGACTTCTTATAATTACAAGTTGTTCATGTGGTCAAACGTTCATTATATAAATAATAATATTCCTGATATATATAACATATATATAATATATATCTAGTATATACATGTATTTATAATATTACATAACATTTTGAGGTAAGAAATGAAATACACCATTCATGGAGACGGTAAGCCGTACGTACGCATGAACGCTACTTCCATTTCTATTTCATATTGTAATGGAATAGAAATTTAATGATACATAATTAAATTATAATTAAATTATAATATCTTATATAGTTTCATTATATCATCCATTTATACGTTCCCTATAAGGCATGAAGGAGTCATATCACTTTTAGGGCGCGGTAGTCCGCACTTCTTTAAATGAGATTATCGTATTTACCCACTATAGTAACCACAAATGTATTCTATAAGTAAGAAATACAGAAGCATAGAAACAATATAAATATAATATATATCATATATAAATATATTTCTATCATAATGGAAACCATGAGAGGCCGTTGGAGATATATGAACAATCATTGTTTCGTGAGGCAATAGTTTTCCATCCACAGAAAGAGTATGTTCTTTACCGATTAGACGGAGGTGTGTGCGAGTGTAGTTAGAATACTAATCATAAAAACAACCTAGTATATTGATTATACTAGTGTTGTTATAAAATAAAGGAAACAAATAGTTTAGGGGGTTGGAGAAGTAAAATAATACAAAATAAAACAAAAGAATTTAAGAGAAATTATTACCCTTAATTTGCATAACTACCTTTGGATTGAACCAAAATGACTTCTTAAAGTGCCTCATGCCTACGTTAAGGATTCTAGGAGGAATAGGGTGATCTTTAGAGCTTATTTTTTCAGGTTTTGGACAAGAAAAAAAGCTTGAGAGTTGTTAGGAATGGGTTATAAGTGGTGTCCTTTTGTAAGGGAGAGGAGGGGTTCTTTTGGAGAGTTTGAAAAATTATTTTATTATGTACTTATATTCAGCATCAAAAGTTCAAAAACTCATTAAAGTCATAGATAATATGACTAATATTAGAAATAAAATCATCCAATAAGAATTGGAGTGGTTTTGTATATTTTTTTAATATTTATAATCTTATTTATTTAAATTATTTATTAATGAGGTAAGTACTTCATCATTTCTGTGTCATAAATAATTATATATATATGATGTATAAAAATTATAAAAAAATACCATGATGTAGGAAATATTTTACGATTTCCAATGAATATTTATTGTCAAAATGATAACTTATATAACTCTATGTAAAAATTAATTTAGTAAAAGATATTTGTCGATGTCATTTTTGTCTCTACTTTAAATTAATTAATCTAAAGTGTCATTATCACTCCCATGTGGCTCCATGGGGTCCCCAAATCGACCCAAATATTCCAATGTTTATAAATGACTCATAAAATAAGGTTAGGAAAAGTGTGAAGGTAATATTTTTTTATTTTGAAATTATTTTTACTTTGAATTACCCGATTTACCTTTAACTGCGGTAAATAAAAGTCAAAAGTTACTATTCACCAATGAATTGTTTTCATTTTATTGAAAAACAATTTTCATACTAATAACAACCATGTATTTTGGATTATCAAAATTTAATTCACAGAAGTGGTAGAATTTTATTTAAATGAAAAAGTCAGTTTTTAAATACTACTTAGTTGTTTCACTATTCATCAAAACTTAATGTTTTTTTGAAAAATACCAAAAATTCAACCTAAGCTATATTTGATATTCAAAATTTAAAAAATATTTTTATTATAAAAAATTTAAAACATATAATATGGATTAATTAATTTAAAATTAATTCCCATTGTCAATACAAAAGGCGTGTTTTTAGGAAATATTAACTTTTAAAAGATTGACACTTATTTATGTCCAATTTCAATGTGAAATTAATTCCAATGACCACCGTTGGATTAAATGATAAAAATATAATATAATTAAACTTTATAAACATTTTAAAATATAATGTAACCATAAAAATATATTAGATTAAAAGGTAGTTTATAATTAAAATATAGTATTTTTTCACTATTTATCAAAAAATGAATTTTATCAGAAAATATCAAAAGTTTCCCCAAAGTGAATTTTGATGTCCCTATTAAAAAAAAGAATTTTAGTTTTTCAGATATAACATATAAAAGTGACCAAAACATTATTTAATGAGGGCTCACCATCCAAAGGTGGTAAATCAACATTTTAATATAAATTATGCTTAAAATTAGATTCATTCACGTTTTAAGCCTCTAAATTTTATTTGATAAATGTAAAAACATTTAACAAATATGTATAATAATAATGTAGTTAGTTCTATTCATTCCCGAAAAAAAATGACTAGGAGTTCATTACCATTTAAAATAATAATGATATATTATTTTTCAGTATGACTCTACATTGTTTGCAACATAAGACTTCAAAGGACCCCATTATTGTCTGTCAAGTATGCCCTTGAATATAACATCCTCATTAAAATAAAATTAATATTTAATTAAAAAATATTAATAAATTTGAAAATGTCATATTCTTTATTTTCCTGGGATGTTACATAGATAGGGAATCAACTTTTGAGAGATTAATAGGAGAGTGAAAGGATAAGATAAAAGGCTAATGATGATAGTACTAGTAAAAAACTATTATAAACTTATTTTAGGTTAAATTAAAGGGTTAAAAGAATAAAATACCCCCTTTAAATTGTATTTTTTCAAGGTGATAACTAGGTACCTAGTTTTATGCCCCATTGTACTCCTCTCTTTCATCACATTATAATTTTTTCTTTTTTCTTCCATCTTCTTGAAGAATTACTTTAATCCTCCTTCAAAAAAAAATATAAAAAAATTTAAAAAAAAAACATATGCCAAAAAATTCACATTAAATTGGTAAAATGATTTATATGAGTGTAAATATTTTTATTAAAAAGTTAGGGACTAATACTATAATGCAGAAAACGTTCGAAATGGTTTTCCTTGATTGAAAGTAATCCAAAAAACCATTTTTATTTGAACTAGGTATAATAAAAATGAAGGAAATATAAAATAAATGGCCATTAAAATCCAAACATTAATATAAGAAATGAGATCTTAAATAATTATTAATGGTCCTCTATAATGAGGTAATCTCCAAATTTGTTGTTTGACCAAGATTACCCTTGAGTAAAAATAAGTAAAAGAGTTTCAAATAAATTTTTTAATTTCATTTTAAATTATTTTTATACATAAAAACTATTATGTTTATTAATATACATAAATTTAAATTTTACATTTTGCATTTCTATTCCCACCCCTCAACATGAAATTTTGAAATAATGTACCCACACTTATAAATTCATATTCCGTTTTTCAAGAGATATATTAGTCATGGAATATAAGGATTATATCAATATAGGCCATTTAGGGTATATATTTGTTGTATTTATTATTAGGGAAATTATATTCATTATATTTTAAATTAATTTTTTATTTTCATTTGTAGATTTTTTTATATTCATATTAATACTTTGATGAATCAGATAACTTGTGTATGGTATTATATTACATGTTTTAATGCACTTAATTTTTCTATTTTTTCATTTTATTATTTATATATATAAATATATATATACTATTGGTGTTTAGATTATATAAACGTAATAGTATCATTTATGAATTATTATTTTGACTCGGTATGGGGTGGATTGATGTTTTATTTTGTGAAGGGATGAGCATGGTTGTACAATCTTTGTGTTGGGTTAATACTCCTATCCCAAAAAGTTTTGAATAGAGTTTATTCTTGGAAATGGAAATACCCAATGATTCTAACATACATAAAAATATATTTTAATTCTTTCCAGAAATATGATGTAATTGGTGTTTGTTATTAATGACACATAGGAACTCACATTGGTTGAGAGTATGGGGATCAAGATCGTCACAACCTATTTTAGTGAATGTTTCCTACATCAGGACTCTCATATAAATTTACGTCATGTTCTTGAATAATTCATGGCACCCAATAATGGATAGGTTAGAAAAACATTTATAATTAGTTATTATCATATAACAATATAAACATCTACGCATATCAGAGGTATCATAAAGATGTGAACATTTGTATATGTTTTAGGTTATTCACAAATGAAACTGTCTGTATGTATCATAGATTATCTATCTTTTCATTTATTATTAGTTGGTGATTAGGTCTTGGTGTCACTATGTTATAAACCCACACACATATGAAATCTTGATTTTAACTTTATATGGTATGGTGGTTGGTCTTTATAGTGTTTGGATTAGTCCCAAAAAGTGTCCTCCTATATATCCTTAGGAAAAGAATCACAACTCATGTAGTTAAGATCAACTTAATGAGATCTGTTAGACTATTCAAGGTGATTTGATAAGTAATTATCCATTTAGTTTAACATCATATGGTAAGGATGACTAGGGAGAAGATGATTTGAAATGGTTGGTGTGGGAATTATTTGTAAGTTATCCTTTCTAATTTACCTCATTGGGAATATAAACCTAAATGTTTGGTTGACATTCCATTGAATATGACCCTGTGAAAATAAATCCCAATGGGAGTATGTATCAATGGGGAAGAGATAATTAAACCTAAAATAAATATAGCCATTTGTTTTGGGGAATCATTATATTTGGATTATAGTCAGATAATGGATGGTCTGAAGGGAATGTAGAACATATGAATCAGATTCCAGACTAACGATTTTTTAGACAGGCGAGGGAAGAATATAAATAATATCATGAATAATATGGAATAATGAGTATGTTGGTGAAAGGTTAATGACTTTGTCTTCAATCTATGGAGAGGCATCCTACGTATCCTATTAGGACGTGAATCAATTACCATATTGTTTAGGTTACATAGTTTAAGGTCATTTGATATGACCACAATGTGATGTTAAATGTCATATGGAAAGGGAATTGTTGTATAGCTAAATTTCATCTAACTAGAACCTATGCCACAAAATATAACATCATCTTTCAAGTACTTATGTGTCATAAAGGTGAACAAACTAGGGATTGTGTGGGTAATAGACATATACAAATTCTTTGAGATGCATTATTTTGAATATATCCATTTCCAGGTATGTCTCGTGAGAAATATGTACCATTGAATAATAGAATATGGTTGTTGGGACTTACCCCTATGAAGGTGGCCCATAATGGGGAAATACTCATCATAAAAATGGCATGATCATCACAATTATCCAATCCCACATGATATATAATTCTTGTTAGAAATAGTTGATATAAAATGAGTAGACACATTGTATGTGCATGTGCCACAAGATTTTAATGGGGAATACACAATGATGATGTCTTAAAATGAATATATTTATGAATCCCTTGTATAATTTGGATCAATGGTTGAGGTTTTGGTCTTTCAAAATAAATAAGTCCATTTGAATGTTAGAATATTTGATGATGATAATATGGGGGAATATGGTGTTGGGTTCAAGCCTTAGTGAGGCATCCTACATACGCTTTTATAATGTGGAATCAAAGACCACATATTTTAGATGTTATTTATTTTATAATCATGTAACAAGGATATTAAAAATTTGTTTTAATATCATATAATGAGGATGTATGATATGGTAAATAAAACATTAAACAACTTATTTCAACCTCAAATCCCACATGATTCACTCTTATTTTAAGAAACATGAGGTCATAGATATATGTTTATATGAATCAAGAGGTTATGAGATTTCATGAATACTATATCCTCGTGATATTTTTCAATATAGATACCACAGTGAATATGGATCCTGATAGATATTTTGGTCCCTCACATAGAATATTGTAATTCTTAATCTATAAAAGGGGAATTTGTTGATAACATCATTAATTGATTTTGGTATACTGGAGAATATGTCCACATTGAAAGGTAGGATATTAATATATATTGGATATGGATCTAGAACCATGTAAATGAATCATATGTATCCTATTTATAATATAATTATGATTCTATGTATTTCTTTTGTTCCTGGCCCATTGGGAGGAATGGAAGGATAATTTAACTCATCGGTATTATTTTCCTCTGAGTTATGAAACCCCTATATTTTCAATTTAAAATATTTCCATGAGGGATATAGTGTCACAGAGGGAGAAATGGAAAAATACAGATATGTGATGTTTGACTATAAATTTTGGATGGAGGACCTATATTTTGTTGTTGGTAGTCAGGAAGATAAGAGTTAGGTGATTTCATAATGATCATGTGGCATTAGAGTTTCATAATGGAAGCAAGGTCATGTGGTCACACAAAAAAATTCTGTTCATGAGATCATGTTATCTATTTTAGATGGTATTATCATGAAATGTGATTGCAAGATCAATATTTCATCTCATGATTACATGACCAAGAGGCCATCCAATGATTTCATGATCCATAGGACGTCACATGATCTCATCCCTAAGAGGTCATCATATGTTCATGAGACAATAAAATTTTATTATGATTGTGAGCCTGATATGTTATCATTGGATCATAAGATTTATATGCCCTCATGTGATCACATGACAGAGTACTGGAAAAATATTTATGAAATTGAAAAATATCAACCCAATTTCCAACTTTCCATTTTTCAAAATCAGTCACAGAATTTCCAAACCACAAACTTCAATGTCACATAACTATCATTAACTATCCTTTGTGTTGTTGTATGTTTTCTATTCTATTATAATGATATTAAATTTACATTTGTCTTTTAGATTTAATCCATTGATTTTTATAGGAATTTTATTTCAATATCTACATTTTTTCATAAGGCATGTGATCCATGTACATGTATTTGAGGAAGTGGGAGGCATCTATGTAAGTCAAAATGATATCATACACTTTGTGATATTAAGGTAACATTTCTTCAATAGTGTATCTAGTAAACAACATGATGGTGAGAATCCAAAAAATAGTTTCATCATGTTAATCCACTCCTGATCTCGTCTCATGATCTAATAGGAGTCAGGTGATTGTGTATCCCTTGGGGAATGACATAATGAAGAGAAACCTTGAGAAGGGTTTGCCATGGAAACCATTATCTAATGTTATCCACACTAATTTTTTTGGGTTCGATGACCATATATCATGGGTTCATTTACATGATCCATGAATACTACAAATTCTTTCATCACATACAACTTTCTCTAAATTAGATAATATAATGATTTCGGGATCAAGTCACCACAGAACATCAAGGCATCACTTGATCAAGGGAGAGTATAGGATGTATCCATCATGGATAACCTAATCCAAATTCCACCATCTTAAGACACCGAGGAAAATTGATCACATAATATTGATGCCTCATATGATGTTTTGATGGTTATATTACAACAAAACTTGATTTCATGACCATCGATATATCATGTGACCCAATAATTAAGTGAGTTTTTCATATAAAATAATTTATACTATAATAGTACTTTGTACTTGGGATATTTTAACCACATATAATTTTAATGTTATCTTAGAGGGAATTAATAAATCCCTCCCATTAGAATGGAATTCTGAAGAAACATGGGGGGTCAGTTATGAGGAAGTGGACTACCACTTGATATCCAAGGCGTTTTATATCCTTTGGCCTTCCAAGAATCTATTAGTATTCCATGAATTACCCAAATACATAGATGGTAAAGTTGTTACCTTTTCACATTCCACTGATCTTTTTAGTGAATTTCAAGATATTTCCAATATGTATCCTTAAACATGAACTATTCACATGATCCCACCATGTAACTCCATCATATGATACTCTTATTCATCCACATCACTTAAACTAATCACATGAATCTTTCAGGTAACCATCATCATATAAATGTAGTGAATATATCAATTTATTTTATGACAAAAATATTAATTCACTTATCCATTTCATCGGGTCATTCATCATTTGTGTTATTATTTGATCATGTGACTGTCTTATAGTCATATGATTTTATGCTGATGCACTGATTGGGAAATCATGGGACTCTTTTATGGCTATATCATCTTATGACTTTATGTAATTCATGAAACAATTCTTTTTATTTAATATTATTTTTATTCTAAATCCATTTAATTATCTCTAGATAATCTAAATCATCCTTTTCTCTTATAGATGTCTTTAAGAAAGGATGCTGAAGGGTTAGTGGCTTAAATAAATTCCATGATTAAAAATTCTGAGACTAACTAACATGATTCTTTTCAATACACTTATGATCATATTATGTTCTTCTAGTGGAATTAATCTATTATAATATTCATTTTCTATCTCACTACCTCATTACATGTACAACCTTTAGAATGATGCTCCAATCTCTCCCCCTTGGATAGGGGACCTTTATCCTTATTGGGTCCTCAAAAATTAAAACAAATTCATAATGAATATGTTTTATAAGGTACATTTTGTTCCTAAAGATGACCTCTTTGATTTATATGAGTAGGGTATTAATCTTATGGATTTCAGAGGGATCTCACATGAGTATAATCTCTTAATCATTTTCTATTGGTCAATAATTCTAATATATGCGTCAAAATCAAATTTTTTGTGCTCATCTATCCTAGATCTTCTATCAGGTGATATATTCAAAATGGATTGGTGATGTTCCTTCTAGGTGTATATAACAGGCATTGATTTGTCAAGTATTCGAAGATAATTTTCATATATGAAGTTGTCTAGGTTTCATAGAAGCTATAATATTAAAAAAACGGTCTTATGGAGGATCTTGTTTGCTAGTGGAGTCTCAATATCAACACATTTAATATGATGTAGGATGAAGTCAATATAAGCCTTTAGGATTTTGAGAGGATCAGTGGTGCATCAATACTATGAGATAATTATAATGGATTTATCTCTCTATAATCCATTTAATATGATTCTGAATGAACTAATATGATTATGGAACTCCTCATATTTTCTATATAAGTCCTTACAGAGGATCTATATCTAGGAGCTAACATATATTTTAATAAGTGTCCCATATTATTTTTAAGAATATCTGACATGAATAACTATCAAAGAAGATAAGATATTTCCCATTACATGAATATCATGGGGCCAATGGAATTATTATATGATGATTTAATAATGGAAGTTCAACAATTGGTGTTGGAAAGTCACTGCCTATGACAACTACCTTATTTAGTTGGAAGGATTCTTAAATATGTTTATTGGCGAGTGTCCATTCATGGTTCGAGATAGAAGTGAAGAAAGGGTGTATAATTTCATGATAGTGGTATAGTTGGAATGTGTAAGATGCGTGGAATTTTTCATTACTATACTAGTCATGTTTTATCACTATCTTCAACATATTTATTTAGGAAGGGACCCATACAAGATTTTGGAACCCTTCCATGTTCTATGTAGGTGGTAGATAGATCACATAGTTGACTGCATTTTTTAACACCTAGTCCATTTATGGTGCCCTATTTGATAAATTTCATTATATCATCGATGGGGTAATTACAGTTACAGTAAATAATTAGATGATAAGAAGAGATTTGGACCATACAAATAAATTTTTATTCATTCCATATGAAGAAACAATTTATCTTATTTACTAATGTTGACAAGGGTGATCATAAAGTTTAATATTACATGATAGTTGTTGGTGAGGGTTCCCTATACACTTTGATTAAAGGAAAGATATTCAATAAGTGGTATAAGTTATGATGATTCAGGAGAAAGTTTCAGTGCATCCAGAAGAAGTTAAATGCTCCCCAAAAAATTTATCTTCATAGGAACATACATTAGATTTCTAGCTTTACAATCTGTTTTCTAGGGATGAAACCTAGGTATAAGTGTCCTTAAATACCATTGGTGAGAGTGTTGGTCTCTCAAAGGCCTACACCGGCACTTGGATCAAGGCCTATCCCATTGGTAAATTTTTCTCATTTTTAATGAAATCCATACATCTATCCATGTTATTCATACATGATTCTATACTGAATCCTTATAGATAATCAAGAAAAAGGTCTTTTAACTACTAGTTTCTAGAAGAACTAAGACTCTACATATTCCTTAGTGGAAAAATATCTACTTAGATCCCACTCTTCTATCAAAAAGAGCATCAATAGATTTGGAAAAAATGGTTGATGTTCCCAAGGGATAAATTTTAGCCAGTGAGGCACCTGCTCTTATTAAAGAGTAATTTCTCATTTTATATGAAGTATTAGGATACTTGGAGATAAAATATATAATTATTTGATTCTAAGAAGGTTATTTTCAGTATGATATTGAGATAGAGGGCTTTTAGAGTGTAATGACTCCTAAAGGCATATCTTATGAGTATCATCCAACCAAATTTGAGGTATATTTTATGGATTTTAATACTATGATACAATCTTTTAATGTTTAAGTCCACTACATTCATCAATAATTGAAAATGATAAAATATTGTACAATAGAAGCTGGAGACAACAAGGGTGGTTTATATAATTGGAGTGATGAGGCTGGATAAATTTTAAAATTATCCAGATACAATTTTCTTGCTATTAAAAATATTACTATAGTTCCATTGGATATTATAGAAGGTTTTAATGATTCAATCCCCTATCATTTCATAGGTATACTCCAATTGGGGAATGTTCTATAGATTTGTCTCACATGACGACAGAGAGGATTAATATCCAATATATCCTTGACTAATGGAGGACATGGAAGTTGTAATTAGAAATCTAGAAGAAATTACACCAATTCTTCCATTTATTGCACTTACAATACCTTAAGAACTAATCCATTAGAAGGTATTACTACAGAAAATTATAGTGAGAGAAATTTACTATGGTCATCAATGATGTAACCCCATTTATAGTCATTAAACAAGTGTTTTATTTGTATCTTTTGTTCTTTTATTACTCAATTACCTTGTCCAAAAGTTTCAAATTGTACAGGTTCTCATCATCCATCACTAAGGACATAATTTTCCATGGACAAAGAATATAAACCTTCCATCTATTTGGTAATACCACTATTTTTATATGACATCTGTGAAGTGGTGGAAACAAATGAGGCCCAAACATGATTAGAACCAGTATTTTTTCAGGACACTAGAATTTTTCCTTTTGATCTTTAATGGGTGAGTTAACTCTTGGAGAATCATAACATAATAAGATATTACCCCAATTATATTTCTGGGATAGAGGAGTCATTGGGAGAGGTTAAGTGTTTCTTATATAATTGGGTATATCATCGATAAAATATCATTATTCATGGCCTCTGTTTATATATTTAAATAATTTTTGGGATGACCCTAGAATGCTCCTCTAGTATACAACATCGGTGGGAGCGAAATCATAAATGTATCAAGATCAATTACCCATGAAATATAATGTTATTTGCCCTCATATTGTGGTTGATTAGATAAGATTATATATTTATATTGAAAATAGAGGTATATTATCAATTTTTAATATAGATAATGGTTCTTTGAAAAAAGAATTTAAGACACATCAGATAATAAGTTTCATGCTTTTGATTGAACTAGTGCCACCTCAATACTAAGAGGTCACAACTACATTTGTTTCAGGATCTCAACCAATGGAAATAACTGTGTTACAAGCCTATTTTTCATCAAGCCCTATAAGAAATGTTAGTAAAAATCACTCACGTAGTGACTTTATTATGGAATAATTTTATATTCCTAGGGTAGTCTTAGGTGAGGGTTTGAATAATTGATATTTCAATAATATCTCAGGAGAAAAGTGTGGTGTGACATTTTAATCTAGATCATTTAAATCCCTTTGAAGATATGGGGGACTGATTATACCATCTCCAATACATGTCCACAACTCTAAACTACATTTAGTTTGGCTATAAATCACTAAATTTAGTTATGAAAGAGGGGTTCACTATTATAGAAGATAATAGGTCCCATGATATGATAGTTTCAATAGAATGGGAATAAGATTTTGTTGTATAGTTTTTAAATAAGGCCCTTATTGAAGAATATTAGTATGTGACAAAAATATCAACATAAAACAACTTGGTATGCATATGGATTTAACAATGTGACAGTCCTCAACTAGAGTTTTCCCATTAATTTATTAAGCTTAATGTTGCTGAGAAGATTTTGACAAAACCATAGAAGGTCATTGACATGGTAGGAAATGAAAAACATGATTCTATTTAAAGAGGAAAGTTATTATGACTGAATGTAATGGTGGACACTATAACAGTTGATCAATTTTATAATTATATAACCACTATGAGGTAGAAGTTGGTGGATCACAAGGAGTCTTCTAATAACATGCTATCATAGAATTATAATTTTAGCCTCCCTTTTATTTAGGTAATCATGGGAGAACCTCTGAGATGTGTAGATTCACCCCCTTTCAAACCGTCAATGAATAAAATCATTTCAATTACATGTGTTAATATAGATTTGTTATAATTCATAGTATTTTTATGAACAATTATTTTATAACTCACCGAGACACATTAATCTTCTAAAAAATGTTCACAGAATGAAAATTTGAATTTAAAGACTTTATATGTAATAATATTTTTGGTGTGTCTTATATATGAATATCGATATTAACACAATCATTGATGTAGTACAACTATTATATTAATAATAATAATGATTCCATCACTAGAATAGATCGCATATCAATATGTGTATAAGAACCATCCCTGATGCACAGGGGTTGGTATATTCATAATAATTATGAATTATTCCTTATCATGGTTCAAATATTGATTTTAGTATGAACAACATAAATGACACACTAGAGTCAGCCCATTTGGAATCATGAAGAATTCTTCATAGGAATGAATCATATAAAGATATCGGTAAAAACACTATCACTAATGCACTATAGAATGTCTATTCAGAATAATGATGAATGGTCTGACTCAATGGGGATTATTGGGTGAGAGTTTTATGGAAAAGGAGTGTTCTGACATTTCCCTTGTCCATTGAACTAATGATAATAGAAAGATTGTTAGGGTGACCATTTGGTGGTCCCCAAAATTTTGGATCACTTTTTTAATTTCTGATGTGTATGAAATTTTATACCTATTAGGAAACCATTTTTGAGTTTTTGACCCAACACAGTTAATCATATTTTTTTGGTTTTCTAAATGCTTTATTTTTCCTAGACCATTCACGGGGCATGATTAGTTGGTAGAGGCTTGACTTTTTCCTATACCTCCCTTTATATGTTTCAATCTTGAAAAGTACTATATATATTCTATTGGGAATATATTTTTTATGTAGGTTGAGAGTAAATCCCTATCTATTGAACATAAAATAAAAAACCCATATTAAGAACATGGTATAGAGGGAACCTATACAAGATAAAATGGATCAAAAATCAAAAATAATCATGACCCGAAGGTCATTAGATGGACCTATATGATCAAAATGAATCAAAAATCCAAACAAGAATCATAAAAAGTCTCATCACCCCATGTATATAATTCAATAAACTAATTAGTCAATGACGATGCAATACCCCTACTTAGATGTTTTGTCATTCTATACAACACAACGTGGGAGAGAACCCCTCTAGTAAATTATCCAAAAAACATAGTGAATAAGAAATCTAAGGCACTCCCACACCAGATTAGACCAACAACCATAAGACCCGAGAAGGAAATTGGTTGTATATCAGCACTAATAAAACCCTTCATTGAAGTCTCATTAACCTCATCGACTGCTGAAACTGAATAGAATACAATCAACCAGATTAGCATCATACCAATTCAACCACACAAACCTCATACCCGCATACTTTGATCCTTACGAATTATGAAATACCAAGAACCAATCATACACCATGGAAGCTAGAAAATCCCAATACATTGTCAGTCATCTATAATATTCGGCTTCACAATACACAATGAAGTCATGATAAATTAAGTTGTTCAAATTTGGGTTGGATATGGAGACCCTTGAAGATGACTGCCAACTATAACACAACAATGCCACAAACACATATTTGATTATTCAATGAATTAAATGAGTAAATTATGGTGAGATGATATATAAATTTTGAGGATAATAAAGAATATCATTGGGATGTTGAGGTTTAGTGAAATATTTTTAAGAAACACATATATTAGAGGTCCTTTTTTAAGATAAAAAAACATCATGTTGATAGGAAAAACTGGGGGGGGGGGGGTGGCATATATAGGATCCAAAATGAAGAACACATGAATAATAAATAGAATAGGTCCCATGAAGATTGATTCAGTCATTAATGATGGATGTGAAAGTATTTATAAGATTTAAAAACTAGAAATATGAAGTGTGTATTATGAAATGATTATTCAATAAGGGTTTTGGAACCCTAAAGATCATGTCGTAATGTATTGAACAAGTTAACAAGGCTAAGATTTGATATGTTATTACACTTAATTTTTCAGGAATTTGTGGAGTCTAGATATCATGGATTGGATTTTTCATAGGACATTGGGTGAGAACTATGATAACTATGCCTTTTGTTTTCATTTTCAATGTTATTTTCTTCTATGATCTGATGTTGTAGAGCTATGTGAGTGTATACATTGAATTTTTCTCATGATTCCCTTTATGGACTTTTTACCTTATTGATTTTTTGTATTTTTAATAGAAATTTAATGTATTTCAGTTTAGACCATTAATTTATAGATTTTATGGTTGTACCACTTTGGATAAAGCATGAAATGTTTTGGGTCATGATGTATAGATGAGGTGAGAATGAGATGGTCGATATGGTAGGTTTGAGTGAAAATCTAAATGAATAGAGGGTCTATTTATAGTGTAGAATACATCGAAATGGGGTGTATTTGGTTCATGTTCATGAACCTTGAATCATATATCAGGTAGTTTGAGGTTATATGATGAGGACCATCAAGAGGATCAATAATAAACTACCATATTTTTACCCAAGAATGGGTATGATATATAGTGGCATAACATTTGGATGTTTAATGCACATGAAAAAATATATTTTGGGTTTCGTAAATAAAACCAAGGATCAATGAAAATGATATAGGAATTTGAACCAATGATGATGATATGAGATAAAAATACTGAGTATGATAATAAATAACTCTAGGGTGACATGTTATTTAGAAATGGTTTTAGGGAAGATGAGTATCAAAGAACCTTTTTTCATGATAAAATATCCTCTGTTTGATAGTCCAAATTTGGTGGGGGGATTATAAAGGATGCATCAAGGGGAATTCATGAATAGTAAATCATAGGAGTACCTCAAATCTTGACACAATTTTTGTCCCAGATAATTATAATCTAAAAACATAGGGGGGTGAATTGAGTTTTTAAATTTTGATTCATTATTAGACCACCCTATTCAAGTCATGTCAGTTCAAACATTTCTGTAGAAAAATATACAGTAGAAATATGAATGTATATGGAAATAATAGTGAACATTGATATTCATTGTGGTTTGGGGAATAGAAATCCTCTAGTCCACTCCACCAATATTAAAATCCATTACTTTGGTGATTTTCCCGAAAACAACCCTTTTTAAGGGGCTCACATCTAAGTAAAAGATGATGTCACTTATTTAAAATGCAACAGATCTTTCAACTAGGCTCTCCCTTTATAAGAATTATCTATATCCTTAAGAAACTCATGTACAATGAGTATCAATGAAAAATATATAATAGAGTATTTGGAGATACTTTGGAATACAAAATTGCAAGAAGAAACCGATAGTACATAATGATGAATCATGGTATGATGATAGTCTTCAAGATAAAAATTTTGGAGGTCTTAAAATTCAAAATATAAAATTGTTATCACCATTCTCAAGAAATAGTCTGATTTTTCCTATATACATCATAGGTTTGGTTTAGTTTTACTATCTAAGAACTCGAGTCTTTGTTTTTCTCATTGTTTCTCACACTCTTCCATGCAACCTATAACTTTAATTTTTATATCTCTTATTTTAATTTTGAACAAGACCATACAAGATAATCAATTTGGCCACCATGATTATCCTTTGAGGGATAGATATATAGTTGATAAGATATAATTTTAATGATATGAATATATTCTTTCCAAATATCGAATATGCATCTGAAATTGAAATGTAAGAGTCCTTATTCTTATTTGGATCTCTATAGTTATAGAAACATGACATTTTATACTAATTGAATTTGCCTTAAATAGAAAAACATTTTCTGATAGACTAAATGTTAGGAAAAAAACGTATCATGATAAATATAATAACTAATCATAATTATATTTATAATAATTATTTATTTATGAGATATGTGTCCGGTAGTACTATTATCGTAAGATAAATTTCTAAAGAGACCTCATACGACAAGGTATATCACAAATTTTTAGTGTGTTAGGGAAACTATATTTCATGATACATTGAAAAATTTTCCATGTAAGTTAACAATAAAGACATGTAATACAAGAATACTAAAAAACATTCTTCTAATACTTCATAAGGTAACATTTTATGAATTTACTTAATGTATTCACATTACTTCAATCAGAGTATAGACAATTTTTCTTCTTAAGATAATCTCTTATGGTGTAAGATAAACATTCACCATAGTGGTTTTAGCTTTAGAGTATGCACAAGATAATATCTTCTTACTGTAACATAAAATAATTTTGTAATAGAATGAATTATTCACATGTTGGTAGATAAATACATTGATAATCCATTGTAAGATAATTTTTTAGATAAATATAATCTGAGACACTTGAGGAAATCTTTTCATATTAACTATAGGAATATTTAATAGTCAAAACATAGTAACTGAGATTTGTTGGAAGAATATATGTTCATCAAACAATCTACCCATTTTTATGATAACAAAAAGCCATTGATTAGAAAACAAAAAATTTCACAAAAGGTGATTTAAAATGATATATACTCAGAATGATATTTATTCAGTATTGAATTAATTTATAATTTTGTACTAGTTTTTCCCTTTCTATGATATCAGAAAGAATTAAAGTAAATAAATACAATCAAAGTGGAACATGAATAATTTTAAATATTGAATAATACATAAAATGAATAGAAATAGGCATAAAACTGAAATTATAAAAGGTATTAAGGAAATTAAATTGGACATAGAAACCTAAAAAGAAGTAAAAATATCTACTAAAATATAGAAACCTTATAAAGGATTTTATAAAGTGGTTCAAGCAATAACAACATGAAGTGATTTAAATGTTTGTGAAAAAGAGAACCATTTGTTCTTGAAATCTGATAAGAATATATCAGTCGTCCAACCTAAAACAAATTTTGAGGTGGTATCTTGAATGATAAAGGATGTACAATGGGTCCAGAGAATAAAGTCAGTAGAGAATAAACTGTTTTTCTAATAAAATCACCCAACACTAGTATGGATTATCCAAGTATTCATGATCATTTTCATCAACCCTTGTTGAGGTGGATTGAATGTCAAGAGAATATTTTTATAACCAATAAAGATCAAAATTTACTATAAAGGTGAAGGATATTTTAGAGGATATTTCAGGTAAATATAAAAATAATTATTTAGAATACCTAAGATTTTTTATTTTGATATAATTAAACGGGATAAAAAATTCACTTTAAATACTGACTGGGGTATGGATGGTGATCAATAATTTTATTTCTTAGAAAACATCTTCGATGGATTTAAAATAGGGTATGAAAATACGCATCCATCCTTTTCACTAATTAATTTTTCAAGTAGTCAAAAAGGGTTTTGAATCCATTATACAGTCACTGGGAGAAACTTCTAATGAAATTTTGTGCATGTCTCCCTTCTAAGAGTAACTATTTAGTGTATTATTAAACAATTTATATAGGGTTTTCATTACACTAATGATTGAAACGACTTTTTTTTCCTCTTTTAGATAGTTTTCTTCTTGAAGATTCCCCAAATGAGTCTACTTATACATATTTTTCATCTTTTGAGGAATCTAAAATCATACTATTAAAAACTACTTCATGTAGTTGTTATATTTTTTTCCATTACATCAAAAAAATTTGATAATTGGAAAGACATATTTTATAAACTAGTGATCATATAGCTTAAAAATCTCTTGACTTTTATTGAGTTTTATTGAAATTCTTGAATCTTCTGATTCAACATTGAATTAATTCTCTTTGTTAACAAATCAAACAACTCAACAAATACTATAAGAAGGAATGATGACCTTCTAAATTCATCTATCAGGGTTTTATGAAGGTCATTAAATATCTATCTTGAGATAATATCCCATTATTAGGAAGCAAGAGCTGAAATCATGGTATCCATAACCAAAAATAAATTTATAAGCTAAAACTGTATATCTGAAAAATTTATAGTTCATGTAGTTAATTATCTTGATAAGTTTTCAATTATTTATTGAACCAATTATTTTCATTCTTGAACATATATCTTCTTCATAATTTGATCATGAAGAGTCCTTACTTCTTTACTTGAATCATTCACTTGGGATTTTATGGATTTTATGTCATACAATTATTTCAATTATCTACCTTGATCTATCTCAGAATTAACCCTGTTAGAATAATGAGATTATGAAAATATTTTAAATGTATGGATAAGATAGGGTATATCTTATTAAATATCCATTATTTTAGCATCATAGACTTCTAGATTTTATTTAACAAATATTTTTTCTTTTATATATTTTAATTCTTATGATTGAAAACTTTTCCTTCTAAATATGAGAAACTAATATGATCTTCTAGATGAATATACTCAAGAAATAGATGCAGCACTTAGGGATAGTAAAATTATTTTTCCTCAATCAATAATTACGAAATAAGTAACTAAAGACTCTTTCTCTTCAATGACTGGAATAATATCTTTTAAAACATAAGGATAATGTATGGTTGGATTAGCCTATGAGTCTAGTTTATCAAATATTCTTATTATTCTATATCTATCAGCAAGAGTCTCATTGTCTAAAAAATATTTCTGATCAACTAGTCCTTATAGTGGAATTCCTACCTCACTGGATAACCCAATTTAGGATATCTACCCCTATGTTAATTATGGATATTGTTTTATGACTTATTCAAGACTTACTAAAACCGATTTTTCTAGAGAGAAACAAAAAAACAATACACTATTCTCTAAAACAGTTTCACTCAATATTGCCAATCCATGACAACGAGTTGTTGTTTTGTCATCAAGTTAAACATTATTATTATGAAAAACCAAAGTTATTATCCTTCCATAAGGATATAAATTTACTGATCGATTCTAAATATGATTCATGAATATCATGATATTTCACATTATATTTATATGATTTTTAGTCATGAACAAGTACAATAAAGTAATATCTTAAAACAAAATTTTATCAAACAAATCATTTTCTTACGTGATAGCAGGATGGATGAACATTAAAATAATCTCTTTGGTTGTACTTACTTTGGGGGGTTTATTTTCAACAACCACTAATCCAAACATAGATTTCTTGAATTTATACAGACTAACTTCATCTGTCATAATTATTAAATTATTGATGTTTGTATGACATTCATGAGGGAATTTTAGAAACCCAACCATTTCAAATAATGTATCAAAAGGTTTTTATGTGTAAGAGTTATATCGATAAGGTGTATCTTATCACCAAAAGAAAAAAATTTGGTTTCATAAAGCTCGTAGACTTACTTATCAAAAATGAACTCATTTTTTCATTCATAGAAAACGTACTCCCATCCTAACCAATTTATAACCGTCTTGAATAAAAAATTTGTTCTGTCTAGCCATGCGATATCTATTACTCCCCCATTCATAACTTTACCCATTATTTGAAGCTTCTCCCTTCTTCTGTATGATATGTTGGTTCAATTAGTTTTTACCATTATTAGTGTGGTCCAGAGGATTTAGGGGTTTTGGAAATAAGGGTTCAGAGTGTAGAAGGATGGGGGTTGAAGGGTTTTCAAAAAAAAAATGTTTCACTCATAGAATTGATAATTTATTTTGATTGTTGGTAATGAAGGGGCCACAAAACAATGTTAAAAGTGATCATAAAAAAATATAGGTGATGTTTTATATTGATGTGGATGGTAATTTAGTATGATATTTATATATATAAAATACAGAATATTATCCAAAAAAATATTATGATAATTTTGTAACATTCTATTCCGTAAAAGGAATGAAAAACCATAGTATTAATGTAAAATTAAATAAACCTAATTAAGATTTTCTAAAAACATATATTTTAGAAGATAATGTTTTCATAAAACTATCTGCTAATTTATTTTCTATTTAAATGAATTATAAAAACATATCACTCTTTTTTTATGATATATTAAGATGTAAAATATTAAATCAATGTTCTTTGTTCTTGAATAGTTTTTAAATTTATTTTTGAGATATTGATATCACTTATGTTATCAAATGTGATTGGAAAAAAGTTAAAATTAAATATATAATTCATTAGGGTATATTTCATCCATAACACTTGTGCACAACAACTTCCTGCTACAATATATTCACCTTCCGTTGTCGATAATGCAACCGAGTGTTGTTTTATACTCGACCAAGACACTAAATTTTTACCCATAAAATTGATGTTTTCTAAGGTAATTTTTCTATCTAATCAATATCAATAAATATCATCATATGAGTATGAAAATAATTTAATTTTAGAGGGTTATATGAAAAATAAGAGAAAGAGACACAATTCATTTTGAATATCTTAAAATCCTTTTAGAAAAATATAAATGAGATTCCTTGGGATTTGATTTAAATATTGAACAATGAAATGCTGAAAACATTATGTATGATCTAATAATAGAAATATATAATAAACTTCTAATGATCCCTATGTATAACTTTTCATTGAATGGGTTTACAACTTCATCCATATAAAGGTAAAGGTTAGAGCTCATCAGAGTTGAGTGAACCATACTATTGTCAAGACCAAACATCTTAAGAAAGTACATCATGCATTTTAATTTACTTCAAACATTTTCATAATCCTTTTAGTATGTTTTAGATCCTAGAAAATAGATCTACTCACCCATCATAGTCATGTAAAATTTATTTTTCATACATTTTAGAATATCATTGCTCAATTTTTTAATAGTTTATTTGAAAATAACAAGATTAATAGAGTTTTGTACTAATAAAATATCGGTGGATGATGTTTTCTTAGATAATTTAGGTTCTACCATTCCTACTACAAAACCATTTAAAAGAAATAAAAGATAATTATCATTCATAACATTCTCTTGGTACATGTTTAATTCTGTATAGATATTTGGTATGTTTGAAAATATAATTATGAAAGTGAGGGTCTTCCAAACCAAGATGATGTTATACATAAATATGAACGATAAATAATCCATTTAAAAAGAAATATATGACATCCATATGGTATAATTTAAAATTAATATAAGATAAATATTCTATAAGGATTCTAATAGCTTATAAATTTCAATTAGAGAAAGAGTTATTTATAGTCCATTCCTTCTTCGTGATTGAAATATTTTTAACTAATCAAGAATTATTCTTTATTATTATTCCATGATGAAGTTATTTTTCCCAAATAAAAATTTCTTTCCAATTATAGGATAGTTTATGGGTCATTTAAAAAATTCCCACTCTTTATTTATTTTAAACTGAGTTAACTATTCTTTCATATCCAAGAACCAAATTTCATCAGAAAAAGATTCATTTACAGATTTTGGTTGTAGTTGGGAAATGAAATATAATTCTATTTATTTTCTATATTTAATCTAGTTATTAGTAAATTATTTAAGCTTATTCTAACCATTTATAGAGGCTGGTCTTTTGTTTTTTAGTTTGGATAGTTAAAATTTATTCTGGTTCACTAGTATCACCCCTTACTAGATTTGGTTTAAGGTAGTCATGTTTCAAATCATCGTCCTTATTGTTGTTAGAGAGGAGTTCAGGTATCATGTTATTTTTAGAATCCCATGGTTTATTCGTTTGAGTCATCTTATGATCAAATGTTTCAATTTCATCAAACCTCACATGAGTTTTTTCTTCAAATATCCATAAGCATTTATTGAAGACACTATAATTTTTTGAAGTAGTATAATAACCTAGAATGATACCTTCAACATCCTTTTGGATTGAATTTACCGAGATTATATTCTGTATTAAATATTTAAACCTTTCATCTAAATTCTTTAAGTATTATACCTTTGGTTTTCTATTATTCCACAACTCATAAGGTATTTTCTTTAATATAGGACTTAGTAGAACTCTATTAATGAAATAACATGCTGTGTTAACAGCCGCATCCCTCAAATGAGTTGGATTTTCATATTCATATAACATAGTACCAAAATTTCCTTGAAAACTATTATTCCTCTTTCATCAATACCATTCCATCAAGGTTTCATGGGGGCATAGAATGTATGTTTTATTACTTTATTTGAAAAACTTGACTTAAAATCATGATTCTAAAATTCAGATCTATGATCACATCTTTAAGTCACGATTTCAGAATATTTTTTATATTTTCACAATCCTAAAAAAATTGATAAAAATAGAATATGCTTCACTTTTTACTCTTAAAAAGTAAATCCATGTAAATCTAAAAAGAGTCATTAAATATAAAATATAAAATTTCTTTTCTAATTTTTTTTGTAGTTCATGTAGGCCTTAATAGATCCATATGAATAATATCAAGAGTTCTAGATGTAGTAACATCTTTAATCGGATTAAAATATCACTTGTTTTGATTTCTCATTTGAAAAGCATCAAAATGGTTTTTTCCAATTTCAGGTTAGGAATGGATGAAATTAGATGTTTCTTGAAGAAAAGTTTTATGGAATGAATATTATAATTTAAATTAATCAAATCCAAATCCACAATTCATCAATTTCAACATTCAATCAACTTATATTTTTTTTACATAGAGAATTAAAAAATAATCTATAGACATTGTTTATTCACTGTGCTTTAAATTTTAGATATTTAATATTAAAAATTGAGAAGGAAATGTTAGAAAAACTAATAGAGTAACCATCATAATGAATTTGAGAAATATATTTCATGTTGGGTTTCAAGACTTCAATTTTAAAAGAATTTTATTGGGAATTTATGGTGGATTTATAAATAATCCAATGAAAAAAATTATTCCTTTTGTAGGTTCACAAAATGTGACATATACTCTATATATTTTGTAAATTAAATGAATGGTTGGGTAATATATACACATATGACTCAAACATCCACTACTAATAAACCATTTTTCATTTTTGTTCATGTGTAGAAAACCCTATAATGAAAAATTAAACAACAAAAGTTTTTTAGAAACCAAAATATTATATTTTTAGAAATGCTTGCTGTATAATAATGGAGAATAAATATCAATTTGTTTTACATTAGAAAACGTGGAAATATATTTAGAAAATTATTTTGTAGAAAAGAATTTTTAATTGCACAAAATTGAGGATTTTTAAAATCACAAATATTGGAATAGTGTTTGATTTATCCACAATATTAAAAAGTAACTTTGGAAAGGTTTTTTTTGAACATGGCACAAAATTTGTTCCATAAATTTTGGGCCTTTCACCATGGATTCCATTACAAATTTTTTGCTTCTAGGATAATTTTTAATGATAATTTTGATTAATTAATCCTCCCCCATTTTAAAATTTTTTAGGAATATTTGATGTTTATAACTTCCTTTTGTTGGTTCTCAGTTGTGTTGATTTGTTCAATATATGACACATTATATTTTTCTAAATGGTTTTTCAAATATAATTTCTTTATTCATGTATTCCTATTTACTAAAAATTTATTTATAAATATTTTGAATGGATTTATTTTTATTTTTGAGACTTTCATACTTAGTTTCCAATAAGAAATAATATTCATTAAACTCTTCATAGGGGTAGTTTTCATTATCCAATTCAGATATATGCTCAGGAGAATTATAAGAATTAACCACTTATTAATGTGCTATAAATCATATGTTTTTCTTTTTATTTAAAGAATCAACTTATAACTTTGAAGATGTGAATACACTAAGATCTTCAGATGAACTCCATGTGGCCTTCATAGATTTATTGGATTTATTATTATACCAAAACTTCTTGAATATATTTTTGTCAATCTTCGTATTCTCATGTGACTACATATAGTCTATCTTAATGTGTCTAAGATTATTACATTCAATAAAACTTAATCCATTGGAGTTATTCCCATAACTCTATACATGATGGATTTTCATAAACCACATATCATTTTTATAATATTCTGAACTTATATATGAAATTGAGAATGTTAATCATTTTATGAATAATTTCTTAAGGAGTCTTCATATTCAGTTTTTTCAGATATTTGTATAAATTTCTTTTTCATATTTAGAAGTAGAATTATTCAATGTAAAATTTTTGTTCTTGGTGATTTTTTAGTCTTCAATTTGAGCTTCCATTTCAGCTGTGTATATCATTAGATATCCAAAGAAATTTATTATTTTTAAATTATTTAATTCTATAAATTGTATGACTATGGCCCAGATTCCATTCCATTTGGATTTTTAAACTTTGAGAACTTTTAGTGCTTGTTTGGGCTTATTGATAGGTGTTCCAAGTGGGAAAGTGTTATTAAAAACCTTAATGATTCTTCCATTCATCTAGGTAATAATTTCTCCTTCAGATCATAACTTGTTTCAGTATTATATTTCCTTGATTCTAGTTATGCCTTTTGAAATACATAAGGCTTTAACGCATTGAGAAGAACCATCATGCTGAGATTCTTCAAATAAATGGTCATGTGAGACTCCGAGCAACAATAATTTTTTCCATTAATGTACAGAGATCTGACCATTAAGATACCTTATAATTTATCATATAAGGAATCCATTTAAAATTAGATCTTTGTACTTCAACGTTTGAAAGCTATGAACTGAAGAGTCATGATCTCTCATACCAATTTTTGTATCATATAATGTCTAACTGAATAACATTGGGGGGTGGGGTAATTGAGTTCCTAAACTTTTCTTTGTTATTAGGCCCCCTCTTCAAGGTATGTGTGTTAAAAAATTTCCTTACAAAAAACACGAGTTTTAGAAATGATTGTGAAATGGAAAAAGATTGAACACAAATATTTATAGTGGTTCAGGGAATAGAAATCCCCAAGTGCAGTCAACCAACACTCAAATCCATGATTTTGGTGATTTTCACTAGAACAACAAGTTTTCTTGGGGATCCCACCTGATTACAATTATTTTTAACTTATTTTAGAGTTATAAGATATTTCAATTAGGATATCCCGTTAAAAGACTTTTCCATATCCTTAAAATAATCCCTTACATCATGTATCATATAAAAAGTAATAAGACAATATTTTAATATACTTTGGATTTTAATGATTTAAGAAGCAATTGATAGTATATGATGATGCCTCCTATAGAGCTGATAGTATTAAAGATAAAACTTGATGAGATATTTAAATGAAAAATATAAACTTGTGATCACTGTTCTCAAAAAATAGTTTGAATTTTTTTATATAAAATGTAGGTGTTGTTTAAGTTTTCCGAGTTAGCACTCAATTTTGTGTTTTTTTCATTGTTTCACACAATCTTCCATATACCCACTAATTCTTCTATTTAAATCCTTTTTTATTTTGAATAATATAATACATGATAATAATAATGGAAATATTTATAATACATTTAGAGAGATAGAGTTGAGAATATAGGCTTTTAATGATATGTGTCCATTAATTCCAAATATAGAATATGAATCAACCACAACAATTTAAAAGTCCCTCTTCTTATTTTGATATTTGAATTTATGAAAATAAAATGTTTTATATAAATTTCATTTTTATTAAATAGAAATTTTTTTCTAATAGACTGAAATCCATGAAACAACTTATCATAATAAATAATATAGGTAATTATGATGATCTTTATAACATTAGTTTATAC
Organism: Viscum album; assembly: GCA_963277665.1. NCBI lineage: Eukaryota > Viridiplantae > Streptophyta > Magnoliopsida > Santalales > Viscaceae > Viscum > Viscum album. The sequence goes on along the minus strand of OY728147.1, from coordinate 1,485,837,724 downwards.
GCATGATACGTTTTAGGTAGTAATATTCTCATAAGATAAATTTATCAAGAGACCTAATAATATAATTTATATCACCAATTTTTTGTGAAAAATATAAAATGAGTTTCATGTTATATGGAACTTTTTTTTGCATAAGATAAAGGTGTCAACATGTAATACTTGACTACTAAAAAAACTTCAACTAATACATTTTATGATAATATTTTACAAATATCCTTAAAGTATTCTGATTACATCAGTAATATTTTATAATCATTTTATTCATAATAAAATCTCTTATGTTATAATATAATCATTCACCATAGATGTTTTAGATTCTGAGTAGGTAGAATATAATCTTTTATTTCTTCAAGATAAAACAATTTTTTAATAGAATGAATTATTAACACATCGTAAGATAAATAATTATAGAATCAATGATAAGATATGTTGTGTGGAAAAATATAATCTAATAAACTTAATAAAAACTTATCAAAAATAATAGTATGTTTTTTGAATAATCAAAGTACATAAACTGGGATATGACGAAACAATGAAATTCCATCCAACAACACTCTGTCCAAATATCTATAAAATGTTTTCATACGTTATAACACAAGGATAATAAAGTATGTTTTGGCTAAAATACCATCCAAGGGGGATTTTGACACCCAAAAAGTTGTTTCAGTATATAATTAACACATTATCAAGGTATAAGGACATGAGAAATCATTTTTTTATATTTTCCTATAATGGAACGATATATCATGCATGGAGAAAATTTTTTTAGGGTCATAATATAGGCCCCATGAGATTTATTACTTTTACTTTTGTGATCTAGATTTTTATTAATACCTTTAGATAAAAAAATAATGAGCATAAACTTAGATGTTTTCTCATGTCTCCCTTTACGGGTTATTAGACTTTTTTTTACAATCTCACTTGATGATTAAGGTCATATTATTTTTGAAATCAAGGTGTAGAGCTTAATTTCATATAGGATTGACCTCATCATATTTATTTTAATTTCATGGTGCTGGGACCAGGTATGAAAAGATAGTCTATATGGAAGGGGGAGTGAAACATGATGTGAATGGAGGTATGATTTCTAATATAGGCCACCTCCGAAGGGAGGGATTATATATAGGCATAGGAAGATCATATCATGTATCATTAAATTTAGGGTCATTCTATAATGACCATCATTTTTTTGACTAAGCTACTAAATCCTTTCCAAATGAAGATGCATGATATATGGTGATGTAAAGTCAAGGCTATCAAATCCAATATAATAGTTCAATTATTGGTTGTGTGAATAAAATATAAAAGAGTTTGAAATCAAGATAATGAGATGTGTCTGATATATGAAGGATTATTATGAATTAAACTAGTGTGATGAGTTCAAATGAAAATTTTCAGGGCACATAGGGTTTAGTGGATATTTTTTATGGTCAAAATGTTTCTCATTGATAGGAAAAACTGGTAGCACATATATAAATTCCAATGTGGTTCATGCATTCATAGTTAAGTAGGGGTGTCCTTTCAAGGTGACTATTCTCCTTATCAATATCCATGAATTATTTTTGATAACCCAAGAAACATATTACATGAAGTTTTATTTATTAACATAGATGATCAGGAATGGTGATATAAGAGGCCCATACCTTATTTGACCATAGTTTGGATATTATGGCCTCTTTATAAGGAGTGTGGATGAATTTTGGTCTATGAACTTTAGAATCATGAAACAAGGACACAAATATCTTGGAATTTTTCATCATTCGACAAGAATTTATCTGTTCTATAATTTAGTGTCATGTGGTGTGGTCCTTATACTAAAAAATTTAACATTATATTACTAGGATGATTTTCATATAGGCTAGTGTCATGTTTCTAGTAAATTTTGAATATAGGGGAAATTTTTATTTTTGTATAATATTATGGATAAATAAAAATATTCTTATGTATTTTACAAATATTTGTATGATAGAAAAGTAAAGTGGGTCTCTAAGAATATAAAATTCTAGAGAAATTTATGGTCGTTCAATGTAGACCATTTTTTCCTCCCACATTTTGTCATGATTCCCCCAGTTACATCGAGTAGAGTGATCATTCAAGGAAATTAAGGTCACATGGTTCCTTCCCAATGTGATAAACAAGATATGGATAGATTATAGACTATATTGTGAAGCTTAGGATTTCATGATTAAGAAGGACAAGAAATATGGGGGGAATTTTATCATTGAATAAGTTTATAAACAACGTAATAAAAAATTACTCAGGAAAAAAATATATGAGGATTTTTAATGATAGATCTTATGGATGAGCCATGAATATAAGATCCAATCATATTCAGTGATAATTAGAATCAATTGATGAATATATATTTTATATAAAATTTTCATTGCACTAATCCAAACTGTATCTAGGGAAATGATGATTTTTATAAGCATAGGCCTATAAATTAGGGAACCCACGCCAAATATTCCTATAAAGGTTTTTCACATACATAGGATGGGATATTTTCTGGTATCTGATTTTGGATGGATTTTATATGTTCCTGACATAGAAGAAACTCATATTAGTGTTTATAGTAGATGAGGAATATTATGATTGATGGGTGACTTTATCGGACACCAAGACATGTCCGGGTAAATTTTTGATCTTTATGGATGGACCAATCCATGTGTTAATATGTATCCTATAAGGATAAAAATAAATCCATTTGTAAATATTATATTATAATTCCTTATATATAGAAATCATGTTAAAAGGATTAGGGAATTTTTAGCATTGGTTTATAAGGGACACAATGGTGAATGATTCCATGTAGATCAATTTCACTTGTTAGAGAGGGGGTATTTTATTTATCTTGATATGAAAAAATGAATTAAATGTTTTAGGGGGTAAAGTAGGGGTTCACATTAATGCATTGCTATCCTTGAATAGATGAATCAATTGTAGATATATAATATTAAGGTGTTAGGATGGATTTTTTTTAAATTTATGATTTGGTATAGGAAAGGGATTCTTAAGGTCTCTTTGTAATCAATTGGGATAAGAATCCAGGTACACATAGTTCTTGAAATGAAATCCAATTTGTAGATCTAAAACATTTTAAGAGGCAAGTGAATTTTTTTTCCTGAGGAATTACAGCTAGACCTAGTTTGGGAGATATTGATGTCACAACATATCCAATATATATAATAATAAAAACGCACTTAGTTGTTATATTGAAGGTCCCATGCATAAATATCGATTGTAAATAGGGGAAATGGAGTATTTTAGTTTAATTTAATGGTTGGCCCTATGATATAGGATCCTTTCATCACTAAATATCCAATGAAAATGGGATTTAATCCATACATAGTTCCTAAATAAAAGTACTCCCATGGTAGATCAAGCTCTTTCATAAAGGATATGACTTTCTGTATTGGTTTACAATAGAAGAAACCCACAAACAATACTCATATACAAATCTAGAGCATATGTAGGATGAGGAATTTAACCTATATATACATATTTTTTTTAGGTCTGTTATGTATGGATTTGGGTGACATACAAGGAAAGATAAATGAGGCACATTTTAGTATAGTGACATCATTAAAATGAATTATTGTGAGAAAGGTTAAAATACAATGGAAATGTGGTATTTTTAAAAAATTTATGAATGAACCCAATATAGGAAGTTTCTTGGTCACTATATACCCTATGATAACAGGAATCAAGACAGACTATGTTCTTAAATAAATATCTCCGACATATATCAAACTCACATTCATAGAAAAAATGAGGGGTATTTTTTGAAAATGTTGTTGGGCCTGAGATAAGTGATTTGGAAATCATTACACATCCTATATTGATAGGAATCAATCCACATGTAGTTATTGAAAAGAATTCCTACCATAATGATCTTGCTAATACGTTGGAGAACATGGCATTTCATTCATAGAAATTGTTTCTGGGTTTGTGATGGAAGATTGATGCATCACTAAATATCCTTTATTAGTGTAAATCAATTCAAAAATAGTAATCAAAATGCTGGATCCCTTTCATGGATCTTGATCTTGTGCATGAAGGGGAATTAATGATTTGAAGCACATAAAAACTGTTCAAAAAAGGAATCTACATGGATGAATCTCTCATATAGGGGAGAAAAGGACATTGGGTATGATCCACTCATATTAGTTTAGATTCAAAAAGGACATACATCCACCTCATTGTTTAACATCATATGATAGGGTAAATGGCCATTAATTTTAATATCATATGGTAAGGATGTGGATGATGTTTAGCTTAACGTATTTTTGCTAGGACTTGGGAAATGTTCATCATAGATTTTGTTCATTCGAATGTACATTCTATACAAGTTAATGTCTTACCACTAGCACTTGGATCCTTATTTGTGAATTAGGAGAAGTATTTATTGAGGAAACATTCCTCGGTAGATATCCAGATGAATTACCCATCCATCATAGATAAATAGTAATATCCTTTGAAATTGAGGTTGTATATGATATAAGGTACCTCCCACTTTGGTTCTTATTTTTAAGGGATCTTCTAGAGTATCATAGGTGTTCCAATAACAAATACCAACTCCGCTTTAAGGAATTGTTGAAAGAATAACTATAAATTGAAGGCACGCAAATATTCTATTATGACAGAATTCTATATTATGCATGGTATGAATCCTCTTCTTATTGAGTTGTTTTAACTAATAGAGTCACATAAGTGATTTTTTATCTTTTAAGATCTGTCTATAGATTGTGATTTGAAGTGGGGGAAACTATAAATTGATGGAAAAAATTCCTTTGATCCATACACAAGAGAATATGGAGTTTCTTGTGTGGTGGTGAGGTTGTGATAAGATAGGACCAAAGGAAATGTTGGAGATGGTATGACTAGGATTTCTTGTCCCTATAATTTTTTTTGAGAGTGTATAAGACATATTATTTTTTAAAACCACTATTTTAAAACTCTTCTTATGTGATAGAGATATGATTGGTTGGACATGATTTTATAATCATGATACAATATTTTCAACTCATAAAAATAAAATTTTGTTCCAAAGTCTATAAATATCATATGGGGGATGACAAATATGGTGACTATGTTGGAATTTATGAAGGGAATAATATTATATATCCTAACAAACTTAGGTGGTATGGCCTCATCTGATTTGAAAAAGAATTTACGGGTGGTAAGGATGTACTTAAACAGACCATTTATAGAAGAGGGATATAACCCCAAGACATTCATTGCACATATGGAAAATGTCTTTGAGTATTTGGTAGTATAAAAAAAACTCTTGGGGATGTTGAATGAAATTTTCATGTATTTGAAAAACCAGACTTTTCCTAATTAACTTTACACAATATTGTATCATTATTGGAAAAAAATGACTACTCCTAATTTTTTGGGAGTGGCAGCATCCTAACAGATGGGTACCACAAGATCTATCATAGACTTCTTACATGATGATCAGGGTCTCTCTTTATTCAATGCATAGAAGGGTGAAACCACCAAAACCTCATTAATAAAAGAATTTATATTGATTTAGAACATGAATGAGTGGGATGTTTTGTACTTGACATCATATATGTTGGATCAAATATTTTAAAATAGAATTCAATATAGGGGTGAATTGTAGTTTTAAATCATTAAAGTAAATAAATAACACAAATCAACTTTTAGTAAAAATATATAACATTGAGATCATCCAATGGCCAGAGCAAAAAATCAAAATCCAAAACTATCTGATTAAAATATATTATGTTTATAGGCCTCACATATACATGATAAAATAATATTGTTAGAAACATAGGTATAGAAACTAACTTTATAATAAAATAACAATCAAAATTAAATCATTCAAAACAAAAAAATACGAATCCTATAAATGTAGGAAGGAAATATAAGATTATCAAAAGATTTCACTCTATAACCTTAAATATATCATGAGTTTTTACCTACTGCAAGGTCTTCTTTTTCTTACCACGAAACTCATCAATTTGATGGATCCTTATTAGCTCTGTCTTCTAATCCCATAGATGGTAGCCTTTGATATGATGATCTATATCTTTATTCTTACACGAGAAATCCATCAATCCAGTGGATTAGATTCAGCTTTGTCTTTCATCCCCAATAATCCCTCGATCAATACCCTGATCAAAAAAACTATTAAAAAACATCAAAAAACATCAACTCTATAAATATACATAAGTATTCCTTAAAACATCAACTCTATAAATTATTACATAGATTAACAATGATAAGTTCAAATAAAAAATATTTATATAGTTTGAGTTACAAATATAGTAGCTCTTAGATCTTCAAAAAACCTTCTATTTATAGGTGAAGTTACAATGGTAATATTTATGATTTGTTTGCAACTTCCTCAAACAACTTCCACTTGAAATATCATAATTAACTAAATTCCTAAAATCATTTAGATTATAACCATTAAAATGACATTTGTTTCCATCCGATTGAAAAAAATCTATATACTCTGGTTATAAACATTGGATATTTTTTTGATATTCTTTCTTGATAGTCAATCCAATAAACTGGATGATGGTAATTCCAATGTATCAATACCAATTTCTATCTGATGGTCATGAATTATTTTAGTCTGATAGACATGACATAAGATTAAACAATTGTAAGAAAAAAGGTCATTTTGATTAATAAGTTTCACATTCAGTTTGATGGATTAGATCGAATAATAAAATTATATATTCATAATAAATTATAAAAAATTATATGTATGGTATAGAGTAATGTTTTATACAAAAGAATACAAAATAAATTTGAAGAAAAATTTAGTATTAAAGGTTTTTATGAAATCATTTTTGATTTCGAAAACTAATGTAATAGAAACGTATAATGTTAAAATTTATACTTAACAATGTCCCCCTTTCTTGGAAAGAACAAAACCAAATACTCAAATAAAAACAACAACATGAAGTAATTAAAACCCTTTTCTATGTCTTAAATATAATGATTAACTTAATATAATATCTCCCCATATGTTTATAACTACTAAATAAACTAATGGAAAGAATTATAACTTTGGGTTGTCCACCATTTTAAAAGACATTATAGACTCCTCTCCATTTGATAATTCTTCCCCTAAAACTTCTCCAATACTTTCTCCCCTTAAACTTCTCCTTTAAATAACTACCCCCCTTTAAAAATCTCTAAAACATATCCCCCTTTGGGATTTAAAAAATGAACAAAGAATGTATATAACTTGTAATTTTAGTAAATTATAAAATAAGATACAATTTTTACATTAAATAACCAATCATCATAGAAGGAAATGAAAGAACACACTTCCAATAGTGATGTGAAAACATTCAAAAACAAAATATTTTGATTAGAAGTAATTAAATTTCAACAACCATTCAAAATTTTGAAAATATTTTTCTGAGAATTAATAATAAAGATGTTTTTTATTTACACAATAACTTTTTCACAAATTATTTAATATTTTTAACAAATCTAAGTACTTATGAGCCTTTACCACTAAACATTAAGGCTATTAAATGTGATCTTTCATTAATACTTGATTTTGATCATTATATTAAAGTATATAAATTTCCTAGGAAATATTTTTATTTCCCTATTTGGAAAAAAGAAATTAATCATAACATATTATGAGATGGGTATTCTCTAATGCTAAATTTGAATCATTTTTTGAGAGATTTTACATCCGGAGTCGATTCTTCAGTCGTATCCCTGAAATATTCTACTAACATTACACTATCTGATTTATATTTGATAACCGTTCAAAATAACCTTTCATTTATAAAGAAATTTTCATTAATTCAAATATTTGGTCATCATGAACTCTGTGATCACGACCCACTTGACTCGAACACTTTACAATATGATTATATGATATTTTATGATACATGGAATTTTTTTGAAATGCTTTCAATTCCACCACAATTTGAACAACTAATTATTTAGGGACTTTTAATGATTATGATTTCTAATTAAGGGTATTTTTAATTAGTTTAAATATCACTTATATATTTAGAAAATATGGAATGGTATCACTCTTCCTTTTCAAGGTTTGGAATAGAAATTCAAAACATTTCTGGGAAAATATTTCTTTTGAATTTGATGATTTTGAAGAAACATTAGGAAGCTTATGTCTTGATGTTATTCCATTTGTGTCTCATTCTCCAATACATTTTATTTTTTTTGAAAACTTTTTTATCTTATGAAACAATTAAAAAATAAAATTATTTATCTGATTCATGTTTTTATGAAACATTCATATCTGATTTTTGGTTTTCTTCCTTATCCTTTGAGGATGAATTTTCATCCTTTTATATAGATGAATTTTCTTTATCGGATGTTTATTTATCCACTTATTATCCTTGAAAGATATAATCCTTATATGATTGATCGGGTAAGGGATGTGATGTTGAAAATGATTCCAATGATTTATTTTCCATTATTGATTTATCAGAATAAATTTCTTCATCATAAATTTCCTCTTCTTATTATCCTACTTATTGGTCTTATACTTATTCTTCCACTTCTTTTTATTCTTCTTCTTATATAAAATTTTTAATATCTTTCTTTAGATGATGGATATTTCTTATAACTCAATTACAAACATTCTTAGAAAATGATGTGTGCCACAAACTGATGCACCTTTATATAGGCATGGAGTAGAAACAATTCACATTCCAAAAGTTTCAATGGTTTAGATTATAAAACCTTAACTAATATGAAGGACTAGATTTAATTTAAGATATTTTTAAAAGTTTATTCAATCTCATAATGTTTTATGAAAACTTTCCATTGTATTATATTATATTATGAATAAAAATATTTTATGTTTTAAAAAATGAAAAATTATTGAATCTAAAATAATAAGTAATAAAAAAACATATATGAACTAAATTAAATTATAAGTGAAAAAAATAAAATATGAGTACCTTTAAGAGTAGAAGTTTTCATGAGTATGAGTAAATTTTTATTCTTAATTTATTTTTAATTGAAGCTGATTAAAATAGTTTCTAAAAATGTATTATCTTTAATGGTTTTAAAAAAAACTTATTCTGAAAAATTTGCAGTTTAAAAAATATTTTAATAAAAAAATAATTATTCGAAAAATTAAAATTTTGGGTCTGTAAAATATTATATCAAATTTTTATTCCAAAAAAAATTAAAATACATTGATTTTATAAGAAAATCTTACTCTGGATTTTTAAATGTTTTTTCCTTGAAAAAGTAATTGTTAAAAAAAATTAGAAAATAATTTTTTAGAAACTGAATGTTTTAAGAAAACTAAAGGTAAAAAAACTATATACACCCTCCCTAAGAATAAGATTTAATTAATGTAGAAATATTTTCAAAATAGATGTAGATTTGAATAATCAATAATCAATTATCATTCATAGATTATATTTAATGTATTCAAATATATCAGAACAAAGCTTCTTCCTAACAATATTAGCAAGTTGTTCTTCCATTCTCATGAATTTAAAAATTATACCTTTTTTAGTTTATGAACCTGAAGAAAATGGTGTCTTATATTTATCTTCTTATCATGTGAGTGATGAGATGGGGTTTCACTAAAATTAATGGAACTTGAGTTGTCTCATAATATTTTAGTTTTAGTAAAATGTATTCCATAGTCAGTGAGTGTGTGTTTAATCAAAAATAATTGACCACAAAAAAATTCTAGCTACCACAAATTGAACTTCAATAGTTGAAATTGTTAGTAAGTGTTGTTTCTTACATGGACATGAAACTTAATAATCTCCTAATAAATGGAATGTTTTGGATGTGGTTTTTCTATCCACTCTACGACCACCAAAGTCATTATCAAAAACAAATTAAGTTAAAAATATTTTCTAGAATAGTATAATAAGTATAAATCCATTGTTTCCTTAAGGTAAAAAAATATTCATTTTATAAATTTAAGATGATATTATTTGGTTTTGGATTGATATATTGAATATAAGCATACTAAAAAATTAAATTTGGATGACTAGCTACTATGTAGACTAGAATTCTAATCATACCTCAATTATTTTCATATAATATTTTCATAACTTTATCAATATATCAAGTATTATAGGTTCTAATATGAGTACTAATACTTTTAGTGTTTATATATCTGAATTTATTAATAAGATATTTTATATACTTAATTTGAGATATAAAAGTTCCTTTTGGTTATTATGAAATTAAAAGACCTATAAAGTATTTTAACTCATCCATCATACAATTTTTTTGACTCAGACATCATTAGAACCTCAAAGGAATATGTTTAAGAATATTGAGTTGAACCAAATATTATATCATTAATAAATATTTTTAAAATAATAATGTCATTATTAACTTCTTTTATGAAAATATTTATGTCTATAGATCCCTTAATATTTTTTATATCAAAAATATGTTTAACATATTATTTGAATATATTGGGATTTTTGAAGTATATAAAGTTCTTAGAGAGTTTATGAACATGTTATAGAAGTTTTTATTTTCAAAACCAAGGTATTTTTCTACATAAACATCCTCTTGAACATATCTATTAAGAAAAGAACATATCAAATCCATTTGAAAATGTTTAAAATTTCTTAATGATATATAATCTATCAGTATTCGAATAGATTCATGTCTCAATACTAGAGTATAGGTTTCTTCACAGTCTATTCCCTCTTATTGACTATATCCCTTAGTAAATATTATATCATTATTTCTAAATATTAATAAATTTTCATCAATTTTTTCCTCAAAACCCACATAATCTAATTAAGAAGTATCATTAGGTCATTCATCCAAAGTCTATAAATTATTCAATTCACACTCATTGAGCTCATCTTTTATAGATCTTATCTAATCCTCATCCCCTAAAGCATCATTAGGATTATTAGCTTCAAATTGAGATAAGAATGCTAGATTTTCAATTTCATTTCGTAAAGAATTTCTAGTTCTAACTAGTTAATCTACTTCACCAATGATATTATCACTGTGATTGTTCTTAAGAAACAACTACTTTCTTGGGTTTTAAAAATTTTATCAATTTGATGACAATATTCTTGAATAATAACTTTATGAACATATTCCGATATATTTTCTTTTGAGATGAAATATAAACTATAACTTGAAAATGATTATTAAAAATAATATCCAAGGATATAGGTTCGGGTTATTTTAAAATAAAAAGACCAATTTTATCATACTTAATATGTAATGAATCCACAATAATACTATATTTGTTATTAATAACTCTATAATTCATAATATTAGTGTAATTACCTAAAACTATTCTTCCATTATATTTTAGAGAAAATTTATTTAATTTATCTATTGTATTCAATATGAATACTTTATATCCAAAAATAATTAAGTAAAAAAGTTTTGGTATTCTACCTATCCACAACTCGTAAAGAGTATTATTAAATAATGCTATAATTAAAAATTTAATTCTATAATAAAAATTAGCATTAGTCACTTCAGCCCAGAAATGTTTTGAAACTAACTATTCACTGAACATGTTTATAGTCTAAATAAGTATATTTATTATTTCAACTACTCTATTATTCTGTGGAGTTATAGGTTCTAAAAAATTAATATCAAAAATCATTCTTACTACAAAATGATTCAAAATTAGAATTTATAAATTCTCCACCATGATCCCTATGAATTTTTATCAAGGTTGGGTTTTAATCATTTTCAACTTTGGATAAAATTTTTAGAATAACTAATGGGTTCATATTTTCTTATAAGAAATTAGACCCATGGGTATCTAGTGTAATCATGAACTAAAACATATACATATAATTTTACTAGAATTATTCCAATTTTTGTAGGAAAAAATAAGTCCATGTTCACTAACTATAAATCATCAGATGTTTAGACATCACTAATTGAATTAAATTTTTTTCTTATGATTCTTATGAAATTGACAAGGATCATGGTCCTTTGAAGTATCAAACCTAAGTTCAAGTAGATCCTTGAGAATTCATTTCTTAGTCAACTTAGCTAAAGTTATAAGTTTAAAGTGTCAAGATATTATATTCCAAAACCTAGATTGATCTTCCAAAGCACCAAATAAAGGTAAGTCTTAGCTCCTAAGGAATTTTATGTTTAAGGTGTATGCATTCTCATGATGATTAGAAGTAAGAATAAATGCATCTTTTGTACTGTGTACAGTATATTTATCATTCATGAATTCCCCAATATAACCATCATCAAAAAATTTACTTATTCTTATAAGGTTTTTATTAATTCCTTAAACAAAAAAAAAACATTTGAAATTAAGACTTTTCCAAGAAGTACAATATTATCTATACCAAATATTTTTCCTTGAAAATTATCTCTGAAAGTTACTTTGCCACCTTTCAACTTAGTAATATTTTAAAAGAAATATTTTATGATATTCATACATATGGAGTAACCAATATCCATGCACCAATTTTTTTTTTGTTAGTGCTATATCTGTTTTACTGAAAATATAAAAATTAGGTTTTCAAAACAAAATCCTTCACGAATCTGGTATTATGAGAAAATAATATTTTTGGTAACCACATTTTTTTTTCAACCTTACTATTTTATGAAAATTTTATTTCCATAAAAAAATATGCATTATGAAATCCTAGATACTAAACTATATTTAAAGAGAATTTACTTTTCCATTGTCCACCACTTTTACAGTTTTTGAGATATTGATCACTTTAAGGAATAAAATTGTTTTTACTAAAACATATTTTTGGTTATTAGAACCCATTCCAATATTATTACTATGTGGCCTAATTTTATTATTCATGTTATTGAATTTATACATACTAGTAGTAATGTTATATAAAATATTCATTAAACACGAACTATTAAAATTTAATTCTATAACTAAATTATTATTATTCTTATTATTACTATTAGAAGCACATTTTTGCAAAATTAGTTTTTAAAAAATTTTACTTGGAAATAATATTTTCCAAATCATTACAAATATTATCATTTTTAAAATTAGTTTTATGAAGATATTAAGAAATATATTCTATTTTATTGGTTAAAATATTTATACTTTAATCTGCATTCTCAATTTTTTTCATGGGAATTATGGTGTTTTTACACAATTTAAAATATTACTTTTATATATGTTTAGAAAATATGGATATCTCTTACTAAATAGGAAATGTATTATATTCTTCAGATGAAGAATATTGTGGATCATAAGATATAGAATTTTTCTCATTTCTACTTTCAAGGTAAATTTCAGTTAAATATAATTTCATAGGCGACTCAACAGTGTGTTTTTTCTCCATGAGAAATTTATTTATCTAAGGGGTTTAATTAAATAATGTAATGTTACTCTATCTAATTGATTAATTGTATAAATGGTTTCTGGAAAAAATATCTCCTCCACTTGCACCCCAAGTGATAGAAGCTTTCAAACTCTTATCATTTTTAGACTCATAATACTTATTTTAATTTATGTATTAATTATGATCCTAATTATCCTTTCTCTTGATCTTTAGACAATTTGATCAAATATTTCCTATATTCTTACATTCATAAATAATGACTTCAATATATTATTTCTTGTAATTTGTATCCTTATGACTCTTTTTGTGTCAATATTGATATTATTTCTTACTCTAATATATTATTAATCCTTCTATAATGATTTTCCAAACCATTCTCAGAATGTTCTAATGGAAGAGAATTATACATAAAAACAAAATTCTTTTTCTTTAATGATTTCACAACATTCTTGGATGACAATAGTTTAGTAGAAACTTTAGAAATTGTTGAAAAAGAAACACCTAAATTGTTCTTTTTTAGGTTATTAAGACCCCTTTACAATTTTCCATAAAATTTCATGATGGTAGTAATAAGTTCATCTAAATTAAGAATAGTAATATTTATTATATCATCAAATGCTATTCTTTTGGATTCCCACTCACATTCAATGATTTTTAAAATATTTTTAACTAAAGTATTATCTTCAATACCATTTTCTCCAAGAGAATGCAAACTATTTATAAAACTCATAAACGTTAGGTGAATCAGGGACACTATCTCTCTAGGTAAAAAAATAAATTCCTTGGTAATCCACACAAGTCATAGCTCTTCTTGTTTTGATAACCTTAGAAGATACAAAACGGGTTACTTCTACCCTTTTAAAAATTATATTGGAAACATCACATGAAAAAATATGATTCTATATGTCTTGATTCATAGAATATAAAAGAGTGTTTCTTACTATATAATTGTATTCATACTCTAACTTTTCAGGATTTTTAAAAGTTGTAACATCATTATCAGTAATTTTTTAATTACCAATAAGCATCAAAAAATTATCAAGTTCAATATTGAAAAGAAATGTTTTCATCATGTATCGCTAGTACTCATAATAATTACAATCAAAGATAGGGGTTGATAAGGATATAGATATTCAAGGGTTCAAAATTTAAACCATTCTATTTTAAAACCAATATAAACTCTTTTTATGAAATCTCATTAGTGAAAATATTTATTATAATAAGATTTTAATAACAAAAATTAAAAGACTTATAGTTTATAGAATAAGTAAAAACATAGAATTTATTAGAAATAGATCCTTCTCTGTTACTAATTTTTGGATCCAAAGAGTTTATAATGCCATAAAATATGGGGGTGAATTTTAGTTTTGAAACATTAATATAAATACAAAACCAAAATAATCTTTTAGTAAAAATATCGGCCATAGATATTGTTCGATGATCATAGAAAAAAATGAAAATAAAAGACTATCCAATTTAAATAGTGTTCATTTAACATTATCACATATACATGATAAAACAATATATTTATAAATATACACATTGAAACCAAATTTCTCATAAAAACATAGTGTAAATTAGGACATTCATAAAAAATAAACTCAAATATTATAAATTTAAGAATGACTTAGAATATTAATACAAATTTTCACTCTTGAACCAAATGTTTTATGTTTGTCAAAAACCATGACTAAAATTATCCCCCACTTAATACCTACTATAATGTATTTATTTCCTTTCTAGAAAATCTCTCATTTAAATGGATTAGTATTATCAGAATAATGATTTCAAAAGGAAATTCCTCTAATTAAATTATAATCAACTTATGGATTCTTTAGAACGTCAAATCTCTAAATCATTTCAAAGACGCATAATGATAAGTTCACACAGTAAAAAAATTATATTGTTTGAGTTGTTAATACACCATACCCTAGCTCTTCAAATAAATAAAAATTTATAGGTGAAGCTCTAATGGTCATATTTCCATATTGGTTAAAATGGAATTGGATAGATTTCACTTGATAGTTCATCTATAAATGAATGTCCTACATCGTTTAGTTTAGAACCATGATTGTGCTATTTTGTATTTTGTATGGTAGATACAAATATATATATTATGAATGTAATATTTTGATAGTCGGATGGACTTCTTTATTGATAGTCATTCCAATTAATATAAAAAGAGTTAATATGATGTATTGGTAACATTCTTAATCTGATGGTCATTAATTTTTTTATTCTGATAGACCAGCCATATTTATTACCATTGGTCATAACAAAGATCAGTACAATTAGTCAAATACATATCCATTCTAATTGATCATATTTAATAATAAATGTTTATATATGTAATACATTAGAAACATTTTCAAATATGGTATAAATTATTGTTTAAAAAAACATACAAAAATACTTCACAAATATAAAGTTTGTAATTAAGATGTTTTAAGAATGATCTTGTGATTTCAAAAAATAGAGGAATTAAAATGTAAAAAGTTAGGTTTTTGACTGAACAATATCAAATTGTTTCTTACTCAATCTAAGGGAAATGTTTCATTTTAGAGGAATTCCATTATGTGTTTCATCAATTCCCTATCATATGTTAGCTCATCACGCATTGGGAAGATCTAATCTGATTGATCTTCTCTATACTATAGCTTATGATCATGGATACTACCCTTTACATCACAATTATGAAGAATATATCATCCTAGTTAGTTTCAACCAAGGAAGTGGTTATGTTTTCTAGTGTATCAGTATAAGTATTCTATTAGTGGGGGACAAGATTCAAAATTGGTTTCAGAGAGAACTCCACCAACAGTCCCCTCACATAGATGATGAGATGGGATAAATCTTCCTTCTTGATGGAATTTTGATCATTGATCTTCTTAATAACTATATATTACACTTTATAGATATTCAGATCAGTTATATGGAGATTAAAATGTATTTCATGTACTATGATATGGTCTTGATATTCCTCATCATTGTTTCTGAAAATAAAGAATAATTGGTAGTAGTAGGGAATAATTCCCTTATTTTGGCAGACAAAGACAACCCTAGACTAACCCGGTAGAGATTTGACCTAGATATTATTTCCATGTAAAACATTTAGAGGCCCATTAAAATACATCTCCCATATTTGGGGAGTGTCATGAGCATATAAATCTTATTTGTTTTAAAATTTGGTATTTACAATAATGCATTCCATGGTAGGATTTACTATAAGTTTATCAGCTAGTACATTCTATTTTATTTATTTATATTATATGAATTGGATGTTTTATTATCGTATGATAACGGCCCATCAGTCTAGATATGTTTTTTATATAGGGAAATATATAATTTACTTGAGTAGTTCAATACGTGATTCTTAGAGGACATAATGGTGCATAAAGTAGTGCATCAACATTTATACTACATAAATGAGTGCAAGGAATTTATTCTTTATTTCAGAATATCGAGTCTCAATATATAGTGTCATTCTAAAAAGATAGAAAACACTATATTCTTTTTTAAAATCACTTTTCTATTTGAGAAAGGTGCCTATCTATTTTCTTATAGTGGTCACATATAAGATGAGTGGCTTATCATTTAATAGGGGAATTAAAAATAGTGGATGTTGTAGATATCATTTAAGGATAACAAAGGCTTCATGTATATCTTCATATCATAGATAAGGTACTATAATATTCATTAACATTGTACATAAGAGGAATTAACCAGCTATTTTTCTATTAAGTTATCGATTTATGTGAGGAGTCTATAAATCCCTCTCAAATCGTTATAGGTTTGAGGATGTGAAATTTTTGTCATCGAACTAGTCTTCTTAGGATCATCCTTGATGTTGTGGTGGAATATCACAAACATAAGTAATTTTATTGATGTTACCTAAAACACAAATTTTATAGGGTTTATATTTAATCTATAATACTACAACATTCTCAATATTATTTCATGAATGACATGATGATTTTATCTCTATTAGGATTTGACCAAAATATCACTGATATATAATTTAAAATTTCATCTAAAAAATGGCATGAAGATATGATGTAAGGAAAAATTCAATGTGGTTCCAACATTATTCAAAACAAAGGGTATGAATTAGTAGAAAAATATCATTTGAGGTTCTTTAAAGAAAGATTCTTCCTCATCTTTAGGGAAAATAATTACATGATTGTACCTTATGTACCTATCTATAATAGAAAGGGCCTGAACGATTTTTTTTATTGATCTATAATTATATAATTTAAACTGGGAAATTTTCCTTCAGAATATGTTAATTGAGATCCCTATAATTTATGCAAACCCCGATCATCCTATTCTTTTTCTTATTGGGGATAATATTGGTGATCCATTTCTGGTATTAAGCCTCTCTAATGAGGGTATAATTTATAATATTATCATCTTCAGAATAAACATTAATAGCATGCGAGAGATTCATTCTTCTATTCACCATCTTGAATCTTAGATGATCAACATCCTAGCTTAGGTGATTGGTGGGAACATCAGGTTTCATCCCCAAAATATTTGTGTAATTTTTGAAAAATACACAATGTTACTATTTTAATAAAGAGATATAAATGTTTTTATCATTTAATGGTATTATAAAACTGATTAATTATGGAAATGATTCCTCTTATCTTCCCAAGTTTAACTATTTTTGATTATCAACAGTGGTAAATATTCCTTCCACAAATGAATGAGGGGTATATCATTGGTCATCATCTTTTTATTTGATGTAAAAATAAATGGAAGTGTGATAAATACTGGTAGATAATATTAGTAAATCCTTATCCCTTATGATGGATAAGAGGCCACCTAGGGACTTAGGAGTGCCAAGGCATGGGTATCATGACTAGGACAACTCCGAAGATTCTCATTTTCTTATATAATATCATTAAGGATAGAAAAAAAATCACATAACTTGTTTCAAGAGAATTTATAAGGTAATTTCCAATTCATGCTGATAGTATAAGGGGATTTCATGATAAATATGGTGATATAAAATAAAAATAATGTTCGGGGCATTGATCTCCCAAGATATTACCTTTCAACCATTGATGGGCCAACTTCAGCTAGCACAACTACTATTATATTGACCTGGCTAGTGATGTTTTTGAACTATGATGGTTTTTAGAGATGAACCTTCCACATATATATGATTGAGAGAAATTATATAATCATTTATGAGGGTTATTTGTAGTTCTTATGGTGTTTTACCAATCCATTTAGAGTGGATACCTACAGGTCACCCTCTATCATCTGTTTCTTGATTTATCTCTTATAGGAAACCACCTCAACTTATATAGATAAATAAGATTAAAAGGGTTCTTTATCACCACATAACATTGCAACATTTAAATTAATATATTATTTTAAAATTTGATGGTATTATTATTGCACCACTATGTGGATTTGAATCCAAGGTCATGCAAGTAAAAGATTATATTTCATATCTCACTAGATTACCCTAATATCAGAATTAGAAACTATGTAATTAATATAATCCTTGAGTTTGATATTTATGAGGGGGTTTTATAACTCTTTTCATACCCCTAAATGGTCATTTTAAAATGGGGATATCATTCTCACTATATCCCAAATGTTAGAGAGTCCAGAATGTGATAATATTAATCCCGAATCAGTTATCAATAATATTAAATAAAATTTCATCATTTGAATGCTTCACTAAAATATATATTGGATTGATATTCATTTTAATTGAAACTTCTAAACATATCTCATTGAATAAAATAGTGTTATAAAATCATGTGGAAATGGTTTTCACTTTATACACCTCAAATGTTTTGACTTCGTTCTGATACACTTGGGGACCCTAGAGGGCCTCAAAAGGCGCCTCTTTAATTATTTTCTAAATATGAATTGAATACCAGATCAGGATCTTGGTCAGAACAACCACAAACTATGTTACAATTTCATACTACTTTACAAGAGGTTGATTCTTTCCAACAAGGGGTTGTTCCTCTATTGGTGTCTTGAAAGATAAAACTTTTGAACAAGATTAATCAAGTTCTTGGATAGTGGTAGAAGGAATACCCATCCCCAAAATCTTATGTCGAACTAGAATACCCACTCATCTTGGATAGTTAGATATTTTCATTATTTACAACTGGTCTTCCAAAACAATTGGTTTTTGTAAAACTCTTGAAAGACTCTTTGGAGTCTCTATTCTCTGGTTTGGTTCACTAAAGTGCATCCCCCTAGGTATGGTCCACGTATATGGATTTAGTGAGTATGTATCTAGGTTGAAAATCTCAACCATTATTATGTCTCCCCTTGGACTCTCATCATCTGCAGCCATTTCCTATGGAACCCGTATTAGGTATGAGGACATCTTGTTCATATTGATATTTTCCATCGGTGAAGGGGTTCCATGAGTGAGTGACATTAACAGTGATAAAGATTATCTATCTAATATGTTAGGATTCTTTTTGGAGGGTTTTTTCCCATTTTACCTAATAATTAGGGAGATAAATATGATAGAATATGGTCTAGTTTTTGTATGAGATGATACTCTTATTCTTTTTCCCTATTCCACTTATTCCATTTTCATATTCCACAATAGGACGGGTTTGACGATGTCCATTCAGATAAAGTTGAAGGTGTTGGGTCCAACATGTATTTATATAGTTGTGGATTATGAATGGAGTGAGCTTAGTCAACTATATTTTGGTCCATCCATTAAATTATCATTAATTCATTCCTGGTTGAAACTTTTTTCAATTCTCATTCTCACCCTAATTAGGTGGTGGACACATAATCTAGTTGCATTGGGTACTTTCCCAGTATCACCATACAAGAATGAACCATTCTCTATAAGATATATTTTATAAAGAAATAGTATTGGATGATGTTGGATGACCAATACTGAAAAGAAAAATAACATTGATGATCAAATATAATGATTTCATTAAGAATCTTGGGTTTATTCTACTTTAGGATAATATTCTTCATAGACATCTGAAAATTTCTAGAAACCTATTCATTTGAGAAGGAATATTTATTTTTATCATCCCCAAAATAATGGGTTTCCTTGATCTACCTTTTACTATGGATGGGAGTGGGTTTTTTTTACTATTATACCTGATTAGGATGCATCAACCAATGTAGACAGTCAATGGTTCTATAGAATTTACTCACAGTGGTTTGAGTGTAATTGTGGAAGTTTCTTCCTTACCTAATTTTTTTACCTATGTTTTGAGTGTGGTACATGATTTAGACCATGCTCACTTAACAACATCTTCTATATGATACATTGCATATGCCAACCCCCAAAATATGCCTAAATATTTCAACATGATCAATTATGCTTGTAGTTCATCATGAATGTTCTTTGCACAAGGTTCCAACAATTTTTTCTCTGGGAGTGGAGTGTTGAGTGAGTATGTCAATCCTTTCCATATAGAGATAAAGTTGTATAACCATTAATTTTAATAATATTTAATGTTTTTGGGATCAATACTAGTTTCATTCTATAATGTGAAGTTAAATTGATAATGTACTTTCCAAAGAAGGTATTCATATCTTATGATGTATCATATTGGGAGGATACTAAACTTGATGAATGCTAGCCCCACCAAAGTCTGCAAAAGAAAGGCATCAATTTTTATACCTATTATGGGTCTCAGGTACCTTCTTGTGGCTTCATATATACATATATTTAAGCATATTATTCTTTATATCTCCAATTCTATTAATGTTTTAGAAGAAAGGTTCCCAAAATTGGGTGGTGGTGGAGTGGCATGAACCCATTTAGGATATAAATTACTTTTAGGAATTCAATAGGGAACACCACCCTTCCATAGACTTTCCTAGAGTGGAAATAGGATTAGTGGTGTTGAATAAATATGGGTAAATGTTGCCTATGTTATCCAATGAGTATGAGTAATAGGAGAATCTCGATGAGGTCATATGGCGTCTTTCAGCCCCTGAATTTTGGTGCATCTCAAGAATGAGAAGATATCTTGATATGATGGAAGAATATATCACAAAATAGGGACATAATGTTATTTTTAAAATCCCCTATGCAAAGAAACCTATTTTTTATATTAAAACCCAACATTATATTCAGACACTTCCCTTATAGTAAAATTAAATTCCTTCTGATGGGTGGGAGGTAAAATAATTTATTTTATTGAAAGGTGATTTTGAGTGGGAATATTTCCCCAAATAAATCCCTAATTGTTCTATCTAATATTGATTATATCATCCTCAAACTATGTCAGATTCTCTTTTCAAGGAGTGGACATTAGGTTCTCATGGTGGTGGGTGGAATTTATCCAAGCCTTTCCATTTTTAAATAGTGGGATATCATAATGGGGGTGACAAATCCTTGTTTAGAGGCACCAAGTAATATTTCCTTCTCTTATTCTAGATACACATGTCCTTTTATTTTTAATCAATTCAACTCGTATATTAGGGTACTATTTCTCCATTTCATGCCTCTTTGTCTATTTATCAATTTGTATCATCTAATGGATTTATAGTGATAATGTTCACAATGTCATATTTTGAAACATGAATTATTTTTTCATCATTTTACAAATAGAGTACCTCTACATTTCCTATTTCCTATTGTATAGTAATGTCGAGGTCTTACCCCAGTCATTTTTATCAGTGGACCATTGTAACATATGACATTTTTAGTATTTGATCCCCTTTATCTGGTATTCCCCTGTGTTTGGTATATGAATAGTGATACATATGAAATCTCTGACAATACTCGTTGAACATGTACAAAATGATAGGGGTGTGTTTCATAAAAGTATGAATACATGGGGAACTAGTTTCTATCAACAACTTCCCAACCAATAGAATATCAATTTTCTAGGGGATACGGGTCACGTGCAGTTGTTGGGGAGGGGTGGTTCCAAGTAGTCATAGTCTGTATTATTTCCTTAAGACCTATGGGACCTATAATGTCTCCAAGCCTACACTAAATGTAGTATATAAGCCTACGGGCCTTGTAAGGGTTCCCTCATCCATTGAAAGGGGGTTTTCAACAATCAATAAAAAAAGATAACCTTCGGGCCATTCAAGCAGGGGATATAAAAACAAAAATCATAGACTTGAGGAATGGGGCTGATGTTTTTCTACCTATAATATTTCTAAAACCTATAGAGAATTTGTCAATTTTGTAAGTGGAAGTTGTTGTAATAATGCCCCCATCTCTATGGGATGGAGGTTTAATTGGGACCACCCTTGATATATTTTTTAATCATTGAGGGATTGATGACTATATTGGTGGTGTTGATGTCATAAATCCCCTCATCCATATGGTGTAGGATTACTACCGAATAGATTCCATGGTGGCTTCTAATGAAATGCTCTTTCTTTTTTTCATTTTCACTCCTGAAAGATATGGGTGTATTACTTGATCAATATGAGAGCTAATATACAATGGGGAGTTTCCATATATTCTATGGTTTTGGATCTCTCCTCTAATACATGTTCTCAACCATTTGGGAGTCCTGGATTCTTATTCAACAAATGGTATATACTCTCAAATTTTTATTCTTTATGAACGAGAGAGAAGTGGATTTTTTATGTATTAACAAACTAGTGTGTGCATTGTTGGGACCTGTGGCCTCTCCATAAAAATGAAAATACAACTACCGTGAAACCCGCAAGCCAACTCCCATTCTTTCCCTTCACACCGACCCCTCTCTCACCCTCACCAATAACTCCCCTTCTCCCCTCATCATCATCCACTTTCTCACCCTCACCATATTCACTTCTCCTCCACACAGTTTTCCCTTATCCCCCTCACTATATGACCCCCTTATCCCCCTTTCCACCAACCCCCTTCTTCCATGAGATCCCCGAGCCCGAGCTAGACTTCCCGACCCCTCTCTCCCTCGAACGGTCACTACCACAACTCCCTAGGCAAGGTAAATAAAAAGAATGTGTTGGGATTTGATTGTATATTTTTTTTGTTTCAACACATTTTCTATATAGTGAGTTAGTATTTGATTATTCCATTAAAGTATTTTAAATTTAGATGTTTTGTTAATTAATTTAATGGTGTTCAAGGTTATTTAATGTGCTTGTATAACAATTGGAGGTCTTATAGGATCTCGATTATTGTGTGAGTCATTGATTGAGGTAGGCAGATCCATTGAAACATTTTAAAATATTAACCATTGAATGGATCCTAGATCTGAGTTTCGAGAAAGTATATTAATTGGAGGTTTTCTTATTAGTTATATTATTCTAGATTCATAAGAATAAAATGGTTATCATTACCAGGAAATAATTAGGGGGAATTCATTGCCAATATGATTAATGAATTCTCTTTTATATTTTAGTCTAGTGGAGAGAATGTTTAATTCAGTTGGAATACGATTTAGTTTAAAGACATAAAATATAATTCAACATGGGAATCTTCACAATATTCATATAGAAAGTGCTAATTAGAGTGCTTCTAGGGTGGAGAATATTGGAATAGGCTATATAGGTTCTAACATCCACCTCATTCATGTCATCATTGTAGGATGGTGGCCCATTTTAAGAATTATTTTGACTGGATCTCATAGAAGGGTGGTGCTTGACCTTAAAATCACATGATTGGATTAGTAAAGGAAGGTTGGGTACTAATGTTGAATGAGTTATTATGTTAGAGTAAAATTACGAGGATTCATTGTAGATGGAATTCATCTCATTATATGATTATTGGGGAAGACTTTTATATTTTATACGAGGTGGAGGAGGTTGGGGTTTATGTTTGGATATCTATAGTGAGAGGTAATATCATCATCACCCACAGTATTTGTTATTATATGATTGAATTTTGGGCATGAAATTATATTATATCATTATATCTAGATAATATTTTTTGGTTTAACATGGAGTATATTACATTATTAATTGTTACTAATAGTCCAATTACTAAATAAACATAACCATGTGTCAGGTGTATTTCCTAAATGATCATGATATATTATGTGGAAATCAATTGTAATTTATTAAGGTTGTACCCTAAAAGAGGTGAGATAATTTGGGTATTTTAAAAAGTATATTTCTTCCACATATTTAAAATATATCGTTTGTGTTTCCACTCTAGTATAAATCAGTTTATAATCATCCATCTGAAATATATTTAGGTCATAATTAGCATATTTGTTTACAAATAAATGTTTGATTTTCTCATTTTAAACCGTTTAGAACATTAAAAACTAATAATACATAAATAAGAGGCATAATTAATTCAAACCCCATTAATTTTTGTAAAAACATTAATGGGTGTAATTTATTCATAAAAAGGATGTAATAATCAAAGAAAATAACTAACAACCACTACACTACCACAATCACAATTTTATAGTTCTGATTAACCCCACCACTTTGAGAAAAATATATATGTAAATACAAATATAGCTTTTTTTCCTATACCATGGTTCATTATTTTTTCCATATAAACCTATCAATAATTGGAACCATTTTCTTTTATCCTTCCCATTGAGAATATTATGTGGTTAGTCAATGTACACTTCCTATTTTAAATCATAATTGTGGAGTCTATACTTCACATACATCTGATAAAAATAAGTTTTTTGTATAATATATCTAAAAAACCAATCAGATATCCTAATTCCATTATAGAGATGATAATTTTTCATTTAGTTCAATTACATGTATATGGTAATAACCTTTACAATAATATAGTTTTTGTAAGGAAATTTGAATCCCCCTTGAGTTTGTTTCAAAAAATGTTTTTGTTCTGATCATGATTAAGATATTTAACGCTGTAAAAACAATATCGGTCTAATTATTACAGATTAGATCACATTTAACATTCATTTCATTTACACAATTGACATCATCAAAAACATCATCCAAACATTTTTATTCATCCCAGGATATGAAATATTCTTTATACTAAGCCAGCATTTTATTAGTTTATATTGTGAAAATATAGTCACAAACTATATTATTTTAATTGACTGAATCCATTTTTCCTTTCAGTTTAATGACAATTTTTCTATAATTTAATATTTTAAAAAGTCAACTCATATGGCTTCTAAATCATGTTTAACTCCCATTGCGTAACACAATTCATCTTCATGTTATTCATCAAAAATGGATTTTTTATGTGGTGTTATTTATCCCTCATTAAATGAGATGAATTCCAAGGTGAAACCATTATACTAATGTTACTTGACTCTCACACAATTTTCACTTGACCATACTGACAGATTATGATTCAAATAGCTCCCTCCTTGTTGAATCTGAGACATCAACCTCTTTCCCCCTACACGGTCTCTCACACCCAACATGAGAATCCCATT
Organism: Viscum album; assembly: GCA_963277665.1. NCBI lineage: Eukaryota > Viridiplantae > Streptophyta > Magnoliopsida > Santalales > Viscaceae > Viscum > Viscum album. The sequence goes on along the minus strand of OY728147.1, from coordinate 1,485,812,130 downwards.
AAAAGATCAGCTGATGCCCCCCATTCAGCTGCCTCAACAGTGAGGGAGAAGGCCACCACTCTTGGATCTTAATAGGTATATTAGTGGGTGACTATTATAGGTTCAAATTTTAATATGAATAATGTTATTTCACTTTATAAATATTACTGACTGTGCTTTCATAAAAGATTGGAACAATTCTACTATAGAGAAAAATATGAAAAAGTAAAGATGTATGGAATCTGAATTAACTAAAATAGTTGTCCGATTTAATAGTTATGGGGTCCCTATGGATTACATTGTGGTATTATTTGGCCAGATTCAAGGCTAGCTGGAGGCAAAGCTGGTTACCCTTCCCATTATGTATGATGATTGGAGGCCTATGCCTTCATCTTGGAAAAATGACATTTTTTATTCATAAATATAGGTAATATTTATACATTATGATGTAATTAAATGTCATTATGTCATTAAATTATAATATTTTCCAAATGAATCTATTTTCATATATGGTTTTCACAATGTTGTTGCCGATTTTAAATTACGAAAGTGGACATTGAAAGAGTTTGGCATGAAATGAAAAGATTTAAATAGAGATTATGGAATGAATTCAAGGATACTTCATTGAGCACCCAACAACTGTATGATAAGGTTTCCAATGGGGTACCAACATAGAAATGAATATTTTTATAGTCATCATGATGAGAAGCACATGGTATTTAAGTATATATTATTATATTAATTTAATTTTATATTTATACATGCATATGATAAGAAAATGTCATTGAATACATTATTATTAAATTACATTTTATTTATTTTAGTATTTTTAAGGATGAATTCATTGATTTGGTGTAATAAAATCATCCCACACATTGTGGGGTCAGAGTGTTTTTCTAGAAGACGATCGAATCGGGTAATTTTTCAATTAGTTTACATATTTATAAGAAACTATTATCTATTAAATATATTAAATTATTTATTTATAAATGTTTAATGCAATCACAACATTTATGGCACCAAGAATCTTGAATAGAAGTGTGGTTGGATGTTTATAACAAATATTATGGGAGTTTTGTTAATGAGTCTGCCAAGGAAGTTGGGGAATGAACTATTTTTTCATTATAATAACTTATTATAAATATTCACTATGTTAATATATAATTATTATAATTTGACTAATATTTGATTTATAGGTAAAAATTTATGAACTTTGGGATTTTAATCCCCCACAGTCATTCTTAGTCTACCAAGATGACCTAGTTGGTAAAGTTATTGGGAAGGATCATCCTAGTCAAGTGCACAGGATGAGTTTGGGACTAGTACCATCTGAGATGTTTGTAAGTCCATCGGGGATTATAGTTTCATATACTCTTGGTTTTAGTCACTCCCTACCATGAGATGCTCGAAATGAGTTTGTTTCTATAAAAATAACAATTCAGGAATAGGGGGTTTAGATATCTGCTTTTTAGAAATCATTGGTTGATTTATATCAGAAGAAAATTTGATATATCCCCGGTGATATTACATCAATGTCTTATAGTGAGATAGTAAATAAAAAAACATCAAAATTATTTTTGTCACAAACTTTTATTGATTTTAAATATAAATATTAAAAGACAGTATTGTTTAGTTTTCAATATAATTTCCTTACAGGTGTTGGTAGAAGGAAGTAGAGATATATAAGGAGAGGGTGATAATTAGAGATCATTATCATCCAATGATTAATAGAGAGATTCTATTCATATTTCAATTGTGGCATAGAGGGCACCATGTCGAGTGATATGATATGTGCATTGTATATGTGTACTATGATTACCAGATGATGAACCTTTACCTATGTGTATATACCATGTAATTTTATTATGATAAGTTTCATTTTATATGCTAAGTTTCATTTGTTATGTGATTTTGATAATTTGTTTTTTTTCCGGGTTTTTATGGGGTTGCATGTTCTACAGCTCATTTTTTTCAATTTATCATATAGTAGCGGTTTAACCCACTGCTAAATAGAGATATTTTTATGGTGATTTTAACCGCTGTTATATTATTTTTTTAGGTGGATGTTAAAACCACCACTAAATATGAAAAACATTAATTTATCGGTGGTTTGTTGCATTGTATTGATAGTTCTTTTGAAAAAATGCTTCTGAATTTAGCAGTGGTTTGAACTACCTCCAAAATCGTGGCATTGTTTGGCTTTAAAACCACAAATGAATTAAATTTCTATGATTATTTTCTAAAATAATTGTGATATTGAATGAACCACTACATGTTATATTTTGATACCAATTTTAGCGGCAGTTTAAGGAAACCGTCACAAAAACATTTGGTGGCAGCTCAAACAACCTCCGAATAAAAAAACCTCTATTACAAGCTGATTTTCTGGTAGTGTATTCTCATCCAAATATTTAAACAAATATATTTCTTACTCTTCCACAAATAGGGTGTATATTATTACTTGGTTAGTCCAAAAATATCTCTTTTCTATTTATAGTGACTCAAGTATTATAAATTGTAATAATAGAGGTCATCGCTCTAGGCCATCGACTTACTGAGGTGAGTTTTCACTAGAAATCTATGGTTAATCCTTGGTTGTTGGCCCCAATTTTTTTATAACCTCTCTATATTGAGTTAACCTAACAGGGGAGTCCATGTTTGGGTGAGATATCATTATGGGGAGGTTATACATGGACAGTGTTAAGGTTGGGGTTCTCATAATCAATTCGTATGCTAGAACCATGATGAATTTCATGGTAGGTATGGACTTCCAATTCATACTAAAAGTCAAAATATCCTTGAAATTTTATAGTTATACATTTTAGGGACTTATGGATATGGTTATGAATAGGGTAAGAACATGATACTATTTCATGTGGTAGATAGAATAAGCTGACATGCACTTTAGGGTCAAGTATGAATATGAACTTATTCTGAGGTAAGATGATGACTGTATGTGGATATTGTGTGGATATTATCCTAAATCTAGAAAATACTGGGATATTAATTAAAAATTTTCAACTTTTTGAAATAATATGAACATGGATTCTTGTGGAAATTAGAATATGTCTTCCAAACCTAGTTAAATCTAGAATTTGATCCCAATTTTGAGGTTCAAATCCAAGTGAAATATAATTATCTAACTTCAAAATAAGAGAATATATATGAACATCCCATTTTGTAGACATTAATAGTATGATAAATTTTTACCCCATTTTTGGGTGTAGGAATATGTGTTTTTCTGCTATCAGCTACCATAATATGCCAAAAATTCACTATTTATTTGGCAAGGATATGTGTCAAACATGAGGTGATTATTAATACATATCATTAACCCTCATATGGAACTTTAATATCTTACTGATCCCAGTTTTCCATTAAAATATTTCATCATCCTTTTTAAAAAGCAATATATGCCTATCCTGAGGTGACTACTAAATTTTGTTGATGAAGCCCAATCATCGTTGGGATATGATCCCAATCATGTGCCTCATCCTTTATTAAAATATGATGATAATCCTTATGAATGAGATAATAAATATTTTATTTCTCTAGTGTTGCTACCCTATCTTGTTGGACTTAATGATATACTTATTTGGTGATTTGAATTGGAATATGTGATTATTACAATTTGATAACAATAATATAATGGTCAATCTCATCCATTGTTGCTAGAATATGTGGGAAATTTAAAGGGATTTGAGTAGGTATATGAGCATCCTAATTTACTATCCCTAGTATATTTTAATAGAAATCATCGATTAAATTTGTATTTGATCCTACTCATATCCTCCTTTTCCCATTTTTTTATGTTGAAAGGCTTCATTTTTTGGTAGTTGGAATATACGCCTACCATCTGTTTGCTACCAGAATATGTTGATGATCTTTCATAAGTGGAAACATAGATATGAGCGTGATCAATAATTATTAATTTAATATGTGGGTAGAATAATTTAGAAAAATTCGGTATATGGGATTGGTACCTATGGTTTATATCTTTTCCAACATGGAGAGATCACCTGGGAACATAAATCTGATTGAGAACTGTGATTTTTTGGGAAGCACCTTGAGTATGCGGCCTAGAGGTTGAAGTCTCATTATTTTAGTAGTGATAGTCGATCTGAGACCTCTTAGGAATATGTAAAACAATAGTGAAGTTGTTATGGAACCCCTGACCCACCATGATAAGCGGTTGGTGGTGTTGACATTTGTCATCTTCTACGTTGTAACTATCCTCCGAAAAGATAGGATGACAAGTTTTAGTACCTAGAGACCCTTATTTATAGACTCTAGGGTCTATATTCTACCATTATATTGGTACTAACTTACAATTTATTCCTACATTTCGTGATGGGGACACATTGTAGGTGACAATTACCTTTTTCTTGTGGAGTTGGAGGCTCTCATGGATGCACAAGTTCCAGAACTCTCTCAGTGATGATGCCAATTCCTTGTATTAATGTGAGATCATGATAATGATATTCATGGTAAAAAATATAGGAAAAATAAGAATTCATACCAGTTCATCATTACAAATTAGGAAACATGATTATCATGATATATATTTGAATCTATAACACCCCAAATTTTATGAAATAGTTTTTTTGATTAATAATTTATTCTTTAGCTTTCATTACAAGCAACAATGAATTTTAATTAAAAATGACATAACATTAATATTATTCTTTAATAGTGAATTTTTTAGCTTAGTAATTAAACATATTGATATAAATATTAATAAATAATTTTAAAATATTAAGCATAATAATTTTATATATAGGAAACATGTTGATAAAAAAGTAATTAATTTTCATAAAAGGCTTTATATGTATAAAAAATACTACATTCTCCAAAAATGTTTTTGTTAAATATTATAAAAAAATATTAAAATTATTTTTCAACAATTTTGGAAGAAATATTTTAATTTTTTTTTATAATTATACATGTCTAAATTATCTTGGTGTGACTTTTTGATAAATCCATAAAAAGATAATTTTTTCGATAAATAGTAAAAATACTAGTTTGTTTTTGAAAACTACGTTTTCATTTAAAAATAATATATGGTTACTTTATTATTTTAAATTGGTTGAAAAGTTAAATTATTTCAATTATATGTCTGTTAATTTAATTTAGTCAATTTGAATAAATTTTATTTTTATTTCTTTTATTAACACATTCTCTACTTATGAAAAATTGTATCTTTGAAATCCCTATTTCTCATTACATATGCAGGTATAATTTAAAATAAATTCATCCAATTATGAGAATTAAATTTGGAAAAATGGATTAAATATTTGGAATAAAAATAATTTATTTTATCAAAAAAGTGAAACTTATGTTTTGACCAAAATGAACAATAAAAATAATAAAAATTATTTACCACGATTAGGGTAAAAGTGGGTTTACTGGGAGTTAATGTAAAATGATAAGGGGTAAATTAATATATAAACCTATTCAAATCCTATTTTATAGAAATATTTAGACCTTTTAACCAATAATTTGTACTAATGATTATTTTTTAGATCTTTGTGGTATGTGAAAAATGTGGGTACATGTTTTTCATTCCAAAAAATTCAAGTGTGCATCTCACTGCACTTATAAAACGCCACTACTTAACCAATCCTCTTCACATATAAAAATTAATTTTTAGTCAAATACCTAAAAAAATATATTAATTATATCCATAAAAAAATCTTTTATTCCTTGGTGTGATCAAAATTCCAATATAGGAATGATTTTTGTTAAAAATAATGTGATTTTCTAAAAAAAATGTAATGTTTTGAACTATGATTTTTTACTGCTTCATATATCTTCATAAAATTTTATTAAATTATGATTATATAATTACACCAGTATATCTAATATGTTGAGATAATATTATATTATTATAATAACCTATATCCATCTCCAACTCAAATAAACGGTAAATGAAACCTTCGATCGTGTATACGGTGGACGACCACCTCACAAACCAATGTTACATATTTTCCATAACCACGTCTCACAACTGAACATAATGTTGGATTAATTTTTTATATAATATAATTATTATATTTTTATACTTATTTTATTTTTCTATCACTAATTTCTTATTACTTTATATTCCATCAGAATACGATAAAATAGATTGTGTGCGTGACAGATGATCGGGTCACGAAGTGATGTGATTCATTCACAGTCTATAAGTAAAGTAAAAATGATGGGTTTATTTAAAATATGTACTATACATGAAATAAAAATTATTATCTAATGGTAATATATTTTTGACATTCCTTTCTCTCAATATATTGATAAAATTGAAATAATATCTATGCGTACGTATGACTAACTGATTCCATGAATGGTGTATTTCACTTTATAAATTTATCTTTTATGGATTATTCTAAATACATATACGATGAATATGAATGATAATTATATAAATTTTAAAATTATAACAATAATGAAACCATGATGAAATTAATTGGACCAAATATATCGAATCAAAACATGTACAAAAAATAGTTGTTGCTGCAAAGATGAATTTAGCATTGAATTGTTAATAAACAAGTAATAGAATGTCATAAGTAAATAATATATGGAATGATACATATAAATAATGTTTTTACTATATTTATAATAAAATTATATTTATTATACATGTGTTCTTATCATATACAAAGGAAATCAGGAGTTAAGGTAAGGTATTTGCTTCTCAATTTTCATTCTTTGAGACATAAGATATGTTATGAACCTATCTTATTTTATGAGGTGTGTATAAAACCTATTTTACGAGTAATATATTTTATTAATTTATTATCATTATATTAAATGTTTCATTTACTGTTATTCTATCATGGGGTGTAAAATTAAAATTTATTAAAGTCGTAAAGGATTTATGTTACAGTTTTGTCATTTATCAGGATATTACAGGATTATGATTCAAATGATCAAATATTATGATCCATATACCTTGAAAATAATCACATTTATTCTCCTCTATTTATTTATTCAGAATAAATTATTTTATTTTAATTATCCTATCTTTATTTACTAATGATATCAAAATAATGTTTTTATGAAATATCAATGTTATTTCTATCTTCAGCAGAAAATCCTTTTTCTTCCAAAATAATTTTTTCAAAAAAAGTTTTTAAAATCTAAAAATGAATAATGAAATTTATTTTTTCTCATTAAATAATTTTTTTAAATGGTTCTCCATTTTATTTTCCTAAAAATACCATCTTTTGTTTTATTGAAAACGTGAAAAGAATATTTGTTTTATATTGTACGGTAAGAATGAAATTTACCATTTTTCTGACCATTATTTTATTCAAATATTAATTTATATATTATTATGTTTATTTTCAATGAAATAATTTTCAAAAATAATTTTATGATTTTATGATTTAAAAACTGGTTTTCAAAAAATATATATTTTCCTCAAGAAATGTTCTATGTTATTCTTCACTCAACATCATTTTTTATTAACATGAAATCATTTGATGTTACATATGATTTATTGGTGATATAATACTAGGATACCATTACTATTAATTATTTCAATGGTTCATGATTATGATGAGAATATATTTATCTAGCATTTTATTATTTTATAGGTTTTACTATGATAAATTTATTATGAAACCTGCTTTATTTTTCCACGAGTTATTTTATAATGAAATGTCTAAATGATTATGAAAACCATTTAATTTACACATGTTATTCTTTGATAACTTTTTTCAAAAAGTTATTTTTTTTCATGGGTTATGTTATGTTGAAAACTTTATGTTCTGGTGGCACATGTATGTATGAATTTCATTTTGTGATAGGTTGGACCTATATCTCCGTTCAATGCATATGGTAAATATTAATATCTCATGAGAAAATATGGCTAGAATGGGTGGTGAACCTTGTTCATTAAGAGACTCTGTCCACTATTATACTATTGGGATTGAACCTTGACTACTAGGATGGTTTTGGATGTAAATTCATTCCACTGTGATATTATTTGAATTGAGTCTTGAATTTTTAAATATATTATTTTCTATGATTATATGTATTCCACAAATTCATGTCTTATGAATATGTTATGCTCTAATGGAATATGTTGTTTGATTCCTTTATGATCCATGTCTTATAAAATTTCAATATTTTTCCATGACTCCATATTATGATTTTTGGTTTGTAGTGTATGGTTTTCATATCTTATTCTCATGTTATCAAACCCTTATGTTCATATTATGTTTATATATATATTTACATCCCTTGTTTACCCATATTGAGCTTCTCAGTGCACCATTTCTTATATTTCCTTTAAATAGGTTATGAATGAATGTATTATATATGATATGTATAATACATGATATAGTTATGAAGAAATCGGTGGGATATGATGTAGTACCCTTATGAATCAGTTGACTATGTCTCTACATTTCTAATGTAATGACACCTTTATGATCCTTTTGAATGTGTATGTGTATTGTAATGAATATTTTTCTATTAAGATGTAATATCTATGTATGGAATGTCAGGATCACTATAGTTGGGGTCAAATGATAGATTGAGTTAATTATTTTAAACTAGGATGAAAAAAATAGTGAGATGTATAAGGATAAGTATAAGGATGAGTTAATGTATTGGAAAGTGGGTTTGAATTTTAGTAAAGATAGAGATAGTCATTTATAAGAAATGACATCCCCATCAGGATACTCTAAGTGAATGTGGATCTAGAAAAAAGGTACCTAGGGGTAATAACATCAAAATTACTCATTGAACTAGATTAAATCGTCAACGGGCCTCGTTTCAGTCCTAGTTTGACACTCCTGGGAGATATGATAAGGAAATTCACAAACTCTTTTAAAACCTTCCTAAAATATTTGAATAATGACCACGAATGACCTAGGATAAACCTATGGTCTCTTATATTGAAAATATTTTTTAATGATTTTGATATCCTATATTTTATTTTCATGCTTATGTGATTCCCCACTAGTATTATATTTTATTAAACTATGCTTTTTGGTTTTAAAAAAGGGTTAGTTACCAAATGAACCTTATTAATGATGAGTATGACAGACAAAGTAATGTTTTTCCTGATGAGAAAAAATGTTATGGTATTTGAAATGTAAAATCTCATTGATATGATCACATAACATTTCCATACATGAACCAGGATGTACTCCCAAACAAGAAAATAAGTGAACAACATTTTATTTATTCCATTATGAGGCAAAGTTTGACTTCTTCAAGAGGTTCTATTGAACTTTTAATGAGTGAGAAATGTATTAGTACCACTATAATGGTAAATTCCACAATCTAATTCTTTGAAAATGAAAAATTAATTTTGGTTATCTATCATTTGGAAATAGAAGGAAATCAATGGTGGAATATCATAAATAATACAAAGAAACTTGATGAAATTTAATACATGGAGTGGGATGAGTTTATAAGATTTTTTGATATTTACATCCTTCATATTCATATTACAAAAATTTATAATTAATTCCTTGAGCTAAAGTAAAAGGATGATGAATCTGCTAGTACTTATGAGGTAAATTTTAGAAGACATGTAGGGAATTATTATGGAATTATCGTCCTACCTAAAAGTATGGTTGATCGATTCTATAGTGGCTTAAACCCAAGTATCTAAAGGTAGTTATCCATTCATTACATTATTATCAATGATGAAATTGTTTGATGTGCTATCAAGGTCGAAATTGAGAATAGAGTTACCCCTTAATTTCATGGTTTTGAAAAGAAAAAGAAGATAGAGTTCATTGGAAACCTTGAAACCCTTAGAGAGAAGAGGATGATACTTTAATAACTCTAAAATTTTAGAAGGAATCATGGAGGAAATTTTCTTAATGGGACTAGTAAATTTTTTATGTGTGGAAAGGATGGTCATTGGTAATCAAATACTGAATTGATGAGAGTATGTTGTCTACTTATGCAAATAGAGATAAATATATACATAATGAACCACCCACAATCCAATGTTTCCAAGGAAAGGAGGATGGGAATTACACTAACTAGTACCCAAATCTAATGGTTAATGATGATGGCTAACATTAAAAACCCTTTATGTTAAGAGATGGAGGAAAATATCATATAATCTCTGTAAATACACGACTTTAATTTCCTAGAGCCGGTACCTTATTTTATTACATTTAAATAAATACAAGAAAGTCATATCATGAAGTAATGAATTAGATTAATAGTTTTGGAAAACTAGATACATACATATAATCAGTATTACATGTTTAAAGGAAGTGAAACACATAAAGTTCTTTTTAATCAAACATAAACTCATAGATTATTTTTTCACATAATTTATAATATTCATCTTCACCACCTATGAAAAATGAGACATAAGAAATGGTTTCACTAAGATGATCAGTAAGGGTAAGTCATACAATAGAAGTTATAAAAAACATAATCACTATGAATTGTGAGTAAATTAAAAGAAATTCCTTTAAAAATTAACTTGAACATATTATGGTCGGAATAGGTGTTGAATAAATAATTTCCTCATAAATCATAATCATGGGTATTCTAAAAAAATAATTACCACATGGAATATTAATAACTTGTTTCAAAATGAGTGAAATGCCTAATTTTGGACATTCTGAAATATATAATCAATCCCTATGTCTAGACATCTGAAAATGAATAAGGCCTCATCCAAAACCATATATGTAAATGGGAAAGGCCTTGGAAAACTATATAAATGTTTTGGATCATGAGATCTACTAATATATCAAGGGGATATACCAGTCCCCACCAATCACATTCTATGACCAATGTATTCATCATTTTAGAGGGGTTAAAAATTAACAACAAGAACATATGAAATAGCTTTCCCCAATTTGTACACATAAACACTAACCATTCTGGGTAATATGGACATTGGTTTTAATATAAAACATCCATAGTAAAAATAATCATATAAAATTAAATTAAATATTTTATAAAATATCATAAAATATTAGTCCCAATAATATCCAACAAGAGTGTTGAAAAAAATAAATTACTCTTATAAAATTATCAAGTAATTATTTAGATAAATACTCTTTTACTTTGAAAAGAATAGTTATTTTGAAAAAATATTTATATAACACCAGAATTGAAATAATTTAGTTTTATCATAAAAATTTATTTATTTTATAAAAAATAATGGTGGATAAAAACAAATTATAGAGTCTACTCAATCATAGGTAAGAATTCCAGAATTTCCCTTGAAACGACCTTGTATTTCTGGATGATTTTTTGAAACATCCTTTTAAGTCATGTAACTCCCCCTAAAATAAAGAATAATTATTGTTGGTACACATATATAAATTATTAAAATAAAATTTATGAGGGGTAAAAAAGAATAAATAAAAATTTCATTGAGGTAAGTAGAGGATAAGAGTCATCCGAATAAAAATGGGGGCTCAGGTAGAAAATCCTTACCACATTAAAATTAATTAAATCATTTTACCAAGAATTAATAATTATCAAATTACACATTTAAAACCATTAAAATAAATATATTCATGTTATGATACATCAATTGAAATTATACTTATGTCACACACAATAATTAGTGGCAAGTAAAGAATATTTTATCGGAATGAAAGTGAGTTGATAATAACCTTACGAAAATTTTAGAGCCTAACGACGTCACATAACAATTCATAAAACATGTTGATGATAGAAAAAATGGGTCTATAATAATTTTTAAATAATATTGATAGTGTGGGGGGATATTTAATGACATATATAATCTTAATATAATTGAAATAGAAAAAAATAATATAAATGTAGTTCTTGAAAGATAGAAGGGTGGTAGATTCAATTTCATTGTAGAGTAACTCCAAAATAAGATGGTTGGGACCTTGGGAGATTGAGGATACCTTGGGAGGATTCTTAGGAAGGAAAAAAAACTCTAAATTATAGGATAATGAAATTTTAACGAATTAAAATGAAGGAATTGGTGGGTATTTAATGTAATTGATGGGGAGTTTTTTTTTAATTTACAAGGGCACCTTATTAGTGGTATTTAAAAACCATGGCATTTCACTGGGTTTTCAAATATAGTGTCGGCCAAATGGGACACATATTATCATATTTTAATGTAAACAAGTCTACCATAATTTTATATTAATTATTACATTATTATGATATCATTAAACAAATAGAAAACACATAATTGTTTTTTTACTATTCCTAAAAAACTAAAGCATTTTAATTTTTTTGATAAATTTAGTGTAACCTAATAACAGTGTTCTGGATTCAAAAATGAAATCCATTTTTTGAAAACAATTTTCTAAATATGTATGATTTTATTTTGAAGTAAAATCACAATTTATTCAAATAATAAAATTTTTTAAATAATAATTCATTTTATTTCACCTTAAAAAATAATCAAGATCCCATTATCCTATAAAATTAAGAAAATAAAATAATAATATTATTTATTATTAATAAGAGTCATATTACTGTTCATATTTCTATTCATAAGGGTATGTTACTATTCACTTAAAATTTTATTTGATCTTTTTAGACTCTATATATCTTACTGATCTCAATAGCGTGTGTCAGATTTTCAAAATTCAAATAAAAAAAGCAAAGAAATTATATCTAACGAGTAGGTTATAACTGTCTCCTTTAAATATATTTTTTTTTGTTTCACATAAACACAGTGTTGATTTCATTTTATTATAAATTTACTTGTAAAACATTGGGGTGTTACATTCTTCCGCTTTTACAAAAATTTCCTCCTTCAAATTACTAGAATGTTACCTAATTAATAGGTTTGGGTAGGTCTTCATCATAAGTTCCTCAGAGTCCAATGTAGCCTTTTTAATTTTATGATTTTTTTTAAAATAAATTTACCAATTGAGTCGTTCGATTCCTTAATACCTATTATTTAGTGTCCAAAATCTTGATAGGCTATTCAGAGTAAGATTAGTAATGTTCTAATTATATTCCGTGATAATTGAGGGCATGAATTTGGTCTGGAATGTACTTTCTCAAAAATAAGACATTGAGAAAATTGTGTACCTTAAAAAGGGTAGGAAGCATTTCCAAACAATAATCAATAACTCTAATTCTCTCCAGAATTTCAAAATGGCTTATGTACTTGGGATTCTGTTTCCCTTTCTTTCCAAATCCTATAACTCCCTTCCACAAAGATACTTCCTTGAAAATGTGATCTCCCTCTTGAAATTAAAAATCAATTATTTTATTATCAGTTTATATTTTTTTCTACATTGAGCTTCTTTTATATGGGTTTCAATATTCTTTACCTTTACTATTGTTTCCTCCTCAAGATCTAGGCCCACAAGATTCCTTACACAAACATCATCCCAGCATGTTGGTGTATGACATCTCTTTCCATAAAATGCATCATATGGTGCCATTTGAATACTATAATGGAAAATATTATTATAGGAAAACTCCCCAAGGGTAAATTATGATCCCATATAAATTTAAAGTCAAGTGAAAATGATATCAAAATGTCTTTTAAAGATTAGATAACCCATTCTGACTTTTTGTCAGTTTTGTAGTGATAAGTAGTACTCAAACGGAGCTTGATCTCCAAATCATTATAAGTAATTTTTCAGAATTTATATGTGAATCGATGATCATGATAAAAAACTATTGAAATAGTTGATCCATAATTTCTTACAAATACATTAATATTGAGTCATTCAAGGTTCTCTAGTGGAAAATCCTTCCTTATAGTGATGAAATGTGCATATTTTGTAAGTCGATCAACAATTTCCCATATTTAATCATTATTTCTTGGAGTTTTGGGTAACCTAGTGAAATAATCCTTGGTGATGTAATCCTATTTCAATATAGGAAGAGGAAGAGTTTGTGTGACTCCTCTAGGATGTTATCTTTCAGCCTTCACCTATTAACAGACTAAACATTATGATACATAATCAGAAATTTCCCTCTTCATTCAATCCCACTAGAAATTTTCCTTCCAATATCTATATATCTTATTATGGCCAAGATATATAGATAGGATAAAACTATTATCATCATATAATAACTCTTTTTTTAGATTGGGGATAAAAAATGAAAAAAGCCTCTTCTGAATCCTTAAAATTCCATCTTCATGTATTAATTCTACCAACTTCCCATCATTCACAACATTTATTTTCTTTTTAATATTATCTTCATCTGGATGAGAAAATTTAATCATTTCTAATAAAAATAGTTGTGAGAACAATTGAAAAGTAATGAAGTTTCACCTTCTTTGATGATTCCCATATCCATCATTACTAGATCCTTGTACATTAGATCCTTTTCAATTCCCATTTTGATTAGAACTCCATGATCCTTCCTACTCAATGAATTAGCTAACTTATTTTCCTTTATTCGGTGGTAGTGTATGGAATAATAATAATTCTTGATCATCTTGAGCCATCGCATTTTCCTTAATGTTGAGTTCTTTTTGTTAGAAGATGTATTTCAAGATCTTTTGATCAATATATATCTCACATCATTCACCACATAGATAATGTCTTCATATCTTCTGAGAAAATATTAAAGTAGCTAAATCAAGATCACGAGTTGGATAGTTTTGTTCATTAATTTTTAACTACCTTGATGCATAATCAATAAATCTATCATTATTCATTAGTACACAACCAAGTCAATTCTTCTATGCATCGCCATAGATCACAAATCCACTATTCCTTAATAATAGATTTAAGATTAGAGAATTCACTAATATCCACTTCAATTCTTAAAAAAATTATTGATATTATTTTTTCTATGTGAACATAACCCATTTACGAGTTTAATGGGTTAACGGGTTTTAAAATCGAGAAACTTTCTGAATGAAACACCGTTAATAACCTAATAAACCAATAAAAATACATACCTTAGTTATGTTCATTGAATAAGTCCATTCATGTAAAATGTAACGCCCCGACCCCAGCTACCCAGAGTCGGTGCATTACTTCGTAACATTGGCATGATCACAAAAGATCATGTCCCGAAAGACCGATTAGTTTAGTAGCCTTGGAAACACTAGATACATTCATAAATGTTACATTACATCATAAGGTGAAAAACTAAAATAACAAAGTCTCCATAGTCCACACTCATATCCTCTTCTGACTATCCCTGTAGGTCATTCATAAAATACTTCTTCACATCCTGGAAAATACTAAAACATTGAAAGGGGTGAGCTCAGATGCTCAGTAAGGATAACAATATTGCGGAAGCTCTCATAAATAAACATAAAAATTTACGGCAATGTATAACTAAAACAAAAGCCTTTTAAACTTGAACATCAACATAATATGGCAAAAGTAAAATGATATAATGCCATTTAATTCTTCACATGGATATTCTACTGGTCGAATAATCACCTGAAATATCAATAACCACTTTCATAATGAGGGAATGTATAATGCCAGACATTCTGAAACATTTTGTCAAGGCCTCGGCCAAGACATCTAAAATGATTAAGGCCTCGGCCAAAACCATAAATCAAATTGGGAAAGGGCCTCGGCCAATTCCAATTCTAGTTGTCTCATGAGACCTACCGATGCATCGAGGAGCTATAGCGGGCTCCACCCGTCACTTATTAAGTCCAATACATTCCTCATATGAATAGGTTTAAACATATCATAAACCATAACATAATTGTATCACATAAAACATGCATAAAGGAAACATAACATTTCCACATTTCAATCACAAGATATCAATACAACACATTGATATAATAAAAACAATTTCAAAACCATTTTCAATACCAAAATAAAAGAAAGTTAAAACTTTGTATTTATTTTTCATTAAAAAAATGATGGTTTGTAGAGGAAGCCAAAACTCAAATAATGGTCACGGCGGTGGAGAAGTCGTTGTCGCCGCATAAGTACGGAAAGAAAAACATTCCCTTTTGTCGTTTAAAAAAACGCTTCGTATAAAAAGATTCCTTTTGAATAAACGTAAAAGTCAAAGGGGTTTATACACTGTACAAAAGAAATTTGTGTATGAAACAAAATATGCCTCAGTGAATGGAGATTGAGACGAAGTCCCTTAAAAAGATCATTTTTAAATAAAATATATCTATTATGTGTATTCACTATATGTACCCATAAAGAAAGTATAAATACAATATACGACATAATAATATCATGACATAATTTGAATGTAGGAGATTAACCCAAAGAGTGGAAGTTGGGTTATGAAATTCCCTTACCTCGTGTCTGACTTGACTCAACCGTTCTTTAACCTCATGAATAATAAACTAGAGTTAATATATACCTTATTAAGAACCATTTTCAATTTCATTATCCTTATTATATCACTTATTATAATGATATGAACATTATGTAATTATTTAAGTTAATAACGGTCGTTTTGTCGATCTTTGGTACTTGAGTCAACAATAAACTTCTTATAATTACAAGTTGTTTATGTGGTAGAATATCCATTATCTCTAGAATTATATTCATGATTTATATGTCATATATATCTTATATATCCAGTATATACATTCATTTATAATATTACGTAACATTTAGAGGTAAGAAATGAAATGCACCGTTCATGGAGACGGTAAGCCGTACGTACGCATGAACGCTACTTTCATTTCAATTTCATATTTAATGGAACAAAATCATAATGATATAAATGTATAATATAATTCCAGTATAATATAGTGTATAATACCATTTACTCCATCCTTTATACATCCCACATATGGCATTAACGATTCAAATCACTTTGAGGGGGCGGTAGTCCGCACTTCCTAAAATGAAATTATCGTGTTTTACCCATAATGGAAATCATAAAGTATGACATAAATGAGAAATACAGAAGCATAGGTAAAACATAAAAATATTATATATCATATATAAAAATAGTGACATCTTAATGGCCACCTTTTAAGGTGTTATATGAGTGTTGAACAATCATCGTTTCGTGAGGCAGAAATTCGCCATCCACAGAAACCGTATGTTCTTTAACCATTAGATGTAGGTGTGTGTAAGTGTAGCTCGAATACTTCTTATAACAACATCCTAGTATATTTAGGATACTGGTGTTGTTACAAAAGAAATGAATAAAAAGATTTTAGGGGGTTGGAGAAGAAAAATGAAACAAAACAACATTAGAGAAGACATTACCTCAAAATCGGGTAACTCTTTTTGATTTAAGCCAAAGGCTTCCTTGGGATAGAGTTCAGCCCAAAGTGAGGCTTCTAGGAGTAAGAGGGGAATGTTGGGAGAGTATTTGGGCAGAGTTTGTCCGAGCCAAATGGCTTGAAGGTGTGAATAAGGTGGGAGTGGTGGGGGCCTTTTATAAGTGGAGAGGAGGGGCTCTTTTGGAAAGATTGAAATGTTACATTATTACACAATGCTTTTCGGATTCTAAAGGTCCCACACTTATATAATTCGTGTATAAGGTGATAAGGGTTCGAAATATCTTCATCCAATAGGCTTTGGACAAGTGTAAGCCTTGGATTTTGCATTATCTTCTCATTTTATTTAAATCGTTAAATAATGAGGTCATCACTGCATCATAATTATGTCATAAATAATTTAATTTATATAATGTCTAAAAATTATAAAAAAACTACTATGATGTAGGAAATCGTTTTATCTTTCTAATGAATATTTATAGTCAAAATTTGGACTTGTGTAACCCCACTTAAAAACTGTTTTAGTAAAACAACTCATGTTTGTGTCAATTTAATTTTAACATTAAATAAATATATATTAATGTCATTTTCCAACTAAAGTGGCTCCATGGGGTCCCCAAGTTGACCAATGGGTTTTCTTGGTCTGCCGTGACTCATCCAATAAGAGTAGGACAAGTTTCATGCTCATCTCATATTATTAAAACATTATTTGTACCTTAAACTACACTAATTACCTCTAATCGCGATTAAGAACTTAAAAGTTACTATTCATCAAAAAATTATTTTAATCTTATTGAACCACATTTTACATATTAATGACAACCATGTATGTAGGATTTTTGAAAATCAAATCACAGAAGTGGTAATATTTCATTTAAACGAAAAATCAGTTATTTAACTACCACTTAGTGGTTTCATTATTCATCAAAAATTGAAGTTTTTCAGAACAAAGCCAAAATTTCACCCTAAGCTATAATTGATATTCCGAATTCAAAAATTATGTCTATTTTACAAAATTCCAAACATATAAGTTGAATTAATTAATTTTATAATTAATTCCCGCTGTTACAAAAAATGGTGTGTTTCTAAGAAACAATTTATATCAAAAGATTGGCAATTGTTTATGTCCGATTTCAATGTTAAATTAATTATAATGACCACCATTGGATAAAATGGTAAAAATATATTCTAATTATACTTTAAAACCACTAAATAGTATAATGTTTTACTATAACGTATTTTGATTTAAAAAGTTGTTTTTAAGTATTTTTCACTATTCATAAAAATTAGAAGTTCTCAGAAAAATACCAAAAATTCAACATAGGCTAATTTCGATATTCCGAATCCAAAAATGAAGTCCATTTTGATAAATAAAATTTATAAAATTTCAAAAATTATGTATTACTATTCACAACGGCTAGTTTAATTCGTTGTGGTGTGTGTTAGAGCTCGAGGTTGCGTACAACACACACTATTGCATTATTCGAAGTGAAACGTACCGTGGAAGATTGGGGTGTTACATTCTCCCCTCCTTCAATAAATTGCGTTCTCGCAATTTGAAATTTTTCTTTGAAAATCTAAGGTTGAAAAGAGAAAATACCTTTGAGGAAAACCCACATCGGAAATAAGGTTAATAAATATAAAACATTAAAAGAAAGCAAGATAAGTACAAAGGTCACCCGATATAGCCCATTATAGGATTCTATGAAAATATGGATATGGAGGAGAAACAAACCATCAAGGTCTGATGGAGAGTTATAGAAAACAGAATTAGGAGAAAGTTTAACTACAAGAAAATAACAAACTTGTGACTGGTTAAACGATCATTGAATCCCCAGTTGGAAAAGTTAACCGACAACATTTTTGTTTTAAGTTACCTTTTATAATGTTGAGGAATTTATTTAGGAGATTTACTAAGAACGTAAGGGAATATACATACTTGTTATGTATACTTTCATTCGTTAATAAATTTTTACCACAAACCCATCTTTTACTCCAAATGGTAACAGAACTCAAAAATATTCTTTTTATCCTAATTGTATAAGGTTCCAAATATTAACACATGCCATTTAGATTAGTAAAACTTTTTTATAATAACCAGGGACTTCCTGCAGGCTAGTGGTAGGAAATAAAGGCTTGTCGCACTATGGTTGTGGGTTCGATTCCTGCAGCTTTGTCCGACGCGACGGGTTATTCCCCACCCTGCAGGTTGTCCTTTTCCTAAAACTATAGTATTATAATATTCCAAAAATAATCTTCAGAAATGCTTTAACCTTAAACAATACTATCCAAAGATCAACTTAATCCACTCCAACCTTTATAGTTATCCAAAATACCTCTGTCCAGACTTTCTCTAAAAGGTCTCTTAATTCCAAAATCAATTGTAACATCAGATTCCCCAAACAAAGAAAAGTTTCTCTTATTGTCACATACTAGAAATATGATTACCTTAATCATATTAAAACCTTACTGAAATCAAAAAGTACTGCAGTACAATCCATATATATATATCACATTATTCTTATAACCAGAATATAATCCTTGAGTCCAAAAGCACCAATACATTAATTATTCCGCTTCAACTGTAGTCACAGTATAAGATTGGCCTTCATCCCTTGGCCTTTTCTGAGGTAAGTTTCCTTGACGCTTAGGACATTCATTTGCATAATTCCCCATTTCCCTACAATTGTAGCATTCAACTTTGACAGCCTCTTTCTTTCCCTTGCAATCACGAGCCTGGTGACCCTTTTCTCCACATTTATAACAAACTCCCATTCCTTTTAGGCATGTACCAGGGTGATTCTTCCCACAATTATCACATAATGGAAATTCCTTCTTTCCCTTTTTCCCTTTATCTGTCTCTTGTTCCACCGTTCTCTTCTTCTCTTGCTTTACTTTGTTGTCATAAGACTTAGAGAATTCCTTTTCTGTCTTGATAGCACACGAGACAATATCTTCGTATGATGAGAAGGATTGTGATACTAAATCTCGACGGAGAAACGGTTTTAACCCATCAAAGAAACGATCAATCTTACTCCTTGGGTTACGTATATAATCGGAAGCATTCCTCGCTAACCTTGTAAATTTAGCCTCATACTTTGCGACATTCTCATCCTCCTTCTGCCTCAGACTCGGAAATTGCCTTTCCATATCCGCTCGATGGTCTCGAGGAAAGTATTTTTATAAGAACAACTCTTTGAACTCCTGCCATTCCATGTTTGTTAATTCATCATCTTCCTTTGTGTTTTGAATTAGTGACCACCATTGATCGGCATCTCCAGTGAGGCGGTAAACTGCCATGACAACATTCTCCCTTTCACTACTCCCCAAGGCATGGAATATTTTCTCTAAGGAATTTATCCATTGCTCAGCTACTATAGGATTTGTACTCCCATTGAAAATTGGCGGTTGTTGCCTCATGAAACGGTCTAGCATTGATCCTCCACGTTGCGGATTAGGGTGCTCCATACGAGTAAGGTTATTATTCATAACCTGCGTGAGTTGTCCCAGTACGGTGAGAAGCTGATCGGCACCAGTTGTATCACTAGCTCCACCATAATTATCCTGAGCAGGAGGGAAATCCCTACACGGAGTGCGTGCATTGATACGGTTTCCATTCCTTCCACTAGGCACCATTTCTAAATAATGGCATAAACTAGATTAGTTCATGAATCAAAATACATAATTCCATACTTGTAAAACACTTAACATAAATTGAACTAATTATGGATATAATCCATAATTATAAAAATGTTTTCTTTGAGGAAGTATATAATCGTAACCCTTCATAGTGGTTTTTAAAGAAAATGGGAATTATCCAAAGCATATCCCCCGGGAGTGTCATAACCAAGAGTGCAGCAAGGACCGTTGTCGTGCACCAGTTCTCGTTCGAGTCTAGCTCAAAGAGGTGTTTTCGGGTTTTACCCCTAGGTACATCTGTGCCAGATCCGCCTCTACCTGCTCGTATACAGACAGGGATGTATTGCTCGGAAAACTCACAACATATCTACAATACCAAAATTCTAGGAAGTTCTTCTATACTGATCCTCAAAGTCTATCTTCGGGATATGTGCTCTAATCAGAGTTTATCTAAATCTAGCTTCCAAGGTTAGTACTAAACTGCCTCTGATTCCAACTGTAACGCCCCGACCCCAGCTACCCAGAGTCGGTGCATTACTTCGTAACATTGGCATGATCACAAAAGATCATGTCCCGAAAGACTGATTAGTTTAGTAGCCTTTGAAACACTAGATACATTCATAAATGTTACATTACATCATAAGGTGAAAAACTAAAATAACAAAGTCTCCATAGTCCACACTCATATCCTCTTCTGACTATCCCTGCAGGTCATTCATAAAATACTTCTTCACATCCTGGAAAATATTAAAACATTGAAAGGGGCGAGCTCAGATGCTCAGTAAGGATAACAATATTGCAGAAGCTCTCATAAATAAACATAAAAATTTAAGGCAATGTATAACTAAAACAAAAGCCTTTTAAACTTGAACATCAACATAATATGGCAAAAGTAAAATTAGATAATTCCATTTACTTCTTCACATGGATATTCTACTGGTCGAATAATCACCTGAAATATCAATAACCACTTTCATAATGAGGGAATGAATAATGCTAGACATTCTGAAACATTTTGTCAAGGCCTCGGCCAAGACATCTAAAATGATTAAGGCCTCGGCCAAAACCATAAATCAAATTGGGAAAGGGCCTCGGACAATTCCACTTCTAGTTGTCTCATGAGACCTAGCGATGCATCGAGGAGCTATAGCGGGCTCCACCCGTCACTTATTAAGTCCAATACATTCCTCATATGAATAGGTTTAAACATATCATAAACCATAACATAATTGTATCACATAAAAAATGCATAAAGGAAACATAACATTTCCACATTTCAATCTCAAGATATCAATACAACACATTGATATAATAAAAACACTTTCAAAACCATTTTCAATACAAAAATAAAAGAAAGTTAAAACTTTGTATTTATTTTTCATTAAAAAAATGATGGCTTGTAGAGGAGGCCGAAACTCAAATAATGGTCACGGCGGCGGAGAAGTCGTTGTTGCCGCATAAGTACGGAAAGAAAAACATTCCCTTTTGTCGTTTAGAAAAACGCTTCGTATAAAAAGATTCCTTTTGAATAAACGTAAAAGTCAAAGGGGTTTATACACTGTACAAAAGAAATTTGTGTATGAAACAAAATATGCCTCAGTGAATGGAGATTGAGACGAAGTCCCTTAAAAAGATCATTTTTAAATAAAATATATCTATTATGTGTATTCACTATATGTACACATAAAGAAAGTATAAATACAATATACGACATAATAATATCATGACATAATTTGAAAGTAGGAGATTAACCCAAAGAGTGGAAGTTGGGTTATGAAATTCCCTTACCTCGTGTCTGACTTGACTCAACCGTTCTTTAACCTACTGAATAATAAACTAGAGTTAATATATACCTTATTAAGAACCATTTTCAATTTCATTAGCCTTATTATATCACTTATTATAATGATATGAACATTATGTAATTATTTAAGTTAATAACGGTCGTTTTGTCGATCTTTGGTACTTGAGTCAACAATAAATTTCTTATAATTACAAGTTGTTTATGTGGTAGAATATCCATTATCTCTAGAATTATATTCATGATTTAGATGTCATATATATATTATATATCCAGTATATACATTCATTTATAATATTACGTAACATTTAGAGGTAAGAAATGAAATGCACCGTTCATGGAGACGGTAAGCCGTACGTACGCATGAACGCTACTTTCATTTCAATTTCATATTTAATGGAACGAAATCATAATGATATAAATGTATAATATAATTCCAGTATAATATAGTGTATAATACCATTTACTCCATCCTTTATACATCCCACATATGGCATTAACGATTCAAATCACTTTGAGGGGGCGGTAGTCCGCACTTCCTAAAATGAAATTATCGTGTTTTACCCATAATGGAAATCATAAAGTATGCCATAAATGAGAAATACAGAAGCATAGGTAAAACATAAACATATTATATATCATATATAAAAATAGTGACATCTTAATGGCCACCTTTGAAGGTGTTATATGAGTGTTGAACAATCATAGTTTCGTGAGGTAGAAATTCGCCATCCACAGAAACCGTATGTTCTTTAACCATTAGATGTAGGTGTGTGTAAGTGTAGCTCGAATCCTTCTTATAACAACATCCTAGTATATTGAGGATACTGGTGTTGTTACAAAAGAAATGAATAAAAAGATTTTAGGGGGTTGGAGAAGAAAAATGAAACAAAACAACATTAGAGAAGACATTACCTCAAAATCGGGTAACTCTTTTTGATTTGAGCCAAAGGCTTCCTTGGGAAGAGTTCTTCCCAAAGTGAGGCTTCTAGGAGTAAGAGGGGAAGGTTGGGAGAGTATTTGGGCAGAGGTTGGCCGAGCCAAATGGCTTTAAGGTGTGAATAAGGAGGGAGTGGTTGGGGCCTTTTATAAGTGGAGAGGAGGGGCTCTTTTGGAAAGATTGAAATGTTACATTATTACACAATGCTTTTCAGATTCTAAAGGTCCCAAACATATATAATTCGTGGATAAGGTGATAAGGGTTAGAAATATCCTCATCCAATAGGCTTTGGACAAGTGTAAGCATTGGATTTTGCATTATCTTCTCATTTTATTTAAATCGTTAAATAATGAGGTCATCGCTGCATCATAATTATGTCATAAATAATTTAATTTATATAATGTCTAAAAATTATAAAAAAACTACTATGATGTAGGAAATCCTTTTAGATTTCTAATGAATATTTATAGTCAAAATTGGGACTTGTGTAACCCCACTTAAAATCTGTTTTAGTAAAACAACTCATGTTTGTGTCAATTTAATTTTAACATTAAATAAATATATATTAATGTCATCTTCCAACTAAAGTGGCTCCATGGGGTCCCCAAGTTGACCCATGGGTTGTCTTGGTCGGCCATGACTCATCCAATAAGAGTAGGACAAGTGTCATGCTCATCTCATATTATTAAAACATTATTTGCACCTTAAACTACACTAATTACCTCTAATCGCGATTAAGAACTTAAAAGTTACTATTCACCAAAAATTTATTTTAATCTTATTGAACCACATTTTACATCTTAATGACAACAATGTATGTCGGATTTTTGAAAATCAAATCACAGAAGTGGTAATATTTAATTTAAACGAAAAATTAGTTATTTAACTACCACTTAGTGGTTTCACTATTCATCAAAAATTGAAGTTTTTCAGAACAAAGCCAAAATTTCACCCTAATCTATAATTGATATTCCGAATTCAAAAATGATGTCTATTTTACAAAATTCCAAACATATAAGTTGCATTAATTAATTTTATAATTAATTCCCGCTGTTACAAAAAATTGCGTGTTTCTAAGAAACAATTTATACCAAAAGATTGGCAATTGTTTATGTCCGATTTCAATGTTAAATTAATTCTAATGACCACCATTGGGTAAAATGGTAAAAATATATTCTAATTATACTTTAAAACCACTAAATAGTATAATTTTTTACTATAAATTATTTTTATTTAAAATGTTGTTTTTAAGTATTTTTCACTATTCATAAAAATTAGAAGTTCTCAGAAAAATACCAAAAATTCAACATAGGCTAATTTCAATATTTTGAATCCAAAAATGAAGTCCATTTTGATAAATAAAATTTATAAAATTTTAAAAATTATGTATTACTATTCACAACGGCTAGTTTAATTCGTTGTGGTGTGTGTTAGAGCTCGAGGTTGCGTACAACACACGCTATTGCATTATTCTAAGTGAAACGTACCGTGGAAGATTGGGGTGTTACATAAAACCTTTGTCTTCATAGGATCAACTAAGATTCCATCTGTAGAATAAAAATTTCTAATAAAATAAATTTACTAAAGACAAAATTCACACTAAAAAATGTCCCATATAATTTGTTTCTTCTAAGAGTCTTCAGAGTAATGTTTAAGTGATTATCATGATCTTCATAGATTTTAGAGTATACCAAGATATAATAAATAAATACAACAAATTATTCATCAAGATATTACTTAAAAACTCTAGTCATTAGATCCATGAAAAAAATGGTTCATTATTCAGTCAAAAAGGAATTACTATAAGCACATAATGCCCATTCCTAGTTTAAAATACTATATTTAGAATATCTTCCTTCCTCGCAAAAAAATGATGATATCCAGATTGAAGGTCATGCTTTGAAAAAAATTGGTCTATGTGATGTTGATCTAATAAAGTGTCAATGCATGTTAGGGGACAGTTGTTCTTTATTGTAATAGAATTGATCTCTTTGTAGATGAAACACAAACTCATAGATCTATATTTCTTTTTAAAAAAAGAATAGTGGATCAATACAAAGTAAAACTATGGAGAATAAATCATTTCTCACTCAATTTCGCTCTTTGTTTCTTCAGTTCTAGTAATTCCATAGAGGCCATTCAATAAGGATACTTTTATATTGGCCTATAACTAGGAATTAAATCAATAGAGATCTCAACTTCATGATTTAGATAGTTTCCTTGTAAATGTGTTGGAAAAAACATAAATATATTCTTATACAGTTGGTACATTCTCAATTTAAATATTTCTTTCCTCGCCCATGGAAATTTCATTCTCATCCACACCAAGAATTCCATTAAGTAGAGCTATAGGTGGTGGATCTAGATATGAATCAGATGTAGAAGTTTCTTCCCTAAATTCAAGGGATCTACATAATTCATAAAAATATAACATCCTTCTTCTTTCAATATATTTTCACATCATAATTTGAAATCTAATCCATACTGAGGATAATATCAAAGTCAATCATGGTTATGATGATAATGTTAGTAACTAAGGTATGTTCATGTGTCATAAGGGGGATTGATCTACACATATTTATTGCAATGATACTTCCCTTAGGAGTTTTGACTTACAACTCATTTATTAAATGAAATTGGAAATGTCTAATTTTCAATGAAAACTGGGAAGAAATAAAATAATGTGATGATTCTGAATAAAATAAAGCATTTTCTATGTCTAAGGAGATGATTGAAGTATCTTAGAACATATCATTAATAATTTCAATTTTAGCAGTTTTGATCACATAAGCTTTAGCTTTCTCCCTTGGCCTTTTTTGAAGATCATTTCCTGAACACATTATAAAATCATTAGCATTGTGCCCCATGTCCCAACAATTATATCGTTGAACATTGATAGTTTCTTCATTTCCATTGAAATCACTAGAAGTATGTCCTTTCTATCCGCAATTATTGTTTACACCTTTTCTTTTTAAGCAAGAAATAGGCTGTTTCCTTCCAAAAGTAACACATGTTGGAGAATTCCCTGTTTCATTTTTCCCATTATCCATTCTATCCTCTACCACCATCTTATTATCTTTTTCCCATTAAATTTATAATACCTCGAGAATTATTTCTCTATATTTATTTCACATTAGAAAATTTATTCGTATGATGAGAAAATTTGAAAGACCAGATCCCTTTAGAGGAATGTTTTTAATCCATTAAATAATCGATCAAATTTTAAACTTGGATTACATATATAATATACAGAATGCCTCGCTAAACATGTAAAGTTGGTATCATACTTGGCAACATTTTTATCCTCTTTTGTCCGAGACTCATGAATTTTATCTCCATATCCACTTGTTGTTCACGAGGAAAATATTTTTCTAAGAATATTTCTATAAAGTTCCTCCATTGCATTTCTTCTATTTATTCCTCCTCCTTTGTGTTTTCAATTAACAACCACTGTTGATCCAAATCTCCTGATAGATGATAAAATTCCAGGACTAACTTCTCCCTGTCATTATATCCCAATGACAGAAATACCTTTTCTAGGGAACTTATCCACGACTCAGTTACAAATGGGTTATTAGTCTTATGGAATGACAGAGGTTGTCGTCACATAAAACTGTCTAACATTTCTCCTCCACATTGTCGATTAGGATGATCCATATGGGTAAGGCTATTGTTCATAACTATAGTCATCTATCCCTGTATAGTTATCTATTTTTTAGCACCAGTCGCAACTCCAATACCACTATTATTATCTTTCATATGTGGATAATCCATACATGGGGAAAGTCCATTCATGTAGTTTCCATTCATTCCACTAGGCTCCATTTCTAAATAATGGCACACACTAGATTTGGTTCTGAACCAAAACAAATAGTCTCAACCTTAAAAATACTTAAAAAAAATATAAATCATATTCATAGATAATGACATAATAATCATTTCTTTGAGGAATAATTTTATTTGAACCATTCATAGTGTCCTGTAATTAAAATGTGAATTTTCCAAAGAATATCCCTCAACAGTGTCAAACTAGGTGTGCAGTAAGGCCCTTTGTCATGTACCAGGTTACCTTGGATCAAGCTAGCAACACCTTGTTAGATTTGTTACTCTTATTTACATCTGTTTGAGAACCTTTTCCACTTGTATTATCCACAAAATGATGTATTTTTTAGAAAGATCAACATAATCTATTCCTTATAGAAAATTCTTGGATGTTATAATATGATTATCCTTAAAGACTATCTTAGGGTTTTGTTGCTTAATTCTTTTTTCTAAATAAATTTTCTATATTTTCTACTAAATTTTATATGATACCAAATATAAATGGCTGACCCCAGTTTCATAGATTGAGTGCCTTATTTTAATTTATTGGCATAATTACAAGAATCTCATATCGTGAAGGAACAAATTAGTTTAGTATTTTTGGAAAACTAGATACATTCATAACTTCAACATTACAACTTGAAAGGAAACTCAACATATCAAGATATTTTGAATCACACATAAACTCATAGATTATCCTTGAAATGTCATTCATAATATTCTTCTTCACCTCTTGGGGAAAAATAAAACATAAGAAAGGGGTGAGCCCAGATAATTTGTAATGGTAATTAATATATTGGAAGATATAAAAAACATAAACACTAGGCATGGTGAATAACTAAAAACACATGCCTTTAAAAGTGAACTTGAATATATTATGGTAGGCACTAATAGAAAATAAAGCTATAACCATGGTTTTAAACCATTTCTATAGGTCCAGAAACCATAGATATAGGTTATAACCATGGTTTGCTGAACTGTGGTTGTTATTGGCATGTCTATAGGCCTATATCCATAGTTAAAACTATAGATAAAAACCTATATCCATGGTTAAAACCATAGCAAGAACCTTATTCCCACGGTATGAAAACTGTGGCATAGGCTAAAATCACTCATTATCTATAACCACAGTTCAAAACCATGGCTATATACATATATCCATGGATTTAAAATGTGCCCATAGAGCTATATCCATGGTTTGTATCTGTGGCTATAGGTCATCATATTTACTAAAAAACCAACACCATTCAGCCAGTGTTGATGCATTTAACCCCCCCCCCCCCACATAGCACCCCTACACACCCCTTACACACCCAATGAACCCCCTACACACACCCCATTGCACACCTGCACACCCTCATTGCATCCCCCTGGACACCCCCACTGTACCCCCGGGATAGAAACCCCCCTCTGGATAGACACTCCTTGGACAGAAGCCCCCCCCCCCCCTGCACACCCCCATTCCCCTTGCACACACCCCCTGTCCCCTTGCACACACCCTATTTCACCCCTATACACCCCTGCTGGAAAACCCCCCATTGCACCCACTAGATAGGCCACCTCCCCCCCTCTGGATAGACACTGCCCCTAGACAGCCCACTACCCTACCCTCTACAAAACCCCCTTTCACAGCCATGCACACCCCCTTGTACCCTCAGTCCCCATGAATATGCTCCCTTTCACACCCCTTGCCCGTCTACTAGACCCCCCGTGCACCACCCCTACTGGAAACCCCCCCCCCCTGCACAACCCCTTACACCCACTTGGACCCAACTGGACAGACACCCCATGGATTGGAAGCCCCCCACCCCAAACAGTAGCCACCTTGGACAACACTCCCTAGACAGACACCCCCCATAGAAAGACAACCACCTTGACAATAGCTCCCCCCAGACAATAGCCCCTCGATAGAATACCCCCCAGACAACACCCCACCCCTTGGAAAGACACCCCCTAGATTGCAACCCCCCTGACCCCCTCAACAGACAGCACCTGGAAAACAACCCCTCACCCACCCCCCTATATAGCCCCCTTACACATCCCTTTCACCCTTCCCTGCTCACCCCCTAGCACCCCCAGTCCCCTTGCCCCACTGCACATCCCGTTCCGCCCAACTAGATCCCCCTTGCAACATCCCTGCTGGACACCCCCTAGACATACCCCCGAAAAGCACCACCATCAACCTGGATAGACACCCCCACCCCTATACAGACACCATTTGGACAACACCCCCACCCTGAATAGTATCCCCCAGAACCAACCCCACCCCACCCCTTGGACAGAACCCCCTTACACATCCCCTGCACCACCCCTTCACCCCCGATCCCCTTACACACCGACACCCCCCTTGCTGGACCACCTTGCAGCACCCCACCTGGACAACACCCCACCCCTACACCCACTAGATAGACCCCCCCTAGACAGCTTCCCCACCCCCTGGACAAACACCCCCTCACACATCCCCCCTTGCACCACCATGTCCCCTTGCACACACCCCCTGCACACCCCTGCTGGACACCCCTTGCACCACCCCTGTGGGACCCCCTACTAGACCCCCTTGCACCACCCCTGCTGGACACTACTTACACCACACCTACAGGACACAACCCCAACACAACCCCCTTGCACCCCCATGTCCCCTCACACACACACCCCTACACACCCCTACTGGATCCCAATTACACCACATCTGCGGGACACCCCCAACTGGACCCCCTTCAACCATCTTTGATGGACACCCCCCAACTACACATCCCCCTTGCACACCCTACACATCCCCCCCTTGAACCCCCGTCCCCTTTCCCACACCCCCTTGCCGACGCCCCTTGCACCACCCCTACTGGACCCCCCTTGAACTACCCCTGATGGATCCCCTTGCACCAACCCTGCAAGACATCCCCACTAAACACCCCCTGGATAGAACCCCATAGTAGATTAAGTCACTCATCTATATAGTGTTGGAGGAGAATTAACAGTGGAATAATGGCCACAATAGATGGAGTAGTTATCTACTAATACAACAGATGAAATCAACACAAAAACAATCCATTTAAAAATAGTTTCTGGTGGGTAGTTGCACTTGATTGGAAGAACATAAGGAAAAATTATCAAAAAAACACAAGAAATGATGAAGTAATTGATGGAAGAATTAATTAATCATGGAATTCCATGGGTTTGTTATTTCTTTATTGAATTGAAAAAGAATGGGGCTACCATGATTCACTTCAAATTAGTGTCGATTAATAGATTTGGAGGTGTGGTGGTGGAATAATTAGAGGCTATGACTACTCAAACAAAACAAGAACATAAAACAACTGAGGAATGATAAAATTTGGGTGATATAAGGAATTTATAGACTGTACAGATGTAGTTAAAGGAGTAGAAAGTGGTGTTTGAACTAGCACCTGATCCTACTAAACTCACTAGTCAACAAGATATATCTTTTTCTTCGACATCGTAGTCTGAGATGAAAAATGGGGAGTAGGAGTAGATTATTATAGATACATCAATGCTGGTTACTGCTACTTTTCTTGTAATAATTAACATATTAGATTATATCTATGTGTTGTGGGGGCACAGAAGTCTTTCATTTCAAGTATGATATTGAACATGCTCTTTTGGGGTTTCCATTCTTTTGACCAATAACTAAATTTATGAAACCTATTTTATTAAAGAGAAAACCTATGTAAAATATACATGTATATAAATATATCAATGTGGTGGAAGAATGAAGGGAGGGATGCGAATCTAAAATGGAAATTGTAAGGTTATTTAAATGGTTGTGTGTTGAGAAAAAAAAGGCTTGGGATTGAAGGGAATGTATTGAGAATCATGACCGATGAACTAAAAAGAGTTTCATCATATTTATAAAATAGTTTATACTGAATAAGGTTATTTTCATTATAAAATATTTTTTTAGTAAGTTCCAAAAACATTTATATCTCTTTGTAAATATGTATAAATTTTTTATCTATTGGTTCTAGTATCATTTAGATCCCAACTAATGATTTATTTCACTAATATGACTAATTTGGAGGTTTTGTGGTGTGGTAGTAACTACTCTGAGTATCCAGATATAAATTTGGTTGATTGTAGTTTTGATTTGAGAAATAAATACAAGAAAGTGGATATTCATTCTAAGAATAAGGCTGTTAAGGGTAGTGATTCAGAACAATCCATTCTAGTTTTTTAGATTAAGGAACCCACTTTTCAAAAAAACATAACCAACAAGAAATCTAGGAAATTTCAAATAAAATATGCCTCATTGGTGATCCTATTTTGAAAAATATCATGGTGTAAACATATTTAAAATATCTTATTGTTTAATAGATAATTCACTGAGAATAAAATAAGATAAATATTTTAGAAATATCACTTCAGATGCCTATAAGTTGATTTTTTTTGGAATGAATATTAAATTATTGATGAGGAAAATGTACAATTTAAATAGGTATGTTATGGTTTCTCTAGGAATTAAAGATATCATAAGTCCCATTGTTTCTAATCTCTTTCTTTATGTCAATCAAAAAATCTTATTGAATTGTCTTTTTGATTTATTTTTCCAATAAAAACACTACAAGAGGTGCATGTTAGGTTGTGGTACTGGTTCAGATGTCGAGGGTAAATTTGAAATGAAATCCAAATGGGGGATTATTAGGGCATTGGTTGATTATTTAGATACTATTTTGGGAAGAAGTAAATTATAAGAAGTTGAGAGTAGGTTGGGTGTGATGATGTGTCTCTATTTGAATTGCTGACTTCCATATTCTTCAGCATCCACTAATTGAATTGGTCATATACTATGTTTATTTGAAACATATTATCTCTCAATGAAAACACCAATGTTGATAGAACTGTAGGCCAAAAAATAGTTTAGAAAAATCCTTTCATTTCAACTATTACACTCATGTATTTGATTTCATGATTTATGTATGTGAAATATATTAAAAAAAATAAAAAAATAATTTCTCATGAAAAATATAGGGAGAGTAGATAAGAAAAAGATAACTCTCATGGTCATATATTAGGAGACTTATCAACTCAAACTAGAATTGGGTGGTGAATGAAGAACCCAATGCTAGTACAAAGTGTTTCTGTGATGGGGAAATAAGAACATAGTGAGAGGTGGATCTACATAATATTCAAGAACTAGTAGTTTTGGTATAGGTTAGTACCACATGAATTCAATGGCGGTCTATGTATCATATTGAGTGATGAAATTGTGGTTGTCTACACTAAAGTATAATATGGGATTCTATAAGAGTTATACTCTATCTGAAATTGTTTTGAATATCATTGGGTACTTATATGATACCAACACAAATTTCCTTAAGCTAGTTAGTTTGGAAGGAGTGACTTAAATTTGAATTATGTATCCTCACATATTAATTCCCTATAGTGCGATATGTTCACACCATTAAGTTTTCAAGATTTCAAGATAAATATTATGGGTGAGTTCCATGATACTAGAGAAGATGTAAAAAATTATAGTATTGGAACTAAAATATCCTCAAATTAAGTAGTGGTTTTTTATGTTGAATTTAATGGGAATTTGAATGAGATCATCAATTTCTATAAGGATTATCAATGTATGGTTTTTAAATCTCTTGTTATAGTATCTAGAAACTACTTGAATTTGTTATCCTTCTTGAAAAAGGTCTATAAATAAGATCAAGGGATATATTCATATTCTTTCCTGACAGAGATAGTGGTTATTAAAAGACCATTTTTTTTAAAATAAAGAAATTAGGGAATCAGGTTTTTGAAACATTCACGAAATTATATAATTCAAATTAACGGTTTAGGTAGAGAGAACCTACCTCAACCTCAAGATGTGTTTCTTTTGACGATGATAACACAAATATTCTTTTTTTCCACTTACCTTCAATTTCCTATTCCAAAAAAAAACACCAAAATATGGGAATAAAGTAAACATCCATCAACACTTAATAGAGACATTTATTTTAGAAAACCATGAATTTTTTTACCAATTGAACCAATTATCTTATTTAACACTTATTTAAGACTTTCAATTTAGTATAAATATGCTGAATTAAGAAGGAAGCTAAATGCAATTTAAAACATTCTTGAATTAAAGAGGCAAAGAGAGGGACCTTACCTCAAAGGAGCCAACCATACTCGGCGCTTGAAACTTTTTTTTGCAAAAACTCTAAGCTGATCCATCCATCCTCTAGACATATGCACCATTTCATTTACATATGGATGCCCTAAACCTAGTGTACTTGTCTGAATGGCCTTGAAAATGCACAAGAGGATCATTATATATATTCTTATATGAATAATCACATTATTACCCACACACATATGAATTTCTCATATATATACATAAGCACACCTTACCTTTTATTTGTAATCTCGCTTCCATGGGAAGACATACATATAATGGGAAAACTTATAATATATATGCTTACCTAGTCATACGTGTTGAGTCACCTTCGACAAGCGGCTATAATCCACCTCACCGAGATCCAGAACACACTAACAAATATAGGAATCCCATAAATCACAAAAGTAATATTATTTAAAATGGGCCAAAGAATTAAAATGGAAGAAACCTTACCCGAATCCAAATTCAAACTCAATACCTCTGATTGAATTGGGTTGAACCGACCTCATCATAAGAAACCACCTTCAATAAAATAATGGGAAAATTAGCAAGTTATAATGACTTCTAAAACATATGTTATCAGCATGTCAACTGTACAAGATAAATGACACATGACTCCAATACTAATCTCATAGACCATTGTACGCCTTTAATAGTTATATCAAAATCACTAAATATCTTCTCATAACCAAATTGATTCTCTACACTATGCAACCCACCTGCACCCTCCCCCTGCACCTTTCACCCCACCTCTACCCTCCCCGTGTACCCTCCCCAATGCCCCTTGCACCCCACCTGAACCCTCCCCCCTGCACCCCCAACTTTCACCCTCCCCATGCCCTTACACCCCACTTGCACCTTCCCCATTTCCCCCCACCTCCACCCTCCCCTTCCCCTTGCACCACAACCTCCCCCTTTCACCCCAACAACACCCTCCCCTTGAACCTTTCACCCCACCAGTAACCCCCCCCCCCACACACCCCCATCTGCACCATACACCCTTCCCCTTGAACGCCAACTTCACCCTCCCCCTTGCCACCCACCCTCCCCCACCCCCTTTCCCCCACTTTACCCCCCCCCCTTACCCCCACCTACACCCTCTCCCTACACACCCCACACTTACACCCCTTCACCCCACCTGAACACCCCCACCTGCCCACCCTCTCTACCTGTAC
The DNA here is from genome assembly GCA_963277665.1 of Viscum album. NCBI lineage: Eukaryota > Viridiplantae > Streptophyta > Magnoliopsida > Santalales > Viscaceae > Viscum > Viscum album. The sequence continues at coordinate 1,485,777,513 of OY728147.1, read as the reverse complement.
CCTCCCCCTACCCTCCTATAGCCCCCACTGCACTCCCCTCACAAAAATAGGTCATGGTGGAAACTCTCCTACACCTTCACCCCCCCTCCCACACACACATACACACACCTCCATCAACCCCCCCCCCCCCCCCCCGCCCCAATGCACATGCCCCCCTGCACCAGCCCCCAATATGTTTAGTTGGTATACATGTTTCAATTCATAGCTACCTCTACCATGAAAAAAAATACACATATATATAATATACAGTAATACCACAACTCTATAGGTCTAATCATGAAATAACTATCATTAATATTGTATGATATCCTATAATAACAGATTAACTAGAAATAAAAATATGTGACAACATGTAACATGATATAATAACCCAAGAAGTCCCCTGGAATGGGTGAGCTTACACATTCACATAAAATTTATGAAAAATAAAGTGGAGATAAAATAAATAGAATTTATAGATATGTATGGAAAACGCCCTTTATATTTGAGTGGTAAAGGTGAAGAAATTCAGCATTGAGATAAAAATCCAAAATGAAGTCATATTCTCTAAAAAATTCTCAAATAGTGAATTGAACATATTATTAGCCTCCATAAATATATGAGAATCCATGAAGTGTATCTTATCTCAGTAAAAATAATAATTCATTAATTCCCTATGGAGTTGTTGTGGGAACAATGTAGATTTACACCTGAGTATGTTGACCACCAACAAGGATTCAATTTCAATCCATAACGTATTCCCTCTATGATTCTTACATATTTAACTGCATGAATTACCACCCAAAGAACAACATGAAGAGTAATAAAGCTGCCAACCAATTGTAAGAGGCATCTCTTGATGAAGCCTCTTTTGGTTTTGAAACTTCCACCACAACATGATAGACTATGTTCTGATAATGCATCACTATCAACATCTTCTTTCATTAGTGATGGGATTAGAGGAATACATTTCATGAATTTAGGTTAGGAATGATTTCTAATCATACCAATAAACCAAAGAGGTTTGGTAATGATGTGGTCTCCATAGTGTTATTTATGTATCCCACTTGCAGTTTAGATATCATTTTTATGTCTATCATAATACCTGAAATAATGTTTTCAATGGGAATCATAGTCCCATTAAATCTGATACTCTTTCACCATTGTTATATATAGTGAAAACCAACAATAATAAGTGTAGATAAATTTCATTATTTGAACACTCGTATATCAGGTAGCACATGAATGAATCCAAAATTTTATCAGTTTTTAACTTATAATGAAATAGATACTCAATGTGATTCTATTACTTTCTATTAAACACACATTCCAATAAAATATAGTGACAAATCTCAAAACTATTAAGACATTATATGAAGTAGGATCCCAACATTAATCCGACCATTTTTATAATGTCCTGTATTTTTCCATGTATTATTTTAATATTATATGGGAATTATTTCGAGACCAGGCTCTAAGACGGTGTGCAGTTCTGAGGCCCAGTGAGCCCAGAACAAATGTTTGAATTTAATTTAATAATTAAATTACGAGCGCGTTCGGTTTTCCTGAAAAAGTAGTATAACTCTGGAATAGGTGCTCGGATCAGAAATCCGAGGGCACCGTTGCATTTAGAACAGTGATTTTACCTTAGGCAAGGCCTAACATCGGCCGGCACGGGTCAGTGGGGAAATCTTGTTTTTGGACACAATGGTAATAAAATATTTAACAAAAAACATTTTAATTCGGTAGCGGGATCTTAAATTTTTTTGTTTATCCTCTTTAAAAAGAGGCTTGCGCCAGTGTCCAGGGTTACAAACCCCATAACCCTGAAAACCCTTGGAGGCTCTGGAAGAAACCCCCAATGCAGCGGCGATGACGTTCTAGACGGATTTCGACGGCAAAGACGACGCGTCGAGCAGATCACCGAAAAACATAGCGAATCCAAGTAGGATGTTGTTGTGATTTTAATTCGTCCCCGTCATTGATTTCCATGATGAACGTGGACTAATCCAAGAACATATTAGCCCGCGGATCGATCATTCTTGTGGGATGGGCTTTTGCAGGAATTTTGGGGATTTGATTCTGGTTATTTGTTTGGTTTCGTTCAACCTTCTAACGGTGACGAACCAAGATCGACACGAACATAGATCGTGGTTCGTCCCTCTCGATTTGTTGTGTGTTCTTCCCCAAATTCTCGCGTTCTTCATGAGAGTTCTTCGCGTTCTTTGCGGGGCGAAACACAACGGATCGTTGCACATCCATTCTGCAACGCAACGATCCCAAATTGAAGGATCAACACTGCAATGGTCTTGCGGAGGTGTGACGACGGTTTTCGCGGATGGATCAAAGCGGATCGGAAGAAATCGTTCTTCAAACGATTTCTGCCCGGATGGCTGGAATCGGATTTTGGAGCCGATTGAAGGCCCGAAGCACACAAATTCAGCTTCACAGAGATGAGGCGAACCAGTATCTGGAGTTTCACGGTGAACAGATGATAGAATCGAGATCCGGAAGATTGACTGAGGCACGCAGTGGAAGAGGTGGTTCTGGAAATTTTCCCGACTACACGCCGTTTAGTATGGGCTACACGGCGTTTATTCGTCGGCAGGGTTACCTGGCATGTAATATGAGAGTACACAGAAATAGGCAGGGCACACGGACAAGGACACACCGTGTATACCCTCCCCGGCAAGACCTGACCAGATAGATGGGATACCCCGTGTACCAGTACACGGGCAGGCGACACAGAAACGGGCAGAGACCATGTACCGGCACATGGCCAGCGTACACGGAGCGAGCCCAGGTGCTTGAACATGGAGTGTAATTTTCTTCTACAAGCCATGTAGTTGTTTTCTATCCGACAAGCTGAATGACACGAGCCGGTTACACGGGTATCACCTGGGGTCAAATAACACAACATGTACTTTCATACAAGCCGTGTAGTTTGGTTTTTCATGGCTTGAATGAAGGACACGTGCCGTTTACAAGGGCAGTACCCGAGGTCAAGGAACACGTCGTGTAACCATAATACATGCCATGTAAATTTTTCTTCATGGCTTGAGCCACTTGCCTTCTATGACTTAGACTAGTTCATAGGATTCATACCATTGGTAATCCCCTGAAGGTTCTGGTATAAATTCTTTTATACAGGAGTATGATACCTTTAGCAGATCTCCCGGAATAGAGTTGTTGGAATCCCCTCTGTGAGACTTAGATCCGGATCCTCTATTCATTCCTGGAACACTAGGTAGTGTTCTCGGTATCGACGTGACCAACTTTACCAGGGCGCAGATCCTCTGCTTAGCGGATTAGCTAAGACTGAGTTGTCAGAATCACCCCAAGACTAGGCTGTGATCCTAATCTGAGCATCTTGTTCCCAAGGTACTTGTGGAGTGTGTTCTCCCGGAACGAGTACTTCCTGTCTCACTCTCACTCACTCTCTCTCTCTTCAGACCTAGGAGTGTGTTCTCCAGATGGTATGCTTTGTGGAATCTTTGAGCTGGATCCCAGTAGCGGTTTCGTGAAGGTCGTTTGTGTATGAGTATATGTGGATATTATTGTTATATGTTCTGTAGACATGTACTATGTAGAGCTGACTATATTTTTCCTTTGTTGTATTCTTCCTTTGTGGTTTTCGGAGTTCCCTACTGGGTATTGGTATACTCATCCCTACACGGGCTTTGCCTGCACGTGTCATGTCTTGTGCAGACAAGCGAGCCTTTGACGGGATTCGAGGCAGACCAGGACCGGACGGTGCCCAGTGAGATCAGACAGGCCGAGGTGTGATCCTTCGGCAGTGGATTGCAGTCCCAGTACCTTTTTCTACAGGTTGGAGTTTTTTCAGACTTTCTTTTGGTGGGCTTATACTTTTAGCTCAGGGTTATACATTACTGTACTTTACATCCATGTCGTACTATGTTGGTTGGGTTTTTGTGTATGCATGCATCTTTTCCTTTTAGTATCTTTACTTTTTATCTTTGTGGGCTTGGAGATGTGTGTGCGTGTGTACAGGTTTATAGGCAATGCCTCCCATGTTAGTACCATGCCTACTCGGTGCTAGCCACCAGCCCTTGGCCTATTGGAGGTGTGATTTGGGAGTTGCGGCTCGGGCCCCACTAGGACGGGTCGTTACAGTGTGGTATCAGAGGTGGTTGGTTCTACCTTAGGACAGAGAGTCAGTGAGTTGGTTTGGGGCAACAGTGTTAAGTGTTTCATGTTAGGATCTCTAGCTGGGGACCCCAGTGTTGGTGCGGCGGCCGACGTATACATACACTAAGACTCTGATAACTTTCTTTTCGACTTGAAGCATGAAAAAACTAGTTTCATAGGAATGATTTGTGGTTTCCATGTCCTTCTTGAGTCAGCTCTCCAGATATACTCACTGACTGTGATACTTCTTGTTTCTTAAACAGGATACCTCCGTGATGCGCACCCTCTAGGATCCAGTAGCTTGATCATGATGTTGACCCCCTCAATGATGAAGCTTCGATACAGGGACCAGATCCCCCAGTTCTACCACCAGGTGGCGTGCCATTTATTCCACCACCTGTGGGGCAGTGTTTAGCGCCTGCTGTACCAGTGGAGGAAGAGAATATGCTGAGTGCACTCCACGATTTTCAGAGACAGAGACCCCTAAGTTTTTGAGGTGAGCCTAACCCTCAGGAAGCAAAGGATTGGCTTCAGGCAGTGACTAGAGTCTTCTGTTTGGTCAGGACACCAGCATACCAGATAGTGATCTTGGAAGCGGGCCTTTTGTAGGGCTCGGTAGGGCGATGGTGGGGTTTGGTCATCCAGAATCATGACAAGGTGACTCTTTCAAGGTCGGAGTTTCAGCGTCTCTTTAGAGAGGAGTTTTCACCAGTTACCCTGAGAGCAGTACGTATACAAGAGCTTCTTCTGCTCCAGCAGGGAACCATGATAGTGGATGACTATTCATCAAGGTTTACCGACCTCTCGCGGTACTCGATGGATATGGTCAGAGATCAGTACATTAGAGCTCAGCCTTTTGAGTGAGGCTTGCACAAAGATATCTGAGATAGCATCATCCATATGAGTATTCCTACTTATGCTGGGGTGCTCGAGCGGGCTTTGGTGGTCGAGAGCTTCCTGGCAGAGCAGGGTCAGTCAAAAGTTGTCAGTAGTGGGCGAGCTGGAGCAGAGACCTCAACAACAGGGAGCCGACGTCGGGGACCCAGGTGTGGGAGACGTTTCCAGAGGAGATCCCATGATAGGGGATCAGCCGTACAGGGTTCACAGGGCACATCCAGCCATCCTCGAGAGAGACGATGTTACTCATGTGACGGAAGGGGACATCTCGCTCAAGATTGTCTGACCCGCCATACTACTGACATGAGAGTAGTGGATGAACCACCGAGGCAGAGGTAACGTGTGGATCAAGTAGATCCGAGAGGCGGCAGACGTAGTAGGGGAGCTGGGAGAGCAGCTGGAGGTGGTCGGTGTTTCGACCCTTTACCACCACCATCCCCAGGAGGTCCACCTCAGGCTCAGGGAGTTGGTGGACAGAGGCAGGGACAGCTGCAAGCGGTAGAGGATTATGACCCAGGTACTCCCAGAATGATTAGAGGAACTATCTGTGTCTTTTCTACTTTGGTTGCTGTATTTATAGACACCGGTGCTATTCATTCATTTTTGGATTCTTATCTTGTTCGAGACCTTGAGATTCCAATTGAGCCATTGACTCGACCCTTATTCTTAGAAACACCGACTGGAGAATATTCAGAGATCACACACCTTTGCAGGCAGTGTGACCTGAACCTTGGAGGTGAGAGTTTCAGTTGGAACCTCTTGGTGGAATCGTCGAGGCCTTACGATGTCATTCTTGGCATGGAATGGTTATCCACAGTTCATTCCCATATTGATTGTTTTAGGCGAAGGGTGCGCTGTGTCCGCAGTGATGGGATGAGGTTATCTTTTGTCAGTGAAAGAGAGACCCAGGCAGTGTAGGATGGACTTGTGCATAAGAGGGTACAACCGATTTCACATCAGTTGGCTAGCCTAGCCCTTGGCGTGACAGATGTTACGAGTTTCCAGTTTCCAGTAGTGGTGGCTGAGTACGAGGACGTCTTTCCGGAGGATGTCCCCGGGCTACCTCCCCATCGAGAGATAGATTTCTGCATTGATTTGCTACCTAGGACGACCCCAATATCAGCATCGGCTTATCGGATGGCTCCTATAGAGCTTCGTGAGATGACGATGCAGCTAGACGACTTGCAGAAGAAGGGATTTGTGAGACCCAGTTTTTCACCCTGGGCGGCCCCAGTGCTATTTGACCAAAAGGTGGATGGGAGCTTTAGGATGTGTGTGGATTCCCGGCACTTAAATCAGGTGACCGTGAAGAACTGGTATCCGCTACCGAGGATCGATGACCTCTTCGACCAGTTGAAAGGGGCATGATGGTTCTCGAAGGTTGATCTACGATCCAGCTATCACCAGTTGCGAGTACAGAAGGAGGATATACCGAAGATGGGTTTCATATGTTTCTACGGTCACTATGAGTACTTGGTGATTCCCTTCGGCAAGACGAACACCCCAGCAGTGTTCATGGGACTCTTGAATAGGATCTTTCAGCCTTATCTAGACAGGTTTGTGGTTGTCTTCATCGATGATATCCTTGTGTACTCTGCGTCCGAGAAGGAGCACGTGGGACACCTAAGGATGGTTCTGGACACGCTCCAAGAGCACCAGTTGTATGGAATACTCTCTAAGTGTCAGTTCTGGTTATAGGAGGTCCACTTTCTGGGACACGTTATCTTAGAGGATGGTGTAGCAGTGGACCCAGCAAAGGTGGAGGCAGTGCTAGCATGGGATCCACCCCGGAGCGTGACGGAGGTGCGATGTTTCCTTGGGTTGGCGGGAAACTATCGGAGATTCATCCATGATTTCTCCAGGATTGCAGCACCCATGATAGCTTTGACACGAAAGGGGTAGCCTTTAGTGTGGACTAAGAAATGCCAGCAGCCTTTCCAGCTTTTGAGATATAGTCTGACGAGTGCCCCGACTTTAAGATTACCGAAGGAGGCTATTGAGTACGTTGTGTTCTGCGACGCATCTAGAACTAGGCTTGGTTGTGTCCTGATGCAGAGGCAAGAGGTGATTTCCTATTACTCACGTCAGTTTAAGCCACATGAGCAGAACTACGTGACCCATGATCTTGAGTTGGAAGTGGTAGTCTTCGCATTGAAGATGTGGCGGCACTACCTGATGGGCGAACGGTTTACCATATACTCTAATCCCAAGAGTCTCAGATATATCTTTTCTTATAAGGATCTGAATTTGAGAGAGAGAGACGATGGCTTGAGTTCCTCTAGGATTACGACTTTGAGATCGTTTATACTCATGGGGAGGGGAACGTGGTGGCAGATGATATCAGTAAGAAATCCAGCACGCCGTTGCTGGATGAGGCAACAAGGCAGTTTGCCTCTTTCCATTTGTCCTTCGTGGATAGAGATGAGAGAGCTTACCTTCAGTCGATGGTTGTTACCCCTCCACTCTTACAACGAGTCAGGGAAGCACAGTATGGGGATGCTACCTATGAGACTCTACATGCTAAGATATCCATAGGTGATGCTGCTGATGGATTTTCAGAAGGAGGGGAGCACATTGTCCATTTCAGAGGGCGCACAGTAGTTCCAATGATGTTGCAGGAGGAGGTTCTTAGGGAGTTCCATACACCCCCTTTGGTGGTGCATCCAGGTGTGGAAAAGATGTACCAAGACCTCCGACATCAGTTCTGGTGGCCACTGATGAAGAAGAGAGTGGTAGAGATTGTTTCTCGGTGCCTTACTTGTCAGCAAGTAAAGGCTGAGGACCAGGTGCCAGCAGGTTTGACTCAGCCCCTTGAGATGCCAGAGTGGAAGTGGGATGGAATATCCATGGACTTCATGAAGAGTTTACCACGCGCGTCCAAGGGTCACAATTCCATCTAGGTGATCATTGATCGACTCACCAAGTCGGCCCACTTCTTAGCCATACAGGAGCAGAGTTCAGTAGAGAGCTTGGGAGGCCTCTACGTGCAGGAGATAGTTAGACTTCATGGAGTACCATCCACGATCGTCTCAGATCGTGATGATTGTATCACATCCCAGTTATGGAAGGGATTGCATGAAGATTCTGGGACTTGGTTACGCTTGAGCACAGCATTTCATCCCCAGATCGATGGTCTAACAGAGCAGACCAACCGGGTCCTGGAGGATATGTAACGAGCTTGCATACTTGACTTAGGTTGTAGCTGGGAGGATCACCTACCGCTGGTGGAATTTGCTTATAACAACAGTTATCATTCCACTCTTGGTATGGCACCATTCGAGGCTCTATATGGGAGACCTTGCAGGTTGCCACTTTGCTGGATTGACCGAGGAGAGTCAGCACTCATGGGCCCAAAAATGGTGAGAGCTACCTCAAAGAAGGTCAAAGTCATCCTGGAGCAGATAAAGACTGCACAGAGGTGGAAAAAAGTCTTATGTCGACTGGAGGCATAGGCCTTTGGAGTGCGAGGAGGGAGACCATGTCTTCTTTCGAGTCTCACCTCAATGAGGATTGCATAGATTTGGCCGAGGCGGCAAGCTATATCCAAGGTTCGTTGGCCCTTTTCAGATCCTGAGTAGAGTTGGAGAGGTGGTGTATCGCTTGGCTCTACCTCCTCAGATGGACCGGGTACACAACGTCTTCCATGTGTCGCAGTTACAGAGGTACGTGCGTGATCCATCGCACGTCATCGACTGGGGCGAGCTGGACATCGACGTTGGAGAGACCTTTGCTGAGTACCCAGTGGAGATCGAGGATCGGCAGGAGAAGATCCTTCATGGATGAGTTATTCCCTTGGTGCGTGTCCGGTGGTAGCATGGGAATCTCCAGGAGAGCACATGGGAGCGGGAGGCTCAGATTCGCATGCAGTACCCACATCTTTTTTTGAGTAGCCCTTGTTTTGGCTTTTTGGAGACGTAACAGCCCTATGTTCGGTGTGATGTAATGTCCCGGATTTTTCCATGAATTATTTTAATATTATGTGGGAATTATTTCAGGACCAGGCTCTGAGACGACATGCAGTTCCGAGGCCCAGTGAGCCCAAAACAAATGTTTGAATTTAATTTAATAATTAAATTACGCGCGCGTGCGGTTTTCTGGAAAAAGTAAAATAACTCCCGAATGGGGGCTCGGATTAGAAATATGAGGGCACCGTTGTGTTCAGAACAACGATTTTACCTTATTCAAGGCGTAAATTCGGCCGGCGTGGGTCGGTGGTGAAATCTAGTTTTTGGACGCAACGGTAATAAAATATATAACAAAAAATATTTTATTTTTGTAGAGAGATCTTTTAAATTTTTTTCTCTTATCCTCTTTAAAAAGAGGCTTGTGCCAGGGTCCAGGGTTACAAACCCCATAACCCTGAAAGCCCTTAACAACTCTCGAGGAAACCCCCAACATGGCGGCGACGACGTTCTTGACGGATTTCGACGGCGATGAAGACATGGCGAGCAGATATTCACCAGAAAACACAGAGAATCCAAGTAGGATGTTGTTGTGATTTTAATTCTTCCCCGTCCTTGATTTTCACAACGAACACGGACTAATCCACGAATAGATTAGCCCGCAGATCGATCATTCTTGTGGGATGGGCTTTTGTGGAGATTTTGGGGATTTGATTCTAGTTATTTGTTTGGTTTTGTTCAACCTTATAACAGTGACAAGCCAAGATTGACACAAACATCGATCATGGTTCGTCCCTCTCGATTTTTTGTGTGTTCTTCTGCAAATTCTCATGTTCTTCATGAGTGCTCTTCGCGTTCTTTACAGGGCAATGAACAACGGATCGTTGCGCATCCGTTCTGCGACGCAACGATCCCAAATTGAAGGATCAACACCACAACGGTCTTGTGGAGGTGTGATGAAGGTTTCGGTAGATGGATCGAAGTAGATCGGAAGAAATCGTTCTTCGGATGATTTCTGCTCGGATGGCCGGAATCGGATTTTGGAGTCGATTGAAGGCCCGGAACCCACGGATTCGGCTTCATGGAGACGAGGTGACCCGGTATCTAGAGTTTCACAGCGAATGGACAATAGAATCAAGATCCGGAAGATCGTCTGAGGCGCGTAGAGGAAGACACAGTTCTGGAAATTTTCCCGACTACACGCCGTGTAGTGTGGGCTACACGGTGTGTGTTTTTCGGTAGGGTTACCCGGCGTGTACTCTAGGAGTACACAGACATAGGAGGGCACATGGCCAAGGACACGCCATTTATACCCTCCCAGGCCAGACCCGGCCAGATACACGGGATACCCCGTGTATTGGAACACGGGCAGGCGACACAGACACGGGCAGAGACCTTGTACGGGCACATGGCCAGCGTACACGGAGCAAGCCCAGGTGCTCGAACATGGCATGTGATTTTCTTCTACACGTTGTGTAGTTGTTTCCTATCCGACAAGCCAAATGACATAGGCCGGTTACACGGGCAGTACCCAGGGTCAAGGAACACAGTGTGTACTTTTCTACACGCCGTGTAGTTTAGTTTTGCATGGCTTGAACGAAGGACACGGTTCTTTTACACGGGCAGTACCCGGGGTCAAGGAACACGGCGTGTAACCATACTACATGTCGTGTAACTTTTTCTTCATGAATTAAGACACATGACTACTCTGATTTGGACTAGTTCTTAGGGTTCGTACCCTTGGTAATCCCCTGAAGGTTCTGGTATAAATTCCTTTATACAGGAGTATGATCCCTTCAGCAGAACTCCCTAAATAGAGTTGTTGGAATCCCATCTGTGAGACTTAGATCCAGATCCTCTATTCATTCCTGGAAGCCTAGGTAGAGTTCATGGTATTGACGTGACCAACTTTACCAGGGTACCAATCCTCTTCTTAGTAGATTAGATCAGATTGAGTTTTCAGAATCACCCCATGACTTGGCTGTGATTCTCATCTGAGCATCTTGTTCTCAAAGTACTTGTGGAGTGTGTTCTCCTGAAAAGAGTACTTCCTGTCTCACACACACACACACACTCTCTCTCTCTTCAGACCTAGGAATGTGTTCTATCGATGGTATGCTTAGTGGAATCTTTGAGCTGGATCCCAGCGGTGGTTTCGCGAAGGTCGTTTGTGTATGATTATATCTAGATATTCTTATTATATGTTCAGTAGACATATACTGTGTAGAGCTAACTATATTTTTCCTTTGTCGTATTCTTCCTTTGTGGTTTTTGGGGTTTCCTACTGGGAATTGTTATACTCACCCTTACACGGGCTTTGCCCGTATGTGTTGTATCTTGTGTAGACTAGCGAGCCTTTGACAGGATTTGAGCTGGACCAGGACCGGACGATGCTCAGTGAGATCAGACTGGCCGAGGTGTGTTCCTTCAGTGGCAGATTGCAGTCCCATTACCTTTTTCTACATGTTGGAGTTGTTTCTGACTTTATTTTGGTGGGCTTGTACTTTTGCCTTTGGGTTTTACTTTACTGTACTTTACTTCCCTGTCGTACTCTGTTGGTTGGGTTTTAGTGTAAGCATGCATATTTTCCTTTTATTAGTTTTACTTTTCAGCTTTGTGGGCTTGGAGATGTGTGTGCGTGTGTACATGTTTATAGGCAATGCCTCCCATGTTAGTAGCATGCCGAATCGGTGAAAGCCACCAGCCCCTGGGCTATTGGAGGCGGGCTTGGGGAGTTGCGGCTCGTGCCCCACTGGGACGTGTCGTGACAATTTGAATCCTACCATATTTTATAATCCAATTGATCAATATATTCGAAATTAATAGTTTCCTAGTGGTAGGGACAATAGATTTTTTTGAAGAACTACATCCACCTGGGTGGGCCATCATCAACACCACCCTAATAATGATAGTGTAGATTTACGTTGAATGTGCCCTGTATATATTGGTTCTATAAAGATTTATCCTAATCCTAAAAAATGACTGAATCATTTTCATATTCGATACCAGTATGGAGAAGATAATCCATCTACTCAAGATGTCCTGGTTCCTCTTAAATGGAGATTCTATTCATGTTATAGGGATGGAAAAATTCTTTAAAAATAGGATAACTATCCATATTAGAGTTCCAAAAATTTGGATAACCTAAAATTCCAATGTCTAGGCATCATTATCTTAGTATACTCATCTCTTATGGGTGTCTAAACTGAGATTCCCCAGTAAAATTGTTTACTCCTCTAAAAACAATCTATAAGTATTTTTCTAATGAATTTACTTGAATCGTGGATTGAATTTAACAAATTATTGATATAGATACCCACAAGTGACTTGTTAATGTATTTGAGCTTTTTAGGCCAATATCTTCTATATCAATAGGCTTCCAAATTTTCCTAAAATCCATAGATAAAATATTTATTTCATGGTTATTACTCAACCACACAAAATTAATGATTTGAGTACCCACTATTTATGCCGCAAGATTTATAATTTATAGAGATGAAATTATTATAAAAACATATATGTAATAAGAGAATTCAGAAGGAATAACCCTCTTTCTTGATATATGGTCTTACATTCCACAAAAGTGAATTGTGATTTGATTTTATTGGAAATTCCTTTATGATTTCCTACTCAAACTCTTCCATAAAAGATTAGTACTGCATGATAGTTCAAGTGTATATCCCCTTGCATAACCATCAAGATATTGATGATAGATCCTTATTACTGGTTTAAATTCCCTTCTAAAAAATAACCATAGATTTGTTCTTTTAAATATATTAACCATATAACTAATCATAATAAAATTATATTTCTTTAATGAAGTTTGTACATCCATTTTTAGTCTCACAAAAGTGGATAATATCATTAGCATAATGTATGTGTGTTGGAACTCTGAGGTTTTGAGAAAACATAATATATATAATCTTCCCTTGATCAATAACTTTTAATAAATATCTATTTAGTTAATCCTCAATTAAAAAAAAGAGGAGGGTCTAAAGGGTATCCCTTTACCTTAACTCCCTAGGGTATTTGATGTGCCCTTTTAAGGAACCATTACAATAGTCAAAGTGCTGATATCAAGCGCATGAAATAACCTATCATTTTTAATTGATTTCCTCCTATCATCTTCTAATAGTATTATATCATTAAAAAATAATTGATCAGTGAATCTTTTGAAATCTAGAGAGGCTACTCTAATAATGTTTCTTCTAATATTTTTATTTGTATTCAGAACATAGTTAAACTCCTCTATGAACACTTTGATAACATCGATATGAGTTTATATTAGATATATTTCCTCCCATAGGCCTCTTCTTTCTGATATAGAAGTTAATGTAATATATAAAAGAGACTATACAAGAGGAGTTACCTAAGTAAATACTAATTATAATATACTACTACCCAATTTAGAAAATATTATATTGAACATCCTTACTTTTAATCACCCCAAGTGTTTGCACATTTTTCGTCTCAATATAATTTATCATCTAAAAATATTCGGTTTAATTATAGTCAATCATTTTTAAAACAATCAAACTTCATTGAAATAAATCAACCTATGTTGATGGTGTGAAATGAAGTTCCCAAGGGAAAGAGAAGTCTTTGTAATTTTGAGGCCTTTTAATTATCAGAACAAGATTCTCATTTTGAGAATGATCTTCCCTAGTTTTGGGGGAATATTTTATTTTGCAACTCCAATAAATGATTTTTTATATTTTTTTTACACTTTTCCTTCTGGTCGGTGCACCCAATTTGGTTTTCCTTTTTTTAGAAATTTTTGGATTCATCAATTTCATTTGCCTAAAAATTTCAAAAAATGAGACTAAATTTATTGGAAGATATTTCCAAAACAAAGGGGTATTCATTAGAAGGATTATTTCTAGTAGCCATTTTATAGGACACCATAGCCAAGGATCTATCAAAAAAATCAAGATACAATTTACCTTGTGAGACCTCTAGCATGCCTTTCACCAGACCAGTACTTTAAAATATTTTATAGGTGACACCCACCAGCTCAATGGTAGTTCTTTAGGGTTTAAATTTGTCTTGGACCAAAACCATCACTTTTAAACCGCCTTAACAATGTTGGTGGCGAAACCATAAATATATCCATTTTTTATAGGGGAGGGATTGAAAATCACTGAAATGTAGAAGTTGAAAATATATATTAATTTAGTGGATAATGAAATACATACCTTCCATTAATTTTTTGTGACATGAGCGTGAAAGTGGAATGTGGATATAGTTTATGGGATCCATGAGAGAGGCGATGTGTAATATATGAGGGGGGAGATCTGTGAGGGATATCAAGATGGATGATCTATGAGGTAGAGCCAAAATTTTATCCAAGAAGGGAAGGGAGAAATGTTGGATGTAGGGAGGAGGGGAGGTAGGGAGGCGAGGATGCTAGCAGGTTGTGAGGCGGAGATGGGGATACAGGAATGGGGGGTGGTGATGTGTGAGTGAGGATGCAGATGCAGGAAGGGGTAGGCAGGGAGGCCGAATGGTGGTGGTAGATGTGGTGACCAAGTGAGGTGTGGAGGAGGCAAGGATGCAGATGCATGAAGGGGAGGATTAGAGGGGGCCGAAAGGTGGACGAGTTAGATAAAGAGGAGCGTGGGACTGATAGGAAGAATTGCGATGGAGGGAAGTAGAATACCGATTGTGGGAGGGATGAATCATGATTGAGGGAGGGGGTGGAAAGTAAGCACAAGGGGTACATGGATAATTCCATGACCATTGTGGCTTTAGGGTCATTATATCCATAGTTTTTGAAAACAGTGGATATAAATCATTGGGTATATCTCAATATTCTAGTAGTGAGGAAATAAAATAAAAATAAATAATGCCATAATAAAGGATAATCATGGGTATTATAATAGTCAAATAACCACATGGACTATCAATTACTTGTTTCCTAATGAGGGAAATTAATAACATCTATTACTATCGAATATATAATCAAGGCCTTGGCCAAGAAATCTAAAAATTATTAATGCTTCGACCAAAACCAAATCTGTAAATTGGGAAGGCCTCCATAAGTCTATACCAATTTTGCCTCATGAGACATATAGATTCTTCAACGGGATATAGAGGGCCTTTCTTATCACTTGATAAGTCCAATTCATTATTATTAATAAAGTGGATAAACATAAAAAACATGAACATATGAAAAAATGTTCCCCAATATTTACACATAAACACTAACCATTCTGAGTAATATAGAGAATGGTTTGAAGGTCGCACAAACATAGTCATAATAATCATTTACCATTCAATAAAATTAGGTAGATGATATCATAAAATATTATTCCCAACAATATTCAAAATTATTGTTGAAATAGATAAAATTACTCTTACAAAATCATTAAGTAATTTTTTAGATAAAAACTCTTTTACTTTGAAAAGATGAGTTATTTTGGAAAAATTGTTGTATAAAACCGGAATCGAAATGAAATAGTTTTAAACTAATAAAATTAGTGATTTTATAAATATAATGTTGGCTAAAAAATATTATTAAGTGAACTTTAGTATAGCTTAGAATTTGTGAAGTTCCCTTGAGACGAGCTAGTGTTTCAGAAATAATTTTTGAAAATCATTTTAAAGCATGTAACTACCCAAAAAATAAAGAAGGATTCTGGTGGGTACATATATATTGAACATTAAAAAAAATTATGAGTATTAAAAGAAGAATAAATAATAATTTTATTGAGCTAATTAGCGAATACGAGTTACTATAATGAAAATGGGGGTTCAAGTAGAAAATCCTTACAACTTGGAAATCAATTGAATCATATTTCCCAGAATTAATAATTTTAAAACAATAAATTTAATAACATGAAAATAAAGATATCCATGGTATGATACCACAATAGGATGTATACAGACACCACACACCATAATTAGTGGTGAGTAAGGCATATTTCATAGGAATGAATGTGAGTTGAAAAAACCCTAACGAAAATTAACCAACCTAATGATGTTGCATAAAAATTCATAAAAAATGATGATGATATAAAAAGGGGACTCTCACCATTTAAAAATAATATCAAAATTAAGGGGGATATGGAATGACATATCCAGTCGCAATATCATTAAAATTAAAAAGAATAACATAAAAGGAGTGCCTGAAAAAGAAAATGGTGGAAGATTCCCTTACCTTGTAGAGTAACTCATAAAACATGATGAATGAGACCATGGGGGCTTGGGGGCACATATTTACGACTCATAGGGATTAAAACTACTAGATATTATAGTATGATGAGTTTGGAATGAAATAAAATGAAAATATGAGTGTGTATTTATAGTAAAAGAGAGGTAGTTATTTTGTTAATTTTCAATGACACCTCATTAGTGGTATTTGATAAACCATGGGCTTCCCATGGTATTTTTACATGGTATTGGACACAAGGGACACCTTATATAATATTTTAATGTACATAAGTAAACCAAAATTTTATATTTATAAATATATACTTGTGATTTCATTCAACAAACTGAAAACTCAAAACTATATTTTTTACTACTCACAAAAAACTAATGTATTTTATAACTCATAAATTCAGTGTAACTTATCATCAACATTATGAATTAAAAAATGAACTCCATTTTTTGAAAATAATTTTATAAATATTATTACATTAATTTTTAAATAAAATCATAATTTATTCTAATAATGACGACTGAAAAACTATAATCAATTTTATTTTACCTTGAAAATTTAATCAAGATATAATTATCTTATATCCTTAAGAAAATAAAATAACAATATGATTTATAATTCATAAGGTTCATATTACTATTAATAGGTGTATGCTACTATTCAGAAAAAATGTATGTTGATTTTATCAGAATCTATATATCTTACAAATCACAAATGGGAAGTTAGTTTTTCAAAATTAAAATCACTGAAGCAGAAAAATTATATATAATGGTAATGTTATAACTATCTCCTTTTATTATCAATTTTTTTCTTCACATAGAATTATTTTTGAATTCATTCTATAATAAAATTATTTGTAAAACCTTTGGGTGTTACAATAACTATTTATGGCTAGGGGTATGATCAGAATATTCTAAAAGGTACAAATAACTTCCACTCTAGATCCAATAATGTCTTATTTAACTATTCAACTATCCATTAATTCATATCTAAAATTTTTTATAAGGTTATTAAAATTCTACCCAAATAATTAGTTATCGAATTTTCATTGAAAACCCCTAATGTTATCAAGATCAAATGTTTATTACATGATTCCTCCTCATTTTATGTTCATGATAATGTGATTCACCAAAATCATGTCATTATTCCTCTAGATAAATTTGATGTCATCTTAAGAATTTATTAGATTTATATACATAAATAAAACATTAATTATTGTGTAAAAGAATTAATATTTTTTATTATAAACAAACCTATATTTTGTATCAATTTTATGATAAATATTAATATCGAATGGAAATAAAATCCTTTTTATTGGGTTTGAATCATATTTAAGAGGGGATTTCGTTATAGATTGTAAGGGTGAATCTCAACATCAATGATATTAATATTATGAGATAGTTTTTAATTTCTTTTTTGAAGTCTTTTGTAGCCTTACACTAAAATGGGAAGTTTATTCATCAATAGAAATCATACATTATGACACACCTATTTCAAAGAATCCAAATAGAATGGCCCTGATTGAGTTGTGGGAATTGAAGAAGCAACCCGGGGAGAACATTAACAAGGGATTAATTTGGACATGTTTTTTATTTTGGGATGAATCTATTCTTTTTTTTTAAGGAAGATGGATCAATTCAACAATAAATTTATTATTGGGTGATGAAAAATATAATGATCAATAACATGTATCCTCAACACCATACCGATGACTTATTTGACAAACTTCATGAACCACAATACTTTTCCATGATTAAACATTATTTTGGACATTATCAGTTGAGGTCCAATGTGAATTATATACCCATGAAAACATTATGTATAAGGTATAGACACTATTAATATATTGTGATTCCATTCCATCTTACTGTTGGCTGCATTCTCTTTATGGATTTAATGAATAGAGTCTTTAGAGACCACCCTTATCAGTTCATGGTAGTTTATATAGATGATATTTTTATCCATTAAAAGAGAAAGGAAGATAATTAAGATCACTTGAGAATTATACAAATGATATTAAGGATGGTGAAACTACAAGAAAAATTTACAAAGTGTGACTTTTATCTATAAATTATATCATTTTTGGTGATATAATCTCAAGAGAGGGTATATATATATATCCTTAAAAGATAAATTCTATTAATATATGTCCAAGAACAAAATTTCCAACTTGGATCCATAGTTATCATGGTGTATCTCAATATCATTAATGGTCATTGGATAATTTATCATGACAATCTAATGCACTAACCGTTTCATCTTCGAAGCGAGCCATGTTTCTAAAGACAGATGAATGTGAGGAAAATTTGAAGGAACTGAAGAGAAGATTAGTCTGCACTCCTATTATTAGATTACCCTATAGTGGAGGATAGTTTTTAATCTATTGTGATTCATCCATTAGGGGATTGGGTTAAATTATTATGATGAATGAAATCATTATAGATTATTTATCACGACAATTGAAGGTTCATGAAAATACATACCCAACTCATTATTTGGAGTTAGTTATGATATTTTTGCTATTAAATATATGTAGAAATTATCCTTATAAAGAAAAGTGTGATATATATATATATATATTAATAATAAAAGTTTAAATTATATATTTACATAGATAGAGTTTAACAGGAGTAAAAGAATATAGTTATAGTTCATTAATGATTTTGACTGATCAATACATTACCACACAGAGAAAGAGAACAAGGCGTTCGATGCTTTGGTTCAAAATGACTGGGATTGGTTATGAATAATAAGGACAAAAAATGATCAAATATTTCTATATTTGAAATTGATGGATCTGGAAATCCTGAATGAATGGAAAAATTCTTATCTTGCTCAATTGAATTTTTAATCATTAATCTAATTGAAGATTAATTAGGTGCAAAAATAATATATAGTTCTTCTTAATATGGTTAGAACTATTCTTGAGTTTATCCTTGATCAAGATGGAATGTTAAGGTTTTGGGAACCATGTTTTTGTTCCATCTATTCCATAGTTAATGAATTAGTTGTTAGAGGAAGCTCATAGTTCTTTATTCAATATTCTTCTTCAAAGTACAAAGAAGTATAGATATTTGAAAGATTATTTATTGTTGGATGTCATGAAGAGATATATCACCTATTTTTTTCTAGGTTCTTTATATTTTAACATGTTTGAGATATTAAACATATTATAAGGGTTTGTTATATCTATTACCCATATCAGAATGGAAATGGGAATACATCACTATGGGCTTTGTCATCATACTTTCAAAAATAAATAAAGGCCATAATGATATATGGGTTTTAGTTGAACTCCTTACAGATTCATCACACTTCATCACCATTAGAGAATATTCCTCTCTAGAATGGACCTTAAGGATATACATTAACGTATAATAAATGTTGCATGGAGTACAACATTCAATTATATCTGACTGGAATCCAAGGGTTACCTTGATGTTCTGGAGAATTATTCAATAACATCTTGATACCGAGTTTAGTTTCATCACATCATATCTTCCTCAGATAGATGTCCATTGAGATATAAAAATTAAAACCCAAGAGGATATGTTGTGATCTTGTATTATGGATTTTAATGGTGGATGGGATTAGAACATTCCTCTTGTTTAGATTTCATACAATAATAGCTTTCACTCGAGCATTAAATTATATCTGTGTAAATAAATCTATGAAAGAAGTGTAAAAATATATTATACGAGGATGAATTTGGATAAATAAAGATGTTGGGACCTGTTAAATTGGATGTAATTTTGTAGAAAGTTAAACCTATTTAGTAGCACAAAAGGGTGACACAATGTCAAGATAACAGTTATGCTGAAAATTTCCAGTGTGATTTAGAATTTGAAAATGGGGAAAAAGAGTTTCTAATAATTTTTAAATGGATTATCGTAATGATATTTGGAATGATGGGAAAACTAAGCCCAATGTATATCAGTCCCTACTAAATTTTGTATCGTATCAGGATAGTAGCTAGCGGTTAATGCTTCCACAAAACCTCTAGGATGTTCACAATGTGCTCCATGTATCTCTCTAGAGGAAGTACAAAACTTATCCATTACATGTACTAAACAGAGGTCATACTACTTCAGAAATATTCTTCCTTTGAGAAAAAACTAATGGATATGCTAGATCGAATAGATGAATTTCATTGAAACAAGACCACTCATCTGGTTAATGTTTTTTTGGAAAAACCAGAAGTTTAAGGTAGCTACATGAGAACTTGAGGATATGACGAGGAAGAATTATAATAATCTATTTATAATAGAGTGATGGAATTTTATGGGTGAATTTAATTTTAAGGGGTATATAATGTGAAACCCTTAGATTTTATGATTTTTTTCAAATTAATTCAATTTCTTCAACAGGTTGCATTACAAGAAACACTGCATTTCAATAGACCATGATATATTATTAATATTAATATTTAAAAAGAACCATTATATCCTAGAAATTAAAAATAGTGATATTAATAGTAATAAGTAATTGTTAAATATTAAATATAATGGTTCTGTATATATTAATTTATTGATAAAATATACTTAATGTTTAGAAAGGAATTTATATGTTTCAAAAATACTATTTCCATAAAAAATGTGTTTATTTCATTGTATGAACAAATAGTAAAAGCAATTTATTACATTTCTAATAAAATTATTATTAATAAATTATTTATTATTTATGATATATAAATATAAAATTTTTCTTGGGGTGAATTTTTGAGTGTTTTCAGAAAATATAATATTTTTGATGGATTGTAAAAAATTCTAGTTTTTTTTTGAAAATTGACTTCTTTTTATATAATTTATAAGGTGGTTTTTCTAAAACAAATATTTAAAAGTAAAATTAGTAAATTTATTTATCTATTAATGCAAATTATTTGATTGGAATAAATTTTAAATTAAATTTTGATATTAATACTGTCTATAATTATGTAAATGCTTCACTTTGAAAACCACCTTTATTATTGCATATGTAGGTTTAATTTTTTATTAAATTATACCAATTTTGTAGGTTGAATTTTGAAAAATATATTACATAATTGTAATCATCATAATTTATATTATCTAATAAGGTTAACTAAATTTTTTTGACATAATTAACTGTAAAGACAGTACCAATATTTACCATGCTCAAGGTAAAAATTTCTTTACCATGGGTAAAGGTAAAACCTATAAGGGTTGAAATAAGTTATATACATGTAACAATACCATTTTACAGACATATATAGACTATATAACATATAAATTTTGATAATTATTATTTCTTGATCCTTGTTTCATGTAAAAATGTGGCTAAAACTTTTTCATTCCAAAAATTAAAACTGTGCCACTCACATTAGCTATAAAAGGCCTCCCCTTATCCTCTCTTATTCACACATATATAACCCTTTTTCATGGAACATACCTGACCCAAATATCTTCTTTACATACCTAACCACAAAATATTTTCCTTTTGGATATCAGTAATCAAATATAAGAAGGCTCTAGGTTGAACCTAAAGAGATTTTTTAAAGTAGAGATAGAGTTTTTAACTACGAGTTTTTAGTATTAATTATTATTGTAATTCAATGAAATATTACTAAACTGTGATGGTATAATAAAAAAGTATCTCTTTATTAATTATATGTTATTATGTCAGTGTAGTAACATATATCCATCTTCACCCCAATCAAATCTCAAATGAAATCTTCGATCATGTGTACAGAAGACTACTAACACGCAAAACAATGTTATTTTTTCCCATCACAAAATCCCACAACTAGTTATAATGATGAATAAAATTTTTATATATGATATTTATGATATTATTATTCTTATTTAATTATTATATCACACATAAATTCTTACTTTCCATTCCATGGGAATACGATATTGTCTCTCATGTGTACAGAGGGCCACAGCATCGCGAAGCGATGTGATTCATTCATGCTTTACATAGCAGGTAATGAAAATGAATATATTAAAAATATTTAATAATTATTTTTTAATAAATATTATATATTGTAAATATATTTCTCACCTCCCTTTAATTATACTATTCTTAAAAATTGAAACAACGTTCATGCGTACATACAACCTACCGTCTTCATGAATGGGGTATTTCATTTTCTATATATATTTTTATGGATTGATATAAATAAATATATAATGAATATATATTATATTTATATCATTTTTATAATTTTTATAATTTTATGTATGATTTAACCATAATCAAATTAATAATACCAAAAAAAATCAAAAAATACACGAAAAAAGTAGATATTACAAGAAACATGACTTGAATGAGGAATTGTTAATAAATGGGTAATAAAAGGTCATAAGTAAATGATTAAAGGTATGGAATATATAATTATTGTTATTAATTATATTTATATTAAACATATATTTTTTATCTTTGGTGTTTGAACATGTTTGAAGGAATTTGATTATTATGGTAAAGGATTTTTATCTCAATTTTAATTCTTTGAGACGTTTGTAATGTTATTAACTTACCTTCTCTTATGAAGGGTATATAAATCCCAAATGACATGTAATATAATGGATTTATTTATAACCATGTTATAAAATTTTCATTTAATGTTATTATTTCACTGGGATTACAATTCAACGTTACCAAAATGCTATGGGTTTTAGGTTACAATCTCATTATTTATCAGGATTGTATATTATTATGATTACAGGGATAAAATATTATGATCCATATCTGAAGAATATAATGAATTTTATTATCCTTTATTTAGGATATGAGAATTAATTTTTCCATTAATTTTCCTATCATTATTAACTAAAAGTTTACAATAAAATTTTTATAGAAAATTGATGTTATTTTTTTCTTCGGTCGAAAATACATTTTCTTCCAAAATCATGTTTTTTAAAAGGGTTTAATAAATGTTTTTTAAACTATATAAATGATATATTAATGTAAGTTTTACCCATTTTATAATTTTTTAATTTTTTTTAATGGAATATTAATGTAAATTTATGAACATTTCTCATTCTAATTTTATAGAAAATGAGAAAAAGAATTTTTATTTTAAAGATTAAAACATGAAAAAAATTAAATGATGTCATGAATATTATTTTAGATGAATATTACATTATAATTTTTCAATTTTATTTTAAAATAAAATTATTTCAAAATTATTTTATAAATTCTTAGTTTAAAAATGTGATTTTCAATGAAAGGTTTTTTTTCCTGAAACGTTTCAAGTGATTCTAATTTCAAAATAATTTTCCATATATGATGTCATAATTTGAGGTTACTTGGGATTTAATGGGAATATTATCCAAGGATATAATTTTTATTCTTTCTCAGAATTGTTCTTTTTTATGATGGAAAGACATTTATGAAATTTTTTTCTATTCCACATGTTAATCCATGAAAGAATTCTAATTAAATTTGCATCATTTTACTTGGGTTATGAAATGATGAAATGATGAATTTATTATGAAATATGATTCTTTAACCTAGGTTGTGCTATGATAAAATATTTATGAAACCTCTTTCTTTTCATGGGTTGGGTATGATGAATTTTTTATGATATTTTGGCATACATATTTATGTTTTCATTATTTGACAGGTGGTACATATTTCTCCAAAAAATGTAATGGGTAAAGACTGATATCTCATAAGATAAACATGAATGGAGTGGGGATTTATCCTTGTAATTAAGGGAGTCAGTACAATATAGTATTCTTGGGAGTAAGACTCGACTACTATTACAATTTTGTGATTGAACTTATTACACTATGGTTGTATTTGAAATGATCCATGAACTACTAAGTAAATGATTTTCTATACTTATATTTATGAAAAAACTTCATGTCTTATGATTATGTTCTGATCTCCTATCTTATGGTCTTTGAGTCATTTATGATTCTTGTCTTTTGAACTATCAATATTTGTTCCAAGACTCAAGATTATATCCTTTGATATGTTGGATATGGTTTTCATGTGTTATGGTCATATTATCATACCTTTATGATGATGTTATGTTTATGTATCTCCCTTGTTTACATTAACTGAGAATATGAGATAACCATTTCATATGTTCCCTTTACCTAGGTTATGAAGAAATGTATTATATATGATATGTCGAAAAAGGGTTCTTGTTATGAAGTACTATGTAGAAAATGATGCAGTCCACTTATGAAAACCTGTTTATGTGTCCACATTTCCTAAGGCACTATACCATTATTATCCTTCAGTGAGTGTTTGTGTAATGTGATGAATATTAATCTGTTAAGATCTTATTTCTATGTATGAAAGTATTGATTCTCTATATAAACATATTTGATTGTTAATTTTAATGAAGGATTCAATATAGGTTCACTATTTTATTTTTTACCTGGTTTGGGGTGAACCATAGTTTGGTTTTGTGAGGGGAAAATAATGGATATAAAATCCTTGTCTTGAGTCAGTAGTCCTATCATGGATGATTTCCATTGGGGTTTATTCATGGAACTGAAAACACCCAGTGGTTCCCACATCTGTAACAAGTGACATACATTCTTTCTAGAGGAACAAGGTCATTATTATTTCATATCAATGACACTTAGGCACTAACATTGTTCTTGAGGATGCGAGGTCAATTTCATCACACCCTATTATTGGGGGAGGGGGATTATTTTTTACTATGGGACTCTCTTAGGGATTTAATTCATTTTGTAGATTATTTCATGAATTATGATAGAGGATTAATTACCCTAACCCAGGTTATTGTTATTTCAATATGTCGATGTGAATTTATGTTCATATTTTAGGTATCATATTAACATAAAATTTTTTATGTGTCAGGGGTTCTTCATTAATGAAACCATATGTACGTATTAGAGGTTATTTATTATATTATTTGTTATTATTTGGTGATATTGGTCTTATGTTCCCTATGTTTTAAATAAAAAAATATAGGCACTCTATATTTTATCACCAACAAGGAAGGTAGTTAGTGTTTATAGTGTTGGGATTACATCCATGTTGGGATCCCTATATATCCTTGTTAAGTAAATCAAAACCATGTAGTTTGGTGAAACTTAATGAAACACATCATACCTTTTTTGGCCATGTGACAAAGAATGATCCAAAGACTTTAACATAATGCATGAAGGATTAATTAGTAGATGAATCAAAGAAATGCCTGGTGTGGGGTTTACAAGGAAGTGGCCCATTTTGGTTATCCTTTCCCAGAATATGGACGTATGTGATTTGGTTGTTTTTACAATGAATATTTACTTATAAATATTTCACCAAATAGAAGTGTGTTATGACTTGGAAGATATGACATGACACATAATAAATACATCCAAACATATGGGGACTCGATTATATCATTAATTTTTCTATATAATGGATGACATATAGGGAATAAATCTCTAATGGAAGAGTAGTATAGACTCATGGGAGTATATATTGGGGAGGGACCAATTTAAATAATATGATGAGGAATATGGAGTAATGATGATGTATATATAATATCGAGGATATTTGGCTTGATCCGCAATGAGGAATTTTATGTATCCCATCAAGATATGAATCAAATTACACATAGTTTGAGTGCAATAGTTTGATGTCATGTGATAGGACCACACTATTCCATTTAACATCATTCAACAATGAAATTATTTTATAGTATAAAATCATTTTCCTAGAATGTATTCCAAATAGTTTAACATTATGCTCTAGTAAATTTAGTTTCATAGAAGCTTTTTGAGCAGATGATTGAGAAATACATACACATATGAGGTTTCCCTTTAATTATTCCATGGGAATATAGATAATTAAATGTTTGTGTCATGGGGGATATGGCCCTTTGATAAATTAAATATGGTTATTTAGGATTCCATATTGTAAGGATGCTTTTAGTGGAGTATTTTTCATCATGATTATGGCATGATCATTGCTATTCCCTAAGCCCCCATGAGTCATGATTGATTTGAGAAATAAGTTCTAGAAAAAGATCAAACACACTTCATGTGAGTATAGAGATGGTTTTGAATGGGGAATGCACACTAAGTCTACCATATAAGGAATATAGTTTTTAATCCCATGGAGAATATGGATCCATGAGAGAAGTTATGGGATTTCACATGGAATGTGTCCATTTTAATGTTAAAATATTGGATAATGATAATATAGGGGTATAGGGTGTTGGGTTCAATCCTTAGGCATCAGTCATACATATCCTGTTAGAAAAAAAATCAGAGCCCATGTAGTTTTGAGTATATTATAGTTTAATATCATACAACACTAATTTTAACCACTATGTTTAAAATTTTATGAAGTTTTCATACGATATGGAAAATTGGACATATAACAATTAAATAAAACCTTTAATACCACAAGAGTCAATATATGAGTGAGAAGTAGGAGGTCAGAACTAAATATTCATATTCCTCAAGGAATTGGTGACTTAAATAAAATTACGGTCTCAAAAAGTATAATAATATGGATTCCATAGACAATCTGTCTCTTAAGGTAGATTATAGGGCCTCACGTAAAAACTGAAATTTGAATGTCATATGAGGGGAATTTGATAAAATCATCTTAAAGGAATTATGGGTTTCATATAGAATATAGTCATGTAGAAAGTCAGGATACAGAAATATATTGGATATCAAGATGGAAACTTGTAAAGGTTTCCCATATATACTATTTATCATAGGAATCAAAGTTTGTTTGGTTCAAATGTTCATGTTACATACGATGGAAAAGGAGGATACATAAATATATAAGAAATATTTACCTTTGAGTTAAAAATGTAATGGGCTTACATTAGAGTGGAGTCCCTTGATGTATATAGAATCAAGGATGGAAAAGAGGAAAATATAGATATAAGAAATTTCAGTGAGAATTTTATGGATGGAGGGACTGTCATATTTATATTGGAGTTTGGAATATGAGAGTTAGAAAATTCCATGATGATCATAATATCTTGTAGTAGAATAAAGGATATAGGATCACAAAGTCACATAAATAATGTATTTTTACATTATCATGTAAATAGAAATAGTCATTGTGATCATGAGATTAATATATAATTATGTTATCATGTGACCAAGAGTTTATCATGAGATATTGTTGCTAAAAGGTCATCATGAGATCATGATACAGGTAGGTCATCAGGTGATAGTGAGATTAATAGGTTATAATGATATCAAGAGAATGATAATACATTATGAGATCACATGAATGATTATTGGATAAATTTTTATGCAATTGACAAATAGATACCCCTTTTCATGGTTCCAAACATTCCATGTCAGTCCCTGAATTTCTAAATGGAAGACTTTAGTGTTTTGATACTCTTCTTAATGTTACATTGTGTGGTTTCTTTTATTTATGATTTATTTATTTTTATAGTTTATTTCGAATTGTATTTGAGGTATTTTTTATAGGAATTTTATTCTTATATTCACACATATTCCTAAAAATGTTGAGACACATACATGGGATTAAAAAAGTGGGAGGCTTCTATGTAAGTCCAGATCATCTCATGTGCTTCATTTTATCAAGGTTTTATGTGTTTGAAGGAGTCTCCAGTGCCACATGATAAAGAGAGGAAAAAAAGAAACCTATAGTGGAAAAGATACTCTTATTAATATAAATTATCCAAATGTTCTCATGTGATCATTAATTTTCATGGGAGTTGCATGATAAATAGTGTTTCTGAGAGAGTTTCATCATGGATATATTTATCTAATGTTGGTTGCATGAATAAGTTGTGGTTAGGAAACTATATATCTTGTTGGTATCACATGATCCATTAAAACCCTGAATACCTCTATCAGGAAACACCTCCTCTAATGTCAATTTAATAAAGGTACTAGGGTCAAGCAACAACACAATTATGGGTGTTACATGATCAAGAGAAATATAAAAAGTGTTATATCATAGACAACCGTATCTTATGTCAATTACATGATGACACTATGGGAAATATATCACCTAATTAAATAGTATATCACGTCTCTTTGAAGGTTACATGGTTTTGTAACCAAATTACATAACTACCAAGATTTCATGTGATCCAAAAATGAAGTTTGTTTTGACTATTATATACCTTTATAAATGAATGTATAATTTTTCATTGGGTATTTTCTCCACCTATTATTTTCAAAATTTGTATGGAGGTTGCCAATAATGACACCCATTTTTATCCCCCTCGGAGCTGGTCACTAGACCTTGAATACTAAAGGTGAGCCTGTGGTGGGGTATATGACCTTACCATGGACATGGGTGATTCCTCCATATTGATATGACATATTACAGTGGTATCATAGCATTGATTTCTTATGATTTTTTAGAGAAATAATATATAATGTTTTATTTTAAAAGATAAGGAAATAAGGCTCAATGAATATTAGTTTAGTTGTGAAAAATATTACTTATATATATATATTTATCTGTTTTTGGATCATTTATGTTTTAGGTGTTTCATAGTGATATTATGAATATTTTTATTCTTTTTCATGGCTACATGGTTAGTCACACGGTTTGGTAAACCATCATACATCTATAGATTTTTATAGTTTTGAATCTCATTATTACTATAAAGTGTGGTAAAACATGTGAAAAAACATTCTGATATTCGTAGAATGGGTGTTTCATACAATTTTTATCTATTTTATTTTGTGTTTCTTTTCCACTCTACCCCATTCCAATAGAAACCACCTAGGGGCCCTCTCAACCTATTCATTCTATCTTCTCACCACCCATGGTGAGATTTTGATTATTTTTTTGCGATTCCTCCACCTAAAATCAAGGTAAGAGACCATTTATGCTTTCTTATTCAACCTATTATTTAATATAGACCTTATTTTCATTTTTAGTTGATCTCAAAGTCTATGGTTATTTCTATTAATATTCACCAACCCATCAATTAGGTTATAACAATCATATATGGATAATATTATTTCATGATTCCTTTAATTTTAGCCATGTGTTTGGTTTGTGCTATCGAGCATAGTGTTATTTACAAAGAAAATAGATACTATGATATTTGGGAATCACATTCTCCCCTTATTACACATATTTTATACTAAATATATTAATTATACTATTAAAAACTAAATTTAACACAAAATTTTAATAAAATTTTATTTATATTTACTTATAAATTTTTGTTTCTATGTTATGACCAAGAAACATATTATGCATGTTCCTCTATTAGACACATACTTGTAAATTAGTTTTTTAAAATGTACATTTTTCAAAGAGTGTTATATTCCACTTATTTCTTGATATATTTATCTTTAATATTATGGAGTTTATAAATTCCCTTACCATTTTACTATAAATATATGATACAATTTTCATACCATTTTAATAGAGGGGTGCTAGTTTCCACAATCTGTGGTTGTTTTTTTAATACTCATACCAAACTACCATTTATATAAACCACCACATCATAATCATATATTCAAAAATTTAATGATAATTACCCAGAATTCAATTGTGTAATGGTTACATTCATCCATGGGGACTATTCATTGATTTCTTATGGTCTTAGAAATAGTAATGAATATTCCAAACATATAGAAAATATTTCCAATATAATAAAATTCATTTTATAAACATTAAAACTTACTAAATTCTCCACATAACAGTTTTACAATAAAATATTCAATAATTATTCTCATGTTATTCCCATGAGAGTCATAATCCTTACTATATATTATGATACATTCAATTATTACCAAAAATATATAATAAGGGAATACCTATATTGATCATGGTTATCGATTCCCATCCTTTATCTATTCATCATTCATAAACATTGAAACTCACTTGGTTATCCCAAATTCATCACGAATATTATGTCATGGAATAAAAAAACCTAGGATGGTAAAATCTGTCAAATATTCTAAGTTATTTTCATAATTTTTATGTTATTAATATTATTCTAAAATCTAATTCCCAAGGGTCATAATAAATTTTATTTGATACCAAATGTAGTAGCCTAAACTCCATTAACCTAAATCCAATGCTTAATTATTAAATTGGTACAAGATATAAGGGACTTCCAACATGAATGATTAATCAATTTATCATTATTGGGAGACTATATACATATATTATTTACTTATTAGATTTGAAAAAATAAATATTGCATGAAAAACTACATGCATACTTGAAGGTCCTTTAAATACTCTTTCTTCAGATAATGGGTAATTGAAAATATAAAAAAGGGTGAGGTAAAATAATTAGCAAGGGAAAGATTAAAACCAGAGATATCATTATTAGATAAGGCATAATGAACTTGGAATATTTGATAATCAATATACATTCCATTTGAATAAAAAACATTATATTAATGTAAATACTTGGAAAATATCAACTCATCAATCACATAGATAATGACAAAAATTATCAATAATTGAAATACATAAATCCATACATTTTAGATTTTACTATCAATTTCTCATCCATGTTATCATTAATCTTATTATTTAGGCCTTGTCCAAGAAAATTAAAATTTATGGGTTGGTATACACTAATTACCCAACTAAATTGGACAGTTTTTTTTGTATTAGGAGACCTATCAGTGAATCAATATGCTATCAATATTTCGTCCCAACCATCCCTTGTACATCTAATTCATTATATATTTTTAATTATCAGTAAAATTTATTATCAAAATTCCTTATACATCAACAATTATATGTAATGAATCATGAATATGGACTATTTTTTTAGTCAATGAAATAACATTTTTAATAATCATCCTTCAACTAATATCTTTTTTTCAAATGGTATACCGATGAGAAACATCAGTGTAATATAAATTATACTAAATTTTTCTATGATTATGAAAATATGGATGAAAAGGAGAAAAATAATATCCAATTAATAATTTAAAGTAATAGAAAACATGATCATCCAAAAAAATGATTTAAAAAAATGGTATTATTCATAAATCATTAAAATATGATAGAAGACCATTGATTCATAATAAAATATGGTTTTTAGTAAAACCAATCCTTTATAAAATAAAATAGAAAAAAAATTAAAAATAACGACCTTGAATGCTTCTGTATAAACAAATTTATAAAACAATTATGAAAATTCATTTTATTCCTTAAAAAAATTAATTCCCTTTTATTTTGATATCACATTAAATAAAAATTCCCAAAACATTTAAAAATAATAATTTCTTTTAAAATAACCATGATAATTATAAAAGTATGATTTAAAGTAAATAATATTTATAATTATGGTAAATTTCACATGTGTGGTAATTGTTATAAAACATGCCAATATCATTTTGGTAAAAATTAAAATAATTCCACATTTGTAAAATGAAAAGAATATTCCGTATAAAAATTTATAATAAAATAAATTATTTTTGAAAATGGATTAAAATTGTCTTAGTATTAAAAATAATTATATTCTTGAAAATATTTATAATTATATTTTTGTGGATGAAAACGATTTTGGAAGGAAATTTTTAAAATATGATTGTAGGGTCCTGAATATTCCACCGAGGAAAGAAAGTACCCCCACAATCACTTCTCAGAACGAAGTAAGTACTCCTAAAAGTCTATCATGGTGAATGGGATCAAATTGAGATGCAAATATTAGATGAAAGTTGACGGAATTCTATGTTTTCAAATAATTTCATGTGGCCCGTGTACTATCACCAAGAAGGGTCCACAAACTGCTTGGATCACGAACCACCAAGTACGCGGAACGATGCGCGAGGCACTAGCCTCCCGAGTGATGGTAAGAAAACCCAGTAGACCGTGAACCACATTGCTAAAGGAATCATGTGCCTCAAATCCATCCACGTACCATCTCGCAAACTCATCAGTTCTCAGACGAAGTGAACGGGAAGCATTCCACAAACCATTATGATGAACTGAAGCCTCCACAAACCCTAGTGGAACGTGTCTTCCACAGGTCAAGATATCTCTTCATGGGACTCTGAAAATGGTGCAGCCTTCCAATAGATATGATTTCTTCGATGCTCTATAAAAGTAAGAGGGAATGGCATGAGAATGTATGGATGAAAAAATCTTGAAGGGGACTCATAGGTTATAAGTATGAACTAGGAGAATATTTCAAGTTCAGTCTTGATTCATCGAAGAATCCTGAATTTAAAACCACACTCTCTACAGGTATAATTGGGTAAAAACCATAAAAAGGGAAACATAATAATAAAAAGATAACTCTGAACCTAATTGGTGAAACCATGAACCATATACTTCTCATTGATGAACTTCTCGCGAACGATAATCTCCCAAACCCTCCTTAAATATAGTGCTCTGCATAGTGTACCGTCATGTATACTGAACCTAGCACCACATACTGTATTATTACATGGATGGAACACAAAGTGGCATAATGATCTTTGCAACACTATGATACATGGTGGTCTATACCCAAGGGTGCATACTGCATCGGTATGCAGACAGCCCGTCTGCCTGCATACCACTATAGTATGCAGAGCTAACCCCCTCGCACATAAGAAATCCATACACAGAATTGGTTGTTTTTGGGTATTATTTCCTCAGGTTCCAACCTCACCCCTCTATTATCATCCAGTCCCCCATAATCTCTCCGAAAACTTATCCTCCAGCATCGGGCCAAAGCCTCCTACAAGGCCACCATACCCGTATTATCATAAAATCATGTGCATCAGCACACCCTTTTAATTATACATACCAATGGTAATCATAGTCATGAAGGTTCTCCCCACAATAGTTCAGAAATTGTGAATTTCCTTAGGTGTCATTGGTAGAATCATCAATCAACGAGCGCCTGCCTTTGGAATGTAGGTCCATAAAACATGGATTCCAGGGTCGTTGGTTGTTTTTGGCTCAACAAAGAAACCCGTTGGACACCATTAGAGGAAGTTATATCTGAGGATGATTGATTGCAAAAGTACTTGACCCCATGCAATCACTCACTGGGACCAACTAACAGTGGAACCTTTTTCACAACGTAAAAGGAGTGAATTGCCCAGTCTCTACGGGGTTTATCCAATAATCTTTTAAAGGATAATGATGCAGAATGGGTCGAAACAAAAGAAATGGTAAATTTGATAGGAAACCATCTCCGAAAAATGGGACATGTGATGATCCTCATTGGACCATTTCACAATCAACCGAAATATGCCAACTTAGAGGCCGAAAAAAATGGTGAACTTGATGTCAATCCATAACCAAGGTGGTAGTTTTACCCCAATGATAAAAGGAAAAAGGACATTGCATATTGGCCAATTTTTTTCAACCTGGTACGACCAAAACATGCCACATTGTAGGTGGAAGAAAAATTGTGAACCCAACATGAATCTTTAACCATGGTGGCAGTATTATCCCACTAGAGCGCCTTCGCCCCGCAACAATAAAAATAAGAGGGGAAGGGTGTAAATTTGAATTTTCAGATAAGAATGTGTCTAAAAGAATTTTAATTTGATGAGGTCTTGTGGTATGTATGTCATATATTCATGTTACAGGTTCCGATAGAGGAACCTTTGATCCAAATGAAATCCCAAAAAACAATGCAGACACACGCATCTTTGATCCCATAGGCGGCCAGGGCCCCAATGAAGAGCAGGACCCCCTCACATACCAATGATCTTTAATGCTGGGTATACAACACACTAATCAAATATTACCACCGAAATGTTACTCTCACCATGCTGGAGGCTGCAAGACAAGCCCTCTAGTCTTCAAAAGTCCTCTAGCTACCTCCCCAACCATGACCGGGACACCAACATAAAGAAGCCCATGTGGTCATCTCAAACCATTTCAGGAGCCTTTTGTAGAAAATGACAATGAATACCTATCTTATATTAGGGAGGAAGATGAAGTTGATTCTGACAACATCATATCAAATGTAGACGGGTCGTACACACAGTCCTATGCCAGAGAATGTCATCATCGACACCAGACGACCAAACCACCACCCACTGAAGAAGATCTTATGCCAAGGGAATTTGCTAATGTTCTAGAGACCCAGGCCCCTTATGCCACCCCAAGGGTGGGGAATATATAATCAAGAACACACTATTAACCTATTTTCTAGAAATAAACTCCTCCCTACTAACGTGGTGGACTTCAATGGGTAGATATATGTATTTTCTCCCTCCACTCAAGCCCATCACAGAAATAGAGTGGCATAATACTAGCACATTCACGTTCTTACTAGTGCTGGCTAGTCCCACCGTGCAGACAAAGAAGAAAAATACTGGAATATGAAAATATATGATGATGAAAAACCTTTCCATCAACTAAATTGGGAGGAAACTATCTATACGTAGGTACAACTGCCTACTGATGCATTTCAAGCCCACCATCCAAATTGGGCGCCAACCAGTTATACGCTGGCACACAAACCTACTGATTCAATTCAAGCCCACCATCCAAATAGGGAGGAAACCCACTATATGCAGGAACAAATACATGCATATGCATTTCAATCCCATCAACATGGTAGGGATACAACCATATACAAGAAGGCACAAATACCAGCTAACGTATATCAAGCCCTCCATCCAAATAGGGAAGAAAGAAAATATATGAAAAGTAAAATTTCTATGTTTGCATACAAATCCCAGGAGACAATTATAATGGAAAGAGAAAAGATGAAAATCCATGCCCATGAATATGAAGACCAGCATTCAAATATGATACCAACAATAGAAGACAACTGGTGGTAGAATCATTCTTCTATCCTGGAAAAGTAGAACTTCTAGTATTTACTGGAAACTCATGAAGGACCAGAGTAGGCACAAACCCCTACTTCAACATTATAATAGGCCTTCATACTAGTTCAAGGTAAAGATGTTTCTCAGAAAATCCTAGAAATGATGTTAGATCAGACGTTGATCCCATACAATATCAACCAAACATGAAAACACATAATCACATCATTGGAAAAGGCGAGAAATTGGACCCATGACCTAGTCTAGTCGAACTGAATAAATCACTCGCAAATTGAGTTAGTCCCACTAGACCAATTAAGCATCACTGCTCTAGGACACAATGGTCAACGAAATTATCCCATGAAATATGGAAGAACATATTGGGAACAAATACTCATTCCAACCGGGGGATGTTAGTCTAACATGGTTGCAGCCATAGGGTAGGCATATATCCCTAAAAATTTCCAGATGTCTTCCGAGGTATCCTGATGGCATCACAGGACCTATAAAGACATGGACCCATATATGAAGGTCGTTAGAAAGTGTAGATAGCCCATGTTACCTGAAAGAGGGTACTCAAAACTGAAATGCTCCAAAGGAATATAGAAAATGACGAAAACATACTTGATCTTGCTCAGCTGGAAGTTGGGGTTCTCGACACCCTCCAACATATATCAATAATGGATCAAGACTATGTCTGTCCACTACTAAAATTATAGATGTGTAAGTAGGTGTTGTGATGTCCCTCCCCACAATACTGGTACCAGTAGCTCTAAAGGCCCTCTATATAGCACCCACAGGGGCTCATTCCATGGTCCAGGAATGATCGATCATGAGAGACTATCTCTAGATGTGAATCGAGGTAGCCCACCCATCGACCTAAATACAAGACAGTAAAAAGTTCCTGTCATTTCTATCATCCACCCTGATGGTCCTCCCTAAGGTATATGTTATAGATTTTCTTCCCCCTATATTCAGACATCAAGTCATGATAGTAGTCCTCTCTACAATGA
Organism: Viscum album; assembly: GCA_963277665.1. NCBI lineage: Eukaryota > Viridiplantae > Streptophyta > Magnoliopsida > Santalales > Viscaceae > Viscum > Viscum album. The sequence continues at coordinate 1,485,741,759 of OY728147.1, read as the reverse complement.
TAGTCATTTCTAAGGCCCTCCCTACAATGTCAGTTTCTATGAAGGAGCTCCCCACAGTAACATCATGCAACGAGAAGGTCCTCCCCTCATTGCAGTACATCCTAAAGGAAATCCATGGAATTTACACTCCAAAAATTCTTCCTTCAGCCAGTTATCAAGATATGATTGTATTCCTCTCCATCATAATGATCATTGAGAAGGTCCTCCCCTCAGTGACATCATTTAGAAAGAAGGTCCTCACCTCACTGTAGTAAACGTTGAATGTCCATCCTTGGGTATATGCCGCAAGGAATTTCCCACTATTGGGCATCAAGTGCAAATGGTATCCCTCACCATTGAAACACCAATTATAAAGGTCATAACTGCAATCAAAATTCATTCTGGAAAAAGGTTCTCCCCTTTCTCGAACAAATACGAGAAATCCCTCTTATGGTGAGGCACTTAGAAAAATGGAGTCAGACACATCAGACACTCCCTCTATGACGAGTGACCTTCATTTACATCCACTGGATGGCCCATGACACTCATCTTCTAGCCACACCCATGTCAGTAATATATTAATGAGGCTCCCACTAGCCCAGTTGATTTGACTGAAATTATTAATAAGTAGTCAAGATGGGCATATCAAGTAGAGGATCCACCAGAAGAGCAACATCATGACATGTTTCTTGAGAGAAGACAAAAGATATGGATAATATTCCAGTGATATATTGGCCTACAACCACTTCTCAGTTTGATATACTAGGATTTTTGTCTAGGGAATGTACACATGACATTCACGTCAATATATGAACAAATCCTCATCAGTTAAAAGAAAAATTCCTTCCCTATGAGGGGTATACAGATCACGTCAACATGATAGGGGAGATTTACTATCTAATGGACCTAGAAGCTCTCCCATCTGTATGTCATCAATGATCAAAAAGGTCAAATAAATACCTTGAAATGGCTTTCCTCCATGAACTATAGATTTTGTGTCTCCTCAATAGAGACACTCATGCGGGAGTTCACATTCAAGGATGAGGGGAACATGGAGGTCGACACTTAACCCCTCATCCCATCCAATAGGCCCAATTGGAATTTGCATCATGAAATGTTATCACCCAAAGGTAGCAATCAAGTGAAACCCTTGCTCATGTAAGATGGGATACTCAAAAAATACTAGCCAGAAGTATGTCTCAAAAGCAACGGGACCAAATAGATCAATCCATCGAAAATCATCTGAGTACGGCAACCAAGAACATCCGGATGGCTTCCCACCTATGGGAAGCCAACCGGAAAGTACTGATCATGTCTCCAAAATACCATAGACTCCATACGTGCCCAATTCCACACTAAACTCAAACCCTCATGGGAGTGTGTGAAATTGAAAAGTTGGAAATAGAGGCAGCTACCACTACAATGAGGGAACAACCCCAACTCACAGTGATGGGGGAATTTTTAAATCAATGTTCCCCTGTAAGTCCCACAAATTTAGTACATAGCACCTCAATTAAAGAACACGATCAAACCCATCCCACTAGGCTAGGGGAATTTTTACCTCAAGTCCCTACACAACAGACGTCTGTCTTCCACCATCTAGGAAGAATGATGGATATTGGAGTTACCCATCCCACCCATTCTCGTGGTTCACACCCTCCGAGATAATGGCGCGTTACAAGTTCAGACGAGGGATCCCTCTGGGTAAATATTTTACAAGAATCCGGAAGAATATAGAAAAATGTAAGGAGAAATTCAAATAAAGGATGCAAAAAGACCTCATACCATTCAACATTAGGTACACCACCCCAAATGCAGTATACCTCAATAGACTTGGTGAACTTAAACCCCACAAATCTCACAAGAAATGATGTATAGGGAGAGGATGTGAATGAAGATGGTTCACTCCCGGAGGCATTCCACACTGAGCTCGATGGTGTGCATACCCTGAACTTGAGAGCAGTTCTATATTTGGGCACCCCCTTCATTAATCAGACAATACGGTCCACATGAAACCCCAACAAGGAGAAGTATAAATCAAAGGTTGTATATGACCCACCTTCTCCTACCCTATAAATGCTTCCCTCACACTCTAAGAATGGTTTTCCAAGAATGAAGAAGAAATAAAATAGCTCGAGAGAAATATTTGATGAGCTACGTCAGTGGAGAAATATCGCCGGATGTGTTCCCCCCGCTAATTGTCACCAGGTGATCTGATAAGAGGTGTGCTTACCATATGAACTCATCCTAGTAAATGATTGAATGCTCGAGGGCCCATCCAATCCAGAATCAGGATGACCAACATACATAAAACCAACCCATGAAGGACATCAACACTTCCCCACACTGGGAAGGCGGCCTGAATATATAAAGTTAAACCCACAAAGGATACGCCCAGCTGGGAATCCGTCCGAAATTTCGGTAGCACCGACACGCCCAGTCTTGACCACTATCACACCAACCAAAACTCACGCCTGGAAGGATATTCATCAAAGGATCCAAAGCATTGTTGAGCAATTAACAACCTGACTAGAATACATGGAGGGGAGATGTGATCCGATACAACCAAATCACAAACCCTACCTTTATTAGATAGTCAATGTTTCTCCACCGCCAAACATTAGAAACACTGTATTCCCATTATTTAATGGATCGGGGGGACCATAACAACATTTAATGCACTATGCCTATTACTAAGACCCCATGATGGACACTACAAAGAAGGAAGAATATGTAAAACTCAAGTGCATCGTACAAACCTTGTTGGGATCAGCTTTTTTATTGTATATTATCCTTCCATCTAATTCAATCATATGCTAAGAGGAATTCTAGTGACATTTTCTCTTCCAGTTCAGTTCAACACTACCTAAGACAATGGTTAGAGATCTAATGAACTGAAAGCAGTGAGAGAAAGAACGATTCCCAGACTTCATTGTCAGACGGAAGGGCTTAACATATTCTATGAACCAGCCACTCACCTAGAATGAAATGCTTATTATGTGCATTGAAAACCTCCCTAATGAATTGCGAACACCACTCCTCCTAGTTACGGACAGAAGAGAGTTTTGATATTTCTCTACCATCTTCCAAAGGATACAATACTACTTGAAGTGGTCCAATCTTAAGTCCCAAGTGGCCCCATTAGACCCTAGGAAAAGAAGGGGAAAATCTGAAGCGTTTTCTATCACGCATAATCCACCCCTGACATTGAATAAAATTTCGAGGCCCCCACCAAACCGTGTAGGACACCCTGGACACCAACAACCACCACCACCCCGAAAAGATGAGGAAAATGGTTCTAAAGGAAATAATTTCCTAGAATAAAGAAATAAAGTTTACTTATTACAAGATGACTAGGTCTCTGACTATTTTATAGATGCCATGAATTGCAACTTACTCTAGGTACTCGATCCAAAGTGATCTGATGAAGTTGGACTTGATGACCGTCCAAATTACTATCCCTATCAAAAAATAATAGGTCATACCATCTAGAAAGGCATTGTTTTCAAGGATATTCTACAAATGATGGTGGATTCAGGGAATGTAAAGTCGGTCCCACCACTAGCCAAATTGGCATATGTTTCCACCTCAGACTCAAGAGAGGAAAAGGAATGGAAAACAGTTTCTAGTAATAAGGATCAAATGTTTGAAACTTGTATGTCCTTAAAGAACATAAACCAAGTCAATGGGATCCTATTAGTGTAGTTGAGATAACCAAGAATCTCCCAAAGAGCTCCTAATATAGTACATTTTTCCTCCTCGACCTTGCGGTCCTCTAAAGGACAGAAGGGAAGAACTCAAGAGAAATAAGATTAATTGAAACCAAATTTGATGTCAATGTTAAAACATTTAGACCTCATGACAATAGACTTGGAATAATGGGCAACGCCCTACCAAAAAGCACTGTTTGAATGAGACATCCAGATAGAAACAGTGTCGGATCAAGAACTGATCTTCGACTCTATTAATATTATTTACTTGACGGACCCCTTCTCGGATGGAGACTATGGACACAAACCCAATTTCCCAATGCCCAACTAGAGAGTAGGAGGAAGGGTCCACAGAGGCCACATTCTTAATGGAATGCATCATCGTGGTAGGAGTCATATTCATGGCCACACATTAAGTCAAACCGTTATCATTAAGAAAACTCATGGAAGGACCCAATGGGAGACACAAATAGAATGTGAATTCCCCTCCACCCCTTCAGAAGAAATCCAAGCCCAATTATCCTAGAATTTACATCAATGGAAGAAAAAATATCTAATATCCCTTGGAAGGTCAGCGGGCTAGTTTGGATCAAACTAGAAAAGACTACCTCCGCATTGGACCCAACTATAGAGGCTAAACCGTCTGCATCCAAATCCTAAACCCCTAAAGTGATTGTTAAAGAAAAACCTCGAGTCGTGAAGTGCAGATTTTAGAGAAGAAGAATGATATTATAAAAAAGCTAGCTTCAGTATCAGCAAATCTTTCAATCATGGATGCATTATGTTTGTATGAAGAGCTTAGGGATGCACTTATCAAAGGATTACTAAGTCCTTAGGAGTTCATGGCTGATGTATCATCATCCGAAGTCTATAATATGGAGACCAATCCCAATAAATTTCATGCCGTCATCTCTGTCACAGACAAGGATGGAGATGCCATCATGCAAGGTCATATGAAACCCTTATATATTTCCATCATGTTATATTGAATTTATGTTTGGATGATCTTCATAATCAATGGATCTGGAGCTAACCTTCTGCCACTGTGAATGCTTCGTCGTCTCTGCTATGATGAAGATAGATTGACACCCTACAGTACAACTCTTCTAGGATATGATAAAAGTGATCAGAAATATTTGGGAAGAATCAGGTATAAAACTCAGCACGGATACCTCCTATAGGATTCCAAGTTCCTGGTTTTATGGAAAATTATCGCCTTCAACATCCTGTTTGGGAGGCCTTGGATGCATCAACAGGCTGAAATTATGTCATCATACCTAATAGGCATCAAATATTGCAGTAAAGCGAAAAAAGAGCATTTCATGCTGATAAATCCATGTTTGAGTCCTGTGAGTCGCATTATATCAACACAAGGTTCAATGAATCATAATAAAAATATATATCATCCAACGAAATTGATAGGATTAATACCCCAAATAGATTGTAAATGGATCCTGCCAACCCCTTCCAGCACCTTGTGGAAGAGTACCTATTACCCATCAATCGTGTTGAACGCACAAGTTCTAGTCCAGATGCATACCCAATTGTCTGGATAATCTCTGCTATGACCACCATGTGCAAAGATAGGAAGAAGTGGGATGACTGCCCTGATGTCAGAAAAAACCTATAAAAGGTGCTCTCAGCACGTCCATAGCACCTCAAACTACACCCACCTCACTCACTAAGTTAAAAGACGACTTCTCTCTTGACATTGTTAAGTTTGTCTCAAAAATATTCTCTCCATCAGAAGATGAAGTATATGAATATGATGAGGATGAAAAATATAAAAATAAGAAGAATAATACCTTAATGATTTCCCTCCTATATTCGGAGAAGGTGTCTCCACCATAGTTGATAAACGTAGGGGGATAAATCTGGGCACCAAAGACGACCCACAACCCACTCTAATTAGCATGGAAATTTTTATTGAGGAGCATTAGGCATTCAAATCCTTCCCAAAGAAGAATCGATATGTGTATTTCTGGAACTGTATCGAATTGGTAGGACTCGATCAAGAGGTAGCCACTCATCATATGGTCTTACAACAAGATCACAGGGGCTATAAGCAAGCATCTAGAAGAACCCATCCAACACATAATGCCAAAATAGAGGATGATGTTGAAAATCTGATCAATGCCAACATCATAAGGGATTTCCAATATCTAATCTGGATATCAAACATAATACCTATAAAAAAATCAGAAAGGATAGATTAGAATCTATATTGTGATTAGGGACCTTAATCTACATTTCCCAATAAAAGAATTCTCAGTCCCAATCACTGAATTTTTTATAGATGCAAACACCATTTATGAGGATTTCTCTTTCATTAATGACTATTCTGGATACAACCAGATTTGGATGTCCTTGGGGGATAAATAATCTACCAGTCTTAGAGACCATTAGAAAGTGTTCTATTATAATGTGATTCCCTTTGGTCTAAACAATGTCGTAACTACATAACAATGCGCCATACATCACATCTTCATTCCATTATTAGGAAAATGTGCCAGGATTTATATTGAGGATCTTGTGGTTAAATCAAGACAACGCTCAAACCACATGTATGATCTTGAAATAGTATTGAAAAAATTGATGCAGCACAGTTTAATGATGAGTCCCCAAAAGTGTGCCTTTGGTGTTACCTTGGGAAAATTCCTCATCGTCTTCATATGCTATCGCTGCATAGAAGTCGACCCTCAGAAGAAAAAAATCCATCCTTGGCATGTCATTACATTAAAACCTCCTTGAGTTGGCAGTTTTCTAGGGGATCCTCCCCTACATTCGACGCTTCATAGCCAACCTAGCAGGTAAATGCTTACCTTTCACAAAACATATGACGAAAGGAGTTACATATGAGTGGGATAATTATTTCCAAGAGGTGTTTGACAATCTCAAAAGATTTCTCCTAAGGCATCTGGTGCTAATATCATTAGTTGATGGGAGGCCACTCATATTGCATGTAACCGCCTTGGATGGTCATTAGGTTCCTTTCATGAAGAAGAAGAATGATTTTAGCAGCGAGAACAACCTATATTACCTCGGTAGAACAATGATTGATGCCAAAAATATGATATTTAAAAATAGAAAAGAACTTCCTAGACCTAAATTGTTGTAATTAAAAAAATAAAGCATTACCAATAGCTCCATGAGGTCCAACTAGTCTCCCACTGAAACCCACTCAAAAATATCATCAATCAACCCATTTTAATGTGAACCTATCTTGATGGGCGGTCATCCTATAAAAGTCTAACATATAGTACATGACCCAGTAGGCCATCAGAGTCCATGGTTTAGTGGACTTCCTAGAAGAGCACTCCTCGGAGGAAACAACACTGCCATATGCTGAAATTCTTAACAAAGAAGTGTTTTACATCAATGAGGACCCCATACATGGAAAATATACTTTGATGGGGCTTCTAGGGGTCTGAAAGAGAAAATAAAGGAGGATCCCAAGATCATCAAAGTGGGGATGGTGATTATACTCATATCCCCTAAAAATGAATCTTTCTTTAATCTTTCTTTCTTTAAAAATGGTATGCAAATAATGAATAAGAATATTAGGCCCTTATTTTAGGCCTAGAATTGGAATATCATTTGCAAGACAAACACCTAAAAATAAAGGGTGATTAATAACTAGTTATAAAATAGGTTAGTGGTGACTAGGAAATTATGAATGAAGTATTGGAAACCTAGATGAACCATGTTTGAGATATGATTGAGGAAGTACTTTCAGAAGAAACTTTGACTTATATCCCATAGTCACAAATTTCCTAAGCTGACGATTTGGAAAATGAAGGCACACCCATGTCCGATTCAGACCAGGATGAAATTATCATTAGCATTTCCCTCCAACATATGGTCTTTACATTTATCCAAATAAATATGGAGGAAATTAGGCATGTTTTTGGGCCATATTTTCACACCACCAGGTAGATGAAACCCATTTCAAATTACCATCGGAAGGGGTAACTCCCACCAGATTTGTCTGGAAGGGAACATGTCCAAATATGGATAATAAATTTTGGCTTCGAAGATGAGGTAAACTAAGAAATGGTTCTCCATAATTGAGGCCGTGACAGGGTCCTTCTCAGGTGCATCGATGGAGAAGAGACTGCTATCGTCATTAAAGAAGTGCATGCCAGAGCTTGTGGAGCGCATAAATCAGGAATGAAGACCTCTCACCAAATATGAAGGCTTGGGTATTACTATACCTCTTTGATACATGATTGTGTCGTATTCTCTATGAATAGATATTCCTACCAAGTTCATGAAAATTTCATACACCAACCCCGGAAGTTATTTTATACAACTATGTACACTTGGCCATTCGTCGCTTGGGGGATGGATGTTTTGTGACCATATCCTCCCGCCATAGCTAGAAAATTAAATTTCATACTCATAACGAATGAATTCTTTTAGAAATGGGATTAATCCATACCCCTTAAATAAGTTTGGAACAATAAAATCATTATGTTTGTTAAGGCCAACATCATTACCAGATTTGGTGTCCCCCATACAATACTAATGGACAATCGAACCAACATCTTCTCTGCTATGTTGGAAAAGAAATACCAGGAGTGCGTAATCAAATCCTATCAGTAATACCACTACTACGCGGAGGATAATGGGAGCATAAAGGCTTTAAACAGTAATTTTTCCAACATAAAAAAATATATGGTTGATAAAGATAAGAAATCTTGTCCAGACATGCTCTTTCAGGATTTTTGGGATTACTAGACAACAACCCACACCGCCACCCAAGAAACCTTGTACACACTATTATACGGGACAAAGTTGTTTTTTCCTGTCAAAATCCACATTCCATCACACCATGTTGCCATTTTTGAACAAAATTCAGGGATGAGAAATCCTAGAGATGGTTTTATGAGTTGGAGTAGCTAGATGAAAAAAGGATGCACACTTTACACCATCTTGAAATATACCAAAATCAGATTGCAATAGAATTTTACAAAAAGGATTTCCTTCTATCTTTCCTCAAAGGAGAGATGGTGTTAGTCCTTAGAATGCCGAATATACTTGGGAATAATCCCCCAAAGAATATGATTAATTAGTAAGTACCATATGTTATACATAGTTTCTATTTCAATGGAGCATTCGACTTGATACTAATGGACGAAAAACTCATCACGACCCCCACAAATGAAAAGTTCTTGAACAAGTACATCACGTAGTAGCATCCCCAATGCCATGGTCAAATATCTATGACCATAAACTATGATTTATAATACCCCATTGTCATGGTCCAAACCCTAAGACCTTAAAACATGAGTAGAAATACCTTGAAGCCATGGTCCAAACTCTATGACCTTAAACTATGAGTCATTGTCCTTTCAAGTTGACATTTAATTATAAGGAAATCATCCTTGAAAAATGATATTAAACTGTGACTCATGTCCTCACTATAAGTCATTAAACTACATGGACCAAAGTGTCCTAATAACATGATAATAATCTGAATGATCTCTCAGATAACTATGTAAGACTTTTTTCCTACCCTCGTAGGATATGTAGAAACCCCTCGATCCTCAATCTTGGCCCAACCTCCCCACACAAAAAGTGCCTCCATCATATCCTCTACCTCCCCACACTTGTTAAGGAAACCCTATGTCCACTATTTATTTCTCACATGGAGTATAACTCATGTGTGCTTAGGATCAGTGGTAAGGATTTCTTACAAAAAAAAAGGTTTAGAGAAGTATAGTAGACTTGACACCCATATAGAACGAAAAAAACATTCCCACCCCCATGTAAGAGACATATCAGTACAAGGAACATTCATAACTAGAAATGGCTAGATTATTATCTGTGAAGGATACATAATGACACCCAAATTTGGCATCCTGGCCCATCCATCATAAAAAATGTTCCCACCCCCATGTCCGAGCCAAATCAGTACATGGAACTTTCAAGACTATGTTTGTCATGATTGCTGCCCGTGCAGGATTTGTAGTTACACCTGGATTTGGAATCCCAGACCAACCATCATAATTAAATTTCTCACATATCCTTATGCATGAAATGATCCAAATTAGTATAAGAAAATTTCAATACTTCATGTGTCTTGATTCCTACCTGTCTAGGATACGAAGTGATGCCCAGATTTGGAATCCTGGACCAACCACCCAAAAAAAGCGACCCTTTCCATATTTATAGGTCATCCTTGTTTAGGGATTCCATGAAAGTTCATAATCACATGATAAAGAACTGAAAACATATTCAAGAGTTATGTGTGGACCAGTTCACAGTTTCATGAGATCCCACACATTCTCCTCACACAAGAGAAGTCAAAAGATCCTGCTTCCCCCTATACATATGAGTTCGACCTATATAGAAGCTTTAGTAGTTCAGAGTTAATTATGGTTGGGGTATTCTTTATACTCCCAAGAAAATATTTTCCATTTTTCAAACACCACACCCCAGGAAAACATAGATCCCCATAATCATTTGAGGCTATCTGATATGGAAGGCCATTGTCTTGCAGACTCCTTTGTTTGACTATGCACATCATGCCCTGGTGGCTCTGCATATGTTTCCCACAAGAACGAACATCAATCATAGGAAAATTCATCAAAAAATGAGTATTCTCCCATATTAGTATGCCCAATGGGTTCTAATCCCTATTTCATCCCTCCTAATTCATGTTTCCCATAAAAATATGGTTTACACCTTCTATCATCAATCACGTCTACGGAATGCCAAAGGATCATGATTGTGATTAACTCAATGCTATTAAAGATCTTTATAACATCGAAATTATCCTCAATGTATGACTCTATACTGCACAACATCATGCCCTCACCGCACGACATTAAACTACGAGGCCAAAATCATCCTTATTGTATGATGTTAATGTGCATAGAAATGGTTCAAGCTTAAAATTCCCTTCAATTTTGATTTTTTTTGCTTAGGTAATCACCCAGAATCTTTGTAATCCCTTTTTTCTCACACCAAACACATCTCATGTGATCTTAGAGATCTTATTGAGATATCCACTATGAAATTATGGTAAAATAGCAAAGGAAATTGTTCTTAAAGGCACGTCACTCTTCCCATCCCCAAGAGAAATCCCATGTCCTGGTGATGTGATGTTAAATGACTAGGTACCCCAATGATGGAATGAACACCTCACCCTGTGTACGAGTCAGATCTATGTAAGGGACACCTGATTCCAAGAGTAAATTTCAACCCAAATGTCCCCAATATGTTCGGATACACTCTATCTATACCCCAAACTCCTTTCTCTGTCTGATCTTGAATCCACATAACTCTCTAAGGCCATCTGAGATATAAGTCCAGTGTCTTGTAGACACCTTTTTTGACTATGCACATCATTCTCCAAAGGCTCTATATTTGTTTCCCACAAAATGGTCGTCAATCAAAGGTGATTTTTCCCCAAGAGAGTCCCCTCTTACCTCAGAATAACCAAGGGATTCGATGCTTCATTCTATCCCTCCTGATTCAATGGCAGTAAAAGTCATGGTTGACATTTTCCTCCATACAAACATCTTGGATATATTAAAAAAATCAGACCTAATTCTTCTTTGGTCTATTTTGAGGTTTCTAATGATTCCCCAACCATATGACTGATGTTGATACACATACAAAAGAAGAGTCCCCCACTCATTTATAGGATTTCCTTGAAGAAGTTCAGTTAAAATTCCCAACTATTTTGTGTTCAGGTTCACCCTTTTTCAATGGTCACATACCGTGTTAAAAATGTTCAAAATCTCCATAATCCTTCATAACCATCGCAGACGGAAGGCCAGTGTCCAGAAAATACTTTTTTTGGACTATGCACATCATGCCCCACATGCTCTGCATATACCACCTAAAAAATGAGAGTCAATCAAAAAAAATTCATTCTCAGAAAAGTTCATTCCAGTTTCCATATTCTTGGATGAAATTCATTTCCTATCACACCTAGATATATAAAACTAATGGATAAAATCTTACATACATTCTTCTTTCCAAATTCCCTTGAAATAAAAAATACATATAACTAAACTGACCATTCTCCAGCTCTCCCTCATGCATTTAAAAATCGTGCGGTAACATCTGACCACTCAAAGTCGACAATAATTTTCCTAATGTTTCTAGACCCCACTACATAGGTCAACGACCCACTATGGATCCAAATATCAAAATAAATACAAAGTGATAAAAACCCTACCAAGGCCATAATAGATGAAAGGATAGTGTTTTACAAACAACTTTGATTGAATATGTGCATCATGCCCTAGAGGCTCTGCATATGTTTCCCACATAATGGTCTTATTTCAAAAGAAAATTCATTCCCAGGAGAGTACTTTCCTACATTCATATTCCTAAAATGGATATTGAGCAACATTCATGTCCATAATTTTAAAATTAATGATCAATAAAAATCCATAATCCACATCTAAAAGATATTAGAACATTCTCAGTTGACGGTCCCAAATTGGATCCCCTACCCCATTAAGTTTGGTCAAAGATATTAGACCTAAAACATTAGTAATATTTTTTATTGGTAAAACTGTGTACATACCACAAAAAAAGTTTCCATAATTTCCTAAGGGAAAATCCCCAGAAGGAACCTCTATGTAAAAATTGAGTTTCGGATCATTAAGAAACATTAAGCCATCTAAAAATGTCTAAATATTGTTAGGTCGAAAACCCATAAAGGGCTTCGTAATAAAAAGTCAATTTATTCCCTCTAAGCCCTTGCCAAGCAGGCTAAAGCAAAAATTTGGGTAATAATGAAAAATATATAAAGGTTCATGATGTTGTTCCTTAATACCAGAACAATAGATGAACTATGCTTGCTGAGTCTCATGGCTCAAAAAAAAGTTAGAGAAGTATTTGATTGTTTCAGTTTACTAGTCATGGTTATAAAGTTATAAATGATTGAAATGATGTTTATATGATTGATTATGATCAAATTATATAATACAAAACAATAGAGAAGATGAATTCAAAGGACAATTTGTTTTATTGAGTTAAACAAAAGTAGAGGTGCATCCCTAGTTCGGAGTCTCTCCAATGATTCAAAAAAAAGATAGGAGTACATCTCATGGTTTGGAATGACGGTACAACAAGACTTGAATTTCCCATTCTAGAAGGATGATAGGTGATTTTAGTGGTCCATCAATACTTCACTCCATATAAAATCTCTCATCAGTTTCGGCCTTGATAGTCGAATGCACCCACACCAGAATGACTTTAATGTCCCTTCCATTTTTTGGATGGCTACATAGTTAACATGTTAAGAGGCTAGTTGATCCCTAAACCTTAATTCACAAGACTCACACTCCCACATCTCTACTTTTGGGTGTCCACCAAATCAAGAGCCTTCACCTCCTTGGTCATTATTTGATCGAATTATTCTGAATCATTCTGGAAGGCTGCTACCATGTTTTTTGAACAATTGAACATGGATAGATTGTCCTTGAAGAAGGAAAGGCCTTCTTGAGAAATGATAATTTGGTAGATGAGGAGGTGTAATTAATGATAATAAAAGCTTTCAGAACCTATATTGGCAAATAATCGATGAAATTTTTCAGTCTTGTCAGCAAAATTGGCCATAGGTGTCTCTGTGGAAAGAGCAAATAATTAGCTCCATGCTTGATTTTTCACATCCTGTTCCCTCCCTACAACAACAATAATTTTATCCTCCTTTTCTATAATATTTCTATAAGCAGGAAGAGTCATCATAGGAGTGGATAGGTAGTTAAGATAGGTCACCCAAAATGGGTGACTATCTTTTCCCTCGTATGGCTCAACTACTAGAGCCGGATGTGAAGGACTAGTAGGAGCTTCTGGTGTGATCGGGGATACTATATCAGTGCTAGCCTCATTAAGGTCTCGGGTAGTTTCCATTGGAGGGGAGCGATCAGAATCACTCCACACTGAGATAATTTGTACCGATTAATCCACTGCCAGATTCTTCTAATAGAGAACCGATAATCTTATTACCATAGGGGTAGGAACAGGTGGTGTATCCATCGTGGCTATTGTTGGGATAGAAGTATAAGGAATACATGTCACACACTTCATAGTAGAAGAAATGTGTGGATTTTTTTTGGGGGAAGGAAGGTGCATGAAACATTTAAGGATTTCTACACCCTCTGAACTGGTTCTCTCAGGACCCCATCAGGGTAGCAATCCACCCACAGTTAGGAATACTTCAGTGATAGAAAGGTGGATCTAGTTGTGCTTGGAATGATAACTTCTATAGAGGGACCTTCATGCATTATCATAAGCAATAACATGAAAAGAATTACGGGATGATACACTCCCATTAACTAAGCATTCAGAAGTAGTGAATCTTGTTGGAGGCATCCAAATTTCCTGGAAAACCGGTTGGGGAGGTATGACTCATAAATGACTACTCGATCTATATGAGCAGTGAGCATCTCATCCAAAATCACAATGATATATGAACAATACTCTAAAAAACAATCCATGTAACCTCTTAACAAACCATGAGGGGTAGGATGCAGTAAAAATGAGAAGAGATAAGTGTCGTTAAACAACCCAACCATATAAATAACACTTAGAGATTATTTAAGAAAAGAGAAAATGTTGAGAAGGGTAGGTGGAAAGTCAGAATGAGAGACCTTTGTAATATTCCAAACATCATAACAGGGGAATTGTTCTACCATCAACCTGTAAAAAAATTGATTAGGTCTTCTAAGATGATGTATGGACCAACCTTATTGTATTTGTACCAAAAACTTATAAAGCTGAGTGAGGGTAGGAAGGGTTGAATTAATGGGTCGACCCTCTGATAGCATGGCATCCACCATCAAATTATAGGCCTGAACCCCAGTATAGATGTGGCAAGATGGGAAATTCCATCTGCTCAAAAACGTAGAAAAGAAACCTGGTAATTTATAAAAAGGTGATACGTTTGGTTGAAGCTGATACCCTCAGGTGGTATATTAACCCACTTCATGGGTAGCACAATATGATCCTGGACTCTTGTGGGACTGAAGGGATGTATGAGTTTGACTATGGATAGCTCTCATCTTGGGTCAGTTCTCCTACAAGAAAAACCCAATTCATTCCTCGAATGGGATTACAGAGAGAGACCGGAGGGGATGATCAAGTAATCCATCAGCCATAACAAATAAACTCCTTGTCAAAGGGGACACATGGGAAGTTTCATACCATGTAGTGGTTGCTTGGATAACTCGTCGTACATTTCTCCAAGGATAGGGAGTCCTCCAAGCTAGTGGATATCCCATAAATTATCCCACATCCCCGTGAAATCATTGTAAGGTGTTGGTGCTTGAACACTAGTGGCTCAACAACTCAGGAATGATTTCTCATAGGGAGAAGACTGTAAACTGATAAACCCAGGCGGCCTGATACAAGCCCACCACCTTCAACTGGTCAGGGGGACTTCAAAAAGGATTAATGTTCCCAGAATGCCCAGACTCATTCATCAGAGAAAAATCCTTCATCCTATATACCCCACTTGGTGTTCCACAAGCCGGTAGGGTTTTTTGGGAGATGTTGATAATGGATGGGTACTCTCAGGTACATAGTCTTGGGATATCATTTTGACCCCCACAATTAACCTAATTCCATGTCAATCCTCCTAGTATAATGATGTTCTCAAGAATCAAAGTGGCTATGAATTATCCTATAGGGGAAAGTTTTGAAAAATCATGTCATTGTGGTGATTCTAAAAGGATTAAAGGGGTATCGGGGTCATCAAATGACAGAGTAACATCTTTAGGGAGAAAATGTCGAATAATGTAAACTGTCTAGATAGCAAATAATCTAGGAGCTCTGGCATCAAAAATCCTTTAATAAGATGTCATGACGAATAAGGTAGGATCAAAGATGATCCCCAATATTTCCCACCATGGTCTCTCTTATATTCATTGATTTTATCATAGACATTGATGCATCCATTGTAGCATATGCAGGAAAATCTAAAAGTCAAAAAAATGTTTTTCCAATAAAAATTATTGGGTAAAGGCTACAAATTGATGGATAATGGAATTCAAATTTTTCCGAATAGAGATATATATAATATTCCCATAAACAATACGTTTTTGTAATATTCCGCGTACTTCATGATACGTTGAAGCAACCCCTTCTACAACTACATCACACAAATGCATTTCACCGTGTATCGCCATGGTACACAAACAATCTGTGAGGCATCGACCCATAGATTGTTGTTCGGTGAAGTTATTGTTTCTCAGATGTTTTATATCATGAACCTAGGACTCTATTATGTTCATGTTCAGAAATTGTAGATTCAAGTTTATGTTCGGATTAATAATTATTAAGGTTCGGTTCCCTAGGTCAAGCTCGGTATGTGGACTCACAAAAAATGTAGCATTATCTTATGTAGAATCTAAATTTTAATTTTTAATGTTCTAAAGTGTAGTTCAAAAAATCCTAATTGTGGTTCACAAACATCAAACTTGTAAAAATTTCGGTTGAAAGCATTTATGAAGTTGTTCACGAAAAGAATTTTCACAAGAAGCACAATACACAAATGCAAAAGAAGCCAAGGTAGTTGAGAGAAATTTTCTCTACGAGAAATGGTAAAAGAAAAATGACATGGGCCCCTATATATAGGTGTGGTCCTCTTCTACTAGGCCCGTCTATTCTACCATGAACCATTTTTGTTCAGGACCACTTTTATATCAGAATAGTAACATTTTCATTCCAAACAGACCCGATTCTAATGGGGGATTTTGTAGGGTCTTGAAAATTCAGAAAATGAATGAAAATATCCCCACAATCACTTTGTAGAAGGAAGAAAGTACTCCAAAAAGTCTAGAAAGGATAATAAACTCAAATTGGGTTTCAAATTTCAAAATAAAATTGAAGGAATTATATGATTTCAAGGAATTCCAAGTGGCCCATGTAGAATCACCCAGAAGGGTCCACATACCTCCTAGATCACGAACCACCATGTACGTGGAATGACCTGCGACGCACTGGCCCGTAGAGTGATGGCTAGAGAACCCAATAGACCAAAAAAAACATCGTTTATGGACTCATGCATGTAAAGGCAATCAATGTACCATCCCATGCACTCATCAGTTCTTAGACGAAGAAAACATGCAAGGTTCTGTGAACCATTATCATGAACCAAAGCCTCTGCAAACACCGGTTGACTGAATATTCTAGGGTATGGATATCTCCTCATGGGCCTCCACAAATAGTGTCACATTCCCATAGTTATTATTCCCATGATGCTCTATAAAATGAAGAGGGAATGCCATTATAAAGTATGAATGATGAATGATTGAATAGGAATCATAGGTTGGAATTAAGAACTCAGAGAAGATTCCAGATTCAGTCTTGATACATAAATGAAGCCTGAATTGCAAACTATGATTTCATGTAGGTAAAACATGGTGTGAACCATTAAACAAGGGAACATAATAATAAAAAAGAACTCCAAACCTAAATGGTGAAACCAAAAACCATATAATTCTACTAGATGAACATCTCATGAACAATAATCCCTCGAATGCTCCTTCAATATGGTGCTCTGGGTAGTGTACCACTACGAAGACAGAACCCAGTGTTGCACACTACATCAGTACGTAGATGGAACCCAAAGCAACGTGATGGGACACATACCACTATGGTATGCGGTGATCTATACCCATGACTAAGTACCACATTAGTACACGGATGACCCCTATGCCCACATAGAACTATAGTAGGTAGAACCTCCCCCATCCCACATATGAAATCATTACACAAAATGAGTTGTTTTTTGGTATTATTTCCTATGGTTCCAACCTCACCCCACCATTACCATCTAGTCTTCCATAATCCCTCTGTGAACAAGTCCTTCAAAATTAGGCCAAAGCTTCCACCAAATCCACTGGACTCTTTTGATCAGACCATCAGGTGCATCAGCACACCCCTTTGAATCTACATGCCCCTGGTAAGCGGAGTCCCAAAGGCTCTCCCAACAACAGTTCAGAATTCAGGAATGTATCTGGGTCTACATTCCCATGGTAACCCAGAGTCCAACCTTGGAATTCCTACATGAACCTCCCCATTCTAGGGCTAGTTGTGGTAAATTTATTTTCTATTCAATGAAGAATAGTGAGAAGTCAAAGGAGTTATGTTCTCTTCTCCTTTGATGAGGATGAAACTCGTCTCAATTCCTAGAACGTATTTTGGGGAACTCCCACTGAGGTAAGTCCCCAATCTTATAAGTCCAAGACGCATGGCCTTTAATGTATTTTGACATTCAATGGTTCATCTCTCTATACCCCTTCCCACCATCTCCCCAGCCTCTTCCATCGTAGGCTCTCCCTCTCCCACCAACAGGAGAGGAAGAATATAGTTGGTAGGATCTCTTACATCCTCTTGTTTCTCACATCGATCTTGAATCACATGATCATAGTGGTTTATGACCATTATAACTTCCACACAATATGAACTATGATAACTTTGATTCCTAACTAAACAAGGATGCGTAAGATACCAACCTGAAGGCCCGACCTCAAAAGGGTGTCCATCTATAATGGTTCATCGAATCTTTTCTATCAAATGGGATGATCCCACATGTATTCCACATCCCCCTTGGATGACAATAAAATCCATAACACATTTTTTATGGCTCAAGTAAACAATACCTCTATATCATCAAATATATGCATGCCTATGATGATCATTCCAAACAAGGGTAGCCTGGGGACACACTCTTGGAGAATGAACCAAGGATTCATGAACATTTGGACATGTCTTAAATCTATATGGTAGTCCCAAAATAGGAAATAATCCTCCCACATAAGAGTGTTGTGAGCTTGACATCCCATCTTCTCAACCAATGGAGTCCTCTAGTGTTGTTGGAAGAATCATGAATCAACGAGGGTCTGCCTTTGGAAAACAGGTCCATGAATCATCGATACCAGGGTCGTTGGGTGTTTCTAGCTCTACGAATAAACCTGTTGGAGACTATCCAATGAAGTTATATCCGAGGAGGACTGATTCCCCATGTAATTTACCCCACACAATCACCCACTGGGACATACTGACTATGACACATCCTTTGCAGTGTTAAAAGGGTAAATTGCCCAATACCTGTGAGGTTAATTCAATATTATTTTAATGGATAATGTGAATCAACAATTCAAATCAAACTAAATGGTGAATTTGAAAGGAAAAAAAATCTGGAGAAAGGGACGGGTGATGATCCTCATTAGACCATTTCACCATCACCCAAAACACGCCACCTCAGAGGTGGAACAATGATTTTTTCAATGAATGTCACTTGCAACATACATGTTGATTCTTGATCCAACATGAAAATAAATTAAATATAAACATGAAAATACCAATTAGAAATAGAGTATAATAAGATATATGGTGTTTAATAGGTTAGGAAAATATAATTTTCCCAATGTAATTCCGAACATAAACAACCCCAAAACAAAATGATATTGCAATAAAAATAACTTATGCCTTTGATAACATTTGAATCAATCTAATTAAAAGAGTAAAATTTAATTGAAATTAAGATACCATTAATTAGGTGAAATTCATTATATAATATATTTCAAATAGGCAGTATATATGTAAAGTCCCGTAAAATTCAAGGGAAATTTTTTCTTAATTTTCTTTGGAATTTTACAAGAACGCGGTTTCTGACGGAACTTGATTCCGAGGCTCGGAGTGCCCGGAATCAATTTCCAAAGTTTGGCTCAGGTAAGTTCAGTGAAGGAACGAGCGGGTTTTCCTATCTATTGAACCGGTGCTCGGAATTGAAATCTGATGGCACCATTGAACTCGCAACATCGGTAGCTTAAGGGAACCTTTACCGTAGTTGCGTTTGTGCGGGAGAAGAAGTTAATTAAGGGGGTTTAATTAAAAAGTAAATAAAATTGTTGGATCAATTTTATTTCATATCATGGTGGTTAATTTCTCCCATGGGAAGTTGGTAGTGGGGCCCACATCCACCCAACTTCCTATGTGTGGATAATTGAAAGTGTGGGGCCCACACGAACCCCCCAACTTTTCAAATCCCTTAACTCCTTAACTCCTATTAACCCCTCACCTTCCTAACTCCCCATTAACTCACTTTCATTAATTTTTTGACAACTTGTTATAATTAATAAGGTGAGTTACTTTATTTCAAACTCTTGAATTTCAAATGGTTAAGTGGTTTTAATAAAATTAAGACTTGGTATTATTTTATTATTGTTAGAGTTTTTGCCACATTGAGAGTTTTGGAAAACGTGAAGTCTTCTTCTTCTTCACCTCGGACTTCGATGAAGAACACTGCGGACTCCTACAAAGAACACCGCTCTTCAACGAAGAACATCTCCACCGATGAATGCGACGTCTTCTTCCAAAGACGTTTCCTCTTCGAACGCACCTCGACGATAATGGAATCGGGTAGCGAGCGGCGACAGATTCTCCTTCCCACGAGTCTGACGAACGCTGACGTCCCCCTTCGACGTCGTCATCCTCGCGACGCTATACCGCGACAAACCTCAAACGGAGATGCCTCCTTCCAATTGGCTTATACCCAAGGTAGGGGATCGACTATATTAAGTTGGTGATTCTTTACTTCAAATATGAAAGATAAAACCGGCGGCCATGTTCCAATTTTTTTATTTAAATTAAAAATTGTGAAGGTTAAACGTTTTACGTTTCGGCCAACTGCTATCAATATAATGGGAGGGGATCGGTCCGCACAAACTCGGCCGATACCCCTACCCCCTTTGCTATTATTTGTTTTGATTAGCGAAGACGGTAATGCATCGTTGCACCGCGCTTGAGCGAAAGGAGACGTGAACAATGCGGGCCATGACGAAGAAACGCGATGCCGTCGCGCTGCGTCGAGGGTACGAATGAGGCCGCGGCCGGAGTCGGGCCGCGATAGAAGGACGCGGCTTCGTCACGTCGTGCCGGACGAATTTGCAGCCATCATAGAAGTAGCGGCCGGAAAAACCACACACCGGAGAATTCGAAGAAGGCGGCCGGAAGGCGCGGGACCGTGGGGTCCCGCAGCAAGAAACCGGTCGGCCCTGCACTGGCCGACCATTACAGGGGAAAAGCTGGGGGGTTACACCCCCGGGATGCACACCTGGTGTGGCCCCTTAAAGGGGGCTGCCGTTTAAAAATTAAAGGAGGGGCGTAGCCCCTCCCTTGGACGCGCTCGCGTGGCGCGCTGACCGCGCTGGCCGCGCCGCCGGCTGGGCTGGGCTTCTGGGCTGGGCCGGGTCGCCGCCCGGGCCGGGTCGACCTGGTTATGCCGACCCAGGGGGGTACTGGGCCGGGCCCAGACCCCCCGTTTTCGGACGTTTCCGTTCAAATGCCCATATCTTGGGCTACGGACCTCCGATCGACGCAACGTCAGTTGCGTAGCGATCCTTGGAATGATATGGTCGTTTTGGTATATCGAACTCAAGGTTTCAGAATACTTTGAGTTTGGCCAGGTTGGTTCGTACACGAAACCAACCGGGCCCTCGAAACAGAAACACTCATATCTTGAACTACGGACGTCCGATTGACGTGCCGTCGACTTTGTTGTGTTCCTCTTAGTGAGACAAATCTTTTGGATTACTCTGACCAAGGTTTGGATGCAGGTGGAGTATGGTTGGGTTGGTTTTGACTTAAAACCCAACCGGGCCCCTAGGACGAAAAAGCCAATAACTCTCAGACCGGGCGTCCAATCGACGCGCCGTCTGCAATGTTGAGTTCCTGTTGACGATACGGAACGTTCGGATACATCAACTATGGACTATGTGTCAGTCGATGTATCAGCCTCTCGGCTCGTGGAGCAGAACCTCACGAACGAGATTGCTGTGTGCGGGAACCCTAGTGTTGGCTGCGAATGCTACTGTGACTGCGACGACGACTGTACAGAGATCCTCAGTGGATTCGACGGTGACGACTACAGAACTCAGCGATCCTATGTGGATCAGTGCTACCGATCCTGTGTGGGTCCAATCCTGTGTGGGTCAACGCTCAGGGGTTCTGTGTGAGCCACTGCCAACAGATCCTGTGTGGGTCTGATCCTGTCTGGGTCTTTGCGGGGGTTAGTACCTATCGATCCTTTGTGGGTCCGACGACTTAGATGGATCAGTTATCATCTCTATCGTCTTTGATGAAGTATACCTGTGTGAGCTGAAGCCTGTTTGATTTCCTGTGTGGATTGTTTTTTGCTATCCTGTGTGGATTATATTTTTCTTTCCTATGTGGAATATGTATACTTTCCTGTGTGGACTGGGTTTTACTTGGGCTCGGAGGTTGGAGCGTACTGGAATTGATGACTTAGGTATATGTATGGGAATATACCTAAGCAGTGTCGATTGTTACTTCGTGATTGTATCTTTCTTTTGTGTTTTATCCTTTGTGGATTTTGGGAGACCTTCAGGGGTCTCGGGGTCCCTACTGAGTAGCTTATACTCACCCCTACACGGTATTTTCCCGCAATACATTGTGTTGGTTGCAGACGACGGACATCGTCGATCGTGGTTGAGGCTTGAAGAGCAGAACGGTACCTGGAGGTGGACCACTAGGCGGGACGTAATCGGAGCGGACGGCGGAACCCGAGGAGCAGTGGAGCTATATGTACCCACCATTCAGGTGGGATATCCAGTGGACAGCTCGGTGTAGCGGCTTTTACTTTTCAGTTGTTGTTTTCCCTTTCGAGTTGTACTTTACTTTCAGTTTGGGTTTGTATACTTGCCCACTTAATTTTCCGCACTTACTGTTGTACCAGTTTTTACTTAGTGTTTACTTTTTCCGCTTGATTACTTTGTGGTGCTTGTTTACTTTACAAAGGCAATGCCTTCCCTTATTACCGGGATTTACGCATTGGTGCTAGTTGCCAGCCCCTGGCCTATGGAAGGTGGCCTTGGGGTAGTCACAGCACGGGCCCCGAGGACGAGTCGTGACAATATACACTATATAAATTAAATAAGGTTCATAATATAAACATATCTCATTGAAGTGGAAATGAGACAAAATTACCATTATTGTGGGTATATACTTAGTCATACACATTTGATACTCATGTAAATTGAATTCAAATTTATTAAATAATTTCTTAAGAACCATTTTAATCTATATTTTATTTTAAATATAATTTTATCATAATTTTTAATCCATTTTCTGGATAGTTCTTGCTTATATCAACCACTTATTATTGTTTAATCAATTTATCTAAAATTTATTTCATATACTATTTGTGGTTAATTGAGTTATAAAATGATTCAATTATGAATATTATTTTAATAATTTTGTGAATAAATTTTTTACTCATTATAAATAATTTTAGAATAATCCATACATGGATTTAATAGAAAAGTGAATCCCATTGCATTGTGGATGGGGTAATCCACACATACACATGAGTGATGTTATCAAATTTTAAGGGATATAAGGGTAAAATGTATCTTATATATCGTATTTAAAAAATAATTCATAATTCATAAATATAATATACAATCATCCATGTAATGCTATGACGAAAAATGAATTACACTTCAATGTGGAGATGGTAGGGCGTATGTACCCACAAACAATGTTTTCATTTTATATATGATAAAAAAAGATATATAAAATGGATTAACCATTATCATAATATCATGTCATTATATTAGTGATTTTGGATTCATTATTTGAGTATGGGTACAAAATATTTAAAGTAAATCAAGTAATAAAAAGAATTTTAAATATAAGGGTAAGACGATTACCTCTTAAATGAGAGACATCCTTTAGATTACATCTTCATCCTTCTTAGGTTTGACATAGTGTAAGAGAAGGATATCAAAAAATAAAATGAGGAATATAAAAATGTTTTTTGGAAGGTATTGGTTGAGATAGAGAGATCTATGATTTTTAATAATAGACGATAAGAGGTTCTCTTTTATATATTATGGTATAAACAAACAAAGAATTAAAAAAAATATTTAATTCATATCAAGTAATTTTCTAGAGAATATGGAAACATTTGTCACATAATAATAGTTAACAAGGTTGATTTAGATATATAACCATCCAATGAGTTTAATCTAGTTTTTTTGTGTTATATTTATGCCTTATCACTTTATTTGTTAACCCTTTTAATTCAATTTACCCTTAAATGAGGTGATAAATATTTATAGTGGTTACTATTCATTATTAAAATAAAATATGTTGAAATTATTAACTAATATTAATCATTATAATTTAATATTATTTATCCATTTTACCTAATACCAGAATAATAATTGTTGTAAATTATATTTAATATCAGTTTACAAAATATGAAAAATCTATTTTAGGAATTTTTTTAAGAATATAAATTTAATGAAAAATAAAGTACAATGTGGATTATAATGAGATTATTTGGAATATTTAAAATAGAATGAGTCTTAGTTTTCAATGAAAACAAACCATAACTAATTTTTACCTTCAATATTCTTGATTAAGAGTGAAAAACTATAAATAGTTTTTATTTGAACAAAAAAATTACTTAGATTTATAAAATGTTAAATATGTGTTTTTGTGTTTAAAAATTAAATTTTTATATTTTTATATTACTTATAAAATCTGTATTTTACCATTAAAAATGGTTACATAAATATTCAAGTAATTATTATATCAATATAATGTCATAAAAGTGATAGATTTTATATAATTAGTATTTTTCAATATTCACACCAAAGAAAATATTTCCACAAAAATATTAAATATTAATCATAAGTATCTTATTATTATATTATATTTTTTAATATCAATTTTTAAAAATTATATTTATCAAATCGAAAAAAAGTAATTATAATATCCACACTTATAATAGAATAAAAACAACTTTTGATGAAAATGTAATTTTGAGCCATAAAATTATCCCATTTTCAACATATTCATAATAACCATAATTAAATGAATGGTAATTCATTAAATTGCATATATAATATAACTTTTTCATTATAATTATATACAAATACTAATTATTTTAATTTATTAACATCGAAATAAAATTCCCGCATAAAAAAGGTTTATAAAAAATATATATTTTACCATAAAAGGATTTTATCATTAATTAAAATCAATTATTAATAAATATTTTATTAGTTATTGATTTTATATATGAAAAATATTCTACCAATATTTTATTATAAATTTATTCATATTAATATAATCTAACACAATGAATAGGTTAGAACAGTCTTATTTAAATAATATAATTTCACGGTTCATTTATACTCGACATTGGGTGTGGTGTACTCTATCAGACATAGTGTTATTTGAAAAAATTTATATAATAAACTATTTTGGTATTAAATTTCCTTTACATTATCTAATTCTAAAAAATATAGAGAAATATAACCAATTTTTTTGCAGTCTTCACCATCCCCATCAAAATCACTTGATTCTTATTCTTATTCATCCGTGACATTACTTATTGTCATAGACTCAAAAAAATATCATATCTTATTTACTTATTGAATTGTAGATCCTTTACAATCTCAGAAAATGGTTATATTATTTATTCCATCTACCAGAAGGTATTTTATATCTTTTTGGGCTTATTTTATTGTACCAAATTATTTTTGGAAATTCCTCATAAATTTCTTGAACACGGTGAAATAATTCAACTTTTTTCCAAAACCATGAATATTAATCACAATTTCATTGAGCCTTATAAATTAGTCTTTAATGTTTTCTTCATCTGTCATATTTATTTTTCTAATCAGTTCTTCTAGAATTGTTATTTTTTTCCGTGACTATGATATTAAATTCATTTATACTCTTCAGTTTATCCCAAATATATTATGTAGTTTGAAGAACCATTAATTTTTGTAAACCTTTTCTCACAGAGACATCATGATATTTTTTTTTGATTTTTATCCAACCTATAAATTCATGATATTATAAATATTTATATTACCATCTTCAATAATGCTTCAAAAATGGACTATGGTAGAATTTATTACTTCTTGGACAAGATATAAGAGGTGGAACAACATGTTGTTCCTCCAAAAATGGTTGCTCAATCTATAAAAAGAAAGAAAAGTCATAATGATTAATGAAATATATTTATCTATAATCAATATCTTCCTAGATCATTTAGAGGGAACCTAGATTTACTTTGATACCACTAGTGATTCGGTGGGATATATTTCCCACTAGGAGGGGATCAGGAGCATTATTTTTTGAATTTCTCATATAAACATAAACTTCATGGAGTTTTTAAATTTGTGATCCACTCACAAAATTATCACTACCTAATCTCATATATTGAATAATATATTGATAGAACGTAAAAAAATATTTATAAGTCTCTTTCTCAATAGACTAATAATTTATATGAATGGTTATTCTCTCCAATAATGGATTCTTCTATTATATAAGAATGTTGTTATAACTCCTAGGATTGTTTCAGTCCTATCAATAAGAGGCATAATATGATTTGGCTATTATGTCACATATAATGAACACGAATAATCACATTTCTAAATTATAATTTATAATACCATTAAGAAATGACATATGTAATCTCTTAGTTTTTTTACACCAATTGTAAAAATATATTCCACTATGAATAGACAGGATTAACTAATCATCACATTAAAACCTTCAAGTATTTACATCTAGGTCTTTGTCAGCATATAAACAATGATCCTACTATGATTTCTAGTCTTCTACATAAACTATTTCTCCTTATCTCTTTGAATATTTATACATATAAGGTATCTTTATTCATTAATGGATCATGGATTTATAATCTTATGATTATATCTTCAATACTATTACATATTAGGATCTTATAATTCTCTCATAAAATACTAAAAACATTCCTTAATTATTGTATATTTTCTTCTTAAGAACAAATATAATTTGGATTTTGATAATATTGAAAATATTTAGTTTCCATTTATATATGGAAACTCACTCAATGTTTCTCAATATTAGTGAGCTCACCATTTAAATAAATCAATAAAATTCTCGATTTATTTTTATTATTCCAACATATTTTAATTTCGATCAAGAACATCCCTTTGAATTTATTTAATATTCAAACTATTTCATTATTCATCATATGATATAAATAATTTTTACATTTAATTTCCAAAAAATATACAACTTCAAATTATTCTACATTAATTTCTAAAAATTTTCCACATTATAATGTCACATAAGTGATCTATCTTCCTCCATTTTTGGAATGGATTATGATTATTCAATTCATCATAATATTTAATCTATATATATTTCATGATAGTAATGTAATAATATTTATTCTCTTATAAAATATATATTTATGAAAATTATCAGTGTTTCTCAAACTAAAATATGTTACTCGATTAATCTTATTACACATGGAAAATTATCTTATATGTTGATAACACAACTTACACATAGTAAAAATATACTATTCATTGAATAATTTTATTATGTGTGGTGTAATTATATTTTGTATAGGATAAATAACATATTTGGGGAAAATCAATTTCAGTAAAGAATAATTCTATCACATGAAGATAAAATATATTACTACCTATTTAATTTTCTTAGACCATATGACATTACCCATTGAAATATTCTTACACGCTGAAATTTCAAACATGATAATAAAAAATGACATTTTCATATCAAATATGTTATGAAATATTCCCAATTATCTTACACGTATATAAAATATCTTATACATATAAAAAATGTCTTATGAAGTAGTTATATTTAATTCCATATAGATAAGATGGATTTTCTATTTTTTAAAGGTCCAAATCAAAAACTGTAATTCCAAAACTACATTAAAAATGATACCTCCTCAAACCAAACCAGATCCGCTTAGGCTGATCTTACTACACTCCCAATGTTAAAAATCATCTTAAATAATCTGAAAATTATTATTTTATTGGCCATTGTCACTTGATCATGGAGGTTTCAAAACTCAACATAATTTAAATTATTCCAAAAATCCTCATGCTAGACTTATTCTTCTAAATTAATTTTTTTAATCTCCCTATTTCGAAAGATCATAGGACACCTTAAAAACGTGTTGTAGTTGTTAAAAATAACATCAAAACATTTTATTTACATGACTATTAGTAAATTTTTAATCTCAGTTAAAAAAATTTATTTCCATAAATATCTTTTTTAATCTATCAAATTATTTTCATCAATATTCAGGCAAAAATATTTTTTTTCACTTATAACATAAAAAACACTTCAGTATATTTGTATGGATTAAATTTACTTCACACAAATATATTGAAAATAAGTTGAAATTAATTATTTGGGATATTTTGATGAC
The DNA here is from genome assembly GCA_963277665.1 of Viscum album. Classification (NCBI taxonomy): domain Eukaryota; kingdom Viridiplantae; phylum Streptophyta; class Magnoliopsida; order Santalales; family Viscaceae; genus Viscum; species Viscum album. The sequence goes on along the minus strand of OY728147.1, from coordinate 1,485,713,814 downwards.
ATATTTTTGGAAATATCGATGAGTAATATTTAATTTGTTTTCTCAATTTGATCACAATGATACCTTCCAATGGAACATTTGGTTCTTATATGGTGATGTTTGAATAAAAAAATATTATGGACATATTGATAAGTAATTTTGGTCCCATAATGTGTTAAGATGATGATAAATTAGGATCCAGTAGTATCCATGATATGGTTAATAGCTACGCATCGAGGGGGAAACATGTATTGGGGGAGTTTGTGTGGAAAAATTTTTTTCGACAGTAATGGGCATCATGCTGGTGAATGATTTTAGATTTTTGGAAAATGATGATCATGTTAAGAAAAAAATGTAGTATGGGGATGATTGTGGTCAAAGGAAATGATATTAGTGATAGAAATAAATGGAACGAAATCAGTGTGTGGAGGGGCTATTGAGAAGCGCTGTCAGTAGGAAGTGAATGTGTCGACTCAGATGAGCGGGAAGTCATGGTTGAAGGTGATTAGGTAGGGGATGGACATCAGTGATATATCATAGGGAAATGAAATATGCGTTGACTTTAATGGGTAGGGATAGTCCCAATGGATACACGAGGATGGTGTGTCACTGACACGTCATCGTAAAGCCCAAGAATCAACCATAATGAGGTTGGTTGAGGATACAGTCTTAACCTAATAAATGGGTATGGGCCAATGAGATTATTGTAATGTGGCATAATTCCATTTGATTTACAAATGACCATGTTATGGGATCCCTCTACCCAGAATAATAAGAGGGTTATTTCATTGCAATAAAAACAATGGGGTACATCCCCCAACCTATTAAAAAACAATATAATTCATTTATTCTATTTTATATGTGCATAATTATTAAAAAAATGACTATTAACAAAGTGGGTCTTATCTATTTCTATTCTATAAAAACTAATACACTAAGTGAGATATTTTATGACATGTGGGATTATGGTTCCCCTATTGTCCCATGAATAATCGTATTATATAAATTAGTGGATTGTATCCCTTGATTATGTTGGTATTTTCAATAAACAATTATACTAACCAATCTGATTGCATATAGATATAAGATTTTTGGATTTACATCCTAGATATAGTTATTTTCGACATTACTTATTTTGTTATCCAAATTCACTATATTTATGAATGATAATTTTTCAATATTTTACTATAGATAACATGAAGAATCTATTCATGTTTTATTAAAATTCATTATATTTTAATATTTACACCATGAATGATTACAATATTATGTTCCTCCAATAGAGACCCTTATAGAAGGTCACTACATTTAGAGGATATCCATAAAGACATTATTATAGTAAATTTTGATCATGAATTATCTAGTATAATGTTTAATACTCTTTGATCATATATTAACATGAACATGGAGTTTGATAATTCCTTTAAATTTCTATAGGATCTTCATTGGATGATCCTCCATGATTGGGATGAAGCAATCTTTTGTATGGTATGTACTTATTGTTGTATGATCTCTCAATAGTTTCATAATATAATATTATTTCTAATAATGTAGTAATCTACGCTAGATTTCAGAATAACTATCTCTAAAAGATTTATTATATGTGGATTTTTTAGTGATTAGTTGATTTTTAATTTTATTATAGAGAATCCTAAAAGATTATTTAAACATTTGTGAGGAAATACCATAGTTTATGGTATGAACTAGATTGAAATTGGTTGTCACTAAGTATTAGGGTCTTTGAAATATATTATGATATCTCATTATTTGATTATCCTTCATGTAAGGGCGTGATGTTTTTATTTATTATTAATTGGACTGATCTGTTGGTTGTTATTTGACGTCTATGATGGAGTCACTACAAATCTTTATAACACCCCTCAAATAAATTCAATAAAAATAATTTGTTGTAAAATTTATTAATCACCAATATCAAATGAATAAATAACCCATCACAAACAAATAACAATTATTCATTAATAATAAGTAAATGTTTCTAATCAATTTAAGAGAAAATATTTCTATATTTTTATTTTCTTTAAATGAAAAATAATTAATGGAATTCATTACCATTAGACACTGGTTCCAACCCTTCATTTGACTCAATTGAGGACCACTGTATGATATATCAAAATCCCCCCTTAATATAAATTCTTATAGTCCCAAATTTGTTGAAACTAAAAACAATGATTCCAAGGTATTAACAAAAAATAAATCATAGTCCAAATCTCGACTAGATATAAATATGATAATACATGTTTATTATTACAACCCTTATTTTTATTCCCATTAATTCATGATTGATTATATATTTGTACACATTATACAGTCCCTGAAGATCTGGATTAATAGTTTATCCAGGAAATTTTTTTACATTAAAATAATATCTTGAACTGGTATACAACATTATTATTTAAAAATTGCATAACATTATCTTAGGTACCTTTGATTCTCTAAAACTGCAAATGATAACCTTGGAATGTACATAATAAACTTGTGAGTTATAAATCCTAGTAAGGGAATAATAAAATCATAACATGATGAAATAATTACATGATAGTTAAGAGGCATATGAAGGTGACATAAAGGTGGTAAGAATCATAAACATGTTCATTAAAGCATGATATAATATGACAACATCAAGAGATAATAGAAATATGGTAACAACATAAAACATCAAATCATAAGAATAAGTCAAGGATAAATTTCATGATATCTGATTAGGTAATTCTTAAGATATAATCCCATGAACCAAACATTAAATATCATGAGATAGAAAAACTAACCAATGTATTAGATGGATATATATTTTTGGGCCCACCAGTCACATTCATATCATGCACATGAACTTGTGTTCCACAAAAATCATACAATATAAGAATATTTTACATCACTTTTAACCCCATAATTATGGTGTTTTTTATACATATATTTAACTAACTCATCAATTAAGGATAATTAATTCTAGTTTAATACCCTTCAGTGGATATGGGTATGGGTATTCACTACACAAATATTTGGAATTAAAATATTGTAAAATAATCTAAGAACCATAATAATTGTATATAATGACACATGGAAGGTTTTAATGATATAGAAATGGGTCTATCGTCACATATAAATCACTTGGACTATTAGAGGGATTTTTAAAAACATACCTTAGTTATACCAATTGTAAATAAATATTTATAATATAAATAATCTTCTTGATTAAATAAGAGAAGCAGAGGATCTCTTACCTTTGGAGGGTGCTTCTAAATGCATAAGAGGATATTATTAAGAACATGGGGACACATTATATAAGGACCCTACCTCAAATCAATATATAATATTGAATTAAATGAATAATTCACATTGAGGATCTTTTCAGGTTTAGAGTTTTAGAGAATTAGGACATAACTATTACATCTCACAAGATTATAAAATAGACACTTCTACTCAGTTTCCATAAAATAAAAACTCTTAAAAAAACATGTCTAGTTACATGTTTTAGATAGCATGTCTTTCCTTGATCCCATCCTTGACCCTATTCATCTTTAATTCCTGTGGAAAACATTTCAAAAAAATATTGGGATGAGCATAAAAAGCTCAGTAAGGGATATAGGAAAAATATGTAAAGAAAAAATTACTCCATGTATACATAAGAATCAATGAAATCATAATTTACTCTTAAAACATAATCACTTTAACATACCTCATGAAATCATAAGATTAATGAATAACTCATAGAAATCATAGGATGTAAAGGTAAATTTAAGAATTCATAATATTCTTACATAGGGAGTAACCCTCATGGTTATGTTTGGAATACCCATCACAGTATATTTGTTAAATCTGTTTAGAGAAACCTTAACGTTTAACCCCTTTGCGTTACCCAATGCATTGGAGAGCTATATCGGGCTCACCTGCCCTTATTTTATCACCGAACCACCCATCTTCATAAACATTTCTCAAGAACCATAACATAATCATAACACTTAAAACATGCATTAAATAAACATAAAATTTCCACATTTAAATCACAAGATATTACATCATGATATTATAATAAATAAAAACATCTAATAAAATCATTAAAACACTATGAGATAAAAATCCCTTTATACTTTGAAAATATTAAAAGAAGACATTTAAAAGAGATTTTAGAATCAAAGTGTCCCATACCACTTCGAAACATTTGAAAGGGTTTTAAAACATTCATGTCACTATAAATAAATCCTTAAAACCATTTTGAAAACATGGACATGGATGATAAATGTTTAAAAGAATAAATCATTAAAACCATTTAAAATAATGTTTTAACAAAAGAGTCCTTTTCCATTTTGAACATTTAAATTATAAGCCACAAGAAAGTATACCATTTTCAAAACATTTAAATGACTTTAGTATAAACATAATATGTATATGGAATGTCAAAGGGTCTGTATATACACTTTATAAAAGAATAAAAGTGTATGTCTTTAAGAAATGTCTCAATGAGAAGAAATTGAGATGTAATCCGAATCAAGGATCACGACATTAGAGCAAGGATAATGAAATGACATAATTATGTGTGAAAAATATAAATACACCAAATATAAGTGGATACTCAGTGTAAAACAATCAGATGTCATCCACACATATTCATAGTACAACATAATCAAGAAGTAGAGGTTTAACCCAAATAATTGAAATTGGGTTAAGAAGTTCCCTTACAAAAATTCGACAGCCTAACAACGTCACATTAAAATTGAGAAAATGAGTTGATGAGAGAGAAAATGGTATCTCATCACTTGGATGTAAAATTACATCAATAAGGGTATATAAGAACATATCCCAACATAATAAGATGTAAACGAAAAAAAAAGAAGTCTTTAAAAAGAGGAGGGTGAATGGTTCCCTTACCGACTTGGGTAACATTCGAAACGTACACCCCATGAAAGAAGGACTATAAAACATTGATGTAAATAACAATAAATCAAATTATATTACATAAAGAGTAGAATAATGGGCAGTACATACACCACTAAAAGTAAATGGTGGAAAATTTAGCATAAATCCCACAGGAATAAAAGTGAGACGAAAAATCCCTTACAAAAACTCGGCAGCCTAACGGTGCCACTTAAAACATCCAAAAATTGGTTTATGAGATCAAATAGGGCATCTAATAATATTAACACAAATTTAAAGTATTAGGAATATAAAATTATATCCCCAAACATAATAAATATTAGCTTAAAATAAATGACATAAAATAGAGTACTTAAAAATAAAGAGAGAGGTAGGATCCCTTACCATAAGCCCGACTTGTCTTGTTCATATCTTTATATTCTTGAATAATAAACTAGGGTTAATTTATTCTTGCTTAAGAACCATTTTAAATTTCATTATTACATTTATATCACTTATTACAATGTTATTAAAATTATGTAATTTTTTATGTTAATAACGGTCGTTTTGTCGATCATTAGAACTTGATTCAAAAATAAACTTTTTATAATTACAAGTTGTTCATGTGGTAAAATATCCATTATATGCAAAATTATATTCATTATTTAGATATCATATATATCTTATATATCGGGTAAATACTTTCATTTATAATATTACATAACATTTAGAGGTAACAAATGAAATGCACCGTTCATGGAGACGGTAAGTCGTACGTACGCATGAACGCTACTTTCATTTCTATTTCGTATTTAATTTAAATAAAACTAAATGAGAGAGATATATATATATATTATAATTCCATTATAATATATATGTTATATAGGTCACATAAGTTCATTAATTTTATTATTTATACATTCCATGTATTGCATGAATGAGTCCCATCACTTGAGGGGCAGTAATCCACACTTCCTCAAATGAAATTATCGCATTTGCGCAACATGGAAAGAATAATGGTAAGTTTTTAATGTAAACTACAGAAGCATAAGGAGTAAATAAATAATATATATATATAATAAATAAATATAGTTCCACAATAATGGCCACCATGAGAGGTGGTAGGAGAAGATAGAACAATTATTGTTTCGTGAGGCAGTAATTCGCCTTCCACAGAAACAGTATATTCTTTAAACATTTGACGGAGGTGTGTGTAAGTGTTGCTCGAATACTTCTCATAACAACATACTAGTATATTTACAGTACTAGTTTTGTTACAAAAAAGAAATGATGAGATTTTAGGGGGTTGGGGAAGCAAAAAAAACAAAATAACATAAGAGAGGACATTACCTTTAAATCGGGTAACTCCCTTTTTTTTTGAACCAATAGGGTTTCTTGAAGAGCTTTCTACCTAAGATAAGGGTTCTACAATGAATAAAGGGACGTGGAGAGATAAAATGAGCATAGTTTGGTTGATCCAAATTCTTGAGAGGTGTGGGTAAGGGTGTAGAGGTGGGAACCTTTTATAAGAGGGAGGAGGGGCACTCTTGGAATGTCTTGAAAAGTTACATTATTATAAGATGATTTTTGGATATTAAAGGTCCAAAAATTATATATTTCGAGGATAAGTTGATAAAGGTTTCAAAATACACCCATCCAATAGGATTTTGACCAGTGTAAGTCTTATATTTTACCTTATCTTCTCATTTTATTTAAATCGTTCATTAATGAGGTAATCACTGCATCATCATGGTGTCATAAATAAATTTGTTTATTTAATGTCTAAAAATTATAAAACAAATATAGTGATTTAGGAAATATTTTTATCTTTCTAATGAATATTTATAGTGAAGAATATGACTTGTATAACCCCGTGTAAAAAATTGTTTTAGTAAAACAATACATGTTTGTGACATTTTAATTTTAACTTTAAATAAAAAGTTATTAATGTCATTTTCCTACCAATGTGGATCCATGTGGTCCCCAAGTTGACACATGGATTCTTTTGGTTGACGATGACTTATCCAATAAGGTTATGACATGTGTCAAGGTCATTTCATATTATTATAACATTATCTTTACCTTAACTTATACTAATTACCTTTAATTGTCATTAATAAAACTTAAAAGTTACTATTCACCGAAAAATTATTTTAATCCCATTGAACCAGATTTTACATATTAACGAAAACCATGTATGTCAGATTTTTGAAATTCAAATCATATAAGTGGTAATGTTTCATTTAAACAAAAAATCAGTTTTTAACTACCACTTAGTGGTTTCACTATTCATCAAAAATTGTTGTTTTTCAGAAAAATACAAAAAATTCACCCTAAGCTATATTTGATATTCGGAATTAAAAAATTATGTCTATTTTAAAAAATTAAAAAAATATAATTTTCATTAATTAATTTAATAATTAATTCTCGCTGTCAAAACAAATAGCGTGTTTTTAAGAAATAATATCTATTAAAATATTGATACTTGTTTAAGTCCAATTTCAATGAGAAATTAATTCCAATTACCACCATTGGATTAAATGGTAAAAATATATTCTAATTGAACTTTAAAACCAATTCAAAAGATGATCAAATCATATAAATAAATTAGATTAAAAAGAGGTTTTGAATTAAAATACAACATTTTTTCACTTATTCATTAAAAATGAACTTTATCAAAAAAATAAAAAAAACATACCCAAAGTAAATTTTGATATCCTGATTATAAAGAAGGATATTATTTGGTCCAATATAACATAAACAATCATCAACGAGTGGATTTAAAAAAAGGGTTCGCCATCAAATGGCGGTTAATCGACCTTTTAAAGAATATTAGAATATTTACGCTTAAAATTGGATCCATTCACATTTTAAGCCTCAAACATTTATTGGATAAACGTAAAAATATTTGACTAACATATATAATAATTTTTTAGTTAGTTCTATTCAGTCCTTCCATTACAACGTCTAGGTGTTAACTACCATTTAAAATAATATTATATTATTATTAGAGTGAAACGTAAGATTTCCAAGAAACTCGTTGTTGCGTATTGGGTACTCCATCGAGCATAGTGTTCCCTTTAAATTAATATTAACATTTTATTCACAAATATGGATAAATATAAAAATTTCATATTCTTTATTTACATGGGGTGTTACACATTATGAGGGATATAAAGAAGGAATAGAAGATATAATTAATTATTCAAGGATTTTGAGTGAATATTAATGTGATATTGGGTGGGTTTCTAAAGAAAAAAAGGGGAAATAATTTTTTAAATTCTAAACATAGGGTTGGATGATATATGATAAAAGAATAAAATATACAAACTTTATAGTTGTTTTTGTCTTGATTTATTCTAAATAGGATTGGATTTTAATATTTTACAATTCTATTAAATTAGAATATTAATATAACAACTTTGGTGACGTGTAGATGAATCATGTTTGTTAAAAATAATTTTATAACCGTAAAATAAAAAATATGTTTTGGAGGATTCATTAAGGGTTTATAAAATAAATTAAATAACATAAAAAACACTTTTTTTATAGGGAAACATAATTTTGGTGTTGGATACTCTTTATAGTATTTGTAACAAAAACATTTGGCTTTATGATGTCATAATACATACCACATATTTATATAGTATTTAATTTAAACCCAAAAATTCCTCCACCTCAAAAAATTTGGTAAAGATATCTTTTCACTAATTTCAGCAAGCTTATTTGAAAAAAATATTTATTTTTTCAAGATAATTCTATAAAACAAAGAATATACATTTTCATTGAAAATCCCCAATTATTAAATAATTTAGATTTATATGAAAAGAAAATTTTTCTAACACTTACAAAATTATATATGACCTGAGAAGAAAAAATAATAATTTATATTTAAATAAATAATATTTAGTATGAATATTTTATTAAAATGTCATTTATTTCATAAATTATTGCATTAATCAAAAAATGTATCTTGATTGAAGCTATATATTTCCCGAAAATATAATTTGAGTTTCATCATATCAAAATACAATTTTTATCAAACTCATTATTTAATCACTTTAAGGTAAAAAAATTGATTAATATAATAATTATTTTATTAAAAATATTAATATATACATTTATAATGTTAGGGTCTAGATGAATAAACCTTTATTAATAAAACATATTCTCTAATGGTAAGGCGTGTGATGGTGACACATTTTTATGGTGGTTTAGGGGCCATGGTTTGGGTTGTAATATCCATAAGATTCAACATCTACCATAATTTTTTTTTATTTCTTCAACTATTGTATTTATATATGGTCTTTGTCATGTTAAAAACATTGGATTTACATATCCATCAGAATATTAGATAAATGGGATTCATAGGGTATGATTCTACTTGTCGATGTAATCATATCTTTCATTTGCATCAATTAGATTCATTATAACCCATAATACAACATAATCATAATGGTCATTGTATATTAGATATTTTATTAATGGTTATAATGTTTAAAATTATTTTAAAAATGATAATATATAACTTATAGCTATCAAAATTAACCAAATTATTTCATGTGTTTTCTATAACATCATTACTTAATTAGAAATTTAATCATTTAAAAATAGAAATACATTAATAAATTTTTAGGTTATTATATTCTTCCCCATTTTAAAATTTTTTCCATGATATTTTATATTGACACTAAAATAGATGAGGGTGTTTTTGTCCTCCCTTATTCCATTTTTCATGTTCCTTCTACATACTTGTGGTTCTTTTATAGTTCATTAACCAGGTGAGATGTATTTTTTTAGAATTTTTTCTCTACGATCTAAGATATTCACTAGCCATTCCATATATGAAAGCTCTTTCTCAAATGGTACCATATTTAGATTTTGTATATGTGAGGGGTCTGGTATGAACTTCCTTAAGAGGGATACATGAAACTCATCATATACTTTAGAATGGTCTGGTGGGAGTGGTTGTCAAGAGGCCTCAACTACGATGTTATCAAGGATAAAAAAGGAGACGATGTATCTTGGACTAAGCTTTCCCTTCTTCCCAATGTTCAGGAATTTATTCCATGGTGTTATATGAATGAACACGTTATCTCCAACATCAAAATCTATATATGGTGATGATTTTCTACATTGATTTTTATTATTTAATTTTGGCACATATCATATGATGTTGAACTGTTTGATCCTTCCCTATTTTATCATGGACAATATTAGGTCCTATTTCATTTATCTATCCAATATCAACCCTGCATGTTAGAATTCGACACCTCTTCCTATAAAATGCCTCATAATTTTCCATTTTAATGCTATAATGAAAAATATATATGTGAACTCTTCTAGGGGAAGGATTTGATCTCAAAATCCATCCAAATGTACGAACTAAGTGTGCAGCGGATGGCCCAAATAGGTGAGATTTAAAAAATTTCAACTACTGATCGATGTAAACTTGTCGACGTTTGTGAATAGAAACCAAATCTTAGTTGGGGACCACACATGAAGAGTTTAAAGCACAAGAAAACCATAAAACACCTAGTTTAAATCTGAAGTCGTGCATGACATATGATCATTATTAGGGATCATTGTTTTAAGAATCCAACAACGAACTCCTCTAGATCATCTAAACCTGCTTAGAAAAACTATGGAAATGTCGTTTGTCGAAGTCTGGCTGCTATCATAGAATTATAATGATGCATTCGACGCTCCAACAATCACCGCATATCTCTTATTGCGATGCCTGAGAGAGAGAGCCCAATCCAAGCTACATGGATTTATAATGTCTCTCTCTAGAATATGGGGGAGTGGAGATGATATAGAAGCCCTCTGAATTATATATGGAAGAACCCCCTCCTCTCCTAATAATATTTTTTAATTAAAATACCCATTCTATCCTCGCTATCCCTAAATACATAACGTATGTTTCCCTCGGATTCCGGGATTGACATCCTTTTGATGGGAGATTCAAACATTCCGATCGGTTTCTAACAGGTTTGTTCGTAGAACCGAAAACATCCAATGATTTCACATCAATTCGGACCTACTTTCCAAAGGTAGGTGCTTATTAGTTTGCAGACTGATGAGGCTTAGGAATTTGCATTAGTCGAGAGGATGGGAGGTCGGACTCATCACACCTTTTTGAGGGGAATTATTGTCTACTCCGAGACTCTCTTTATAGATTTTAGTTATGTTCGTGAATCCTGATTACATTACCAACTATAAAATGAGTTTTCCTTTGGATCTGAAAATCAATGATCGATATGTAGGAAATTTAGAGAATCAATTATATGTATTTGAGGTTCATCATCGATAGAGAATCATCTGTATTTATTAGATATTATTATTCAATGGTACCCTTCGACACATTTATATAGAAGTCTATTGGTCATTATGATGGTCATGCTGGTTTTAAAGCCACTCAGTGGGGGCACGTGAAGTTTATTGTCATTCAAAAGGACATGGATTATTTCAGAGTTGGGATCAAACCCACAGATGGGCTACCTACGTATCCTTTTTTAGAAATGGAATCAGAAACCATGTAGTTCGAGTAAGGGAATATGATGTTTATGATTGATGGCTCAAAGAAGGATGTCATAATTACTTTTACACTCTAAGCTTACGTGAGTCATTCTCGATGTGAGAAACAAGTGGTATTGGTAAAAATTAGACAACTGTGCCATAAAATATGAAATCTTAAGAAATAATGTGGGGCTTATGTATGTATGACTGCCAAGATAAATGACGGTTAAGATTTACTTTAGGGAAGAAATCCAGGAGCAGGGTCTATAAAGGTATATGTGCTTCATGGAGATTTTGATTACTCTAACATGGGGCTTACTCCTGAAAAGGAGGCCCAAATTAGGAGAAGACTTATGATTGGGTTTTACTCCTAAAAAGGAATCCCAGATCAAAGGTAAATTAGGACTGGTAAAGAGAAATTAAGACTGGGGCTTACTCATAAGGAGGATGCCCAGATCTGAGACTGGGGCTTACTCCTGAAAAGGAGTCCCGAGTTAAGGATTATGACTGGGGATTATTCCTGAAAAGGAGGACCAGGTTAAGGGAATTATGTTTTGGGTGTTACTCCTGAAGAGGATGCCAAAATTAGGGGATTGGGGATTACTCTTGAAAAGGATTCCCAGATTTGAGAACTTTAAGAATTGGGGCTTACTCCTAAAGAGGATGCCCATGTTAAGAATTATGACTTGGACTTACTCTTGAAAAGAGGCCAAAGTTAATTGAGTTCTCTCATCTTAATAGATGAGGTTGAATGAATGAAATCTCAATCTTTAGTGACGTAATGATGTGTAAATCACTAGGTTTTGAGAGATATTCTATAGAGTTCCTTTTAGATAAGGAATCAAAAATCAAAAAATCATGCCATAAATGGATTTGAAGAGTGTATTGAAGATTGAATATTGAATAGGATAGGTGGAATGGATTAAGAGGGGTGAAATGGGCAAGAAGGGAACCCAAAAATGTAGGGGCGTGCAAGTCCTAGCAGGCGTGCAGGTACTGCATGGGCACACAAGTCCTAGTCGCATAGGTATGCCTGCGTGACACATGGTGTACTTGCGCGACGGTTAACCATCAGGGTAATACTTGAGTGACTCTTGATTAAAGCCTTTAGAATCCTCTGGAGGTTCTTCCAAAAAAGGGGCGCGCATGTTTTATTGAAGGAGTAAGGCGGCGCGTAAGTGTGGCCTTTTCCCTTAAGGGCTGGCCACTCAGGCACGCAAGTGTTGATGAGTTTCAACACTTAGGCCTTCCTCCCCCTCTTTAGATCTTCCATTATAAGTATGAAATTACCTTAGAAGTGTTTCGGAAGATTTGAGAAGAGACTAGGGCGCCTGGAGCTCAAATCTGAGTTTCTGGAAAAAATCCTCCTCGAATGGGGGGCCCACATGGTCTATATATAGGCAGGAGAAGACCCCGGGCAGTTATCACTTAGGTCTCTCAAGTCACATGCACCACCATAACGCGTCGTGCAAGTGGATTTGCGCGACTATGTGGAAACTTGCGCGACTTATGGGAAATCTTCTCTTTGTTCATCCCTTTGTCGATTTTTGATATTTTCTACAAAGGATGAAGCAATTTGTGCTAAGTAATTTCCCTTTACATTCATTTTCACACTGTGATGAAAAAGGAGGGTCAACAAAAGTCCCCCCTCACAGTTGGATCTGGAGAGAAAAGAGGATTTGACTCTAAGGAGATGTATAAAACAAATGGAAAGGCGGCGCGCAAGTTAGGGCGTGCAAATGAGCATTGGTCACGCAGGATTTGGAGAGCAGGGGTAAGGCCTTTAGTCGCCAAGGGTACGACGCATAGGGTTCTGGCCGCATCTATAAATAGAGGGCCTCACTTCCGTACAGAGCATCTGGATTTCCGGATTTCAAGGCTTCGAGCTCTCGCCGTGCAGGTCACCTTAGCCGCACGGGTTGCCCTGTTTTCCAGTGTTTCCTTGATGGCACTCTGCTGTCAAGGTATCAGGGCCTGCGCAGTGATACTTTCACGTCAAATACTTGCGTGACACATACATACTTGCGCGCCAAGTTTTAGATTTGCGCACCATAATGCCTTTGCCATTTTTCTGAATTATTTCACAAATTTTATGAAAAATAAACCCATTTAAGAGTTAGTTTATTCAACTTTTGTACATATTCAATGGCTCATAGACCCAGAGTAGTTGATGAACTATCTAGTAAGCAGATTGATGACATGATGAACATTGTTGGCCATGATTAATATGATATCTACGACAACAATTTCCCAGATTCGGCTAAGTACTTGAAGAAATGTCATCTTAATTTCCGACAGAGAATCTACATGTCCCTGTATGGTCATGGTCATCTGCAAGGAGTCAATGTTCCAAATGAAAAGAACTATAAACTTAAAATGCAGCTGCATTACTACTCCTCTATTTCGGTTATGCTGTGCATTAAGAGCAACAATAATGGTGTGAACCTTCAAATTCTTCCTCCATGTCATTTCCTTGCAGATATGAAAATGGCAAACCCATGGGCTGAAATGTTTTCCACTGCAAGTTGGTGGAGGGAAGACAAACATGGAATTAGAGCAATATCTAAAAAGAGTACTCTCTCTCTAAATGGCTCTTTACTTCCAATGATCCATTCTCAAATCCAGGTATCCATCTTCCAAGTCTCTTGGGCAGAAACAGAGTCACTGTTTGATCAATAGAAAATTTTCTCAAATTGCACTCAAGAACATTCTTTTACAATTGTTCCATGAAGAGCTGGTATCACTGCATCTCTTGTGGTATCCAATTGAATGAATAAATTCCAAGTGGTTGCTGATGAAGCTCAGGATGCCATAAATCAAATGAAGAGTTATGTTGAAAGCCTCTTGTAATTCTTGAAAAAGAGAAGAGACTCCAGTCTGTGGATGTCCTTCTATCTCCTATGAATCAAATGAAAAACACTTTCATCCTCAATATTTTGTACCTACATTCTCTTTTGCTACAAGCAAGGGGCCTAGTAAGCATAGTTTGATTTTCACTAGGATTAATGTAAATAACCCTGCAAACTTCGAACCTTTTAATTGCTCAATATGACCTAAATCATACAAAATGTTTGTTTAGTAAGCTGGGAACTTGAATTTTATTCATAGTTTCCTTGTCTTTTGTGGGCAGTTTAAAGTCATGCACGTCAGACATAAAAAGGATAATGTTTAAGGTCGAAATAGCTTTGACCGAAATGGATTAGAATTGAATCAATTCCTTGAAAATTCATCTGAAAACATATTACCATACTCAAGTATGATGGAAAATATGTAATTTATGACTTAAGAATATTTGAATCTGAGGAATGATATGAAAAAGAGCTAAAATGGCATTAGAATAAGTGGTTTCCATGAATGAAGTTACCATTATTTATCAAACCCGTTAGGGGGTTGAATTATGCAGGTCCACCTAAGGGCATCGGCTGCATAGTTAAATAAAATAGTATCTTTTGGCTGACAAGTTTGTTATGTAGACTATTTATGCAAGGCCGCCTATAGGCACATGCTGCATAGTCAGGAAAAATAACTCTCATAAATTTACTTTCCTAGTGCTAAAAGCCAGTGAAAGTTTATGGAGATTCAAATCTTCCAAAGTATAGAGTTAGCTGTATGGAATGAGGTACTTGAATATGGAGAAGATATTTACAAACAAGATTATCGAAGAACCGGATGAATATCACTCCTACGAAGGTCTGACCCAAACGTAGGGAAGAAGAATATAAACCATAGACTTGAATACTTTCAGATCATGAAAAAGGATATGGGACAGATATGTTAAGGATGGCTATTTTTTTGTGGATCCCTACACACTGTCATTTATGAAAAATAAGGACAAAAGAGGCATTCTTCCCAAGAATGAAGTTAACACTATCTAACAAACCTGTTAGGGGGTTATATTATACAGGGCCACCTAAGGGAATTGGCTGCATAGTCAAATAATAGTATCTTTTGGCTAACAAGTCTATTATGTAGACTTTTTACGCAATGCCGCCTATGGGCACGTGCTGCATGGTCAGGAAAAAGAACTCTCAGAAGTTTAACATTTTTGTGATTAGAAGTCATGAAAAGGGTTATGAGGATATGAAAATATTTAAGGTTAGAATTATGACACATAAAGATGGGTATTGTTCAATGTATACAGAGATACAAAGATCAATGCTAACCATGATCATGTTGTGGCTGGGTCCTGAATTGAAATGTAGGACTTCACTACGTATCCCATAAGGATGAGAATCAATCCATAAGTAGTTCTTAAACTGCAGTTTAATGTCATGTGGGACAAAAGGATTAGAGATCTTAGTTTAGGGTCATAGAGCTTGGACCATTGTAAGAAATACACAGTGTGTGTTTTCATGGGGACTTTTCAGCCAAGGGACTGAAAGTGGAATTTGGGGTTAGTCCCAAAGACTTGGGGCTGGATTCAAGGGACACTCGAACGTTCCTACGTATCCCATAAGGATGGGAATCAAGCCGACGTAGTTCTATAAATACCCTTTGTACAAATTTGGTTCGTACATGTGAAGGGTGAAATGGGAATTTAGTACAATAATGGTTTAACCCAAGATAAAAGGTTTGGGCATTTCCATGTATGCACGTAGACTTTGAAATGAAACTTGATTGAAAAATCAATGTAAATAATGGTTCCCTCCTAGGTGAGGGTATCAAAGAATATTGTAGTTTATTTTTATACTGGACAAAAGTGTTGTATAGTTTAACATCCTATAACAAGGACAAAAGTGAACCAATGTAATGATATTGGTTCTAGGGGCGGTTTCACGAATCAACATCGTTTGAGATGGAGATGAACCAATGTGAAGAGATTGGTTTTGGGCTTGAACCTTGGGAGGTTGCCTACGTACCCAGACTGGAAGGCAAGGATCATAGTCTCCATAGTTCAATTAAATAATGAATTAATGATCAAGTTGTTCTTGGGGAAAATGACCTAAAAACAGATGTTGGGACTTACACATGGTTAATGGCCCAGAGAGAGTGTTATGGTTGAGGTTTGCTCTATGCTCATGTGAGTCATACTCAGTGTGAGAAACAAGAGGTAACAACAACCTTAACGATGCATAGTTTAATGTCATGTAGGACATATAAAGGGACTATGCAGTTTAAAGTCTTGCAGTTAGGACTATTGGTGCTGCACAGTTTAGTGTCATGTAGCAGGGACAAAATACAGTTTAATGTCATGTAGGACGTATCACAGACTTTCTATACAGTTTAGCATCATGTAGTTAGGATGATGGGAACAATAGAGTTTAACATCATGTTGGATGATAGGGGGACTATGCTGTTTAATGTCATATAGGGAGGACAAAAGAGTACACCATTTAACGTCATGTTGGACGCATTGGGGATTTTTTCCACAGTTTAGCGTCATGTTGGACGAAAGTGCAAGTAGTTTAAGGTCATACAGGACCTTTGATGATTATGTAGTTTAATGTCTTTCCAGACGTAAGGTACTTTTATACAGTTTAGCATCATGTAGTTAGGATGTCACAGTTTAACGTATTAATAGACGTAAGGGACTGGAAAATAATTTAGGGTCATATGCATGGACCGTTGATGATGCAGTTTAAGGTCATACATGACCTAGTTGCAGTTTATGGTCATACTAGACCATTTGGGAGATACAGTTTAACATCATGTTGGACCAAGTTGTAGTTTAAGGTCATACTGGACCATTTCTGTATATTTTAATGTCATATAAAAAGGAAAATAAAGGTACTTTGCACTTTATACAAAATACTTCTTCAAAAATATTGCATTGGTTGGAGTAGTGATGAGTTCTCCATCCATTGAGATTAATGAATAAGCTCCATTGGAGTAGACCCTATGTATTGAATAAGGTCCTTTCCATTTTGGCTCAAGCTTGGGAGGCTTCTTTCCTAGTATCATTAGAGTTCTGAGAACTAATACCAATTCTCCCTGAGTGAATGAATGAAGATGAACTTTTTTGTTAAAAGCACGTTCTATTTGATTCTGATAGACTTCCAAGTGGTGAAAAGTGCACAATCTTTTCTCATCTAACCGTTCCAATTCATTCAATGACTTTTGAGATTTCTCATCTATAGATAATTGATCACAAATGGCAACTCTAAGCGAGGGTAGTTGAACTTCAATGGGATAGATGGCTTCCGTTCCATATACCAATGAATATGGAGTTGACCGAGTTGCAATGCGGGTGGTAGTCCGATAATCCCATAAAGCATGAAAGTTTTTATCGGGCTGTGACCTCTTATCTTTATCTACCATCTTTTGCAGTATATTTGAAAGAGTCTTGTTAAAGGCTTCTGTCTGGCCATTGGCCGCTGCATGATACAGAGATAAATGGTTAGATTTAATGTTGTATTCTTGATATAACTTCTTCACCACGGATGAACAGAAATTGGTGCCATTTTCCGCCAATATGGTATGAGGGACACCAAATATGGTAATGATGTTAGACATGATGATGCTAACAACACATTTATAACTGAATTCCTTGAGACGTATTGCCTCTACCCATTTGGAAAAGAAGTCAGTAGCAGTAAGAATGTACTTAAACTGCTTGGCCGTAGCCGAAGGGTATGGTCCCACCACATCCATTCCCCATGTGGGAAATGGACATGAGTATTTAGCTTTATGAAGCAACTCTGGAGGTTGATGAATGAAGTTGGCATGTACTTGGCATGAATGACACATCTTTTTGAAATTGACACAATCTCGTATCATTGAAGGCCAAAAGTATCCAAGCCTTTGAATCTGATCAGATAGTCTATGTCCAGACTGGTGGGCACCATAGACTCCTGCATGCAATTCTTTCATGATAGCCATTGTCTTTTCACCATCAATGCATCTGATGAGAACTCCATCAAAACCAAGTTTGTAGAGAATTTTATCTAGGTGATCTGGGCTATCATAAAGAGTAAAATTAACCACACATCTCCGGATTTGTTCTTTCTCAGCTCTATCAGGTGGAAGTGTTCCATTTTGAAGGTATTCCCTGATAGGTGACATCAATCATGTAGTATGTCCATACGGTTCAGGAATGGGACAAATTTCATTAATTTCCTCTGTTCTGACTCGAACATATGGTGAAATTGTAGGGCAGTGGGCAATACTGATGGTTGTCTCATCCCGATTTGGATCTGCCAGAGCTATGGCTATATTAGCCAATGCATCAGCTTGAGCATTTTGTGATCTTGGGACATAAGAAGATGTCGGTTCCAAAGGTAATTCCGTCATTAACTCTCTGAAGTAATCATACAAAGGGATTAGTTATTCTTTTCTGATGGCATAATCCCATTGACTTGTTTGATTACGAGGTCTGAATCACCTTTCACCATTAAGTGATTCACTTGTGGTTGATGTGCTAATTACAAACCTATGATGAGAGCTTGGTATTCTGCTTCATTATTGGTACCAGCTTCCCATAATAATAAAGAATAAGGTAACACTACCTTTTCTGGAGAAATGTGCACAATTCCTAAGCCAACATTGTTGAAATTTGGATTTTCCATTTTCCTCCCTGTTGGACTTCTGGAAGCACCATCAAAATACATTTCCCATGCCTGAGGACTTTCTTGAATATAGAAGACTTCCTCATCAGGGAGTTCAATATCTGAAGATGTGTCTTCCACTGAAGGGTGTTCAACTAGGAAATCATCCAGAGCTTGGCCGTTTATCACCTTTTGAGACACATACTAAATGTCGAATTGCTGAAAAATAACTACCCACCTTTCCAGATGTCATGTATGCGTTGGAAAACATAGGATAAATTTGAGTGGGTTATTGCGAGATACCAATTGGACCTTGTGATGTTTCAGGTAGTGTCTCAACTTCTGAACTGCAAAGATTAATGCCATGTAGCACTTCTCAATACTTGAATATCTGGTTTCTGCTTCAATCATGGTTCGATTGAGATAGTAGAGACTGTTTTTATTCCCAGCATAATTCTTTTCAGCCAGAAAGGCACCCAATGATCACTCTAGAGCTGTCACATATAGGATAAGTGGTCTTCCTTCAACAGGTGGCATGAGTACCGGTGGACATAAGTGGTATTTCTTTAGAATATCGAATGCTTCTTGAAATTCATCAGTCCACTGGTAAGTGACTCCCTTCTTCATCAATTTGGTGAAGGGTAAACTTGTTTCTGCTAAATTGGCGATGAAACGCCGAATATAGGCTATGTATCCTTGAAGTCCTCTTAATTCATTCAAATTTTGAGGAGGTGACATACGAAGGATTGAATTGGTCTTCTCAGGATGGACTTCAATACCATGATGGCATACAACAATGCCGATAAATTTTCCTAAGGCTACCCCAAAAGCACATTTTAAGGGGTTCATCTTCAAATTATGTTGTCGAAGCTTGCTTCATGTGATAGAATTCCGCCTCAATGTATTGAGACTCACATGTCTTGAATGGGGCCTTATCACCATACAATTTTCCCACTTGACCATCGAAACAATATTTGAGACATTGATGGTATGATTAAGGGATTGTCGTATGTTGATGTTGCCAGGGTCTTCCAAGCAAGATGTTGAAGGCTGAGTCTTGATCAACAAACATGAAATCAGAATTGTATACAAGATCTATAAACTGAGTTCTGAGTGTAACTTCACCCAGTGGTTCTTTTTCATTTTTATCATATCCCTGTAGCATCATGGTGGAAGGAGATAAATCAGATTCCATGAGACCTAATCGACGAAGTGTACAAATGGGCATGAGGTTGAATCCAGAACCATTGTCAATGAAAGCTCTTCAAACATCCACGCCATTGACCTTGCCAGACAAGTACAATGGTCTAATATGTCTATGCACCACATAATCTTAAACTTCATCAGTAAAGGATATTATTTCATGGCATTCTGGAGGATTATTCTCTATGTGATAGACTTCAGCAGCAAGAATTTCGGTTTCAAACTCCTGAGGACTTGACAAATCCTCGATGAGTGCTTCCCGAAGATCTTTTGACAGATTCAGAGAATCCAGAATTGATAACATGGATGGTACTTGGGCCAAGTGTTTCAATATATCATACTTTTGATCCAGAGGTCTGCGTTTCCCAATAGGAATATGTGGTTTAGCAGGTACCTTGGAAGCAGATGCTTTGTAAGTTGATGCATCTTGTATTGGGATAGGAGTTGGCAATAATCCTGGTTTTAGAAGATTAGACCGATTAGATCCATTTAATTGCTGAGAGGAAGAAGATGGAACCTTCAACCGGTCTTCCAAAATAACTGTGCCAGGACTAAATTTGCTATTGGTAGAAGAACGTTCTTGTTCTTGCTGAGCTTGCTGAAGGTCTCTACCGCGAGTTTCTGCTGCGTACACAGTTCTAGCCGGGGTAGAATTGGAATAGTGGCATCTGAAAGATCCATGTCTTCCCCTCTATCCTGAGCCCCTGGAACTTCCTCTGATTCCTCTGTTTGACACAGGGAATTCAAGCTCATTGAAATCGAAACTTCTACTAGCATATGGATCTTTTAATTGAATCATATTAACAGAACCAATGATTAACTATTCGTCTGATGATGACTCTGCCTGATTAGCCAATTTAGACTGTGACGTTTGGTGGGGCGGTGCCCGTGGCTTTGAAGTAGATGGCATGAAGTCTGCTAAAGTCAAAGATAACTTAGGCTTTGACACATACTCATCTTATTCTGATTCTTTTTCTTTCTTTGAATCATGCCATTTCTTTGAGGACTTTCCCTCTGATGAAGAGGGTTTTGCCGCAACATTTATGGAAGAAGACACAACTGGTTTCTTTAATTGTGTTCTCAAAATAGCATGACTTCGATTGATTGTCTTTCTGACCATCCAATAATCATACTTCTGTGCATTTTTGCTTTCGAATTCTTTCCATTCACCTTCCTCCTATGGAACTGTAGCAGTGACACATGCTACCTGGGCTGAGGAGCATTTCAATGTGACCTATCCCGAGTCGACCATATTTTGCAGGAGGTCTTTGAAGACAAAACATTCCTGGATGGGATTCCCCAACATTTGATGAAAAGGGAAATAATTAGGATGGTATTCATCACCTTTATTGTTTGGCCTCTTGGGTATTACCAATTGAACCAAATAGTTTTCCACAGCCGAAATGAAATAATGAAGAACTTGTTCATTTCAGAAAGAGTATGTTTTGCTCTTTAGATCCTCAAATTGTTTTCGTCTTTGATCTTTTTGATCGTTTGGACGAAAAGTCCTTTGTTGTTGGCACTCAGAAGATGGAGCCCTTCAAGAAGATGAAGGTTTTGATGTAGATACATGTACAAGTTCTTGTTTAAGCATAACTGAAGTAGTTTCTGCTTTACCCATTCTACTTCCTGGAGCTGATGGAATTACATGAGATTTAGCCTTAGCCTGTATAAGGGAATCTTCAATCTGCTAAGCAATTGAAGTAAGGTCTCGAAACCCTCCTGTGTATTTCACAGGGATTAACGGCGTGCGTAATTAGTCACGCATATTTGCCACACAGATTGGCAGCAGTTCTTCTTGAGGGAGTGCTAAACTCAAGGAATATGTTAATCCCTTCCATTGAGCAATGAAATCAGAGACCCGTTCATTCTCCCTTTGCTTACAGTTTGTAAGTTCAAAAACTGTTGTCTTTTCCAAAGTTGACCTGAACTGAAGGAGAAATTTTTGGCGAATATCCTCCCATCCAGTAATAGACCGGGATTGCAAGCTTATATACCAAACAAAAGCTAGTCTTTGCAAGGTTCACACGAAGCATCTAAGTTTCACTGCTTCTTTCTGCTCTGGAGTTCCCATCATAGGATCTAAACAAGACATGTAATGCGTCAAATGTTGTTCAGGATCGCCTGATCCATTGAAAATAGGGAATACAGGGTTCCCAAAACTGGATGTAGGAGAAATTGAATCTACCCATTCAGGGTAAACTTTCTTTTCTGGTTGAACTTGTGCACATTTCCCTTCCATAGTTTCTAACCGAGCTGTTAATGACTCAATAGTAGTTATTAACTTTCGAGAAAAATCCGGTTGAACTTGGACTTGTGTAGGTGCAATGACTGGAGCTTGGACAGATGTGGCGATTGGTGCTGCAACGGATGGTAGCACTGCCAACTATTGTTGCACTTGACCCGTAGGATTAGACCTCTGAGGGTGTACTGAGAGAGGAGGATATTCTTGATCCATCTCAGTAGCGGCAACAAATTCCTTTGGCTGACTGACTCCAGCATGCTTAAGAAGATGACTACACTAAAGTAGTTCTGCATTCAACCTTCTTAATTACTTCATTTCATCTTCCTATTGTGAAAACCTTTGCTCTAGTGAGAGCGATAAACCTTCTCCAGAGTAAGGATATGTAACCTGGTTTTTTCCATTCCTTTTGATGGATCCTTTTCAGAGAGGGGGATGTGGGTTACTCGAAGGATTACATAGGTTCTGAGTAATCCTTTGACATAGTGTATGCACACCTTCTTCATTTGTGTCGGTGCGTAAATCTTCATGAGCAGGAACCACTTCACTTGAATCCCCTAAGTGAGCCTCATCTAGTGGATCAGCAACAACGAAATTGATGGCATTGATTGATTCATAACTCATCACATCCCTTCTATCATTATTTCTGTGATGTCGTCTTCTTCCATGTCTTTGATGAGACATTGCCTTTTGTTGATTCGATCCCTCAGGAAATTTCTGATGAACCATAATTTGGAGGGAATCTCCTGATAATTTGGATCTTCATTCATCTTGAGGTTTCTTCCCCAATCGAGAAAAGACCAACTTTCTCTAAAGAGGGGATTGATGATTTGAAAAAGTCCCCAGTCCAGTGGACAGGGGCTGTTCCTGCTGTTCACACTCAACTCCCTGAATCCTTTTTGCTGATTCTGAGTGTTGGTTTAAAAGTGTCCCGAATCTGGCGAGCTGGGGTGGTTCTTTCCATGCTATGTCTGAGACTTTCGTGAAAGTACTCTTGATCTTGCGAACCTTAGTCCAGAAATTAGCTGGATGCATTAACCTATATCCGATTTTTCACTCGGTTCGAAAGACCATTGGATGATTTTTGACACTTCTGTCACTTGGTGACGTGCTTTCTCCAAACGAGAGGCCTGTTTAATATTCCGGTTTGCTTGATGCAAGAGTAATTCAACAACTTGTTCTCTGTATTCTTGATTTTGAGAGGAACTAGTTGAAGCCTGTTCTTGGGAAAGATTTTGATTACAAACAAAGCCCATTTACTATGGCCGGCCATGGGCAATAACATTTCATGATATCATTTTCAGTGGGCTTTGCTGACTGGAGAGCACCGTGAAATGTAGTGCTCCATGAACACCCCATCATCTGACATGAATATCATATGGGGCATTGGAAATTAACTAACGAAATCTTCTTAGTGCCCCAAGGCATGAACTTTGAAAGGCTCTCTACTGCTTTTCAGCCTTCAGATATTGAGAGACTGATTGAGACGCCAAATCAATCTGATGTTGTAGCCCTTCTATTACCTTAAGATGATTTTCATATTCATCATAAGATAATAATTTTTTTTAACTGAAAAAGAGTTTTCCATATGTTGAGACGAATATCATGAATTTCATCTTCTGTCAACATTTTTGGAATATTATACTGAGAGTCAACCAGAGTCCAAAACATGACTAGCACTTCACCTTTCTCCAGTTTTTTTCTCATTTTCATCATTTCCTCTTTATCATTTGATGAATATTCTTCTACCTGATTTGAATAGAGTTGGTGTTTCCTGGTTGCTTCATTTGATTCAACTGGATTTGTAGAGAAATCCTTGATCAAACTAGAAGAAGCATTACTTAGGGGTGGTTAGGAGAATGACCTACACCCTGGGCTATCTTCCGATTGAGAAAGTATTTCACCTGCTAACGATGAAGCTTCAGACATGACTTGTTTCGCATTTGCAAGTGCCTCAAGATAAGAGGGCTTTCTCAGCACTACATTGTCCACTGGAGTATTTTCTTGGCAATGTGCATCACTACTGTGGAGATGACTTTTGCAGTGAAATTCATCATCATGGGGAGGAACACCATAATGGGTTACAGAAAAAGATGAGATCTCTTTCTCCTTGGTCTTCTAACTACACAGAGGGTTCCTGTGGCTCTCATCTGAAGATGAAATATAAAGATCGACCGAATTGTCATGAAGAAAGCCTTCATGAGGAAGTGTCTGTTGAAGACCTTCGGAATTAATGTTCCCACTATTGGGAAATGAGGGAGTAGAATCTTGAATTTCAACAGATAATTGTCTGAGGGCTTCAAGAACTCCAACATCGAGCAAGGCCTTGTTACAGATTGGATCTTGATCTCCTGACCGTGCTGGGCGGGTCTTTTTCATATACACCATTTTACTCGCCTTGGAAACCACTTGTTGACGAAGGTGGATGCTCTGAGCAGGTGTATATGCCTGATTAGGAAAGATGGCTAGGGTAGGCTGATGATCTCTACTCAAATCAGGTGTATGTGCCTGACTTGGTTGTCCGTATGATATGGGGGAGTATTCCCCACAACCCTATTGGACTGGAACAGATGTGTGTGTTTGTTCCGGAGTGAATTGTTGATGTGTCACTCCACTAGTAGGGATAGATTTATGTGTCTTTCCCTGAGATTCCACTGAAGTTGTTATAATATCCTGGCAGGCATCCAGAATACGAGTAGGGATTTTCTTTTCTCTTTCACCATTGATAGAATATTCTTGGTGACTTCACCTGCCGAAACGGGAATATATGTCCATTCCGGGCTTGGAGCAGGTGTATGTGCTTGCTCCTGTCCTCCTTTTCTTATCAGTGAATCCTGATAGTACTCAAGTGTGGGGGTAGAGATTTGAGTCTACCTCATATTTGTTGACAGGGCTTTCCGACTAACTTCTCTGAATGCTACCAAGAGAGACTGTTGATAGGCTTGATAAATACTAGCAGGTGTATGTGCCTGCTAATTTCACTCCGCCAAATGTGGTTGATGAGATCCATCATATGTAGTCAGATGAGCATGCTGACTAGCTGATGATGTATAAATAGGTGTATGTTCCAACCTATAGTACTCCACCGGAATTGCCTGGCGGGATTGGTGTGATGCTGCCAGACGAATCTGCTGGACAACATAATTAAAACGGGCAGGTGTATGTTCCTGCTCGTTGATTTCCACCAAGTTAGGCTGGTGGACTTCTCCGGAGATGGTAGAGATTAGAAACTGATCACTGTTGGCCAAATTCCGCCTCTGGTGGTTCGTCTTGCTTGCTCGGGTTCGAGGAACCTGAGCTGAACGCCTGGAGTCGGTACCCTCATCATGTTGAGGGCGCACTGCCGCACGAGTCTAGCGGTGATTGTTGGTGGGAGCCCTCAGGAAGGACTCCTGTCTGTTTAAATTATGGCCCTGAGGGACCTGCTCATTCACCTCCCCAGAATAAGGGAGCGAATGGTGATTTCATTCCGGGGATAATGACCTGAAACAGTTAGAGATGGTAGTCAGCATCGCCTGCTTCTTGATCACTGGTCATCGTTGTCCAGATGACAGATGTGAGTTGTTTACTTGGAGGTCTTGTATGGAAGCCTCCGGAGTTGGGATGGTACCGTGTTGACGGTACTCCTTAACCAGTGCGTTTGATACCCAGCATTGAAGATGCTGAGTAGGTGATATCGTCCTTAGAGCGGAGGACGATCCAGCAGGAGTAGCAGCAGTAGCATTTGCAGCAACAGTATTCACAAGTTTGAACTTGAGAGCAGCCATTCTAGAAATGCAGAAGATCATGGAAAAGAGTGCATGTTTGATATAACAGACATAATCAAGATAAATTCAGCCACTACATCTTTTGGATGAGCACATATGTCAATGATTGTTTTTGTTGGCCCTCTCATTGAGTTTTAAATAGGGGCCTAATAAAATAGGTAAAACATCATTTTAACTTGGTTATGGATTCACATCATGTTCACCATTTTTGTTTCCCTTGGATTCTGGGGATGACCTCCTTTTGATGGGAGATTTAGACATTCCAATAAATTTCTAACGGGTTTGTTCGTAGAACCGGAAACATCCAATGATTCCACATCCATTCGGACCTACTTTCCAAAGGTAGGTGCTTTTTAGTTTGTGGACTGATGTGGCTTAGGAATTTGCATTGGTTGAGAGGATGGGAGGTTGGACACATCACACCTTTTTGAGGGGAATTATTGTCTACTCCGAGACTCTCTTTATAGATTTAAGTTATGTTCGTGAATCCTTATTACATTATCAAGTCTAAAATGAGTTTTCCTTTAGATCTGACAATCAATGATCGATATGTAGGAAATTTAGAGAATCTTTTATATGTATTCAAGGTTCTTCATCGATAGAGAATCATCTCTATTTATTAGAGATTCTTGGTCAATGGTACCCTTCTACACATTTATATATAAGTCTCTTGGTCATTATGATGGCCATGCTGGTTTTAAAGCCACTCAGTGGGGCACTTAATGTTTATTGTCATTCAGAAGGACATGGATTAATTCAGAGTTGGGATCGAACCCACAGATGGGCTACCTACGTATGCTTGGTTTAGAAAAGGAATCAGAACCCACGTAGTTCGAGTAAGGTAATATGATTTTTGTGATTGATGG
Source organism: Viscum album (assembly GCA_963277665.1). Classification (NCBI taxonomy): domain Eukaryota; kingdom Viridiplantae; phylum Streptophyta; class Magnoliopsida; order Santalales; family Viscaceae; genus Viscum; species Viscum album. The sequence goes on along the minus strand of OY728147.1, from coordinate 1,485,686,885 downwards.
CTCAAAGTAGGATGTCATAATTACTTTTACACTCTAAGCACACGTGAGTCATGCTCGAGGTGAGAAACAAGATGTATTGATAAAAATTAGACAACTATGCCATGAAAGATGCAATCATAAGAAATAATGTGGGGCTTATATATGTATGACTGCACAGATAAATGAAGGTTAGGATTTACTTTAGGGAAGAAATCCAGGAGTAAGGTCCATAAAGGTATATGTGCATCATGGTGATTTTGAATACTCTATCTTGGGGCTTACTCCTGAAAAGAAGGCCCAAATTAGAAGAAGAATTATGATTGGGTTTTACTCCTGAAAAGGAATCCCAGATCAAAGGTAAATTAGGACTGGTTAAGAGAAATTAATACTGGGGCTTACTCCTAAGGAGGATGCCCAGATTTGAGACTTGGACTTACTCCTGAAAAGGAGGCCCAGGTTAAGGATTATGACTGGGGATTATTCCTAAAAAGGAGGCCCAGGTTAAGGGAATTAGGGTTTGGGGCTTACTCCTGAGGAGGATGCCCAAATTAGGGGACTGGGGATTACTCCTGAAAAGGATGCCCAGATTTGAGAACATTAAGAACTGGGCATTACTCCCAAGGAGGATGCCCAAGTTAAGAATTATGACTGGGAGTTACTTCTGAAAAGGAGGCCTAGGTTAATTGAGTTGTCTCATCTTAAAGGATGAGGTTGAATGAATGAAATCTCAATCTTTAGTGACATAAATATGTGTAAATCACAAGGTTTTGAGAGTTATTCTACAGAGTTCCTTTCAGATAAGGAATCAAAAATCAAGAAATCATGCCATAAATGGCTTTGAAGAGCGTCTTGAAGGTTGAATCTTGAATAGGAGAGGTGGAATGGCTTAAAATGGGTGAAATGGGTAAGAAGGGATCCCAAAAAGGTAGGGGCGCGCAAGTCCTGGCAGGCGCGCAGGTACTACATGGGTGCGCATGTCCAGGTCGCGCAGGTATGCCTGCGTGACACATGGTGTACTTGCGCGACAGTTAACCAGCGGGGTAATACTTGAGCGACTCTTGATTAAAGCCTTTAGAATCCTCTTGAGGTTCTTCGAGAAAAGGGGCGCGCAAGTTCTATTGAAGGAGTAAGGCGGCGCGCAAGTGTGGACTTTTCCCTTAAGGGCTGGCCACTCAAGCGCGCCAGTGTTGATGCGTTTCAACACTTAGGCCTTCCTCCCCCTCTTTAGATCTTCCGTTCTAAGTAAGATATTACCTTATAAGTGTTTTAGAAGCTTTGAGAAGAGACTAGGTCACCAGGAGCTCAAATCTGAGTTTTTGGGAAAAATCCTCCTCGAATGGGGGGCACACAGGGTCTATTTATAGGCTGGAGAAGACCCCGGGCAGTTATCACTTAGCTCGCGCAAGTCACTTGCGTGACCATAACGCATCACGCAAGTGGACTTGCACAACTATGAGGTAACTTGCGCGACTTATGGGCAATCATCTCTTTGTCCATCCCTCTGTCGATTTTTGATATTTTCTGCAAAGGATGAATCAATTTGTGCTAAGTCATTTCCCTTTACATTCCTTTGCACTCTGTGACGAAAAAGGAGCATAAAAAACGTACTGTCAATGAAATTTTAAGACTAATAAATTGGGTCATAAATATTATTATCATTTCCATGTAATTTATTAAAAATATTTAATGAAAATAATTGAGTCGAAAACATGACTTGTCATTCTCATAAATGTTAATTAAACCATGTATTATTTTTTATTCATTAATTAATATTTTTTTCATTTATTTACATTAAACTCTTAAATACATTTAATAAATAATTTCAATTCTCAATATTATATACTTGAATAATATGAATTTATTTATTGCATTTGTGATCGCTTAACGTTGGTCAAATCTCATTCCCCAGTGGTGGGGCCCACCAATTCCAAATCTCATTTTCAACTGAATATGGTAGTCTCTTGAATCAACTATTGTGTGTAACCCTCTAGCCCCTTATCTCAATAGTAGTGAATTGTATCCAGATACCAAGAGTGGGATCCAGAAACCCATCATGTACCCTGAAGAGATAAGGATTTTTACAACATATACAACCAACCTACGAACACGCACTATGTAATATAATCTCTTTGTCTGTAATATCTCATAAATAAGGATGTGCTCACGTGTTATCTCCCTTTTCATGCTTTATTATTTGTTGATTTAACTAGAGAAATTTACCCTCGACTACCGTGTCCATGGAATTATAAATTTACTGACATCCTTATCAACATGGAATGAGATATATTACTTCATAACCTAGAAGTGACAAATCTGTTGTTGACCATTCAACCAATTTGATGCCACCAATGATGCTCCCAACACAATCTACCTCATCACAACTTCATTTCTATGGTTTTCATATAAAATCAGATAACATACATTGGTAATGATCTTAAGTCCAGAGACCATTACATTTTATGGAAGATAGGAACATCCAATGAAACCTTAAATATGTGGTGTTCATATTGGAAGGTCAGTCCTCATGTTCTCACTACTAGAGATCACCAAGTGCGAACTTCAAGAGAAGAAGTCCCAATGCTTATGATCCCCGAACACTTGATATTCAAACATCCACTATGTCTAATTAGTAAGATGTATCTAGACCATAGAACATATATTTAAGATTAATTTCATAGTATCAAGAGGTTCTCATTATTGCCTGGGATCTACTATAACCATTCAATATGACAATTAATCATGAGAAATTTCCATTTCAATTGTGGATGTAGAAAATTCTACACTATAATGGTAAGATGACATCATGTTTGACTAGCTGTATACACGATATTTTAAACAAAAGTATTGAATTTTTGGGTCTAGGGAACTAACAATTTCAACACACCCACTTATAGTAGAGCCATCTTTCTAGCCAAACTTTTTAGTTACCCTCATGATAAACATCTTGTTTCTTTTCTGTAACGAAATTAACAATTGGGTCCACCATGGTATTTCCACATGTTCATTCTTCTATAGAGACCTCATCTATTAGATTAAAATTTATAAGAGATGGTATCTTTAGTATACCCCACTTTTCCATTGTCATAACTTGACATCTTGGATAGTATGAGTATCTTAATTTATGTTATGATAATTATTTTCTCACTAGGTATGATTCCAAGAACTGGATCAAGTCATTGATTTAAATAACTGCTTCTTAGCTGCCTCAGAAGATGTAATGTACACAGTGTTTGTAGGTATGTATACCACTGGATGATATAATCTTGACTTGTTTATCTTCTTATTCCTAGAAATGATATAACATCACATATATATATGTAAGACTAGTTTTTATCCCTAAAAACTAATATCTTTTCTTCTTCACATTACAAGAAAATATCTTTTGTACTTGCCTATGTACAATTAGATTGTTCTTACTACATCCCATATAGTGCTCCTGGATATGACTGATATTTTCATATGGTAAAATATAACATGGTAATATAATTACTTATACATATCATGGAATATATGATTGATTCATCACTATGATGTATGGATTTTAACTCACCATGTTTATATATTCCATGTCATTGACATATCTACATGGAGAGATTATTCCATGTGACATAGGCAACAATTCATCTATTGAATTTTTCCCTCTTTTATTTTTCAATACAATGTCACTATATGTACTATTGACTAGGACCAAGAAGTGTATAGATCTACATCACTAGATCTCATTCCCTAAAACATTGGTAGATAATTTAAGTTAATCACTTGAGAATAAATTTCATCCTGGTATTAACTAACTTGATGAACAACTGATTTTCCATATTTTTTTGAACCCATTTCACTTAAAAAACCTTGATTCTCCCACTAATCTCTCAAAGACACATGGAAATAATATGTTGGAAATGTATATTCTATGAATAAGTTTCTTATTTTAATCCTAAACTACATTTCAGTAACATGAAAACTTTATTAGCATTCTATGACGTGAACATCCCTTTTCTAGTGGCATCGTATAAACACCATCCACGATTAGTGGTCATGACATGCAATGCTAAAAAATCTTTTCACACATATTAGATATGATAAGTAAAATTCTAATGGATTTAGACATAAAAACTTTATCAAACCAATCGAGCAATATCAGTACCATGCCTGTACCATCCATGTATCAACTCACCTGAATAACCACCACAAAATTCAAAATAATAAGCCCCTTTTCACTTTTATACAAGGAATCCATTAATTGAATTTTAGATAGTCTTATAAACTTTTTCTAACTCCCATATACTACTTACTTATAGGAAATATTATTCACATTGAATAATAGATCACTGACTAAGGTGAATAAAAACCATCACCTTGGATTTATCCTTCCTACGTAGTATATGTCTCTAGAACATACTCTATTCCACATGCACTTATGGAACTAGTTCTTATGCCAAATATTTTTGAATTTTGATCATTGACAAAATACAATTCAATATAGCTTCCACTATCTATAAAAGAGATTTTCAACCTCTTATAGAAATAATATCTATAACTTGACTATATATTTTAAATGATGGGGATCTATATAATATATTAAACAATTGATATGATAGTTACATGGATGCACCATGTGCTTAACCTGATGCATGTTTGTTTATGTCCAAACCCTTTGCATCCATACAGGTGTAGTTATGAAATAATATAAAAACATCATACCATGACTCAGATGATATTTATTTTTTATTTATAGTTGGCATATGGTCATTTGAAATTGCCGTTATTTTAAAATCACATCATTAAATATAATGGATATTTCGTCAAGATGCAACATTGATTCTCTTTACATCATGACTCTAAGGTATAAAATGTGCCATTAAAAATTTTTCCTCACAACATTTGTTGATCAATGTAAACATTTTAGAATTCATGATAGATCCTCAACATTAACATCAATGACATGATTTGGATAAGTTAATGGGAATTTATGAATTACTCTACACTACATTATCATGATCGATGATTGCACAGTCATGATATTCTTCAGAAATCCGGCTCAAAGCATCTCATTTATTCCGACCATTCACTTACTTCATTTTACCATTACTTAATTACATAATGGTATCATATGATATATATATATATATATACCTCTAGCTTATGCATGGAATAGTTCACATTCACTTGTTGACTTATTTCCCAAATATTTGTGACATACCATTATTTTTAAGGTTCCTTTGTCAAAACTAAAGATGTTGAAAATACCAAAAGTATTTTGCTATGCCGAACCAAAATACCAAACATTGTATTATTTTGATTTCCAATTTTATTATTACTTGGAAAAAAATTATATTTCCACAACAGGGTATAAGTGTTACATATATATTCTTCACTCATTGAAAGTCATTAATGTACTACTGAACTAGTGATTGAGTTTTAATTACCCAAAATAACATTTATTCTGAAATTTGGATGAATATATTCAGGTTGCCAAGGACATATGAGATTAATGTTAATAGTTATACTCAATAATATTTCAATGTGAATATTTCACATGGAAATTAAGAATTCATGTACTTCTCACCACTAGCCTAGGTATCACCCTTTCACAACCACTTGAAGAATACACCTGACTTCTAGTAAGGTTTCCATACATACTTTTTCACAATATTTTAAAACCCATATGTCACCAACATATTATATTTAATACCCATGTAGTAAAAAAACTTTACAATTAATGAATATTTTTAAATAAGAAGTGGGTAAATTGCTTCTTTAAATCATATTTATTTCAATTTAAAATGCACTGTTTTATTTTATAATTTTCAATCCAAATAAACGTTATTAATACCTCATTAATTGAATCACGTCGTGAATGTTCCATTGGAATTACTTACCTATTGGAATTTTCAAAAAATCATTCAATTTATTATCTATAATAATTAAAGATGAAATTATCATTGATATTCTTTATAACTTGGAGAATCTTACCAAAATTGGTATTGATATGTTTACTCAATACTTTCTAATTTGTAACTTAAAACGAGACTAGAGTAATGTGGTGAAATTAATAATATAAAGGAATCCTCTTAAAGATCATGATAGATCTTTCAATTTACACATATTTGTTTAACCACTGCCTTATTGAAATAATTTTTTGATTTCTCCTTGAAAACATCTTGGAGATGAGACTTCATGTTTATTTCATCCATGATGTGGTGTAGTGACTACAATTGACACCACACATTGATGATGGAATAATGATATATCTATTATATTCTTTGTAAATTAGTCTTCTGTATGCATTTTCACCCTCACTTCTTGAGAAAGTTCAACAGTGTTGGGGACATTTGAACCTTCAGTTTCATACATCATAATACTATGTGAAAGTGCCCATATTTTTCTTAGATACACTTGAGAGTGTGGACAACAAAATTTTCCATTATAATATTGCAGTTTTAAACTTGTGGTATAACATTCCATTTAACTACACAAATAATTTAAGTAGATCTGAACTTTTTATCATAATTACAAGTTAATACATTTTGATTAATTACATAAATCATTTAGTGTTCCCACTATTTTATCAGATTCTACGAACCCTCTTTCCTAGAATCAGGATACTCTATCACTTAAGTATTCTAGTGGAAAGGATCCCAGAACCACCCCTCATAGTCTATAATCTATAGATATGCCACTAATTGTAGGGTTTAATGTCTGATTTTTTCTGGATGACTACTTTAACATACCATTCATTAATTTGTTGAGTGAAGTCCCAGCTTCTTAAAACGAGAGCTTGAGTTATCCAATGCATGCCTCTAAAATGACAAATAGCTAGATATGGCTATTTCATTGATTTAATTTAAGTTATGTCAACCCAAAATTCTTAAAAGGAAACCCCGGTAGTAAGAGGAACCCTCAGATATGGCATGACTGACACTTCAAACAGTAAATTTTGTCCAAATCTAAATGAAATAAGTTTTTATGACTTATTATATCATTTCAGGCATTATAATTTTCAATGTGATCAATGTAATCATTTTCTATTTTTAATAGAACGTACTCTGTGATTGCACTCACAAATTTTCATGCATGAAATAGAAATATATATCACGTCACATGTTTATTTTATCTTGCATTCTTGTTTATTATTATTCTATGTGTCCACTCTCTAACTACACATTCACAAAATAATATACCAGGAAAAATAAAAAGACAACCTGATCATGAGCAATTACTAATGGTAGATTTGTTGGGTGAAAAATGGACCAACCAAAAACAAAGGGACAATACATTTATTCATGAGGGTCACAACTTGAATAGAAACATCTGCTCATCCATTGTATCTGACTCCATTCTGGTGTTTTTCAGTCACTTGGTGAAAAATGAATTACACCTCGTATCGTCATTGTAAATCAATACTTCATGCATGCGAGGGTATTTCATGGTATAAATAAACAAACCAGATAATGGTTGCGCATAACCTTATACATATAATGACATTGGGATGATACACAGATCGCCTTTTATTTAACTAATTATTACAAAAACATTGCAATAAAAAATCAATTAAATAAAATAAATAAACAAGCATTGGACATTCCTTGGTAGGTATCCAGATCCATATCATTGTACACATTATCTTGTGTATATTAACTAAATGAGAATAAAATTATACATGTGTTAAAATAAATTTTAGGGTATTAAATTGAATTAAAAATTTCACTCTAATTTTTAATTCAACAAATATGTCGTTCGATCACAATTAATTAATTTAATTTTAAAAGTAGAATTCAATAAATTATTTAAATTAATTTAATACTAAACTATATTAAATACGGCTCATTAGATTTTATTAACAAAAAATTAATATTCAATTAATTTAAATCTCAACTAAAATTAAATCAATTATTTTAATTATTTTTTGATTATATTAAATCACATGGGCCCATAAAACTTTGGCTAGGGCCTGTGTGGAGCGAGGCGAACCTATGTAGGCCCAGTCCGAGATATACCGACCCCGTGCATGGGTGTTTCGGGATGGGTTAGTTTGTCGAAGCCTGTTTTAGGCTAGGTATACCCGCTTGGGACTATTTCAGGGAAATTCAATTTCCCGACCCACTTGGAGGACTGAGTTGTGGCCATCGTTTTAGTCTTCAAGCTACTGCGACTTAGATGATGCACACCGGTGCGTTGGAGCATGCGGCATCATGGTTGGTGCGGTCGCAGGTGGACTGGTTTGGATGCATCCCAGTGTGGCTTTGCATAGTCGGAAGGAATGCAAGAGGAGGGCAATTCCACTGAGTGGTGCTGGTGCGGGATGCCCAACAGTCGGTCACCAGTCCAAGGCACCATAGCGGTCAACACTAGAAGTGACATCCACGACTTTGTCGTAGCTGGAGGGAGGTCCAACTGGTTGATCCCAAGGTAGAGAGCAGTGTAGGAGGTAGGCCTGGCTTGGCCTCAGCGCCTCTACACCAAAAAAATGGGGAGATGGCCATCAGCAAGCTTGAAGGGTGGCTCCCAGTCTGAAGAGGCTAGCGTGATGGCTACTCTTCGAGCAAAGAGGTGATGGATGGGAGGGTGAACTTGGTTCTTCGAGGTGGTCGTGACCCATGGATGTCGTCGGGGTGCGGCGACACTAGTGATCCTATGTAAAGGGGGATGCCTAGATGGGGCGAGGGGCTAGGCAAGCTGGAGGCACATGCTAAGGTTCTCAAGGAAGCCTTTTGGAATTGCATCACGGGCGTGGTGCGCGTCACTTGGGTTTCTTTTTTACGTTTAAAAAAAATTCCAGAAAATAGTTAGGTCAAAAATATTCTTAAAAATGCACCTGAAAGGCGGCATTCCGATTGCCGCCTGTGCATTTCGGGTGCAATATGGCATCCACGATGTCGCCTTTCCCCTAATTTTTTTGATTTTGTTTTATTTTTTAGTGTTCTTTTGTTTATATATATATATATATATACAAAACTAAAAATTTCAGTAGAATTTCTCTATTATTAAAGATCCAGTGCTACAGCCATTACAACACTCTGGATTCTGAGAGAAACCATTACCCAGGCCTCCATTTTATAAGAGGGTTTTCCCTGAAAATCATTCTGTATTTTCGATGTGGGATTCAGGTTCTCCCTTTCATGCACTTTACATTCTGCATTTCCGATATGGGATTCGATTTCAAGTACGTGACTTTGAAATAAAATAAAATATAAACTATATAGCCAATATAAATGAAATTTTAATCATTGATTAAACATATTTTAAATAGTTCAAAACAAAAAGAATTTCCCCAAAAATGTTGATGAACATTAATATATAACCTTTCAAAACCACCTACTTTAAACGTAAAAATGTTTCAAGTTTGTGAATTTGGAAGACAATAAAATATAAACTATAATACTAAAATAATTGAAACATTAAAAATGGACTAAACATATAATAAATAGTTGAAAAAAAGTAATTTCTAAAAAAATGTTGATGAAAAGTAATTTATAAGCTTTTAAAACCGCAAACTTGAAATATAAAATTTTTCAAATACATGAAGTGTAAAGACCATAAAACATAAAATAAAAGACCAATATAAATGTACCATTAAACATTTATTAAATATATATGAAATTGTTGAAAACAAAAGTAATTTCTAAAAAAATGTTAATGAAAAATAATTTATAATCTTTCAAACCCGCCAACTTGAATCTTAAAAATGTTTCAAGTACGTGACTTTGAAAAATTATAATTATATTGCTAATTAACTAATTAGTTATTATATAATTAATAGTTATATTAATAATTATCAAAATAATTTTTATATAAGTAATAATTAATGAGTAATAATTAATAATTAATAATTAATAATTAATAATTAATAATTAATGATTAATGATTTAATGAATAGTTATATTTAATATTTATATTACTAATTACCGAATTAATAATTAATAATTACTTATTAATAATTATTAATTACTAATTACTAATTATAATGAACAATTATAAATAATATTTATTTTACTAATTAACTAAGTAATAATTAATAATTACTAATTAATTAGTTATGATTATTAATTATATTTCTAATTAACTAAATAATTATTATATATGTAATAATTATATTACTAATTAATTATTATATAATTACTGATAATATTACTAATTAACTAATTAATTATGAAATATTTAATTATTATTAATTACTAATTAAAAATTATAAAAATTATATTTAATATTAATAATTCTAATTAACTAATTAAATATTATATAATTAATAATTATATGACTAATTAACTAATTAATTATTATATAATTAATAGTTATATTAATAATTAACTAATAAATTACTATATAAGTAATAATTATTAAGTAATAATTAATTATTAATAAATAATAATTAATAATTATAAATAATAATAATAATTAATATTTATAATTAATATTTATATTACTAATTAATAATTAATAATTACTAATTAATAATTAATAATTAATAATTAATAACTACAATGAATAAATGTAATTAAAAATTATATTAGTAATTTACTAATCAATTGTTATATAATTATTAATTATATAGCTAATGAACTAAATAACTGTTATATAATTAATTATTAATAATTACTAATTAATAATTATAATGAATAATTATAATCAATATTTATATAACAAATTAACTAATTAATAATTAATAATTACTAATTAATAATTAATAATTAATAATTAATATTTATAATGGCTAAATATAATTAAAAATTATATTACAATTTTAGTAATTTATTATTATAAAATTAATAATAATATTACAAATTAACTAACTAATTTTTATATAAATAATTATTAATAATTAATAATTAATAATTATAATGAATAATTATTATTACTAATAATATTACTAATTACTAATTAATAATTATAATGAATAATTATAATTAAAAACCATATTACAAATTTACTAATTAATTATTATATAATTAATAATAATATTACTAATTAACTAATTAAGTTTTACATAATTAATTATTAATAATTACTAATTAATAATTATAATTACTTATTATAATTAATTATCATAATTATAATTAACTAATTAATTATTATATAACTGATAATGATATTAATAATTAAATAATTATTTATTATGTAGTTCATAATTATATAATTAATAATTATATTATTAATTAAGTATTATATAATTAATTATTAATCATTAATAATTAATCATTAATCATTAATCATTAATCATTAATCACTAATAATTAATAGTTATAATGAATAATTATAATGAATAATTATATTACTAATTAAATACTTAATTATTATATAATAATTTTTAATAATTAGTAATTAATAATTAGTAATTAATAATTATAATGAATAATTATATTACTAAATAACTAATTAACTATTATATAATTAATAATGAAATTACCAATTAACTAATTAATTATTATATAATAATTTTTAATAAATACTAATTAATTATTATAATGAATAATTATAATTTACAATTATATTACTAATTAACTAATTATAAAAAGGGCCTCGACTATATCTTTCTCAAAAAATTAACTAATTAACTATTTACTAATTAGTTATTATATAATTAATGATTAACAAACACTAATTAAAAAATTAAAAATTATATAGTTAATAATTATATTACTAATCAACTAATTAATTATTATATAATTAATAATTATATTTCTAAGTACCTAATCAATTATTAAATAAATAATAATTATATTACTAATTTACTAATTATATTAGTAATTAACTAATTATTTATTATATGGTTTATTATTAGTAATTACTAATTAACTAACCAATTATTATACAATTAATAGTTTTATAATTAATAATTATATTACTCATTAACAAATTAATATTTAATTATTAATAATTAATAAATATAATTTTTAATTATAATGAATAATTATAATTAGTAATTATAATGAATAAATATAATTAATAATTTTAATTAATAATTTTAATTTATAACTATATAAATAATTAACTAATTAAATATTATATAATTAAGAATTATAATAATAATTATCTAATTAATTATTATATAATAATTATGAATAATTACTAATTATTAATTATAATGGATAAATATAATTTGTAAGTATATTGCTAATTAGCTAATTAACTATTATATACTGAATAATTATATTACTAATTAATTAGGTAATTATTATATATTTACTTATTAATAATTTCTAATTAACTAATTAATTATTATATAATTAATTATTAATAATATTAATTTAATAGTTAAATAAATTATTATATGTTTAATCCATGTTTTAACTTTAAATTATATTGGTCTTATAGTTTATATTTTATAGCCTTACAAAACCACATAATTTAATAATTTTTAAGTTTCAAGTGGTTGTGAAAGCTTATAAATTAATTTTCATGGACATTTTTTATGAAATTATTTTTTTATACTATTTGTTATATGTGCAATCCGTGTTTTATGTTACATTTATATCGGTCTTATAGTTTTTATTTTATAGGCTTTCAATGTCGCGTGCTTGAAACATTTTGAAGTTTCAAATTGGTCATTTTGAAAGCTTATAAAGTATTTGTCATTAATAAGTTTTACAAAATTCATTTTATTTTCAAATATATGTTTTATGCTTAATCCATGTATTGTGTTTCATTTATATTGGTCTTATAATTTATATTTTATATGCTTTCAAAATCACATACTTGAAACTTCTTATGTTTCAAGTAAGTGGTTTTGAGAGCTTATAAATTATTTTTTATCGTCGTTTTTTATTAAATAATTTTTCTTTTCAACTATTTTTTATATTTTTAATCCATGTTTTATGTTTCACATATATTGTCCTTATAGTTTAAATTTTATAGTCTTTCAAATTCACGTACTTGAAACAGAATCCCACATCAGAAATACAGAATGTTCTGTGCAGAATATGGAGAACCGGAATCCCACATCGGAAATGTAGAATGATTTCCAGGGTAAGCTCTCTTATAAAAAGGATCCATGGGTGAGAGCATCTGTTAGAATCTAGACTGCTGTAATGGAAGTACTACTGGATTTTAAATAGCAGATAAATTCTGCTGAAAATTTTATTTTTGTTTTGTTTTGTTTTGTTTATATATATATATAAACAAAACATAACAAAAAAAATAAAAATAAAAAAATTCAAGATTTTTTTTCTATTTTAGGGGAAAAGAGACATCTAGGATTCCGCCTTTCACCCGATCCCATTGGTGGCATCATGGATGCCGCGTTTGTGGCTTATTTTCGAATTTTTTTAACCCAGCCTGTTTTAATTTATTTTATAAAAAACTTATTTTAAAAAACAACTCCCCTCACTTCCTTGGGGAAGGAGAAGACACACGGGGGATGCTTGGCCCCCAAACCATAACATATTTTTTTGTCTTTTTGAAGGTGACATGCGAAGTAGGTCTCCACTTTTCTTTTTTTTATCAACCCTCCATAGCTTGTTTCCCCCCCACCCTAATGTTTTTTGTATACTTGACCCATGAAAGTGGTTCAACTCCCTTTAACAAAATTTTCCCAAATCTTAATATTTGGCTTTGGAAAAAAAATATTATAATAATAACATTATTATAATAAAATTAATATTATTATTATAATAATACCAAATAAATTTATTATTATAATATTAGAAAAATTATTTTTATGAAACTGATATCAAATCAAAATTGATTTTCCGGTTATTCTTTCATCCACAAGATTTCTTGTCAAAATATGAAAAGCACCAGAATTCAATCCCGATTCTGAATTCAAAACCTCACATTTCTACAGAGTGTCCATCTTATGTCCGATTATGATTCTGTCTATGGTGTTGGGACCGTATCGACACCCTCTTTATATTTTAACTAAAAGTTTCTTATTTCATTTGACATAAAATCATCACGTGTCGCTCTAATACCACTTGTAGGAACTGGGCGTGCAGTAGATGCCCCAAACAGGTGGGATTTTAAATTTTTTCCACTGACGATCGATGTAAACTTATCGAAGTTGGTGAATAGTAGCCCAGTCTTCGACATGGACTACATGTGAAGTGTTTTAAGCACAAAATAAACCATAAAATACCTGGATTAATTCCCAAGTGGCACATGACATCTTCTCATCGTTGGAAATCAATGATCTAATAATCTGACCTCAAAATCCCCTAGATCATCCACACATGCTTTATGAAACTATAGGAATGTTTCTCATCAATGTTTGGGTGCTAACATGGAATTTTGACGATGCCTTCAACGCTCTAACAATCACTGCATCTCTCTTCATACAATGACTGAGAGAGAGAGAGAGAGAGATCTGAACTACATGGATCCAGAGCATCTCTCTCTAGAATGTGGGAGAGTGGAGAGGAGAGAGAATCCCCATGAATAATTTTTCTAGAAACCCCACCTCCAATATTTATTGTGTTTATTTAAAATACCCAGTACAGCCTCACCAACCCCGAATACATAATGCCCAATCAATAAAATTTTATGACAACAAAACCATGTCAAAAATATTATTATCATTTTCTCGTAATATATTAAATATATTACATGACAATTATTTTGTCCAAAACATTACTTTTCATTCCCCTAAATATTAATTGAACGGTTAATAATTTAATATTCATCCATTAATGTATTTACATAAACCCCATTAATGCATTTAACAAATAAATTCAGTGCTCATTATTCTAAACATGAATAATAGGAATTTATTGGTGATCATTTAACCTTGGACAAATTCTAGACCCCAGTGGTGTGGCCCACCATGTCTAAACCTCCTATTCAACTAAATAGGGAGGATTCATGAATATGTGGTTGTGTGTGACCCTCTAGTCCATTATCTCGATAGTAGTGAATAGTATTCACATACCAAGATAGGGATCTAGCTACACATCATGGGCCCTAAAGAGATAAGTATTTTCATAGTAGCGACAACCAACCTACAAGCACACACCGTGTAATATAATCTCTTTGTCTGTAATATCTCATAATGAAAGAAGCACTCAATTGTCATTGACCATTTCTTTCATTAATGTTTGTTGATTTAACTTGATATATTTTCCCTCGACTGCCCGGACCATGGTCTTATAAAGGTACTGCCATCATTATCAACCTTGCCTGACATATATTAATTCCATAACATGGAAGTGAAAAATCATTTCTTAACCATTCAACAAATTACATTCCACCAATGATGCACCCATCACAAACTACATCATTGGGTCTTCATTTCCATTGTTTTCATTTTTCATCAAAGTATACAATAAAATGGCATACATTGTTAAGGATTTCAAGTCACAAGGCCATTCCACATGATCGTATATAGGAACATCCAATGACACCCAAAACATGTAGTGTTCCTATTGGCAGGTCAGTACTCATGATCTCACAACTAGAGATCAACATGTGATAACTTCATGAGAAGAAGACTCAATGCTTGTGATTCCCCAGCACCTGATAGTAGAACATCTACTTTGTCGAATTGGTAAGATGTATCTATACCATAGAACATATATTCAAGATTAATGTCATAATATTTCAAGGTTCTCATTATATCCTGAAATATTTCATAACCTTTCTATATGACAATTAATAATTAGAAATTACCATTTAAATAGTGGATGTAGTAAATTCTACACTATAATGGTAAAACATCATCATGTATATATAACTATATATAAGATATAGAAATCAAAAGCACTAAATAGTTGGGTATGGGGAATCAATTATTTCAACACCAAATCCGTTGAAAATATCTTGAAAATATCCTCTTTTGTCTGAATTTATCTATCAAATATACAATCCATTTTAGGGTGATAATCAATACTAAAACTCAGATCAATATCAAATGACTTCTAAAGGATTCTCCAAAACCTTGAGGTAGACCTCATATATCGATTAGATATAATGTATACTAGAACTCCTTGTAGTCTAAATAAATCTCTTATATAAATCATGGTGAGTTGGTAAAGATAGAAATTATTTTTGATAAAAATGAAATGAGATGAAGTTGTAAAGTGATCAATTACCCCCTGATGGAATTACTACCTATATATGTAATGGGGAATCTAATGATGAAATCCGTGGTTATATTTTCCCATTTCCAATCTGTCATGAGAAATGGTTTTTCAAAACCCTTATACTTATTTCATTCATGATTTACCTATTTTCATACCAATCATTGAGATAAAAATTATATAATATCTTTATTTATGTTACCCCACTAGACGTTTTACTCCAGATCTCTATACATCTTAGTGATTCATATATTGATAGAGAAGTATGATTTATTCACACCATCTAAAAGTTAAAATTTCTTCCATTGTTTTAATGGGTTACATATTTGTGTTCCATACATTATAATCCATATTTAGTGAAGTTAAACTTGGGAATATTTTCTATATTTTACTGTAGCACTTCATTGTAATAATGTGAATATTTTATCTTCTAACAAATGGACGGTCAAGAAGTTATTTGAGCAAGGTAATATGAAGTTACTTTTATTATCCCCATGTCCATTATTTACATTTCCATGAAGATTGAATCCCTTGTAATCTTCACCATGGATAGGGTTGTGGGATCCTTTCTATTTATAGAATCTTCCACATGGTGTTCCATCGCAGGATGGAAATGGATTGAAAATACATAATCTTCGATCATCTATAAACAACATCATTGGTTCATTTTGAGCTTATTTTTTGTAAATATAAACTTGAGGCTTTTATGATATATATATCTAACACACTACTCCCCATAGAGATAATTTCAATAAATATTCTATTTGATGATCACTACATCCCATTCTAGATCATCTGTTGGGTAGTTCTATTCATGGAACATTATATTTTAAGAGTCATAGGCTTTAACAATCTCATATTTCATGACTAAAAAAACCAATTCCTTTTTTTACTCATCACTATAGATCAATAATACATCCCCATTGGTGGGTATTTTTAGTACAATAATAGTGATAAAAATTTTATTTAAATTTGTAAATAACTTCTCACATTAATAATCCTAGGAAAACATGAATCAATTCTAACTTAGCTTCATTTGTGGGATTGAAAATCCAGAGATATTTCATAGAAAAAGTGATTATTGTACCCAAATAATCTATAGAAACTGCAGATCTCCATAACATATATTCGTCAGGATCATCTTTCTATTACCTCAGTTTTTGAATGTTATTCAAATATCTATTTATTAGTGATAACATACCACATTATTTTTAATTGATTAATCCAAAAAACCCATTTATTTTACTCGACATATAAATTTTTTTCCATGATTTTTTCAGTGTAATATTGAAATTCTCTTCCTGATTCTCAATTATTTTGGAGTAGATAATAATATTTTACGTAATGAATTTGAAAATTTTATTGAGGTAATATCTAATGACTCAATAAATCTAGTATATAATGATAGATAGAGAATTATTTATTCCAAAAAGAATCACTAGGAACTCATAGTGTCCTTACCATAAAAAAATATGTCATATGGATATCATTCTTCTTTAACAATACTGGATAATATCCAAATTAAAGATCCTCCTTGGAGAAGTATTGGGCCCCACATAGCTGTTTGGATATCTCATAAATCCTACATAGCGGATACTTTTTCTTTATCATGATCATATTTAGCTCATGATGGTCTATGAAAAGGCATATTAACCCATCATTCATCATTATGAAGATGATCAGTGAGCCTTGTAGTGAAGCACTTGGGCATATAAACCCTTTATCCAAATTTTTTGGTAGTTTTTTATTTAACACATCAAGTTCAATAGAGGACATTATTAAAAGAGTATTGGATAATGGTAAGGCTTTAGGAATATGTTTTTTTTGAGAACTCAACATCTTACATAGGAGTAAAACCAGGAAACTATTACAGAAACACATTAAAAAATCCCTTAAAAATGGTATTGTTATCAAGGATAAAATTTTCATTAGTTTCAATCATTTGATCCAGATACACTTCCTCAAAAGGTAATAAAATTTCTCCTTGAGATGATGAAACCAAAATATATTCATCTTCCTAATTGGACTAGTATACAATCAGGGGTATATTTTTGATATGGAGGTTGATTTCATTCTCTCAAAATTTTTTGTTATATCTATAAAAGAAAATCCAACCGATTACTAGAATAGAATTGAATTCCACTAAAGGAAGTATCATATGGTTTTCTAGAAAATTCATCAAAAATATATAATTGGGTATGAGTTATATGGTTGGGATGAAATAATTTATACAAATTCAATATTCAACGATAACTCGACTTCTATATTTGGATGTGGTGTTTAAATATTTCTACTTAACATGCGTGATATGATAGAATTAATAGAACCCGAATCAAATAATATATTTTTTCCCATAATGAATAACTAGTACTCCTATCATCACTTTTTTACTAGGATCATCCTTAATATTTATGGTCACATAACCCCCCTATTTTTCTTTTGGAATTTTTGGTTAATTTTGATGGTTATCATCAAAAACCCGTGTATTAGTGCATTGATTCAAATAATGTTCCAACTCCTTGAAGATGGAACCCTGGAAAACATACTAAGGGTTAACCTGATCAGTCCAATATTCCATCACCTTAAAGGGGTTTTCCCATTAACAATCCCTATATAGGTTCTCCATATTACCACACCTAATGAAATTACTTTTCCCCATTAAGAAATTTATTGGATACTTCTTCCCACACTTTTGATAAATGGGATGCTGGAATTTTTTCCCCTTTAGATTTATAAATAGAACCAAAAGAAATAAAATCTATTATTCACCTAATATATATATACCATTTAGGACAATGATATTAACTAATCTACATTTCAAATATGAGGTCACATCAGACAATTTAGACAAAGTTTCCAAAGTCTCAAATCAACAAATATTTTCTAGACTCAGATTTATCCCAAAAAAGAAGAGGAAAAAATTACTTTTATAAGAGATTTCAAACCCATAGGAGTATCATGATTTTCTTGTGAAGTTATCCTAATTTTCCTTGAGGGATTCATCATTATTACTCAAGAGGCTATGGAAATATAACTCTATTTCTTTTAGAGAGGATGAGGAAAATATTTATCATAAAACATTTTATAAAATCAAATCCACTTTATCACATAGATTTCATCATAAATATTTTTCTTCTTGATATAGATTAACTAGATATTATAATGTACTTTCATACGTTAAAATTACTATTAGAATTTATCTTTCATAAAGCATCGAAAGATGGAAAAAATCCTTTCGATGGAGTAGATCCATTTTTCAATGATTAAAGGATCGAATGATCCACTGAAATTCTATGGCCTTTTTTACATAAATATATCAATTACATCATTACCCTTTTTAGGGGGATGTGCATGATCATCTGAATTTAATTTTATTTTGTCAAAACATGTGTTTTTTAAGAATTTATTTTCACGATTTTCTAATTAAGGCTCCCATCCGAAGTGCCATGTCATTTTGATAATCATCACATCACCCATCACATTGATTGTTGACTGTACTTCCCATATTTCTAGCCATTGAAAAAAATTAAGGTGAATTTACTGAAGATAATGTTTAAAATATTAAACTCATAAAAGGTAAAAATTGAAAAATTAAAGGATAACTATTAAAACAAATATTTTCCTTAACCTATGAATTTTTAGTTTTCAATGTATATTACCATTGATATTTTTTTCAAAATAAAATAATATGTGAATTTTTGTTCCCTACATAGTGTTTTATAAAGATCATTTAAATTTAAAAAATATTATCCCTAAAGATTGTAAAATTAGGAGGGCAACTAGGAATTTTTATCATGAAACATGTGATGATAATGTCATGATTAATGTATCCTTTTTGTGGTTATTATCCCTATGTAAAATTATTTTATAGCCACATCCACTTGTAATTTCCATAAAAGGATGTAATTTCTTAGAAACCACATACTCTATACTTTACCAACATGTAGGTTTGTTTTTCAATGTATAATATTATCCCTAAGGCATTTATTAGCATTTTTAAAACCAAATTCCTAAAATAATTTTACTTCAATGTGATAAAAACTATGAAAACTCATATATTCTGTTGACCATAATTCATGATTTATTACATAAAGGTAAACATAATAAAATCCCATAATATCATGGGGCCTAGTTTATTTTCAAATATATGAACATAACATAATAATATGAACATGTATACAACATAATTATTTAAAAATTCAATTACATTCTATTTAGTTCCATTTTCTTGTAAAAATTTATACAAAACATTGTAGGGATACATAATTTGAGGCCTAATCATCAAAATCAAAACAAGTTCATAAATTTCTATTCCACATAGACAATACCACCTAAGAAAAAGTTACATTACTTTTAACCCCATGACTATAAAGTCTAATTTAACTAAGTATAATACCCAAATAATTTAATTAAGATAAAATATAGTATAATAACATTTAGTGTAAATTTGGATGGGTATTTACTACACAAATGTTCAAAATGTAAAATTTTAGGATAATTTCCCCAACACAACAAGTGTAAAAAAAGTTTCATTAAAGGGTTAAATATAGTGAATGAGGTCTCGCATCACATAGAAATAATAATAATGGTAAGACGCATGGGTAGAAACAGACCCAAATATGAAAATTTTTAAATCAGAGGCACAATATGAAGAATGTTCTTGAATAAATAATAGAAGGAAAGGGTCCCTTACATAATGGGGCATCTAAAAAAGATTATAATGAGCTTCTTAATTTCTTTAGGATAAATTTGGAGGTCTATATAGAGGGAAAGAAATATTAAATTCATCATTATAGGGTTTTAAGTGACTTATAATTGGATCTTGTGTAAATTTTAATAGAAACAGAAGGGGAATTCTTTATTAATTTGTAATCACTGGTTTCATGCACTATATTATAAGACAATCAAAACAAAAAACACTCATTTTTTGTTTTTACCATGGTTTCATACAAAGAGAAGTTGTTTTTAATATTTTATAATTATAAGAACAAGGCATATAAAAATAGTAAACCTTGGTGATGTGGATGTGATTCATGTCCTTGCATAATTAATTTTTAGGCCTTTAAATAAAATATTGGTTTTGGAGGATTCATTATGGGTTTATAAAATTATTAAAATAACTTAATAAACACATTATTTTAAGGGAAAATATAATTTTGATTATAAATACTCTTTAAGGTATTTATTATATTAGTCTGCAGATGTTATTATGTCATAATACATATCATATATTTATATTGTATTTACATTTTGTTGAAAAAACGAATTGTCTTTAAAAATTATGAATCATTATTTGTTAATTTATATATACTGAGTTAAAAATATTACATATTTTATGAAGATAATTTTTCGAAATATGAAAATTTATTCTTTTAAATAAAAACACCATTTTATTGAAAATTGTGTTTTTACAAAAATATTAGTATTATGACCCTTATAAAAATTATATTTGACATCATTAAATTTTATGATTTTTTATATTTAAATATATATTATTTAATAAGAATATTTTTTTAATATAATATTGATTTCAAATATTATATAATCCATCAAAAAGGGTGTCTCTATAGATAGTATATATTTTTCAAATAATACGAGCGGAGTTTCATTGTATATAAACCTTGTTTTTATCATATTGAATATTTAATCATTTATGATGTAATAATAAAAATAATAAATAAAATAAATAGTTTTTTAAAAATTAAAAAATTCAAATTTTTAATATTTTTTCTACATTAATAACCCATTATTATACTAGAATATAGGTTTATGATACTTTGTGCAATGGTGGCACTTGTTTGGGGGGTGTTCGCCAAATGTGGTTTGGGCCATAGTTTCGATAAGATTGAACTTCTCTTATAAAAGACACATTACTGATTTAAATATTTAATTTTATTCTAGTATTGGATAATTGATAATTCCAATGATTCTATCTCCCTTATAAGCTCAGATAAATTTTCTTTATAGGGTATAATCCAACTGGTCGATGCCATCTTGTCTTTCGTCTTAGTCAATTTGATTTATTGTAACCATTATTTTTAATAATCAAAATGGTAACTATACAATGACTATTATATCAATGGTTTTGATGTTTAATGTTATTTAAATATGAAAGGATGAAAATAAATAATGTTCCAAAATAAAAAATATTACTGCATACATTTTCTACAACTTTATTACATAATAATTAATTTATCCATTTGAAAATGAAAAATAATTCAAAAATGTTAGGGTTGTTGCATCTATTACATTCCTAAATTTTTTATCATTAACCTCATCATGGTACCCATAAAATACATATTCATGTAAAATAATTGATTGATATATTTCTATAAAAGAACCAAATCCATAGTATGATTATAATTTAAATCATATATTTATGAAACATTAATATGAGCCTTTAATATAATTAAGAATATGAGGATTTTTATATAACATAAGTAACCTATATTAGAAATCTTATAAAAAATATTAACCCAAAAAAAATATTTGAAAAAGGAATGTACTTTTATATTCATTTTTTATCATTAAGAAATGAAAATATAAATAGTTTATCCACCCTTTAGTTATGCTTAATGCATGATCCAAATAAATATTTATACAAAAAGGGACACCAACCTTAAGGAAAATCTCAATATCATCCAACCCATTGTCCCAAAACTATAACCAATATGATTATTAAACTCAAATTCCAAAATATTCACACTCATTAACTTCCCATAAGGGATTCTATCCATTTTTCACATACTTATAATAATAACATATTAATTTTCAAATATTCATATTATAAAATTTATCTAAAATATATATTTATATTTATTTATTCAATCATATATAATCACTCTATAGACACATAAAACAATAACAATATTAATTATAAATTAATCATAAAACAAAAATTTATTGGTCTACCATCTAAAACCAAATATGGGTTACACTTCCCCAAATTATAATAATCACTCGTTAAATAAATTTTGAATCGGTGTTTCTTGACCACACCTATCTAAACTTCTCTATAAATTTATAAAAATCACATGTATAATTTTATTTCATTTCAAAATTTGAATTATCATTTTTTATTACGTATTAATCTAATAAAATCCATCAAAATATAATATATTTATTTTACATATACAATAATACTTGTTTGGTTTCAAATATATATTTTTTTGAACATCATTTTTTATCAATCATCTCATAAAAAATTCAAAAATTTAATTTACTATAAATATTAAATTGTGAGTTTAAAATGTTTTAATTATATTTAAATTTGAGAATCCCATGGTATTCCAAATTATGTATAATAATAAAACGTTAACCCTAGTTTTATCCGTAGATGAACTAACAAAACCTTATCCACCATTTAATTAAAAATATTTTTATTCCATTTTATGATCCATAAAAAAATCAATCAAACTTTATGTAGATTAATAGAAAATACAATTTATTATAATTTACTAACAATAATAATTATTATTTGATTGAACCAAACATTTTCAATATTTTTTAGGAAAAAACAAAAAATTTCCATAAAAAATAACCTACTTTTCATAAAGACTACATTAAATTACAAATCCTCAATTTCAAAATTCCAAAAAGTAAAATATAAAAAAATGTATATATGGATTATATTATCCTCCAATATTTTAGAAAAATAATATGGATGAAAGTTTGATTGACAAATGTATAGGAGAAAAAAGGATGGAAGAAGTAGGAAAAGAGAGGTAAAAGGAATCCATATCCCAATTATACTCCAAATGAGCCCATATATATTTGTAAATATATTTATATGAAATTATATAAAATACCCTTATCTATTATTATTAATACCATAATCCCGCTATATATTTAGTATCCTGTAGTGGGATTTTAGTGGTACCACCATATTCATTCTGGCTCACCATTGGAATTTTGATGTTATTAATAATATCTGACTAAGACATTATTTATTTGATATACTATATAATTATAACTTCCATTACATCTCTAAATATTATATGATACTTTTATAGATCTCTCACTACCAATGGATATTATTAATCCTCCCAATGTTCTATTTTAAACATTCCTTTTAAAAATTTCTTATTTAATTATTTCTTTAAAAATATTGGGGCTTTATTGAAACCATTTCAACCATCATGTGAAATATAGATAATAAAACCTAAAAAGATTTAGTTTTTCCTTAATAAATATTGAATCTATATAAAAATTAATTTTTAAAATTAATAATTATTTCTAATTAAATAATATAAAATAAATGTTTGAATTTGTTATTAGTTTTATGAAAATATTTTATCATGTAAATAAATAATTTTGATAACATAAAATATAAGTTTGATGTGTTTCAAAATTTTATTATACTATAATTTTTTTCACAATCCATTGATCTCATGAATTACGTTTCCTTATGAGGCATTATTTATATTGTTTAATTATTTTCTAGTAGGTATGAAGCCCATTAAAAGCGGTTTGGTTTTTTGAAATCAAAATGTTAAATAAATTTTTCTTACATTATTAATATTTTCTAGGGAATATGATTATGTATCTTGTAGTTTTATTAATCCTTATTGATATCTCTAAATTTTTGGGAGACATGATTTTCATTTTATTCATATGGAATTTACTTAAATATTAATTAATATAATATGTTTTTTCATGATCTTCTTAAATTATGTGTTTTTATGGAAGAGTTAGAATTTTAATGAAATAGGGAATAATTTGGAGCAAAAGATTGCATTTGGGGATGTTTTTGATTCATTCATAAGTAATTTAATAAATAAAATATAATATTTAAGATTGATGAAAGAATAAATGATAATATAGATTCATGTTCTGAAAGAAAAATTCATTTAATAAGACATTCATAGCATGATATCACAACTCAGAATTGGAGATTCAAGTCGAAAATGAGATAAATACTCTGGAAAACCACAACTGAAATCATGAAACAAATATTCATGATGTAAAAATATTAAAACAATCATAACATGATAATAAATGGTGAGAAATGAATAATGGGGGTGAGTCTTGGAAATTTAGGGCATGACATCCCCAATCACACTGTGAATAGTTCCTGGAACGTGGAAAACTATTATCATCTACTAAAAAATTCACCATGGGGATATATGATTCATGATGTGGGTTGGTCACATTAGTAATTATAATTAATTATGTGTTTCTCATTAAATAGTATTTTTATACCCATTTGACCTGATAATGTGATGTAAAACTTGGAGGCTTATAAATAGATTATATCTACCAAAGGAAATAAAAATTTATAATGATAGATTTTACCCCTGGGAGGCTTTAAATAGGTTTATAACCATGGGACCATTCTCCATATATAGGATTTTCATTTATATTTTTTCATTTTAATTTTCTTTAAAATTATGAATTTTGAAATTCATTCAATTCATTTTCTCACTTTTATTTTCTTTGTTATTATCTCTTTTTTTTGTAAATTATGGTGGTATGTATTTAATTTATTTATTTCCCAATCTCTCTTTTTATATTATTTATAACATTTGTTTTAGTTTATTTTTCATTACATATCATCAGATGATGAGAGGTTAAATTCATAGGTGATTGTAGATATAACTAAAAGTGATATGTACCACATTATTTAATTTTATCTTAACTTTGTCAATAACATTATTCTATAAGTGTTTCACTCCTACCAAATCAATTTTGTTTATCATTATTTCACTAAAAATATGATATTTATAAATTAATCCCCATTTAAATAGAGATGATTCTTATATGAAAAGATCGTAATATTATTCTCTCTCACTACAACTAATTAATTACATTCTAATTATTCTAGTTTTTCATATATGTAGGGTCAGGATGCAAGGACAGCTTCGACAATAATTTTCAAAATTAATATTAAATAAAATAAATGGGTTTTTAGCTATTTAAACAATTATATTTCAAGAAAAGTGGAATTAATATATTTATATCTATTCAACCGTGAAATATATTGACCATAATTTTTCCCTTTTTTCATTACTTTATTTTAGTTTTAATATGTAGTTTAGATATTTAAAAAAAAGGGATGACCTAACATTTGGTCAAAAAATTTCATTGTGATTTCCATCACTCAGTGGGATTGACCCCATATTTCTTTAATTATTTGAATTTATAATTAGTATGATTCTATAGAAATATAAATTTGTAAATCAGTATTGAACCAAATGGATGTAATTCCACATTTCAAGCATACTAAGTTTTTTGCATCATAGATAGGAAGTAGTGATAGGTTTAAATGATCTAGAGATCGATTTTTGAGGTTAATGAAACTTAGTATATCATTTTATTTACTAATATTAGTCTAGATACTTTTTTAATATTTATTTTTCTATTTTATTTTACTAGTAATTGAGGGTGTTCTGTAAAATGGAATTCACATCATATTAGTCTTTTGTTTCACCAACACCAGGATGTTATGGATATAAATGAGATTATATTACGTGGGAAACACAATATTGTGATCTATAGTTACTTGAGGAAGATTTGAATAATGAGTCATATTATTTTAAATATGCTGAATTCCAACACCAATAGTTAAACAACACCTACTAATAGGCCAAGATAAGTGATTTTGACTATAATTTATACCAACGTGATTACTAGGATGGATAATATTTCCATAAACAACATAAATTATTGAAACCTCAAGGGAATTATTATGAATAATGAAAACCAATATTATTCAGGAGGTACATTGATGTGACAGATAAGTGGGTGAATAATAATAAACAAAAACTCATAAAATATGGAGAAATGAAAAACCAACATGATCACATTATATAATATTGAAATTCTCTTCTAAACATCCTATCATTAATATATAATACAAGGATAAAAATTTAAGAATTAGACTAGGTGGTGGAAAATGTAATATATATGGATGAAATGGAGGAAGGCGTTCTTCAAAAAAAATTGATGTGGGATAATAAAGAAGACTATTAGAAGCATGATAAAAATTCAAAAAATTATGAACCTTAGGCACATGAATAAGAAGTACTGGAATAATAATAATTTTTCATACGCATACAGCAAGAAGAATAAAATAATGATACTATGGTGTAGTAGAGATAATAAATATGTTTATATTTTTGTTTTCATTAAACTTATCCTCGTGTTTTTTCCACCACAAGAAGTAGTAAAAAAGAATCAATGGAAAATATAGAGAACATGTACCCTTAAAGCGTGGAATTTAAATTCATGTCTATAATCCAACTCGGTAACTTTATTTCATTCTCCAATTATATGAAGAAGGTAAAAATTATATCTATATAAATTAAATATGAGACACTAGGAGGTAACTTATTTTTTTAAATTCATTTCCTATAATTAGTTTCATTTTAGATGATTAGTTTAATAACTATTCTCATAGTTGTTTCCTTTATCTTTTTAGACCATTTTATATGAATAATATACTTTCACGTGGTTTCTTTGATCTTTCATATTCCAAGAATGTTATTAAATATTAAAAAATGAAAAAAGTAATAGTTGTAATATTTAATATAATATGAGTACTATTTTTTCTTGATTATATTTTTGTATCCCATGGTTTTGGAAAATAAACTAAATTATTGAATGAAATTAATTAAATTAGATTCACCCAAACAATTATATTTTTTATCTTTTACTAAATAAGAAGGATATTTCTGCACTTATGAGAATTATTATAATATGTTGTAAAAAATAAAATTTCTTCCCATAAATGAAAAATATATTTTTGATTGTTGATGCACAAGGATTTTAATATCATTTTTAAAATTTTCAATGTCAATTTTAATTAAATAGTATAATCTTATTTATTTTTAAGTTTATTTCATAGTTTTGAAGTGTTTTTATTATTTTTTATAGTTTTTACTTATTTATATTTTTAATTTTAGTAGTTTTATATTTTATTAGTTTATATAAATATTATATTTATTTATTCATTTTATTATGTATATAATAATAAATTTATTCTAATACATAACCCTAGTTTATATATATATATATGTAATTATATCTCTTTAATCATTTTCATTATTTATTATTATTAGTGTATAATTATTTTATAAATTATCCACATTTAATATCTATCAGAATTTAATTTTAGTAGATTAGTTACTATTAATTATATTTTTAGTTTATTATTATTTTTATAAATTATTTTCATTTATTTTATTAGTTTTATTTATTTTTTGTTTTATTTCTTAATTTTTTTAGTATTAATAAATGTAGTATTAATTTTAGTATTTTATTATCTTTATTAAGTAGATTAAAATTTAATAGTGGTATAATTATTTTTTGTATAAATTAACATTTTAGCTAACTATTAATTTTGTTTAATTTTCTCTATTATTATATCTAATTTTATATACCTATAGATATTTATCTAGTATAATTTTTTTTAGATGAGTATTTTTTTTACAAATATATTTTATTATTTTTAATATTATTTTAACCTAACATTTATTAATATTATAACATTTTGACACTTATTAATTGGGTTTTCATTTTTCCATTTAGTTTCCTTTTTAAATGAAGGAAGAAGCATCATCATATCTGTCTATCTCTCTCCAATAGAAAACCCTTATTCCAACACCCCTCGTATAGGCGTCATCTCCATGTCAAATTGGTAGTGACTCGCATACCCCCTCTTTTACCATCCACAGTTCCTCTTCATCTTCAATATGTGCAATACATGTGCTGCAAACCTTCTTCAATGCTCTTCCATTACCACAATACCCTAAAGCCTTTCCTCATCCTGTAGTGGACCATCTATGCTTCCCCTCCAAACCCTCTTTCACCCTACTGGGTATGTATCACCTTGACATAGACATACCATCATGAGAATCCATCTTCTCCAGAACACTATGCCTACCCAAACCCAAGCTTCCCCCTTTTACCATGAAACCATGTGGAAAACTTCCTTCCCTATCTCCATCTAAAAAACGGTCACTGACCACGTCTCCCCACCTCTTGGTTGGTGTGAATCAATGTGTCTATCATTGGGGCATGCAGAAAGGTTCACTTGTATTTGGGGATTGTTGAGGGTTGTGGTTTATCATGCGGTGGAAGTGTAGATCGACATGGTCTTTATTTCCATTATGTGGGTATATTTTTCATGATTTATCTTTTTATTACTGCATATATTTTTTTCGATCGTCTTGTCATGGTAAATTTATTAGTCTTGAGGTGATTATTGAGGATTTAAATTTTTTGTGTATTCTATGATAAAATTTTTGTTTATGGTTTATTTTTCAATTGAATTTATTTTCTTTGGAATTTTTAGATGATTAAATTATAATTTCACTAAAATTAATTTTGAAAATTAAAACATTCTATTTTAATTCATTATTTATTTTGTTATACTAATAATGTTAATTATGTTGAATGATTGATGTGGAAATAGGTTGGGAAAATTTATGGGAAAGATGTTGTGTCATTTCTCCATTTGGATCGGTGCACCAATATATTTCGTAATTTATTTGTAATAATAGAAAATATAACATTAAATAATTTACTATATATGAAATTAGAATAGAAAAAATTATTATCTATTTAAATTATAGATAAATAAGTATAAAAAAATTAATCACAATTTTTTTGTAGATGTGTAGTAATTTTATTATGACATTAGCATCCCAGATGGAATTTTATGACTTATAGTTGAACATAACTTTTTCTACTACATTTTTTTTCATTTTTATTTTCAATTTTTAGTTTAACAAAAATAATTTAAAGAATAATAATTCAATCAGTTTTTTATCCTGTGAACATGGTAAAATTAGATAATTTTATTGAGCCAGATATTGTGCTATATATCGTTCAACCCTACTCACCACTTTTGTAGTAGCAAATGGGATTTTATAGTTCTAAAATGGGTTGTGTAGTGATGAACATACCAAATTTATTCCATTATTTCATTGGAGTGTGTGACCATTTATCATGAATATAATATCGAGTAGACCATGATTTAGGTATTATTTTCTTATATTGAGAACAATCATAATTTGGATATGTCAAAAAATGAACAGCCTCTTGATCTAGAACTAAAATATCAAAGGAAAGATAAATATGTAATTGGAAGCTCCTCTAAAAAACAAATACATTCATGATAGAAAAGTGATTAGACTCAAATTCAGAATCTTCCATGTGGACAAGTCCACCACTTCTTCTAAAATTGTCTCAATAATCAAATACCTTAGACTACTATAATACAATATTTGATACCCAACACAATCAGAGTCCACTCAGGAATAACAAGACCCATTTTTCAGTTGAAGCATTTTGAATTAAAGACGTAGATAATAAATCTTTTATAAAAATATACAAAATTTTAGTGTTTGAGTAGTGAATACCCTTATATTCATGTGAACATATTTATTAGAGTCCGTGACACATTTAAATACATTAAGGGTAACTAAATATGCATTGATACTAAGAGTGTTTGTATTCTCATTGAAAGGTAAAGATAAGGATTGGTTGGAATTTTCTGACCCGGATATAATCATAACTTGTTATGTGTTTGGAATAAAATTTTTGGATCAATATTACAAAACTTGTGATTATTTGAAAAATGAGAGATACCTCAACTTCTTTTTTCAAAATTATTACCAATCAGTAAGTGAAATTTGGGAATTATTAAAGTCCATGTTAATGAATTTTCCTTATCATGGGATGATGTTGGGAAAATATATTTAAGATTTCTACTATGGACTTCAACCTGAGAGTAATTCAAAAATTAAGAAATCTTCTAGAAATGAATTAAATTAAATGGGTCTTGAAAATTTGTACACAAAAATTAATAATGTGGAAGAACACGTCTTCCAATGTCCAAAACATTTTTCAAGAAGAAAAGTAGTTGTAAATCAAGTTGATTATCACATATGGGTTGTTTCAAAATTTGAATTAATCAATAAGAGTATCAGAAAATTTTAATTGAGTGAACTTAAGATAGTTACAATACATGTATTTCATGATGAACACTACCCACAAGTTCCTCAAGATTATCCCTTGTGTCTGTATAACATATATGGGAAAAATCGGTCTGAAGATAAATTTTTTAACTATAATAGTAGAAATTTTGGAAAAACTTACAACGAAATTTGGAAATGAAATGAGAAAAATAATGGCTGGAAGGAACCAATGGCTAATTATCCAATGAATTAGAACATGGTTCCACCTGTATTCTGATCTCAATATTCCTTCAGACCCTCGATAAAATCAAAAGATAAAGAATATCAAAATAAATATCAACCACCATTTCATAAAAAACAATAATAGAAGGAGAAATAGAAAAAAGAATACTATTCCCCTACTCTAATGAAATGTCAAAAATATTTGGAAGAATCTATAGAAAAATTTAGGATATTTAATCAATCATGGATTAAATCACAAGATATGGAAAGCCAAAACATAAATTCATCCCTGCACATCACTAAAAATCAATCCAGTCACTTCGCCACACAAATAAAAAACTGACATTATGGGAATCAACTATATAGAAAAAGTTTCAACGTAAGAGATGTGGAAAAATCTATCACATTATGATGTAGAACACAATTTCCTAACAGCCAAATTCATAATGATAATCCAAAAAATGAGTAACCTACAAATTATATTGATAATGGTGATTGAGAAAACAAATAAAAATAACTTGAATATGAATAAGAGGAATATCAAATTAAAGTTTAAATTTGAAAAGGAAATAAAAGTAACAGAGAATGGAAAACATAACGAAAGAATGAAAGATCTCACACCCCCTCCTTGATTTATGTAAAGACTAAAGTAAATCATGTTTGATTTTTAAATTCATAGATAAGTTCAATAAGATTCTGATAAATATTCTTTTTGAAAAATACATCACAAAAATGCTCTAATATTATAAATTTCATAAATAGATTCTATCAAAATAAAGAAAAACAAATAATGGGGTAACCGTAAAAAATCACGAGGAATGTTCAGTAGTCATACCCAAATCCATACATCCTAAAAAATAAAACCTTGAAGTTTCACTATTCCTTGCAATATTGGAGGATGTCATTTAGGAATAGATCTATGAAACCTTATATCTAGTTAAAACCTCATTCCATCTATTTTTTCTTAAAGAATTATGAATAAACTAACTAAAGGCAATGAGGGTTTCCTTGCAGATAGTGGAATGATCAGTGAAGCAACACCAATGAATTATAGAGGATGTACTCATCATGTTTGATAAATATTAATTCCCATCTGATTTTTCCCTTATCATGGAAAAATATAATGACATCCCATTTATTCCTGGGATACCCTTTTTAGAAACATGAATAGAACATGTAGTTTTCCATGTGGGAAAATAAATTTTTAGAGTTGTATAATAAAGCACAACATTTTACCCCTTAAATATATGTAGAATCCCACTAAAAATGAATGTTAATTTTTGAGACTGATTAATTAATGGGATGGGTTGTGAAGGGACATGTTGAATCATGAGTAATTAAACAAGGAAAAAGTGGAGTCAATAAAATCAAAAGAGAAAAAGGAATTCG
This sequence comes from Viscum album, assembly GCA_963277665.1. Lineage (NCBI taxonomy): Eukaryota > Viridiplantae > Streptophyta > Magnoliopsida > Santalales > Viscaceae > Viscum > Viscum album. The sequence goes on along the minus strand of OY728147.1, from coordinate 1,485,654,370 downwards.
TCATAAAAATAGTCATACCTTTGTATATACAAGAGTTCACTTCATTGACTCCATCAATTGAAAATCCTCCAACACTTTCTATTAATCTTATCCGCCAATCCTATGATACAATTAGTTAGGATATTTAAACACATATAAAGTCATCATAAATGATGATCTTTTGAGTGAACAAGAATGTAAATTTCTCAATGTCCTATCAAAAAACAAACTAATGATGGGTTTGATGATAACTAACTTAAAAGGTTTAATTCCTTCCATGTGAACTCATAGAATACGTATTAAAGATAATTAAAAACCATCTAGGAAACCAGAAAAAACACTTAATAACTCCAATGAAATAGGTGGTTAAGAAAGAGGTCATTAAACTTTCTTATAGTATTTTTATATTCCTTATCTTTGATTGTTTTGGGTCATACCATTACAAGTGGTACCTAGAATGGGTGGGACCAGAATGCTTGAGAACTATGAAGGATAATTGACACCTATAAGAATATTGACTAGGTGAAGAGTTTGTGTTGATTATCTAAAATTGGGTGATTCTAAATGAATGGATCTGTTCCCTGTAGAATTTATTAATCAAATACTTGAATGTATATAAGGAAGAAATTAATATTGATTTATTAATGGATACTTATGATATAGTCAAATTGAGGTTACAACCAATGATCTAAGAAAAAACATATTCACTGATCATTATGGTACATTCTATTATCATATAATTCCTTTTGGAATGTTCAACACATCAACCAAATTTCAATGATTCGTGATGGAAATATTCTATGACATGATTGAGAATTTCATAGAAATATTAATGGAATAGTTCTTTGTCACTGGGGATTATTTAGATGAATGTCTCAAAAAATGGATATGGTTTTGGCAATATGTCAATAATTGAATATAAGACTCAATTGGAAAAAATATCACTTCATGATACAATCTGGGGTTGTTTTAGCCATCTAATTTCAAATAATGGAATTGATGTTGACACTGCCATGAAAAGTGAAATTTCTAAGCTACTAATGCCCACAACAGTTTGTTCTATCAGAGGTTTTCTTGGTAATGAATAATTCTAAAAATGTTTCAATTGGGTTTTCCTTATTATTTCCTATACCCATACCAACTTATTAGAAAAATATGTCACATTCCACTTTGGGCCTAACTGATATGACATATTTATATTGTTAAACTATTTCTTTGTTGAGACTACCATATTGATTTCAATAGATTTAGTCAACCATTTGAGTTAATATGTAATGCCTATGAATTGGAAGATAGTGTTAAGTTGGGATAAAGTGAAGAAAGAATATTTCTACCTATCTACTATGATACCTCATGTTGAATAATTCTAAACACAATTAGACAACAAATGGAATTGTGATTTTAATAGATGACTTCATATTCGATAAATTACTGTCTTACCTACTATTATATAATGTAACTGTGTATACAATTCACTGAGACCTATGGAATTTGATGACCTCGAAATTTGTGAAGCTCAAATGCATTCAATGGATATAGTTACTTCAGGAATTTGAAATTGATTTCAAGGAAAAAAAATGGAATTGAAAATTTCATTGATGATATTTTTTCACTCCTAAACCATGACATAAGTGAAACCAATGAGGAATTAATCAATGAAACATTTAATTGTGAACAAATCTATAAAATTAAATAATAAATCCATGGAATATTGATTTCTTGAATTATATAGCTGTAGGTGTGGTACAATAATATTAATATAAGGACAAAAGGAAAAAATTTTGAATAAAGAAAGAAAATACAACTAGTCTAATTCATTACATTTCATGGACTGTGTATATTAAATGATCAGAAGATGCACCACAGATGAATAATTTGATATTGCGCTGAATTTCTTCCAATTTAGAGAAACCATAAGAAACTGTAGAATTCATCAAACAAAATTGAAATGTTTTCTAATTTGGTTTTTTCTGGTCTACCATGCATCAGGATATTTGTGAGTTCATCATGAATTGTGATAAATCCAAAATAACTAGAAGTATAATCTAGAAGCATGAGATTATATAACATTCAATCATAGGAATACAAATTTTTGACATACGGGGAATCCAAATCATGGGTTATTTTCGCAAATCATTTGGAAAATCATATATCCTTTTCTGTGTTGAATACTTGTCAACGTGGGTAGAGGTTGATGAATTTTCAGAAAATAATGCACTAGTGGTCATTAAAATTTTAAAGCAACGAATTTTTTCGTAGTTCAGAATTCCAAGGATCATCATCACTGACCATGGTACCAACATCAATAATTATTTGTTTTAGAAGATAACTACTCTATTTGGATTCCACCACTATGTGAGCAAACCATTCCATCCACAAACCGATGGAAAGCTAAGGTATCAAATAGAGAGATTTAGGGAGTTTTAGAGAAAATAGTGAGTACATCTCATAGATATTGGACACTAAACATGATTATTCAATTTTGGATTTCATGATTACGTACAAAATACCCATCGAAATGTCCTTGTATCACTTGAAATTCATAAAAAAACATTCCATATCCCTATAAAACAATAACAGTAACCATAGTGTTTTTTGAATTTTTTGAATTTTGAATTTAAAACCTCCCAAGAGAAATAGTTTTACAAAGATTAATGTATTAAATGAGATAATGAAGGAGGAATATGACAATGCTTTGATCTATAAAGATAAAAATAGAGAACGACATGTTAAATTGATCCATAAACAAAAATTTTCAACAGGAGACAAATTTATACTCTTTATCTCAAGACTTCAGATCATGGATGGAAATACCAAATCCAACTGGTTGGGTCCTTACACTTTCACAATTGATTATCCCCATGGTGTTGTTGAAATAAACAAAGGGAAGATGACTCTATTTAAGGTCTGTGGTCAATTCCTATAACATTATCACACATAAATACAATAGGTATCATTGAATAATTTAAATAATAATGGGAGGTTTATCATCATTCTAATGAAATAAAACATAACACTTCCTAGGATCTCACCCATGTGTTAATATTTTCCATCGTCTCCATTAGACAACCATTCCACATCTACCTGCACTAACTCATGTAATTTTTTTATTTTTTTTATATTTTATGATTCCAATGACACCATATATATAAACTAATATACCCATATATATAAAATTAAAAAACAACTTTCTTGTCATTGTTTAACCCACATGAAAGCTATTGTACCCTTTTAGTGATATATACCACTTGAATCATTTGGATGTTTGAGCACCTTATTCCTATTTGACATGTTTTGATCCTTGGATTCATGACTTAGATGATTTTTATTAATATTTTATCCCTCAAAAATGTTTTTTAACTTCTAAATTTTATAGACAATTGTCTTCACTCATTCTAATATGTTTTTTCCAACATTTTATTTCCATAATCTTGGGGATTATGTAAAATATTTTCATCATCTTATTTTTATCTTATTCTTAAGAAAATCTCAACAACGTATTTCTTCAGGATAATTACATTCTTTTTCATAAAGTAAATAGTAATTTTGAATGTTTCATTAAAATCACTAAGGAATATGTTTGATTTATTTATCCCATTTGACTCAATGATTCACCCATATATATTCTCTATCATATAGACCGTAAATTCCATCAATATTATTTTTTGGATTATCCCATGGATGATACCCTTCCCTGATAAAATTCATGAATATTTTCATGAAAATTTTCTGTCTAATTTTATGGATGATATTTATTCATAGAGAGGTTTGGTTGAGGATTGGTGTGATATTTCATGCACATGGATTGAAATTATCTCATCAAAATCATATGTGTTATATTTTAAATTAGAGATAGTCATTTTATGTATTTTCAATGGGAATATATTTTGTGTTTCATTCTAGAAATTATTACTTTTAGTTTCATTACACATTAACCCCCATTTTTGGGGATACTTGTAAAAGTGAAGACCCATTACTCCAACAGCTAGAGAGTTTTCTATATGACCTAAATTCACAATGATTATACATCACATGTTATAGTTTTATTCTTTTATTGGGATTTTACATATTTATATTCCATGGGGGTTTTTTTTTCTAATCCTAACATGTTTACCTATCCATTATGTTTGAGTGAGTTGTGTCAGTTCAAAAAGATAATGAATGAAAAAAGGAACATTTCAATTATCAAATGTTTAGGGAAAAACAAAATTTTATGTGAGGAGGAGTGAGATTTGTAGGAGAAATTTGGATTGTTACTTATAATGCATTTATTTCTAGAATCAACCCTAATTTTCCTAATTTTTTAAAAACAAATTTTACGACCCACCACCCCCAGCCTCAGAGACATTTGAATTTAATGTGAAGTGTTGGAGATTGGAGTATTTTTTGATTTACACTAGTGAATATGTTAAATTGATGGAAATAATATGGTAAGAATATAGGTGTAATAGAATTGATCTAACATATAAAAAACTATTTGAGTGATGAGAGTGATGGAGAGGTAGATGAAATTATACAAGAGGGTAGAGGCTATTTTTGGAAATAATGTATGTAGAAGGTTAACTATTTTGAAAATTGAAAATTTAATCAACGCATGCTATTGTATGAATAAAAGGGATTAAAAAATATTGATCTTGTAATTTTGTTGTTTTGATTTGTCATTGGGTGTATTTATGTATTATTTGTCATTTTTTCCAAGGAGTGAAAAATTTTATGTGTGTGGAATTTGATGCACTTGGATTTCAAATACATTATTTAATTTTCATTCTTAATAATAATTAAATAGTTAAAAAAATTTAGTATTTTTTAGGTTTATTTCATTGTTTTATTGTGATTTCATTATATTTATTGTTTTTATGTATTTATATTTTTATTATATTATTTTTTATTTTAATAGTTTCGTTAAATATTATATTTATTTATTTATTTTATTTTTTAAATAATTATTAATTTTATCTAACTTATATCCCTAGTATAATTAATAATATAAATGCATATATGTAATTATATCTCTTTAACTATTTTATTTACTCATTATTATTAGTCTATATTGAGTTATACATTATTCATATTTCATATCGAACACTTTTTAATTTTAGAATTTTAATTAATATTAATTTTTTAGTTTAGTAACATTTTTAGTAATCATTTTAATTTGTTATATGGGTATAATTTATTTTTATATATCTTTTTTTAAATATTTGTATTATAAATAAAAGTAGTTTTAAATTTAGAGTTTATTTTTAATATATTATATTAATATTCAATACTAGTGTTATTATAATGTACATAGACTAAAATTTTTTCTAATAGAATTTTTTTATTTTATGTATTAATATATCATATTTTATATGCCTATATATATTTATCTAGTTTGATTTATATTAGTTGATTAATTATTTACATAAATTTAATTTATTATCATCACAATTATTTTAATCTAACATTTAATAATATTGTATCATTTTTTACTCACATTAATTAGGTTTTCAGTAATTGTATTTCTAGTTTCCCATTTAAATACAGGAGAAACCATCCTCATCAATCAATCTATCTCTCCCTCTATCTTTATTGGAATACACTAAACGCATGACCCCTCGTGTATGCCTCCTCTGCACAACAACTAGTGTGCACCAATCCTTCCCTCTCATTCATCTTCCACCACCCCTCTCCATCTCTCCTGTGTGTAATACCAATACTACAACCCTTCATAGATTCTCCAAAATTACCACACGACACTAAAGACTTTCCTTATCCAGAAGCATACCAGCCACACCACCAATAGATTCCCTCTTCTACTCTATCAGATACACACCACCATGATACAAACATAGAAGCACAAGAACCTATCTCCTCTAGTTCTCCCTTCCTGTAGAAACCATACCTTATACCACTTCGAGTAAAACAACCCAGTAGTACACCTACTTGCTCCTGTAGAATATCTCCCAAGTTAACCCTCCCCCGCTCTACAGATATGCACCCCTCTACTATCTAGTGAATCCTAACCACTGGCCGTCCTCTTCAGATCTGCATCATGAAAGCCACCCACCACCCAAATCTCAACCACCTGAACTATGCATCTAAAACATATCACTATTGAACATCCTCCTCCACCATCAAACCAGTTGTACAGTTATTGTCCCCATAACCATATCAATAAAAAATAGTTAGTGACAACACCTCCTCCATTCCATGTGGGTGTGAATCATTATGGATAGCATTGGCCCATGCGTAGAGGTATACTTGAATTTCAATTTCGAAGAGGGTTACATTTCATCATACAAATGGTGTTCAGATCAACAAAATAATTTTTTCAATAACATGTGTATTCTTCTCATGATTTATGATTTTTTTCCATGCATATATTTTTGATTGTGATGTTAGGTTAAATTTATTTTTGTTGGGGTGTTTACTGGGGAATTAAATTCACTATGTATTCCATAGTGACGTTCTTTGTGATTAAATTTTTCAATTGAATTTATTTTTACTTGGATACTATTCTTCTTAAATTATATTTAAATAGAAATAAATTTTAAAAATTAAATCTGGCTATTATAATTCCTAGATGATTTAGATTTATTGAGAAACATTATTTTTTTTCCAAATGTATTAAAATTAGGTAGCACAACTTTGTGAGAAATAGGTTGTGTTATTTTTTCATTCATCTCGGTACTTGAATGAATATCCATAATTTTTTATAAAACTAGATAATGAGACTTTAAATAAATTATGATATATAAAATGACAATTTAATAAATGATTTTATTTTGGAAGTATAAATAATTAGGAAGAAGATATTTAATCATATGAAATCATATTTTTAATGGATGTATTGTAATTTTATTATTATTTTAGAATCCTAGACACAATTAGCTTACACAGAGTTCATAATCATTTGTTATACTACCTTTTATATTTGATTTATCAATTTTTTGATTTTTTAAAAATAAGTAAAAAATATGAATTCCATCAATTTATAACTCACCGAAATATTATGGAACTTGTTAATTTTACTGAGCTAGATATCATTATCCCTATGGTTTAACCCTGAATTCCACTTTTGTTATATCCATTCTATTTTTAAAATTTCCAAATTAGAAATTTTGAGATGCACACATGAAGTATATTAGAAGTCAAATTATTACTTCAATTTAAATCTTCATAAAAATGATTACGGATATGATTGGTTCCTTGTTATTGATTCCATGAATATTTCACCGACTAATCTATTTTTTAATGTTCATTTCATAACATAATTGAATTTTTTATGTTACCATTGTCAAAAGAATTCTAGAACTATTATTTATTATTCTTTTATGAGAATTTTTTCTGAGTGATTCTTTTGGCATGTAAAACTATTAGAACATTCATTGATTTTTTATGAAATCAATTACTAAATTGATATAATTTTAAATTTATTGAGTAATTTTAATAATGATCCTTATTAACGTAATTACCAATAGTAAATTAATCATACGTAGGCTATGGTAGCCATGTAATACTTGGTGGGGATGATCCATGATACAATAATATATTATCCTTTCATACCAAAAAAATTGTATTTTTATGTTATATAATTGAATGAGTGTAGGGGAGGTGTTGTTATTGTGGAAGGGTATTCAAATTATTGGAATAAGAAATTTTTGTGTGTGTGTATTGATTGGGATGTTATGAAAAAAGATCATGTTATATTTCTTTGTATTTATACTATTTCATCCACATAAAAAATATAAAAATTAAAAAATATGGGTTGATTTTTGGATGGCCAAAAATCTCTATTTACTTTACCATTGTTTTTCTATCATTTGGGGATAGGTGCTAGATGCAATAAAATCAAGGATAATTTTTCAAAAATATTTGAAAAAATTGTTTTTAAAAATAGAAATGTAGAAAAGTATTAGTGCGGGTTTACTCAATTCATTATTCTTTCATGAATGATGAACTTATATTGAGTCCGGGAAGGGGATGTTGTCAGTTTTAAGGGTATATTTTCATTTCACAGTAATTTTGATTATTAAGAATTATACTATAGAGTTTAGATACACATTTGAGCCATATATGGTTTTTAACACCACTACAAACCCACCCTTTTCCTCAGAGTCATTGTTCGTTGATGTTACATTGTAATTATTAATTGAGAAAGTTTTTATCATGGTGTAGTGAATCTTGATTCATTTATAGAGTATAGTTTGAAGAATTTTGTTGATTTATGAAAATAACTCAATGAAATTGTTACCTTGATTGATGAGAATAAAGTAAATGTTTAGGTAATTCATATGTTGCATGGATATTTGGGGAATATGCAAGTCTGTAAGTGAAAAGGGGAAATGTATTGATTTTAAAAATTATAGATGAGGCATGATTTGTGAATTTTTTATTTTGTAGCTTTTTTCTTTTATAATCTATAGTTATAACTTATTTTATGAGAATCATAATTTGAAAGTTCTCTTATTGATATATGAGACCATTGTATTTATGATTTTGATATCTTTCTCAATGATGTTTAAATGTTTGATTATGGGGTAATTGGATATCTTTAAATTACATTTGAACTTCCATGGTATTAATATTATATTTTATTGAATATTAATTTATATAACATCATATTAGTGTATGATTTTCTTTATTTATGTGTTTGTATGCAATTGTGTATATTATTGAGAAATCAATAATAATATTTGGGTAAATGTTGCATTGTGGGAAGTTTTTGGAACATCATGAAGTAATTTTTTTGAAACATTGGAAGCTTGAGGCGGAATAAAATAAGAAATGATGATAAAGATTGAGATCATGAAAGGGGAATCCATAGAATTAGATGTTAATGCACCTATGAAAAAATATAAAATAGAATACTATACGGTAAATGTAGATAAATACATTGGAAATCCACCATCCACATTTTGAAATATGTCTTCACAAAATTAAAAGCATCAGAAACTCGTCAAATTAGAAGAAATGAATAATAATCAATAAATGGTGTGAATCCTCAAAAATTAATTGGGTGACACACCTAGTCACATAGTTACTTTTCATGGAATGTGGAAAAATATATTATTAGCCACCAAATAATTCACTATGCAAATTTATGATTCCCATTATGAATCAATAGTGTCTGCAGCTAAAATTTTGTGGTTTTCCTATTATCATGGGTTTTATAGGATATTTGAACATGGAACCTTTTAATGACCTTGAATATTATAAATATAGTATTCAGGGCAATGTAAATGGAAATTATTTGATAGGGAGTTCTCTACTAGGAGGAGGATTCTTGGATTCCAACCCAAGGACTATTTCTGGTAGTTAAAAATTTATATCATGTTTTTATCTTTTTTATTTTCTATTTAATTCTATGTTTTTTATTAATTCAATTAATTTTCTATCCTAGATTACCTTTTATATTTTATATTTTATATTCAATTTCTAATTATATATTTTAAATCTATTTCTTTTAAAATATCTCCCTTATTTATTCACTATTATGTGGGTTTTAATTTATTTATCATTGCGGATTACCAAATGATGAGTGGCTAAATTGATAGGAGAGAGAATATCTGATTGAATATGGAATTAACCTCATGTTTTAATATTGTGTTTTATCATTTGATAACATGACTCTATAATTTTTGCACTGTGATTAACTCAAATTTTGATTATTATTAAATCATTGATTTTTTTAATAATGAATGAAGACTAGCACAACATAAATGATTGATCAATGAATAATGTGTTTTATTATTCTCTTCCAACATTATAATGAAACTAAATTCTAGTTATTGTTACGACCCAACCCGGTGGGGCCCGTGCAATGACTCCCCAAGCCCGCCTTGGATAGGTTACGAGCTGGTGACTAGAAATTAGTAGACATATCACTAATATTGAAGTTTTCCTAAGTACTTAAAAGAACTCACACATATCCAATACCAAAAAATACTGAAATTTTAATACAATTGAACAACTAATGAATGAATACATCTATATACAGAACTAGAGTATGACATGAAGTAAAGAATGTAATGTGGGAAAATAAAATCCCACCACAAAGAAGTCTGTCCAAAAGTACAACCTGAATGTAAAGGTATTGGGAATACTATCTGAATGCTACAGGAACACACATTGGTCTGTTGGGTCTCACTATGTACCATGTGGTCACAGTCTGCCTAGTTTTTTATCAAAAGTTCATTCTTTTTCAGAAGATATGACCAGTGAGGGAAAATCCCTTATAAGGGTGAGTATAATAATACTAAGTTGGATACCATGAATCCCAAAAGATTATAAAAAGAGAAATATAGTCTGATCTACATAGGTATATTTCTTAAATACATATAATAATAATATAAAAATATACTCAATAAAGACACACAATCTAGGGTTATATCTCGAAAATTGCACAAATAACTCATTTAGTAGTACACACTCGTGAGACTGATAGCATTGACGATGTACTCCTAAGAGGTACTTCATGTCAGGTCTCATCAAGAGAAATAATACACTGATAGATCCAAAGAGAATGTGATTCATAGATGAGGATCACTACCAAGGATATGGGGAGATACCATCGAACACAATCTAGATTAACCCATATAATTAGATGATCGATGCCGGGGTAGTGTTGGTTATGTTGATACCAAATATCTCCACCTGTGGAATGATTAGGAAGAGATAATCTTTCTCCGATCCTATTTTAGGGATTCCAGTGTCTCTACCCAAGAAGTCCCACTGGCGGAATTGTTGTCATAGGAGTATGAAATGAGTCATACCTACCATTAGCGGTTGGATAAGGGGGAAAACCACTAAAAAAAATTATCCAAGATATAATGGGAAATAGATCTAAGACATTTTTGAAAGAGTACATGTCATGTAGATTGGTTACATGTCGTGTCCCTTTACCGCATGTTCTATCCGTGTAAAGGGCCCATGTCATTCAAACTGTGTCCATGTGAATGGAAAGTACACTATATATATAGGGGTCAAAAATCGTATCAATGTATCTAAAGTCCCTCCCAGGTACCCCATCCCTTTTATATTATACTGTGTCATCCCATATATCCATTCTTGTGTACTAGTACAAATTGAAGCCTATGTATATTTTTCATACTATGTAGTGTGGGATGTGCGCGTTATGTAGGAAACCCATGTCCATGTACTTTCCCAATGTATAAGCCAAGTATCCATGGAAAGACCACATTCAGTGTGATAGGGGTCACACACAATGTGATGTTTTACTTCCTACGTAACCTAGCCACCGCCTAGGGGCCCCACACAGTGTGTAGTTTCTGTTGAAACATCGTGTTGTTCGGGATTTACCCAAATTCCCATTCTTCTTTCTCCTTTTGATCTGATGCCTCTGGCCTTCAATTTATTGATCCTTCCACCGTGGAAATGAATATTTGAGCTAATCCAAGCCAAGTCATACACGAACAACATGATTCATTCTTATATATACTCAAAAGACTTATCTAATAGTCGTTCAGTATTCCACATTGATGAATGCAAAAAAACACAAATTATGTGATCCACCACCACCTGAATCACTCCGTTTATATCATGACAACTCGTCATTACATGTCGATCTTAGATATGTGATATTCGATCATTCACCAAGAATCATGTTCACAAGGATTTATTAATTAGGATGTATCTAGTCACAATCCAAATGAGGGACTCCTACGACGAACGATGAATTGTATTAGGGGGGAACCTAAGAACAAAAAGGGGGAACAAAACATGATCAATGTTCATTTTGATCTCAATTCATCTCCATTAGAATGAAAATTGAATAAACTAATTATCACAAATATGTATCTCTATTCAAAACCCCATAAATATAATCTCATCTCGCAATATGAATGATCTGTGAATCAATCCATTCATCGATTGATTCATTCTCATCATAGGAATAAATAACGGGGATTAAAAAAATTAAAACACAAGCCCTACCTCAATTTGAATTGGTTATTAGAGAAGAACGAATGTTCTGTCATTATTATTATTATGATCTATTGAATCAAAGGAGGGTCAATCCTTGATCTGCAATCCATTATCATTCATCTGAGGGGATTCTTCCGAGCACTCTCCAATGGACTTCTAAATCTCTATGGTTATGCACCTATCCTTGGGATTCCTCCATGATTTTATATTTAAAGATAATTAAATTGAAACATTTTCAAAAAGGAATAAAATAATTTTATTCAATAATTTTATTCATTTATTTGGTCATGATGAATTTTCCAAAACAAATTTCACAATGATTAATATTAAGTCACTCATAGGGTAATCATCGCACTCTGAACTCAACGGTTCCCTTGTATTTATGATATGAGAACTCATTTAGATGTTATTCCACTTTCGTCAAGAAAACTAATCATCCATGCTAATTAATACATTTAAAATATTTCAAATATTTTTTCCAGACACATCGGGCCTTATAATAGCATGACGTCTTAGTGCCTAGTCTAAAAAATAAACTTTATAATATTTAAAAATAATAGAAGGAAAAATCAGGGTCATTAAATTCTCCCCACCTTAGGGATTTATGTCCCCAAAATCCAAAACAAGGGATACTAAAAAATATGTGGGTACTAAGAATGAATATGAGCCTCCAACTCCCATGGGATATCTTTGAGATTCCTATACTACTACTAGATACACACCCAAGGAATCAATCACCCATGGAGGATCCTATGCTACTAATCCTTGATCTCTATAGCTTACATAGAAAAGGTGTCTCTATCCTCGATATCCAGCTCGCGTTAGTCAATAACGTGTAATCTGTCATGAACATACCTCATCAGATGTAACATATGGATAATGTCATATACGTGGTCTAATTATAGATGTAGAGTTAAAAGGTATTTCATCGTGAAAACTATACATAGTATCTAAAAAGGGCCAATGAATCTCAAATATTTCTAACCACCGCGACCAAATCTTCATAATCATTGTCGAGGTGAAACCCATAAAAACAAATGGTCTCATTCCTCAAAATCCAAATTCCTCCATTACATATCATCATAACAATTATGATGGATTTGGGAAGTCTTCACCAACCCCTATATGATTTTCACCTTCACTGTGGTATCTCACACCAACTCTGGGCCCATGTGTATAGACTCTCCTAGGTCAGTCCATCAAAGTGGCGACCTATAGGGCTGATCATACAATGCCTTGAATATTTCCATACCAATGGTGGAATGGTATTTATTTTTATACAAAAAATCTACCAGTGTTTTGTTATCCTTCCAAATACAACCAATTTCTAACATGATATCTCACAACAATTCCTCTAGAACATTAATGGTCATCTAAGTTTGGCCGCCATTTTGTGGGTGAAATGTGGTGCTTAAATGTAGATGGATGCCAAACACCACATCTAATCCTTTCGAAAACTTGGATGTAAAGTGAGAACCATGATAAAAAATAATTATCGGTGTAACTACAGGGATTCAAACTATCTCTTGATTGTATAAGAATACCAAGATACCTACTAAACTATACTCTTGGATGGATAGGAAGTGGCCCGACATGGTGATTCAGTCTAAGATCCCCTAGATGTTATGATTTCCCCTAGATGTACATGTTATTACTATTACAAATTCAATGGATATCCCATCTCACATCCATTACGGAACCTCAATGGGTTGAACTAATTCCACTTGAACTTGGTTCTCATCTTTCACTTGCTGAAAGTTAAGGCTTCAAGAGACAAAATATGGAACTCCTTTCCTCATCCATAACCACCAAAACTGTTGTCAGAAGTCCTAGTAGATCTTTTCCAGAACATGATGTATCTCTAAAGTATATTATTGAATATCTCTTAGAACCTCCTCTTGTAATGTCATTGGTAGCATATTAAGTCTTCTAAAATGAATGACATGCTCCCCATCTTTAGAATATCAATCAGTAGTGTGACCAATGGATATCTGAGCACATAGGGTCTCACAGTAGGTATCCCTAAGATGTTTTTTTCTTACTCGATGTAAGAGTGGAGGGGTGAAAATCATCAACTAGATGTAAGATTATATATATCCATCCCCAAAGGATAATTGAAACGAGGAAAACTATTCTAACACCTCATTCATAAATTGTGAATTAGATCATCTGGTGGGATAATCTGCTACCACATTCTCTTTCCCTAGAGAATTTTTTTTTTGAATTCATAGTCCTTTAGAAAATCTGTCCATAACCTCTATATCATGTTGATATCATTATGAATGAATATATAATTTAGAATCTTGTGATTAGAGTCGACGATAAACTGGTTGCCTATCAGTTTGTGTTGTCATATATTCAAAGTGAAGACTGCAAATATGACCTCAAGATCATGAGTTGTGTTGTTTAACTCATGTGTTATCAACTAGAATGAACCATAGGCAATCAACTCTTTCATATGTATCAACACATAACTATGCCCTATTCATGATGCATAGCAGAACACTAACTACTAGATATCCTCATCTAACAATCTCAATATTGGAGTGCTCATCAAACTCATCATCCATTGTTAAAAATATTGTTGGAACTTCAATGTCCCCACGAAAGGCTACCCATTTCGATCCAAATATCTCCATGATGCTGATATCTTGTAGAAATTAGGAATGAATCTCCGATAATATCCTAACAACCCAAGGAAGCTTTGTACCTTTGTCATGATGGTAGGTGGATCCCAAGATAACACTTCCACAATCTTGTCCATATTCATAAAATCTAAATATATTGACATAACATGTAATAGAAAGAGGACATCCTAAATATAGAACTGAACATTAAGATATTTCCGTATAGATAGAGCTCTCAGAGTACATCCAGAAATATCCTTAAGTGTCTCACATGCTCCTCTTCAGACACAGAGTACATAAGGATATAATTGAGGAAGACTACCAAGAACTGGTCAAAGAAAACATAGAAGATATTGTTTAGGAGTTACATGAACACAAATGGGGAGTTTTTTTATGCCAATGGGCAACCCCAAGTACTCGTAGTGACCACAGAGACATATGATTTTCGTCTTTAGTATATCCTCTTCCCATAATCATAGTTAGTGATATCTAGATCTGAGTCCAACCTTTGATAACCATTGTTCCCATCTCAAATAATAATAGAGTATATCAATCCTAATTAGTGCATACTTGTTCTTAATGGTCACTTGGATCAATCATGGGTAGTCCACACAAAACCTCAATCTCCTGTCTACCTTCTTGGAAAACAAATCCCAGGATACTTAGGGTGAAACATTGGGTATCATGAATCCCTTCCTCTGTAAGTCCTCTAACCTTATCCTCTGGTCACAAAGCTCCACAAGAGCCAACATATATGTTGAAAAAGATATCTGGGGAATCCAATGGTGTATATCAATTCATAAGTCTATATCTCAGTGTTGAGATAAACCTGGAACATCTTTGAGAAGACATCCTCATACTATTTCACCACTATAGGAAATTGGAAAATTAAAACATCTACGACACCAAGGATCAGGCTAGAAAACTGATGAGTGATTGACATCCCCAACACCTCATATGAATGAGTCTATCCTTATATCCCTTGGTTTCATTTCCATTAAAAAAGTAGAACATAATTTGATTACTGTGGACACACCACTTCCGTTTCCTAAAACAATTAATCTGAGCATGAATTTTGGATAAATAGTCCATAATTATAATGAATTAATAAGGCCTCAACGGTACTACCAAGAGGTTCAAACCAAAACACTCACCTCCATGATTTAGGTCACACTGTTGACATAAGTGCATGATCATGTAGTCTTCTACAGTAGGTATATCCATGAAAAACTTTTGAGTCAACGGTTCAACTAGAATATATATGTCTAGAACAAGATATGTGGATAGAAAATAATGACTCGAACATATGTTTATTACTACTATATCTATGTTGGAAAGAACATATATCATACATAGAATCATTTTTGGAGCTCCTGGGTCATATTCGTTGACCGCCTACATATGTCTCCTCCCCTATCATCCAGCTCCCTATGCTAGGAATGGACTACCTGGGGGTGGTGGTAGTGAGAAGTCAAATGTGGACCACCTCCTGGTGCTCTCCCAACTCCTCTTCCAAGTCTTCCAGACTACAAACTTGCCTAATCCTACCATTATCTTTTCAACAGTGGACCACCTACAATTTATCTATCAGCTATATGGTGTGTCAGATAATCTCATGAGAGTTATCTTCATCCATCACATGAGTAGAAATGCCTCTCTCTGGGCTGACTGGACCTACCATGTGATCCTTGTATCAAATATCCCCTCTTTCAAGACCTCCTTGTGAATTATATCTCATTTTCAGATCACAAAGACAAATGTCGACACCCTGATAATGAGGTATCTTCACCTACATTCCCACAGTTGACAACTCTGTGATGTGTCTGCTCAACCAAAAATTTATTGATCTCCAAATATCTCACTAGAAACCAATCATATGTAAGAATTCATAGAGGAATAATTTTAGATTAAATGTATTTACACAGACCAAAATCAAAAACCCGAGACATAAAAAATTGATCTCGAACCGTATAAATTTATTACCTAGAATGGTTGGTAAACATTGATGAATAATCAGCCACTTTCATGATTACCTACTGGAGGTACATTTGCTCTTGGATACAAACTACCATTATCATAGCTGGTGAGAACTCCTTTATAAATAGGTTCTCAAAATCAATCCATGAAAGAGTCATCTCATAATAATATAGGGTAACTAAACCCCACCTTCGCTCTACCAAGACATGATGAAGGATCACTACTCGGACCACCATATGCTTTGCTGGTATACTAACTAGATAGAAATATTTGGTTACATCTCAAGCTAGTCCTCATCTACCAATGGGTAAGGCTCATCTTGAAACCTGAGGGATATCTATCACTAAAACTCGAGAAGCATTCTCAGCCCATAGTACCCATATGATGGAACCTTGGGTACCACATGCTGCTCTACAGGTGGTGGTATGGCTATTGCACTACCTAGAGGTAACATCTATGGAACTGGTACTTGTATCAAAGCCTCATAACTAATGGTATCATCCTCATGATCATCATGATTAATCCAAGCTATTATACATTGTAGAGGTATCCTAAATGTTGAAAAGTTGTACCACGGTCAATTAGTATATCTGGGGAGCTGAATCGAGAAGGAAATGGAAAAAACCCTTTGTTATATGATACATGTACCAATGTTTTCCTTGCAACCAATTTTTTAATGTACCGAGTTAAAAAGAATGTGATCATAGTCCTGGTGTATGGATACATCAATCGCTACACCAAAAATTGGATTCCCTCGTCTTAAAGATATACTTGAAACATTTAACATTTTTCCCCAAACCAATCTCATAGACTCTCGATCCTAAAGTATAACTGCCCACCTCTAATACCACTCTTTCATGACCCTTCCCAGTAGGATCTGTTACGTAATTCCCCAAGGCCTCCTACAATGTGGCAGGGTATGGTGACTATAACGAAGTATGAATATCACTAATATGGGGAGAATATCCTATGCACCTGTACACATTAAGACATATCATGGCCCACAAATTGTAAAAATATAAAAACAATTAAACAAAAAATGCATCCAAATATCAATATCCCAAAACCAGAGTATGACATAATGTAAATAAATAAAACTTATCCAAATAGAATACCAGAAAAAATAATTCTACAATAGAAGTTCAACCTAAATGAAAAGTTACTGGGACTACTATATGAAATAAACAGGAACACACCTCAATCAATACAGCCTCACAATGTACAGTCTAGTCTTGGTCTATCGTGGACTCCATCAAAAGGTCAATGAGCTTCACAAGACACAACATGTATAGGAAAAGGCAGTGCAATGGTTAGTGTAATAATACTCAGTAGGATACCCCGAAACCCCAAGTCATTTATCAATGGATATACACCCATCTCTAAGCATATATATGTATATATCACATGTCACATGAATTTTCAGATATGATCAATAAATAAACACAATCTCAGATTGTAGCTCAAAGATTTTATGAAGAACTCATTCGAGAGTGCACACATCCGAGTCCTACAGGATTGATGATGTCTATCAGATAAGTACTTCTTTTTGTGTCTCTTTATGAGAAAAATAAACTCATAGATCCAAAGAGAATATGATACATATATGAGGACCACTTCCAAGACTAAAGGGTGATACCCAAAAACACAATCTATATTAACCATAATATGTTGAGTATCATTTTTCAAGTAGTTTTGGTAATTTCCATACCATATAAATGCACCTAGTTAAGGAAGAGGAACAAAGGATCTTACTTCGAGCCTCTTGAATGGATTCCAATGACTCTTTCCAGAAAGTCCCAACAAATGGATCGTAGTCATTGGAGTAGGAAATGATTCATATGTACCTTTAGGGAAAGGATATGGGGAATGAAACATATTGGAACATGTCAAAGATATGAGGGAAAAGAGATCTATGTGATGTATTAAATAGTACATGACATGTAGAAGGGTTAAACTTTTTGTCCCTTGGCCCTAGGTTTTTCCCATGTAAACATCCTATGTCATTCAAATTGTGTCCATGTAGAAGGAGAGTGCATGGTGTGTAGAGGGGTACCATGTTGTGTCCCTATATCTGGGGTCCCACCTATTTACCCATGTTGTGTGCCAGTATACAACATCATCTCGTGTATCCATAACCATGTTCCATTATATGGGGTAGCCCATGTACATGGTCCAGGTCATGCTGTGTGGGGGATGTTATGCTGTTTGGGTAACTTATTCACTCCAACCCTTGTCCATGAAATTTACAAAAGTACATGTTGTGTATAAGAGGCAGAAACACATTCAGTGTGATAGGGATCACATACAGTGTGATGTTTAACATCCTTTAGAACCCTATACGACGCTTGGGGGGTCCCACACAATTTGTAGATCTGGTTTACACGTAGTGTTTGTCTAGATCTTCCAAAAATAATGGTCATCCTTTTGTGTTCAATCCACCCCTCCATCCATAGAGTCAATGAATTTTCCACATTGAAAATGAAGATCCAAGATTTCCAAATACATTCCATTGTCGAACAACATATTTCATCATCAGATCTACTCGAAAAATGGATCAAATATCTATTATTTTTTTCTATGCTGAATAATGTGAATTTAGAGATCCCCCATCTTCTAAATATCGCATTATCCATCTTCAAACCTCCATCGTGACATGTCGATCCCAAATCCACAATATCAGGTCATATAATGAAGAATCATTTGTGAAATAATCGATTGATCAGGATGTGTTATGTCGCAGGCTAAATGAAGAATGCCCATGATGAACAATGAATTTGGGATAAATTCATAGGAACCAAAGTTATGAAATAACCCCAATAAATTTCCATGTTGATCTCAATTTTTCACTATTATAACGATAATAGAAAAAAAATATTCACAAATATTTATCTCCCATCAAAACCGGCAAATATAATCCCATCATGCAATATGCATGATCCACGAATCAGTCCATTCTTTTATTGATTCAATTTAATAATAGGAATAAATAACTGGGAATAAAAGAATTAAACCATATTACTAACCTTGTTTTGTATCAGTCACTAAGGAAGAAAGATAGTTTTGTCATTGTTGTTATCAAGATCTGCTGAATTAGATAAGTGTCGATCTTTGATCGGAAACCCATTGTCATTCATCTAAGGGGATTCTCTAGAGCTCTCTCCACTGGTCCTCCAACATCTCTAGGGTTATGCGTCTTTCCATAGTACTTCCCCATAACCATATATTTAAAGATTACTAAATCCCAACATTGACAAAATGGAATAAAATCATTTTATTCATTTTCGTGCCTACGATGACTTTTCCAAAAACGACACGCACCGACTAATGTTATGTCATGCCTATGGAAAACCTCACATTTTTAACTCAATTGAAATCATAACAATAATATCATGAAATAATAATAAATAACCATAAATCACATACTGAATTACAAAACATAAGGAGAACCAACAAACTAATACATTAAACATGTCATGTCATGGTAGTATGCAATTCCAATAGGAAACCAAAATAAGTACCTAAATTAAATCCCTATGATGGGTCCCAAAGTCATATATGGTCCCCTTAAACATGATACACTCCATTTCAACCATCTATCATAGGCCCATTTCACTTATCTAAACATGCAATAATGATGTCTTTTTGGTTACCATAGTTGGCCGGAGTAGGGTGTCAGTATAAGATAGTAGGCCACCACCAATAGTGTATAATGAAAATGTAAATCTACTAAAATTGCATTCAAATGTATAAGTGGATAGTTGAAAATTAGTAATTAAAAGTTTTTTCATAATTAAATAGTTTTAAATTATCATAATGGGCTCTTGAGTTTCACAATTTCACTTGACTCACAAATCCTTCTTCGACCTATGTAAGATGTCTAACCCGTATATCATGAGGGTTGAACATTTTATGTTATGATGGATTTCGTTAATAATTTCCATATAAATCATTTTACCTTGAATCCATAGACTAGTTACCCATAACATTTCAAACCATTGGATCTTGGAGAATCATTTCAACATCCAAACTAGGAAATACATCGGTGGTTCCTAGACTATTATTCTAGCCACAAAAACATGCATAACCTTGGTAGTGTCTAGAATGTCAGTTTTTCCTAGTACAAAGATGAGGAGCTTCAATCCAATATTTACCATAAAATTATTCAAATTTACCAATTATTCATTTTACACAACCATGGGATTTAATTTTAATGCATTTAAAAATATACACATTCCCCATTAACCAGTTACTGCACATTATTTAATATATCATAAAACATTACATTTTTCATGTAAATCCAAACAACCCTGATACAATGTAAAAATATGAAACAATGAATACCATTGGTCTAATCTCATAAACTATCTATTCTTGAATTTACAACCCATTTTACCATTTTAAAGGGATTAGAACACCTCATGGGTTGCTATAGGCCATATATTTTAATCATTAATTGATGCAATGATGCCCATAAAGGGTTTCACAATTTAATTATAGGATTCAATTAATCTTTTTAAAAGGAAAAAATAAATATCATGAGAATGAAATAGAACTACCAAAAACACATAAATAACATCACAACTATGGTATAAAGCATGTATACCACCTAACATATTATCATTAGAAACCACTAATTTGATAACAGTTCTTCATTCGAACTAAAATTTCTAGAAAGTCTAGGGCAAAGAAAACCTCATAAAATTGGATTCATAAGAATTAAAGAAGAGAAAAATACCAACCAAGGTTATTCTAGTAAATAGTATGAATAAAGGATGATGACTTACCATGTCCATTGATTGGAACTAAATGACACCTCAAATTCCCTGTGATCAAAGTAGAACCAAGCTTGGAGGAGTTAAGAGGGTTTGGATCACACCCCTAACTACTATAGAAATAATGAGGATAATTTTTTTGGAGGAATATTAAATAATATATGAAATAATGGTTAATTACATATTTTTAATGAGGTGAAAAGTTAGGCAGCATGATTTTATTAATCATGATTAAACTATTTGGTCCCTTTATCCAAGGGGAAACTAATCTGCACAGCTTGTTCAATCCCCCTAAATGGGTTGAAAAACAAAACAATATTAATGTGGTTGTATTATCCTAAGGGGGATTATGTCAGATGGTCTACTGGGCCACCATAAATGGTTTTTTATCCATGCTTCAACCTTCTCTATAATACATGCTTTTAGAGCATGGTTAGAACTGATAATGTGGTAACCAAGAAACATGCATTTGATAACGTTATGTGCCCCTCCCATATTCCAGAGGCTTCTAATTAGAAGTGAGGGTATAATGGAATGCATAAGGAGTCTATAATCTATATAAAATAGTGAATAAATAGAAGAAGTCATAAAAAATAATAATAAATAACAAACACTAACTGTAAATCAAATACCACATTCCTAAACATAGGGAGTACGACAAAACCTACATGGTTCCCTTTTTTATGTCATGATAGTATAAAGTGCCAAAATGAAACCAAATAATGACACTAATGATAATCCACATAACAGGTCTTGAAAAGAATGTCAGTTCTCATCATTCATTATTCATTCCTAGTCAACCATCAATTATTAGTCCCTTTCAATTATCCAAACATATAGTCGTGAAGTTTTCTCAAGTACCATTGGCATCCCAAGAAGGGTGTTACTGAATCTCAGTTGGCCACCTCCATCGATGTATAAAATAATTTCATGTCATGTAATTTCTAAATAAAAAGTATAAATTAGTAAGTGACTTTTTCTAAATAAAATAGTTTTCATAATTAAGACATTTTTTATTAGACTATTGGGATCCCAGGTTCCAAAATAACAATCCACGTTTCCATCCTACATTGGTCCATACCTAAATTCTTAACCACATACCATGAAGGGTTAAATAATTTCCGTCACCATAGAATTTATTTATCTATTCCATATAAATCATTATAACTTTGAGCCTCAATATGGGTAACCATACCATGTATAACCATATTAGTGTGGAGTGTCAGTCCAGTATCTAAACCATGAAGTATATTTGTGGTACCTAGAACATCAATCATGCCACCAAAACATGAAAAAACCATGTGGTTCCATGATCATCATTCCAACCTAACCTAAAGATGAGTGGACTCATTCTAATATCCACCATACCCTTATTCACATTAACTATTAATTCCTAAAACTTCCATGGGATGTCATACTAATCCATTTAATAAATGGAAAATTACCCTTTTAGCTTCATACCACACCCCCTTTAATATATTGTGAAACCTTAAATTTTTCTATGTAAATCAAAAAAACCCTTATACCATGCTAACATTTCAAAGCATTATTATCATGAGTATAATATCATAAAAAATCGACGATGAGATTTAAAACACATTTTATAATTTTCATGGAATTAAAATACTTCATTGACGTATAGAGGCCCAATATTGTAATCCTTAATAGACAACCAGAGAGTTTGTGAAGGGCCTCACACATTAGTTAAATATTCAAATTACAATTCTTACACAACGTCACAAATGTGAATTACAAAAATGAAATGACACTATTATATTCACATGAATTACATCACGATAATGTGATAATTCTTATAGGACACCTAACTTCAAACTTTAAAGAACCACTAATCTAACAATAACCATTAATTCAAACTAAAATGGGCACAAATGAGAAGGTAAATAAATATTTTGAAAATTGGGCTCAAAAGATTCCTAATAAGAGAAAAAACCAACCAAGGTTCTTATTGGAAAATTAAGGAAATATATTTGGGGACATGATTAATGCTTTTATTTTAACTAAATTTAAAATTAAATTTCCTTAGATCAGTGGAAAATTTCCCTTGGAAGAGTTGGCAGGGTTTGGTTCACACCCCCAGTTGCTGGAAAATAAATGGGGGTGGGGGTGAAAAATGGTGAATGAAGGTTTATGTCTAGGAGGAAGAAATGGTAAATTCCCTATTTCTAATGAGGCGCATAGTTTAGCTGCACAGTTTCCCTAACAATATACCAACCATGTAGTTCCCTCTATCAATTAAGAAATCGATGATGAAGGTTTGTTTGGACCATTCGAGCTGTTTGAAAAACCATGTGGTTTTTATGTGGTTGCCTCTACACAAGAGGTATCAAGCCACATAGACTCTTGGGAAACCATTAATGGTTTGTCAACCACACTCCTCCATCCTATATTTTACCTGATTATGGTGCATAGTTATTACCAACCTAATGACAACCATGCACCATGAATTATATAGCCTATTTTATTCATTTTTCAGGTCATAAACCCCCAAACTCTCCCAAAAACTTCCATATTCTAAGGATACATTCCACAAACCATTTCAAATTTAAATTTCACATAACTTCACAAAGAAACATACCTCTTCAGTTTTCATGATCTTGTAGAAAAATTCTTTCATTTTCCTAGTAATTATATATCAATATTTTCTAGGGATGATAAAGAAGTATAAAAAAGATGAATTGGGTCTAAAAATAATATTAAATCTATTAAATATGTTAAATTAGCGGACATCAACAATGAATATAGAGTTTTAATTTAGAAATAGACATTATATACAAAATTGTTTTCAGAGTTGAAGAAGGATTTACTAGGTAAATCACATTGGAAATATTTCTATATGCACCACTCTATCAGTATAATGTATATGGATTGATGTGAAAATTTATTATGGTATAACATGAAATAGGAAATAATGGACTATTAATCAAAATAGAAGGAATTTAAATATGAAAAGTCTCATTGAAAACTCAAATATGGTGGCAAGAAACCAATCCCTATAATAATGTTGAAGGGAGACAATATCACAATGAAATCACAGAATGGAATTCCTAATACATTTATGGAGAATATGTAATATGGATTATCATGGAATTATTATCAGAGACCACAAATTTCTTAAGAATAAGGGAGGATCCACCACTCTAGTGAATTTAATGACATTATATTATTGAGGTTGTGATGATTCATGTTATTCCTATATCAATTTTATCTAATCATTAAATTCATTTCCCTGTAAGAATTATAGATGGGTATTCAAAAGGATCTAAATATTGAGGTTAATATCTCTAAATATCATTGGAAAAAGTGACACACATCTTATGATAGTGGAGTTTATATACAATAATAGCTTTCATTCATAGAAAAATAAGAAAATATAATTCTTTGTATAAGAAAATATTGAAAAATCCAACTAGCTGGTATAATTCTGGGTAGGTGAGTGTAGTTGGTATAGAAATCATTTATGAAACAACTTTTAACAAGTGACCTATATTGAAACATCTCAATATATTTCAATGAAGAGAAAAATAATTTTTATATAATTTATGGAATAAACATTTTGTGTAGTAGAATTTATGTTCTTGATGGTATCACCTTGGAAGGTTTTTAAAAGGATTAGAGTGAATGTGATGATAATTCCAAGTAATATTAATGTTTAATGATTTTTATTTTTGTTGGTGTCATGAATTATCATTTTTCTATTCCACCCAACCCCTCTAAAGTTCATACTATCCTCATTCTCTCAATGTTTAGTATACACATGTTAGATACAATGCACATAATAAATACTATAGAGACAATGTTTGATAATGAATTATTGAAAAATTAATAGTTAATTCATATTATATATAGTAGAGAGAAATTATAATAGAATAAAATATATTTATTTGTAAAGCAACTATGGAGGAATCACCAGATGGAGGAAACATCATGGGAGCTTGAGGAAGCGATGATGAATAATTTTCCATTTGTTTTTAGGGATTGGTATATACACTAAATTTAAAAGATATAATTATTTATGGGGGATGTAATATTTTAGATTCCAATATAATAAAAAAATATTTAATTTAAATAAACCTTAAATAATAAAACATATTTTGTCATCATATTAGTGTTGTAATAGTGGGTTCCATAGATCCAACTAAATGATAAATTTTTTATTCCCATATCATGTATACAATGATTCATTAATAATTTATTCTTATAATAATATTATTGATATTTATGCATCGAAAATTTATATGGTAATGTCTCTAAATTATTATTTTTAAAAAAGTCTATATTAGCTACCTGTATATAGTGTGAACATTGAGATATTATCTCATTAATATTAAATATGTGTTATATTGTCTAAATACATATAAATGAATGGACATAGTTGACGTCTGAATATGAAGTGTTGGAGGTTCATAATAATTTAGTCTTTTTCTCATGAAGTTTACACTTGGTGATCCCTAGCGGGTGAGATCATGTGGAAAGACTCTCCAATTGGAACACCACATTTTTGGGGTATCCTTGGTTATTGATATATATGAACATGTTTCTTGGTCTTGTAACTTGAGTTTATTATCAATGGGTTCTATTTGATCACATACATTGATGTAAGTAAAAACCCATAACATTGAAGTAATGGAGAGGTATCTTGTGTTTTTTGCATCATTGGTGGTGTGTCATTAGTTGAATGATGAAGATAGAATTTGTTGCTTCCATTTTGAGGAAGTTATATATTAGGACCAATTGATCTGGATCGTAGAACCTTAATTATATTAATGTTCATGGTATAATAAGGTCAGATAATCTGGTAAGATCAATGAATAATAAAACAAGAAAGGATTAAGAGACAAAGTGTGCAACCTATTTGTTGAGATATCACGAGACAAAGATATTCAATTACATATTTTTGTGTTAATAGGGTGGTTATATTTCTATGACTATTACTTATATCTTTAGGGTCTATGATCGATTTCTAGATTCCACTTCTGATATCTGAATAATATATACCTATAATGAGATAAGGGTGTAGATGTTCACACACAATAGAATATTCAATATTTTTCCCTATTCTATTGAATATGTGTATTGGAATGGTGGGCCCCACTACGAGGTCCAAGTGTTTTCCGAGTATTATCAATCACTAATTAATTTATAAATTATTTACTATTCAAGTAAAAAATAAATGGGTTTAACTGATTAATTAAAATTATTCATAAGGTATTAACTGAAAATGTGGAAAATATTATGTTAATGAATATTATTTAAATATTCACAGTTTTTTTATTATTAATTTAAATTATGAGTTGTTTTAGTGACTTAGATTAATCACATAAAACAATAGAATATATTACAAGTATGTGACAAACATATATCTAACATTATGACATAGTTTATCAAAAAT
This sequence comes from Viscum album, assembly GCA_963277665.1. Lineage (NCBI taxonomy): Eukaryota > Viridiplantae > Streptophyta > Magnoliopsida > Santalales > Viscaceae > Viscum > Viscum album. The sequence goes on along the minus strand of OY728147.1, from coordinate 1,485,627,677 downwards.
TATCATTTAACACATATTTTTATGCGCATTTTATTTTTGGGGATGGAGAACCCTTTATGAATATTTGAGCCCAGTAATATATAAGAATAATTGATAGACCCAATAAAATTTTAATTCATTCAAATTATTAAGATACTCTCTCTCCACATTCTTCCTAAAGAGAAAAATTCACTGCCTGATCATTCAATCAAAGAACCCCTTCTCAAACCGAAGGGATGTGATTGTGGTGATCAACGTTATGTTGAAGGAATTTTCAAAGTTGTAGGCTACTACCTAATATTTAATTATTTGTTTATTTTTAGATTCTTGATGTGATTATGGAAAATATAGATGAGTTCATCCTTATATCCTTTGATCAACATTTGTCGGTGATAATTTATTGTCATGCACACTTTGATTTGAACGAGGAAACCATTCAGTTTACGTTTTTTTCTTTGATAATTCATGTGAGATTCTTGACCCTCTTTTGGAGATCATATTGTTTGAGATGATGAATTTAAGTCACCCTAGTGATGATAAATTTTAAATCTATAACTCATTATATTCCACTACATTTCCAGGTACTATCAATTGGTATAAAAAAGATCACATGTTTTTTATGAACCAAGAAAATTCATTTCCCTAGAATTTAAGTGGATGGATATAATTCGGTCACAAAAGAATATAATTCCCATCGATCGGATTTAGGAATGTATAGTTATGACAATTATTTTTTTAATATTGATTAAAAACATGTCAGTTATGGGTATAAATTTGAAGAACATATACGTTATATATGTTAATAATACCTAGAATTGGTTTTAGAGATGTATTATAATAAAGCATTTTGTGAACAGATGTTTTATTTCCATGTTCTAGATATATTATGATGGGTCAAAATTTAATATAAGTCTATGGAAATAGTTTCAAAATATTTTGGAAATAAATTTTTCCAAAGGCCAACTGTAATAAGTTTATGATAAAATGGATAAATAAGGATAAGGGGTTTAAATTTTATCTCACACCTAAATTTGTAAAATTAAATGTGGGACCCATTTCTGTAGAGATGAAACCTACCTGAATAAGATAGTAACCAAATAAATAATAAGTATTTTTTATTAAAATGGATATAGGATTTTAATTCACTTATATTTGTAAAATAAAAAATAGAATTGGTGTTGGTGGGGAACCCCCTACTGAGTCATATAACAAAAGATTATAAATTTTTTTTGGCATCTAATGGATGAAAACCCCACACCGCCTCTCTTGTTTTCCCATGCCGTCACCACCAAACCACCATAAAAAAACTCTTCCACCATCATATTCTAACCAGATGATGCTACTTGATCGAGCCTACCACTACTCCACAATGCCTGATGCCTCCACTTCCCATCCTTTCTACACAACCTGACTCGTCTAACAATTAGTGTTGCATCCCCGACATCGAGCCACTATTGTGACGTTACCACCATACCACATTTTCTCCTAGGTAATCCTTGACCTAGTCATAACCTACACAAAATCCATCCAAATCTTGACCGAGTCCTATTGGATGAATGTGACAGCTTCCCATCGGGACAGTCACCTCTTAGCCAACCACCCTTGCAGATGTCATAGCTCACCAACCTAATAGAAAACCACAAGCAACACCTCCTTTGCTCTCCACCTAGTCTCCTCCGTGGTGATATATGGCCACCACTCACCCATATCCCATCATTTCCCCAAGAAAATATAACCATCTCCCCAATTACATTTTCCATTTTCCATGTATGGGTGACCTATAAATAAACCAGGTTCTACACATCCGGTACAAGACTCCTTGGGCCTGGACTAGTATGCTTGACTGAGAATGGGTCAGGGAAGGTCAGCTTGGGATAGAACATGCCCACATGATGCATGTCTTGCAAAAAATGGGAGTATGTGGGTTTGGCCTGACCCATAATGGGTCTGGGGTGGGTTTCTGGGTCTGAGAAAATTGAAATATAAAGAAAATAATTTATTTTGATTTTTGGTTTAAAAAAAATTAATTTCAATATTATGAATATTTATTTGTTTATTTCCTAAAAATTAAATGAATTAATTAATATAGTTTTTTGAATAGAAATTAAATTAATTATGAGACCGAATGGGATAAAAATATTTAAACATAAATAATTCATTTAATTTCTGAAATTCTCTCTTTCATAAATTTGTTAAATTTTAAGTTTTTATCATGTTTTTATTTATCATTACACTAGTCCTAAGTAGTGACCTATGGTTCATGCCTTTTTTGGTTTATTTAATTTTTTATTTCAATTGTGTGTGATGATTGTAATATTTAATAAGTTCTATTTAACAGTATGTTCATCATTATTCTTTATTCGATATGTATAAGGACTTGCAAATCCATTAATCTATCTATGTCTATTGCAATTCCTAATACCCTATCTACAAAATGTGAGTATATTTTTAATATTGACCATGATGAAATAAGAAAATTACGACATGAGAATGAGGTAGTATACAAGAAGATAAGTGAAATCTCTAGACACGAGGAGAGATATATCATGAGCCTTGACCCGACATAGGCATGATACATCTAGGCCAGAGTTGACCCATTAAGATTAAATGGTTCAACCAATATTATATGTACAATGCCGGTTGGGTAATTTTATTTTCTTTTGGAATTGTTTATTTATGCATTTTCATGTCTTCAAGAAACCTAAAAAATAATAAATGAAATAGTTAATAAATATATGATGAATGTATTTCAATTAATGCATGTTCAGTTTTGAGCATAACAACATAGTATGGACATATTTAAATTAAATTTATTATGTTCATCATGAAATATTAATAACCCCTAAAATAAATATTATACAAGAAACTTACTCTATAATTTAAATTTTAACACAACCATGTCTATAGTGTTATCATCAGCCATTTTTGAGGGTTCCTCTAAGTACTAGAGAGTTCTAATGAGAGTTATGGATTGAAAAAAATAATCACGGTAGTAAATAATTTTCCATAGATAGATTATTGCATCATTAGAGTAAATAATTGATTTGATCATGCTTATGATTTTATAAGTTGAGGATACCATCAAAAAATCAAGGATCCATGAGTTAATGGTGTTGGAATATTTAGTTGATACCAAGGAACTCTTTGAGTAGTGAAATTTCTATAGCTTATAGACTATGAGTATATGGTACAAGGATCTCTTCCAATAGAATACTCAAGTGGCAGAGTATTGTGGGTCTAGTATTGAGGGATACTGATTTTTGATAAAATAATTGGAGAAATTTAATGATTTAATTAATTAGAAATTTCTAATAAGTAGTAAATTTAAAATTACTAATTTTCTATGTTTTGTTTTTGTAGAAAAATATCAAGGGATACAAAAATAAGACTATGATTAGCTATGGAAAAAGTAAATTTCCTATCCAGTACAAATTTCCAATGAGTAGAACATGTGATTGTGAATTGTAATACTTTGTAGAAAATTCAAGACCTTGGAGTCCCGAATACATGTTATGCATCATCATGATGCGAGGGTGAAGAAATGATCATAATAGGCTCATGTGTGATAGATATGATGGTTATGTCATAATGAAATAATTTATGAATGGTTGTATTTAAAGATACAACATCATCACATGAATGATTTCACATGTTTTATAATCTATGAGAATCATCTGATGAGAATGTGAAAAAAAGATATAAAAATATATTGATTACTCAGATTTGGTGTTAATATTAAAGATAGATCAAGATCATTCAATACATTCTATTATCAAATCTTTATCACCCTTTTATTCTAGTACTTTTTAAGATAAAAAAAACCAGTATGGAGAAAAATCCTCATCACCTTTTAGGAAATGGATTTCTTGGTAAATAAAAACTTAAATAAAGTAAAATATTTAGTTCTTATGGTTAAAAAGTTCAATTAAAAGGTGAAAAGTCCAATGTAAAGTTTAATTCCAAAGACACATTCCCACCATCCTTAAAGGAAAAGATGTTTATCTTCAAACATGATGTTATTTTCTTTTCATGTATTGAGTTAATTCTATGGATGGTAAAATATAATAAACTAATGTAAAGATGAATGTAGACACGTATTCTACATGTATATTCTTCATTATATGTGATGATTCTTTCACACTTCTTGGGTATTAAATACAATATTACAATGACATATGTGTATTGAAATAAAATATCCAAGTAATAATGGAAACATTACAAGAAGTAAGTTGTGGTATCCAAGTGGCTGAAAATGTGTGATACATAAGTTTGTAGTGAGAAACATACAACTTTTAATATCCAATTCAATGGTTTTAATTTAAATTTAATTATTTATAATGAAAAAATTTAACTCATGTGTTGTTGGACATATAAAGGCATTTTTCATGTTTTTGAAAAAATACTATTTATGGTGTATCATACTCGGAGAATAGTTAAGTGATACATGAATCATTAGAAACATGTTATGAATATATAATGAAAGACTTATATACACAGTTGTGAAAAGAAAACACTTTTTCATGAAAAATTATGTTTTTTCTTGGATATTACCACTATGGTTTCTAGAATATTTGGAGTTAAATTCCTTTTGTATTATAAACACACATATGTAATTATTTTCATGAAAAGTTACCTTTAGAAATAAATGTACGTCCTAAAGATTACAGAATTAGTTAATCTAGAGATCATGAAATAATCTAAGATTATATGGGTTTTAAGTATATACTTCATTAGATTCATTTAAGTGTCATTTAAGGAATGTGAATATGAAGTATGGAATATGAATGGTTATAAGATACATGTTTATTCAGTTCCACAAACAAAATTATATCTTGGATAAAAATTACATGACCATTATAATGTATAATTGAGTAATTCCGAAACTCACATGACCTATTTCACTTCAAATAAAATATTATAATAAGAAATATTAGAGGAGAGTCTTACATGAAAACATTGATCAATAAAATGAAGTATGGAGTGGTTCATAAAATCCTATTTCTTTATATACATCTGAGTTATGATGTATGTAAAAAGAGAATCAATGTTCAAACATGTATGAAATGAAAAAAAATTCAATTTTGTTTAGGAAACGATTCATAAATAGCGGTGTTATTCTATAACTATATGCCAACTACAATGAAAAATTGATATCATATTAATAATAGTATGATATAAATATATCAAGTCATAAGAACCATTATTTAGATGAAAAGTGATTGTTATGGATATAAAATATATACATAAAGAAAAAAATGTGAATCCATTATAATTATCCTCGAAAATTTTAAAGGATATTATAGAATACCCAGAGATTGAAAAGTAATTGATATGGTATATACTATATTTATATAAAAGAGTGAATATTTCTATTTGAGATAGTCAGAGAATTATTTACTTCTATTTATTAAATTCCAAAAATGCACAATTAGTTGGAATATGAAAATTTTCATCAAGATCATGTGAAAAGAGAATGTTCGAAAGTCACATACTATAAAGGAATGTTAAGACTATGGAAATTGTTTTACATTCACCACAGTTAGTGATACATTATTCATTAATAATAATGGATTCAACAAGTAATAATTAAATGGAAACATAATAACACTGATACGATCAATTAAAAAAAATCAAAAATAAATGCCATGTATAAAAGTACATGGGTATTATTATATTGAATAATATTATTGGTATTCATGTGAGACAACATATGGATGGTACAAGAATGGTATCAATGAGTATTGATAGGTAATATCACAGTTTTATGCCTAAATCCATTAGAATTTTACTTATCATAGCTACATTGTGTGATCATTTTATTGATCATTGGATGTCAAGATAACCAATCATGGAAAGTGTCGATAGTATGAAATAAGAAAGGGTTGGAGACACCATATAATTCCAAAAAAATATGTATGACATATAAATCTTGTTTAATTATAAATTATGTTACAAAATTAAAAAAATATTCACCTAGAAGGAATTTTTCACAGGATTATATAAAAGGTTATTGGGAGATCCATCATTCTCCATGTAAAATATGTTTGATATAACATGGAACACATATATAAGGTAAATATTTACTTAAAGATAGAATGGATGTAACTCTATGAAGATTAACGTAAATTAGAATCCAAAATTATTGTGAATAGGATCTACTGAGGTAGATATAATGGTTATTTAGAATTAGTCAATAGTATATATACTAAAACGTTATTGAAAATAACATGATGAGAAAACTCAAGAGGTATTGTTTTACAAATGTCATATGGTATATATCTCTCCAAGATGATATGTATGAAACAAAAGAGGAGATTAATGTGGTCAGTTGAATTCCATAAGCTTCTTATGATTGATCAATCACATATCCTAGGATATATATGAGAAATAATATTAACAACATATATTTTATGGTTTGAAAGTATTAGTATTGTCCAAGATAACTACATTAGAAGAAATCAAGACTATCTAGTATTACTTGAACAAGTATAATGGATATATTTCTAGTTTTTTTAGTGAATAGGATAACAGTTATAAAGAGAAAAAAAAGCTTTCATATAGTTTAATAAGATCTTATATCACAGTTAGGCTAAGGTAATGAGTGAGAAAAGATCATAAAAGAAAGTGGTATCCATATCTACAAATACCCATTCATTTTAGCTTCTAATGTAGCCATATAAGTATTATATAATAGGTAAATATTGTTTTTCTATTTTTTTGGAAATTCACTTAGTTTATAATTTATTATCAAATTATTATAATTCTATTACTGGTATTAGACATTATGTCACCTTTTAATAGTGAAAAAGGTATATATACTAATGGATTACATTTCCTGTGTAGTCCTACTATACGAGGGAAGGTCACATAAATCATAATATCCCTACATTGGAGATATGAAAGGCCCATTACAAAATCTATAACTCAATAGAAACATGATCATATTATGGGAGAGCTCACAATGTTTGTTAGCAAGTTGTCTCTAGTTCATATTGGTGTGTTTAAGGGAGGGTTCCCTCGACCAAACCAATCTATACATTTTTATTCACATATCATGTATACATTGAGTAATGCATGAAGTATTCTTACAATAACATTATTGATATTTCTATTTACACTATTTATATAGTAATGTTCATAGATTAATTTCTATATCAAAATGATTTAATAGTTCCCATGATATAATGAAAAACTAGATATATTATTTCATTCCATCCAAGTTTAATTTTTTTAATAGAACCATTTTTAGGAAAAATGGAAAACCGTAGTTCACAGAATGTTACCACTATGTGCTGAAAGTGCTCACAAACTGATTAAACAAAAGACAAACATTACTTGACCTAGCTATTCTATAATGCTCCCAGTGCAGCGAAGTAACCGGGATACCTGGATCTTCTCTGATGAGCTGTTCAAGATGGGAAATCATCCTTTGCATTGTTTGAATTAATTTTTCTGAGTTTTTTTTCTCTCATTGAAGCCTCGGGCCAGAATTCTATCTTGCTTATCTATCCATACATCTTGCTTCTTTTTGGAATCCACATGAAACCTTTGTTCGTAAATCCTCTTGAGTTCCTCTTCTGAGACATTGTGTCATATGTCTTTCTAAAGCATGTCTTCTATGGAGTGTAGAATTAGTTGCAAGCACTCCCCATCTTTCCCTTCTATGTCTCTTTTGTATCTGGTTGCTTCTTCACTTTCTCCCATTTTTTCTTTGTTCCATCCATTCTTGGATGATCGAGTTTCCATAGATTTTGGCAAGTAAGAGTAATCCTTGTGTCCCTTTCCCTTTTTTCCCTGAACCACTATACATTTCCCTAAGTCTTTAATGCTTTTTCCCCCTTCTTCTGGTGAGTGCTGTGAGGACCATTCCCTTGACATCGGTCCATGCTATCCACTGATGGTAGGCTATTACTTTCATCCCATGACAAGTCATCCTCCACATTCAATGGAGGTTCTTGGTCTTCTAATCCATCAAAGCAGTTCTCAAGCTTTATCATTGAGTCAACTATAAGGGGCGTCTACTTACATAGAGATTTCCCTTCACCTTCCATATTCTCCCAGCCAGTTATCTTCTCCCTTGAACTAGCCTTCGGATGGCCGGGAGTGTTTGGGTCTAATTCCCTCAATATATTTGCATCATCAAACATCCTTTGACCCTTGTGAGATGTTGCATCCAACAAGTAAGGCTTCCCTTGCACTGGTTCTGATTAATTGAATTGCACGTACCCTCGGCCCATATACTGCTACTTTTGATTATTATCCTCCCAGCCTCTATTTTGAGATCCACTGGAACTATGGAACTCTCTCTCAGCTTGTCTCATATCACCATACATGAGTGTAGCTATTGGGTTCACCAAGGCCACTAATAAGGGGGGATCCTTTTCAAATCTATGGATGCCCAAGTAATGCTTCAACTGGGAAAAGATTTCCTTATCCCATGGTCGATCCTCCACTGTGTAAATCAAGGGATTTTCCTGCTTTTGAGCCTCCTTGTTACCAGCTCCCTCTATTATAGAATCATGATTATTAACTAGATTAAGTTTTAATGGAACTTCCTTGCGTGAATATTCTTGCCGACCAATTCTCCACTATCCCGAAACTGATGGTCAAATGATGCATCCACTTACACCGATGAAAGACGGTCACTGTTTTCACGATGACACTTAGAGGTGAAATGGCCAAATCTGACGTATCCCGAGCAGAAAGAAAGAAAAGCTTCAAACACCAATCTATTATTGCATTTGAACTCCTCTCTGATCGAGATCCACAACCACTCTAATGGTGGATTGGAGACATTGACCTCAACACAAGTGCGATGCAAAATTGGATGACAGATCACAGAGGTACGCATATCCAAACATAGAAATCTTACAGCCAAGTTCCTGAGCATGAATATAATGGAAGGATTTTTAAAGGGTAGAAAAATATCAGGAAATATTACCCACACTACACCTGATGGCAGATCACAATTCATGTTGAGATAAAAGACCATCGCATAAGGTAAAATCCGCATCCATTGAACACCTGAGGAGCGCTGGACCAGGAAAAGGCCAAATCCTTCCCCGATGAGAAGAGAATCATCAGTTGGCAATGATAAAAAAGACCCACCACTTCATGGTTTTGGAGACTCCCTGATTGATGTATTAACTTTTGGTATTGGGGACCCATAAAATTTAAAAATTCTTATCGAGAAATTATTACATGGTGATTTATAGTTAGTGAGATTATGAAGACAAACCCTCCAATATGAACAACACATGATTGGGGTATAATTGGATGTTTTTATATACAAAAATATTTGTTGGTCACCTTAATTGTGAATATTATCAATATGTACCATTTGATAGTATAATTTTATGGAAGGAAAAAAACCATGACATTGATATTGTGGTGATGTAGATTTTTTTAGTTGGTCAATGGTGTTATGGTATTGGTTGAATGATCAAGATATAATTTTACCTTCTGAGTTTAGGAAGTGATATCTCAGGCCTATTTTATTAGGATGGTAAAACCACCATTAAATATGTCGCCATAGTATAAGAACATTACTCCGTATCTTATGATAAAAAAAATAATAAATCAAGGAAGTGTGATGGAATAATGTGTGCATCCTTCTTTATGATACACTATGATACAAATATATTATATTACAAAGTGCGAGTTCATTGGATGGTTTCCTTTGCTATGAATAATCCTTATATATTTAGGGGCCTTAATGGGTTGCTTTAATCTATTACTGGTATGTGAATAATATTCACTACTATCATGATAAGGGCCTAGTGGATCAAACACCATAGCATGTTCAAGATTCTACCATATTTGTATGAATAGGTTTTAAGGCATGTTGGGTCCCACCATGTAGTTTGAGTGTTTTCCAAGTATTATCGATTAACAATGAATAAATAAATTCATTATTATTATATTAATAAATAATTGGTTTGATTTTATTTATTTAAAATATTAAAAGGTATTAAATGTATATGTGTAATGATTTTATATGAAAAAAAATATTAATTTAATATTCCTTTTTAGATTAAATTTAGAAGGAATTAAAAGTTATTTTAGTGAAATTATTTTATCACATTAAATATTTTTTATATATTGAAAGTAGGTTATAAATATATAAATGACATTATGATGTAGTAATCTCATCGTAACATGTCATTTATAGTTTATTTATAAGGAATTTTATTTATGGTCTTGGGGAAAACATTTTGAGTATTTAATCCTCCAACTATATAAGATTGATAGTGAGAATGAATAAAACTATTATTTATCACAATTTATTTAGAACCATCATATCCTCCATTATCATAGGGTTAGAATGTCATCCTATAAGAATTCGATCCAAAATTTCCTTCATGGATCAAATCAATGGGATCAAGGTGATCATCTCAACATCAAAGGAATCATGAAAGTCCAATGCTAGAACCTAAAATTTAATGATCGATGCACTTGTAGATTTTGCAATTGTGTACTGATCATCTAGAGGTTTCCAGCCTTAGATCTTTCAAGAAATGGTTACCAATGATGAGTTATTGTCAAGCGCACTTTGATTCGAAATAGTACACCATTCAGTATTAATATTTATTCTTTGATAATTCATTGGAGATCCTTAAAACTCTACTAAGGCTCAAATCACCGAAGATGATGAGGTTATGTCACTTTGGTGGTGAAATTATTTAAATCCATGACCAAATATCTTCTTCGACATGCCTCGGTACCATCATGCGATACATAAAGTGATAATAGAATTAAATTCACTATAGAAATGGAGAATAGTGCTACAAAACACATAAAAATAGATGGTATCACAAGAATCATGAACTATAGGGGATTGTTTTATAAAAACAATCGTATAAAAAAATGATATTTTATAATTACAAAAAAACTATAAGAAATGAAATAGACATGATATATATAGTAAGATAATGATAGGAATGATTTTAGATGTTTCAATGATGTATATTTATAAGGCATAATGGGACCATTTGAAGGGTATGGTGGTAGTTAGAAAAGTAATATAATAATATAACCATTATAAAAGTACTTTTAAAATTTTTTGTTATATAAAGGGGTCTATTAATATACATAAAATCATTTGGTATACATAAAATTAATAATTTTGGAAAAAAATATATTAATCTACGATAAATAATGTAATTACATACATTTGTCATGGAATAATATTAAATTTATTAAAATAAATAATTTTTTTCCAGCAAATACAATACTTTAAAATAATTTTTTTAATAAATAAATTTCATATATATATATAAAATTATTTTCATAAAAGGGAAGAAAATTTAGAATCATCATTTTAAAATTATCTAATGATGAATATTTGATAATTCTATGAAATAATAGATTTTTTCAGTGAATAGTAAAATATGGTATAAGGATACATTGTGAATTATAACATCATTTTTATTATAAATAGAGGAAATTATTATCTTAAATAAACACCAAAACTAAAATATTTTTAGGTAGCATAATAAATTTTTTAATCTATTAATAATTGTTTCTATTCTAATAAGGGATGTTACAAAATCTAAAATAGAAGTTAAGGTTTAAAAATGAATCATATTTATAAATGGAATTTTTTCTAATAAAATAATACATATAATGGTCTTTTAGCTCATTACCATAAAAATTTCAATTAAAAATCCTTAAATATCAAATATCATTACTCAAAATAATGGGAAAGTCTACCCTATTGAATTTTACACAACCTATCTTTCAAAATTCTCAGTCCCAAAACGAAAAAATAACATCTTCAACATCCCTTATAAAGGCACAACTATCCATCCATTACTCCTCAATAAAAAATTTTTGAGTATAGTTTTCCTATCAACATGCATCCCAAGATCCATTTTAAGAACATCTTATGCTTCCTTGGAGTTAATTATACTATTTAGTAAAATACTTTTACTACTTAGGGTTCTCAATATCATCTGTTAATTTATCATTTACATTTTTTTAAATTCAATTGTATTTACTTTTAAAAATTTAATATTCATATACATTATGAAATTTTAATTATATTATTAATGATAGATCAACATTATATCTCTTTATACCGTTATAATAAGGAATTGTAATTCCCAAATTTATTTATAACATTAAACACTTGTAATCAATTTCTTGTGTGTTACATATACTTAGGTTATATTGGATTTATTATATTTGTTAGTCTTACAACCAAAATATCCTAAAAACACTACAATTGTGAGTGAATTATGTAATTTATTATTTTACACCAAATTATGAAATATCTTGTTTCCACATTGGTGAGAACACTCTGAACCTTTCAATATCAAGAACACAATGACCACATCTAAATAAAAATTTAATTTTGTGACATAGATAATTTGTGTAGTTCATAGTAAAGTGATATGTCAAAGGATATTACATTAATTATGTCTTGAAAAATTTAAATCAATATCCACTATAAAGATTAAAAGGTTAATGGAGGTACCATTTCCAATCCTAGGGCCACTCTTGATTATAACTACACTGTCTTCCTTGAGACATTGAATATAAGAAATGTAGACATAAGGCTTGTTTGTAATGTATACAGACAAGATGTTTGTAATACAAATAAGATATGGTGTTATAATTGTACTCTATTCAATATTTTTTCAAATTTGGTCATAAAAATTTATCTAAATATTAGTAATCAGTGATCAATTCTAGATGATATAATTATTTCAAATTTATTTTATAACTTCTATATAAAATCCACTAATATCAGTATTCAATGAAACTCAAATTTCATAATCAAATTTTCCTTAATTCAAAAAATAATTTGGGTAAAGAACCCTGAATAATCATACAATTATATCAGAAAAATTCATTATTGATCTTATTCATTTTGATATATATATATATATATAATAGTCTTTATTATCTCTAATTATGACATTATGTTCAATATTAAACCATGGGGACTTATTGATTCAACACATTTGAGTCATAAAATAACTTTTTATTGTGAGAAATAATATCAATTATAGATCAGAAAAATCTATGTTAAAATTTAATGGTAAATAAGAAATTTTTTTGTTCATAAATAAATAATAGAACACCTGATGTGTCTTTATACTTGATGTTAGGGTTATGGTAAATAATCAATGCAACATAGTTTTGGAAAGGATGTGTTGTGGGAATGATTTATGGTTTTTACCATCTTATATAAGAGCTTATAAATTATAATATTATATATGAGTACATTAATCTAGAGTTTGGATATATTTATCAATTTTTTAATCTAGGGGAACTATATAATTATTATTCTATTTGGTATGTATATTAGGTGTTCATGTTTGAATGGTTTAATATTTTAGTTATATGGAATATATATTATGTTTTATTTATAAGGAGGTATATATTATATAACTGAATGGGATTCTATATTAACTAACTTCATATATGGATGACATACAAGTTTCTTGACTTTGTGTTTATGTGTTAATTTCCTCATATAGAGGATGTTTAGATTTTTTATTTATTTTTTCGCATATAAATGATGTAGCTATGTATCCACATGGGGATGTATAATCTAAGGAGTTATACATTCACCATAAATATTCTTGGATGCATGGGAGGGGTCTACTATTTTATTTGATTGATTTTTCTAGTGTTGTGGGAGGATACTATTATTATTTAATTATTTATACAAGGTTATATATTTTATGTTATAATTATTGATCTATACTATTATAATTTATATTTATTTTAAATTACACTTACATATAAAAATTTATTGTTCATATTATCTATATTTTTGGGAGTGGAGATCTTTTTTAAGTGGCTAACATGTCATTGTACTTATTTAAATCATGATTACATTGCCACATATAGAGTATCACATGGGGATTTATAGTTATAAATAGATATATAATTGTAAAATATAAGATATTTTATAGATTTGTATGGTGTAAGTGTGTTATAGTTGGATTAAACTGGGAAGGGGGTGTGGGTGGTTATATTTTAAGGAAGAATCATCTAAAAATTGAATATCTCTATTATGTTTTATTATTTATAGAATATATGATATAATTTTATGTATCTAAACTACTAATATGATTGATTTTCATAAATATATAATTTATTTTTTAAATTGTTTTATTTTTACACATGGACTTCAATACCCTCCAATGGGTTAATTATATTTAATTTATAATATACATTCTTAATATATATTCAATACACATATGATTAATGTAGTATTTTTTATAGAATATGTTATTGATCTAACGCTTCTTCAAAAGTAGGAAAAAATACCTGATAAAATAGGTAATGTATCTATGTTGTTTTCCACCTGATATATTCCAGGAACATATATAAGGAATATTTTTGTATTATCTAGGTTAATGGAAGGTTTGGGGAATGTTATTATAATTTTATAATTTTATTAACATCGAAAAAATAATAATATTTTATGACAAGTGAATTTATCAAAAAAGTAATACTTTTTTAGAATAATTAAAATAAGGATGTAGAAAAATTATACTTTACATTTCTATTACATCCACAAAAATCCATTTTCAACAAAATAAATGTATTTTGGGGTATATCATAGGCCAATCATCTATTTCTACCACAAAACCTCTCATCTTAGAGATATAAATAGTTAGGAAACTTTACTGATCTAAGATTTATGATGAATGAAATTATATGGGTGTCCTTACAATAATTATTAAATTAGTTTCCTTTTAGTATTATTCAATGTAAATTTTGGAAGAGGACACTAGACCGACAACATTTTGCAATGCATTAAGAAATTACACACTATATTATCCTCATTTACTTCCTCTCTTATTTTTTACATATATTTTATACGATGTTTGATTAAAGTATATTAATTGGATGTTGATTGTGATATTTATTATTTGGTAATCCCCTTGACTATTTCATATATATTTGTGGACTTGTTACTCTAATAAATAAATTTGATGTTTTGATGAATATTCTACAATTATATATTATTTTAATAATCAATCAAATATATAGAAAGATATTCTATATGAATTTAGAAAATGAATTTATAGGTTTGTTCCTATAACTTCCCTTGTATATTTATATGAATTTATATAATTTTTGTGAAAAAAACTTTTTTTTATTGTTCTAGGAAAATATTGATATCTATAATTGATAAATAAGATAATAAAAATGTTATGAACTATAATATTTTATTGGAGTGATTATTATTTAGTTCATGTGATGTGGATTTTTTATTAAAATAGACCATGATATGATAAATGGGGAGCATGTTAAATTGAGTAAATTGAGTGTAAATAAAAAAACATCATAAGTTATGGTAACATAATTATACATAATAACTAAAATAGTTAGCTGGTGTGTTATTGTTGGGTGACTATAAATTTTCTAATCCTTTTTTGAGGGTACGTTTATTAAAAAAATTATTATATATTCTATTTCAATTTTTTAAATTATTTTATATTGGAAAATTATTTTTTGCAATATAGTTTTTCTTGGATGAAAATATATATTATTGTGGTTATATTAATTATCCATAATGTAATATAATTCCATATGTTTCATATTTTTTATGGGTTTCCTGTGAATATATTAGTGATTATTTATCTCTACGCTATCCAACTAATATTCTATATTTATTTTTTATTAGTAATCTTATGTATGTTTATCTGATAGGTGAGTGAAATGATAATATCACATGTGACATTGGATATTCAGGGAAATTAAATATACCAAAAATGTTTCAATAGAGGTTGGGATAGAGATATATTATCTCGAGACATCAGTTCATTTACCATGATATGGCATGAGTACTAGACATCTCAAATACTTCCCTTAATATAATGCATCCTTTAATAGTTTGGTTCATAGTATCATAAGTATATGAAAAATTATATTAAGGTTCATTGGATTTTTTCTTGGATTAACCATTTTAGAGGTGGGTAGAGGGTTGATGTTTTTATCATTTAATCCTAGGACCTAGACACTATCATTTATTTAGATTCCCAAGGTGTGAGTAATTTTGAAATACTTTTTATAAAACATGTTGGGAGTGTGTTTATTTACTAAATTACAAGGAGGGTATAACTATATATTATTCATTAATGGGGTGAAAGTGACAACAAAACTAGCTCTGTGGGATGTTGTGGTATAGAATCCTATAAGTATAACATTATTAAAGGACAAATTTACTTATAATAAGGTTCAGTAACCGGGATGATGATGTTCTACACTTATGAAATAGGTTTGTAAATTAGGGGGGTATATTTTATAAGGCGAGATAAAAACATCATGTTCATGAATATGGATTTCTAACATGATATGATACGCATTACATGTAGTATAAGAAATTTAATTTGATCATTGATATACAATTTTTTAATTATGTTTATATATTATGTTTTACATCTTGGTATTTTGGGTGGGTTTTCCATTCAATTTTCTTTTTCCATTATTATTTAATTCTCTACCTAGGATACATCAAGATTTGGTTATGAATTTCAAACATATATGTAGGTGTTAATTATATAGGATGCGTTTACGGTTATATAGTGACATCATAATTTCTCTTTCATGACCACATACTGTATTCACATCATTATTGGATGCACATATTTTTGTAGAGTATTATACATATGGTAAAGGGACCAAGGATTGAATTATTCGATAGATTTACAAGTTGACATCTGAGATTAATGTGGAGCTAAACATTGAGACTATGTTCTAATGTTTTGGCTCAAGTACTCATTCATTTAATCTATTTTTAATTCTTTTTTATATTCCAAAAATGAGAAATATCTATTTTTTATGCATTGTTTAATCGTAGACATGAATGAATATTAATTTTTTTATTTTTTATAGAATTCTGATATATTTTATATGTCGATTAAAAAATTGAAGGAAATATGTTTATTTATATAATTAAGCTGAAAGTGATTTGTTTATTTATATTATTATTTAATTATTGATTACTTATATATAAGATTATTCAACATTGTATTTATTTTTATTTAGTTATCTCATTTTTATATTTCAATTTATACCATTTTGAGGGAGATAACCCCTAATAAAAAAATATATTCCCTTATTCTATATTCTAATAATCTAGTTACAAGGGGAAATGAACATTGTCTTTTTATGGTATATATAGAAAGATTTAGACTATTTTCTAAGAATATCATTAAAAATTTATATTAATGTGTATTGAGTATTTAGGGGTTATCAATCTTAGTAAATATAATGATTTTCTTCCTGAGGATTAAATTATAAAAATTTATTATCAATATATTTATAGATAACACTCATGTTATTATGGGGTTTTTAGGAAATTTAAGGATCACTATTTACATTCATTAATATTTATGTTTATTTTTTTCTCAATACTTTCGCAGGACAAATTTTTATTGGGAATCACGTATCTCGTAAATTTTAGAGGAATCTATGGAATATTGAATTTTTTTATGGTTAATGTTTCGGAATAAATTTTTTATTATGTTATTTGGAAAAATGTTTCAAATGAAAATATTTTCAACATTGTTAACTATGATGCATATTATTTATTCTAGCATGATGTTATGTTTTTTCTAAATAAATACATTTTTTACATAAATATATTTTATTTCATATCCAAGGAGTTCACTTGATAATGTTATCATAATTATAAGAGTATGATCATTAAATATACCAACATTCATTATTTAAATATATATTCTTTTATTTTTGATGAAATTACATCATGTTAACATGATCTCAAGAGTATGAATTTAAATTAAAATAAAAAATGTTAATAAATACCATGTTTAAATTATATTCATTTTTGGTAGGGTGATATAATAAGATATTGTTGTGGTAGTTTGAGATTTATATGGATTATTTATTTATGAATACACACATTTTTTTTATATTTTTGGTCATATATATTATTTTTAAAATATTTATCATATATTATGTCAATTTTATTATGATTTGTGTTAGAGTTTAATTTTAGATATATTTTAAAACTGTTAATACTCTAATATTTGCATGTAATGATTAATTAATGGGTTATTCATTGACG
Source organism: Viscum album (assembly GCA_963277665.1). NCBI lineage: Eukaryota > Viridiplantae > Streptophyta > Magnoliopsida > Santalales > Viscaceae > Viscum > Viscum album. The sequence continues at coordinate 1,485,609,640 of OY728147.1, read as the reverse complement.
AGATAGTTGATATAGAAAATTATGTGGTAAATAGAATCCTATTTCATATACATAATTTATATATTTTTTCCAAAAATTATTCAAAAAATTTATTATCAAATAACATTTTATCATTAATTTTTTTTATTTGGATATTAATTAAATATTATACCAATTATTATAAAATATAATCTTGAGATGGTTAATAATTCTTATTATTATACCAAGGTGTTTTTCTTAAAAAGAACACAATTTTCATCTAAAAAATAATTTCTATAAAAAGATTAATATAATTTCTCCCATTAATTCGTTATAGACATATCAGTTCATAAACAAACATTTAGGACATAGATAGATTATGGAAATGGTGGGATAATAAATATACAAGGGTAAAAAAAACAAGAGATATAAAAAGGATACACATGAGGGATCTTATAGAATATCATAATGGAATGGAGATATGAGAAACAATTGTTATAATGGAATTCAAATGGAACATGTTATAAGAATATGGAATATATGTAATTATTTAAATTATTGTCATAATTAAAATATCAAAAAAATTACAATATAATATTAAAAACTAGGTTCCTTGATTAGATATCATTTTTAAAATATCTCCTGATAAAATATTTAACTAATTTATTTGGGGAATATATAATTCTAAAACGACTAATGATATTGTTAATTTTTATAAATTTGTGTCATATTTTTAAAATATAGTACAAGTTACCATACATCAAACATAGGGTATTCCCTGAGTGGACCATGAAAAATAACGAGTTAACAGTTATTTCATAAGATATTGTATATTCATCAATCTAATTTAATGAATAATAATGATTGTTTAAATTCATAAATTAAATGTAAAATATGATAGGGGTTTCAAAATTAATAATATATATATAAATAGAAATATTATAAACAATAATGTTGAATCGTGTAGAGGATGATATAGAAAATATGAAAAAAATCAATAACTATTACTGTTATCTTTTCAATAATAGTAGAAGTAAGCCAAAAAAAATAGTGGATACAATAATGAGCCATAATTAAAAAATTTATGAAATATATAATTCAACAAAGGATGTTTTAAGCATATTCCTAAAAAACATTATGAGGAATTTATAAATAAGAAACTATATTTAAATAAAATTGAATTTTTGAGTAAAATAGACATATACAAACACTGTAAAAAATTAATTAAGGAAATAATTTTGAGGATAATAAATATATTTACAAATAATTATAAATTATAGATGCTAAAAAAATTTAGAATAAAATATAGTAATATATATTAATATTTCAATTTATTATTGGACTAAGAGAGATAATTTTAATGATAAATCAAATAACCCCTAGAAAGAAATAAGTTTTAAGCAATAAATGAAATGTGGGAACGAAATTAAAATTTATAATCTATGTAAATTTTTATAAAATAAATAAATATAATCATATATATGTATAATATAAGATAATAGATAATTAATTTTAAACTCAAATCTAATAATTAACATTACAAAATAATCCCTTTATATTATCATATCCAAACAAAGAGAAAATTTGGAATAAAAATGTAAATAAAAATAATGTAAGTTAAAATTAGAATAATAGACATAAAAAGTTCAAAATATATTTGATATAAATGAAGATAAATGATTAAAATAAAATTTAAATTAATACAAAAAAGATAAATGAATAATTTTCTTACCCCAACTACCAAATCTCTCGAACTCACTTTTATTTCCAAATATAGCCTTGACATTTTTTAATTATCATTTTAAAAAACTTATTAATATTGTGTATTTTTTATTCACATGAAAATTATTTGTTATGAACCTAGGCTTATGGCCTTGAATAATATATATAATCCTCTATTCAGATAGTGTTGATAGATAATCATTACACAGCTTGATGTCCTAGTGTACATGGACCAAAGGACCAGTGACACAAAATAATTTTAATAGAATATGAGCCATTATACACCCTCCCTAACAACCCTTATTTTATTCCCCTTTTTCACCCCTAATTTTTTATTTAGAATTACTATTTCCCCTCACATGGGGGTATGATGCCGAAAACTAATGCATTCAATGCCTATCCCAACCTTCTCAAGTTTCTTCATTGGAAACATCACACAAGTCAATATATTTCTAAGAGGAATATTTTAAACCAAGATCCACCATCATAGATGAACTTGCAGGATCATGTCATGATGTCCCATTCATTTCCCAAGGGGCCCTGTGACTTGAGGTGCCATGATAAATAATAGGCGATGTGTCCCAAACACCAAGTGTTCCATTATTTTTAAGTGTTCCATGCTTTATTTTATATTATGGAATTTATCACCATTAATTATCTATAATTTTTACATTAATATAATATTTATAATAATTGGTTAATAAAAATACCATTAGTTTTTAATTTTTGTTGAAATTTCATAATTGGAATAGTTCAAGATGGTGAATTTGTAATATTAGAGTTAAACTATTTGAGAATGTTTTTTCAATAATGAGGAAATTTTTTAATAATCTCTTCTATTTTAATTTTCATATTATAAAATTTAAATATAATTTATATAATTTTTTTTCTATATTAAATAAATAATTTTTAACAGTTAAATGATATAATTATTATTTAATAAGAATTACTATATTTTACTTTAAACCAATCATAATATAAACATCCAAATGAATTAAATGAAATGAAACTTTAATTTGATGTTTATATAAATTTTAATGAATCTATATGAAAATTTTCTTATGTGACTATATTTATTAACTATATTTATGAATGGGAAGAAAGAGAAGGGAAAATAAATTTCAAGATAAAAATAGTTATATCATATTTGAAATTATTCATTTCCATGAGACCTTCTCTATGTTGATGTTTTTAGGAAGTGTAGTGTAATGGACTACCCCCACTGAAATACCTCATGTGATTAATGTGAAGACAATAGTGCCTCTCTAACTATTCCTCTAATAATAATGGGGTTAATGACCATATCTGAGGGATTAAACTCATATCTGAGTGACATTACCATAAAAAAGATATGGATATGAAATAAACCCACTAATAAAATCAATATAAATAAATGAAACCCAATTTAAATTTCATGAAAATTCTACACATAATTATATGGAACCAAAAAAATTTCAAAAGCGTAACTCTTATATAAGTTACTATTTGAAAACCAGTGATCACCATGAGATAGTACAATACCGCTCGATCACCAAGTCCCTCTTAGAAATAAATACATCTAATTGATAATACAATTATACTAACTAGGATCATCCAAAAAACATAAAATTCATGTTGAAGAAGTATACTAATTCCTCAATGAATAAATAACTATACGAACTTATAACACCCAGATGTTTTATGAAACATATTCATTAAATAAATCTTATTCTTTAGTATATTTCTTTGCATGAAATAATGAGTTTAAATAAACCCAGATATTCCCTTATTATAAAATTACCATTATATCATTGCTGTGAGGATAGCGGGAATAATTATAACTAACGTATAAAAATGCATTACGAAGTCATTAACTATCAATTATATATGAAAAATATAAATCAATTAGATATTTTTATTTTTTAGTGAATTTATTTTGGTAATTAAATTATGAAGGTATATATGTGCTATATAAATAATAAAATATTTTTTATATTGATTTAATAGATATTATAGTCATATGGTATGAATAAATCCCTATTTAATGTATGAAAACATATTTTTTGAAAAGTTAATTTTACATATTTAAATGGAGAACCCATTTTAAACTATTATTTTCATACATTAATAATGTCTATATTTCAAGAAAGATATATTTTATTTATAAGAGGGATATAAAAATTTACTTTAGGAATTTTATTGATATTTTTCTCATAACATCCATGTTTTATGGATAGTAAAAATATGCTAAATTTTAATTAAAAACACCTTTTTCATTGAGATAATTTATATTTTTAAATTATAATACTTATTGTTTTTAAATAATAAATAGAACATATTACTAACATTCTATATAATTTATGTCATTAGCATAAATTTTACATTGAATTCATATGTAAAAACATTTCAATCCTTTTCAATGCTTTAACATTTAAAACCCATTTTCTCATTTCAACAACGTGATTAAATTTAAATTAATTCATGCAACATTACTGTTTTGAATTTTCTGAAATTGATTCTATATTTGGAATTATGTGGGCTAAATTACGTTAGCAGGATACTTTTATTTTTGGGTATTTTTAATAGTAACATTGCTATTTATTTTATTATCATGGTTAAAGGTAAATAAAGCAATTAAGGTTAAAAATAATTTTACAAAATTATTTTAACACCTATAAAAATCATACTTAAAGACTAAATTCAACTATTATCATCCGTTTTTCTTAATGAAATCACTTTATGGCCACTTAACAATAAATATGATGTGAATGTAATAATAAATGATGAATGTGAAAAAATGTCACAATCTCATAATATATAATTATATTAATTTTAATATATAGATAACTTGGAGATAATATCTACTATAGAGATTATTAATAAAGATAAAATAATTACCGAAACCCTATAAATTTATTTATAATTTTTAGATATTATATAATTTCTATTATTGATGACACAATAGTGATGTAAATTATACTTTAAAGAAATATCAAATAAATGATTTCAAAAATATTGAAATAAATAACAAATAAAATAATTAATGATCTCCATGAATATTTAGGTGACTAAAATTTTAGGGGTTTATTGAATATATTTTTTGAATTTATCTCCTTTTTGTATTTTTTTAAAGTCAAATAAATGAATATAGTCAAAATAGACACTATTGATATTTTATAAAAATAACATTTTATTAAATTATTTAAATATCCTAAAATTATTTAAAAATTACAAATTGATAACTATGAAATATAAACTACAATAAAATATCCATTTATAGTCAGCTAACACCTATAATCATTAAATATTTTGAATGTTATTATAATAATTAAAATTTAATATAATAACTAACTATCGATTAAATAGATATTTTTTTAAATTGACAACATAACTTGTCCAAAACATTTTTTGAGATTAAAACCATATCTTATCCCATCATTTAATTTTGTACACTTTGTAGGTTTTTGTTTAGGGTTTGATTTTATTTTAAATCATTATTTATTGAGTTTCCAAAAGTGCCCCTCACTTCAATTATAAAATGGCACCTCCTCCTTCACCTCTTCACATCATTTGGAGACGTCAAGATCAGACACAACCTTAAATTTTTCCTTTTCAACTTCCCTATTTTTATTATATAGGTTCTGGTTATCTTGAAAGATTCCCTCTAGTAATCTATGATGAGATTTAGAGGAGGCACATTGAAGAAGTAGTATTATCATTTACCTATTCTTTAAAAATTATTTCATCATATAATTCATATTTATTAGTTATTTCATTATAAAATAATAACATGAGTATAAATAATATACTTATATGATCTTTTATAAATATAAGAAATTCATATTCCACATTCTACACATCCTATGATGAATTAAATCACCACGCGTGCATACGTACGACTTACTGTCTCCAAGATGTGATGTAATCTGTTAATTCACCACAACCTTACATGGTTGGGTATAATAGCAGAATTAATAAATATATATATGATTTATATAAAATTAGTTCTATCCTACGATACTATACACAATGAACTTCAATTCCATTCAACAATTATGGAAATGATATTGTCACTCAGGCGTACGTAAGGCTTACAATCTTGAGAGTACGATGAGATATGTTATAAATAATATTCATTAAAGTATGAATATATAAATGTATTTAATGAATAAATTTTATATATATTATACTAATACCATGCTATAAATGATATAAATATAACCTAATATGAGTAATAAGAACATATCTGAAAAACCATCATAAGAACATAAATCATTTAATAGGAGAATAACAAGATATAATGAAATGTCACTAACAAAAGGATGGAAGTATGATCATAAATGTTATCATGAAAATGATTATGATTTTAGACTAAATCATTAACATTATTTAAATCATTATATTGTATTTTTTGATACATACAAATCATTTTGTACATATGGTAAGTGATAACTTTGAAAATATTATTTTTATCCAAGATTATTTATTCATAAGTATTTACTACGGTATAATTATCATCCATGCCCAAGTTTTATAATTATATATTTCAAAATATTACTTTTATTTTTATATAATTGTTAATAGTCAATATTAACAATTGGTAAATTTTTAATAAATGGTATGAATGTAATCTTATGTTTTTTTCATTATGAAGTACCTTTTGACTTTTTTTTGAAAAAGTATGAGAATAATGTTTTTTTAAACTTGTACGAATTGAAAGGATTTTTACACTTTAATAATAACTTATTTCCATAAAGCATATCCTAAAATATTACCAGATTATTTTCACATACAATGATTTCTTCTAAAATTTCAGTGCATTTTGTGGAAGTAAAACATTTTTGAAGAAGATGGGATATTTTTTTCAGGGATTAATTTAATGTGTTTTCTCAAAATTATTTTCCATCTGAGACAAAACTATTTAAACAGGGTTATATTTCTATCCCTATTATTATTATTATTATATTGTGTTTATGATATTATGTTATTTATTAAATCCATTAATTTAATATCAATTATGATGGAATGATTTTATAAAAACCCATTTTTTCTTGTGTTATTCTATGGTGAATGTTTTTATATTTTTGTTGCACACGTAAGAATGGTTTCTTTATCAGATAGGAGAGAACTATATCTACCTCCAATTCATTAGAGAAGGATTTATATCTCATGATATTGAAATGAATAGAATGATAAGTAAATCCATATTAGTAATATATGACTGGAATAAGGAGTGAACTCAGTTCAAAAATAGACTTTGTCTTTTATGATGGAATTAGAAATGGGCCTTGACTATTATGGAATTATTCTCTATGATTGTTTGTTTCTTAAAATAAATTTAATGTTTTATGTTATCAATATTGGGATTATATTTTAGTTTAATGATTTATCCCATGACATGATATTATGGTCTTTTATATACATGATAAGAATATGAAATGTTATGTTTATGATTGATTTTTCCCTTATTGACCCTTACAGAGAATTTGATATCACCCTTTCTTATGATTCATTTCCCCATGTTATGAAGAATGGTATTAAATATGAATTATCAAAAGGGAGTCCAGTTATGAAGAAATAAGTAGGATACAATGTAGATGTTTTATGAACTAGTTGTTTATGTTTCCCAGATTCTAAAGACACTAAACCTATACTATCTTGGCATGGTTTTGTTATTTTATGAAATAAATATTATTCTTTATTGATGTAATATCTTTATGTAAATTATGGGCTATTATAGTTGGTATCAGAGTAAAGGTATAGTTAACCTTTGGAAACTATGATGATAGAACCTTAGTAAGAAACCTAAGGATATATCTAGGTTTAGTTTACAATCATCTCCTTGTGTTATAGAGATGTTTATGAATAAACTAGGATAAAAAATAATGTGTCCTAAATTGATGTTTTATTCATTATTATCTGGTTTTCCTGTTATGAATAGTGTTTCTCACACTATGCTACTTGGTTTTAGTCAATGGATAGAACCTTATGGAACCACATTAATGCTAAATTCAATGGGAAATGCAATGATTTTCCCCCTAGGTAACCAAATTTAATGAGAGTTGGAATGGAAAATCTTTAAGCCTTGCTCACATAACATTCTTATGCTAAAAACCATACATGACATCCAATTGAGTGAAAGAGGGAGAAACATTTTATAGAGTCCTTTATGATACAGTGTCCACATTCATTTAGTAGGTCTTCCAATCCATTAATGGATAAATAATGGATTAGTACCACTAAAAAGATATTTTCAGTTCTACAATGTTCTGAACATGATAAAGTCATCTTATCAGTCTATCATTTGGAAGGTGAAGCTGATCAATGGTGGAATCTTATTAAGAAAATGAGTCAATGAGATGAAATTGAGTCCATGGAAAGGGACAAGTTCCGGAACATATTTTTCAATAAGTGTTTCCTTGCATTCATTAAACAAATACGGATAAAGAGTTCCTTGAACTTAAGAAAAAAGATGATGAATCTGTTGGTACCTACAAGGAATATTTTTCAATACTTTCAAGGTACGCTTCTGGATTTTTTATCCAACCTCAGATTAAAATTGATTGATATTATTTATGGATTGAAACCAAGTCTCTGAAAGGAATTAACCATAAGGGACTTCAATAGCTATGAAGAAATTTTTCGATGTTCTCTCAAGGGTGTGATAGAGATTTGAGTAACCCATCAGTTATAAGGGTTTGATAAGAAGACTCAAATTAAATTCAAAGGAAAATCTAAAGACCAAACTAAAATGAAGACAAACAGTCCCTTATGATAAATTTGTGGAAAGAAACATGGATGGAATTTTCATAAAGAGAATATTAAATGTTTTAAGTGTGGAAAAGAAGGACATCTAGCATTTTAATGCCGTAGTAATGGGAAAAATAAGTGTAATGTTACGAACAAAGAAAAGACTATATAGAGTTCCCCTACTACAGTAAAATGTAATAAGTTCAAGGAAATGTGCCATTATAACAATCAATTCCTAAATAAACAAATTATTGTTAATGAACAATTCCAACACAATCTTAAGGCCAAACACAAAGGAAAGCCACATGCGATCACTATCGGGGACATGGATTATGATAATGCCATGCTTGAAGGTACACATACCATCCACACTAAAGTAGAAAATGTTTTATTTTATTCTAGATGCACCCACTATTTCATTTTAGATGAAATTTCTATGGGTATCACTGTATTACCTCAACAATTTGATGTTGAGTTAGGTGTGACAACTACAAACGAAACAACAGTCGCATAAATTGTTAAAATTATTGTATGGATGAAGTTTATGAGAAATTTCTTCCAATATATCTTATTATCCTTCCTATAGTGGAATATAATGTGATTCTAGGAATGGATATGCTCTTTTTATACAAATATCATATCAATTTTCAAAGGAAGGGAAGTCACATTTCATATTCTAGATCAATCTATGATCATTTATTAATGAAATAATGAATATAACATTACAGTAGAAATTTATTCTATATTATGGGTCTTGATTCAAAAAAATGAAGGTTTGTGTATCTCAAATGATGGGGGATAAACTCATGATTAAGAATAAACCCATTGTAAGGGATTTTTATGATGTCTTTCTAGAGTAATTTTCAGGTCTTCCACTAAATCGTAAAGTTGAGTTTTCAATAGAACTCATACTGGGTGGTAGGACTATTTAAAATAAATCTTATGGAATATACCCAATTGGGCTGTTGGAAATGAAGAATGAACTCTAAGGGAATCTTGATAAGGGATTTATACTCCCTAGTGCCTCACCTTGGGGAGAACCTCTAATATTTATTAAGAAGAATGATGGACCAATTAGACTCTACAATGATTATCAAAAACATATCAGGATCTCCATCAAGAATAGATATCATCCTACCATCATTGATGAATTATTTTACTGAGTACACAGAGTTCAATACTTTTCCCAAGTTTATCTTCATTCAGGATATCATATATTATGGGTCAAGAAGGAGTATACACTGAAGACGACATTCCATTAAAGGTATGAACACTATGAATTTATAGTGATGCCTTCTGGTCTTAGTAATTCCCCCGCTATATTCATGGATCTAACGAATAGTTTCTTAAGAGATGATAATGATCAATTTGTGGTAGTATAATGAGAAGATATTCTTGTCTATTCAATAAGAAAGGAAGAAAATGAATTTCCCTTGATAATTTAATTGAAGACCCTAAGTGTGTCGAAGCTGTATTCCAAACTTAAAAAGTGTGAATTTTGTCTTTAGAATGTTTCATATTTTGGTCATATTATATCAAGAGAGGGGATATATGTGGATCCATAAAAAATAGAGGTTATTGATAGATGGTCGAGACCAACAACTATAATTGAGATTCAAATTTGTCTTGGTTTGACTGAATATTATCGATGTTTTTTTAAAGATTTTTCATGATTATCTATTCTACTCACCACAATGGCTTGGAAATGAGTTATGTTTGTTTGGTTGGAGGAATGTGAATTGAATTTCAAAGTGTTAAATATATGGATAACCGTTGCACCTGTGCTCAAACTGTCATATATTGGAGAAAGGTTTGTTATCTATAGTGATTCATCTAATATGTGGCTAGGATGTGTTCTGGTGAAAAATGATTTGGTGATAGCTTATGCATCAAGGTTGTTGAAAATACATGAACAAAATTTCCCAACACATGTTTTGGAGTTTTCTGCTGTAATTTTTGCATTAATGATTTGGAGGCATTATCTTTATGTTGAAAGGTGTGAAATTTATAGTAATCATAAATGTATAAAGTATTTTTCATCCAAAGGAGATGATTATGTGGCAAAGAATATTGTTGGAGTTGATTAATGACTCTGACTAGTCAATACATTACTACCCTAGTAAAAAGAACAAGGGGGTAAATACTTTGAGTCAAAAATACCATGCTAGATTATCCCTGATGAGGATCCCGAATGATCCAATATTTATGGATTTATAAAGGATGGATTTTGAAATTTTAATAGAAGAGGAAAATATTATATTTCTCAAGTTCAGGTTCAACCATTTATACAAGTGAGATTAATGATGCACAATGGAAATAAGAAGAGTTACAAAAGAAGGTTTTAAATATTACTTAATTCAACCTTGATTTTATGAAATAATAAGGTTCAAGAACAAATTTTGTATTCCTCCAAAACTAGAATTAAATAAGGATCTATTGGATGTGGTTGACAAATCTTCATTCAATACTCACCCAGGAATCACAAAGATTTACATGGACGTAAAAGAGAACATCTAGTGGGATAACATGAAATTAGATGTCACTGAATATGTGTCTTGATGATTGGTTTGTAATCAAGATAAGGCTGAGATACAGAATTCTAAGGGGATGATTCAACCTTTAACCATACAAGAATAAAAATAAGAAAACATCACTATGGACTTTTTCATTAGACTTCCCAATACATCCAAAGGCAATAAAGCTATTTGGATTATAGTTGATCTCCATATGAAGTGGGCACAGTTAATTGAAATTAGAGATGATTTATCTCTAGATCATCTTTCCATGATATATGTTAAAGAAGTGGTAAGATTGCATGGAGTACCCCTTTCCAATATATCAGATCTGGATTCTAGTTTTACCTTGATGTTTTGAAAAAGTCTTCAGCATACACTGGATACAAAATTAGGTTTCATCACAACAAATCATCCTAAAAAAACGGTCAGTCTGATATGACAATTCAAACACTGGGAGACATGTTGATATCTTTCTCTATAGATTTCAGTGATGGTTGGGATCAACACCTACCATTGGTGTAAATTTATTAAAATAATAGCATTTATTTCATTATTTAAATGGATCCTTATGAAGCCCTCTGTGGAAAGAAGTTTAGAACTCCAACTTATAGGGATGAAGTTAGGGAATGAATCAATTTGGACCTGATGTTGTTAATAAAATGGATGAAATGGTCAGATAAATTCAAAAACAAATAATAGAAGATCAGAGTCCACAATAATGTTATGATGAAATCCGAAGCAAAGAACTAGAGTTCGAAGTTGGTGATATGGTGTTCTTACGAATATCTCCCTGGAAGAGAGTTAAAAGATTTCAAATGAAGGGAAAGTTGAGCCCTAGTTATATCAGTCTATTTGAAATGATGGATTATGTTGGTAAGGTTTCTCACCAATTGGAGCCCCACCAAACCTCTATCAAGATCATTATGAGTTCCCTATATCTCTCTAGATAAAGAACATAACTGATTCATCACATGTACTAAGCTCAAAATTTGTACAGCTGGCTCAAAATCATTCTTATAAAGAATAACCAATAGAGATTCTGGATCGTAGAAAAAATGATATATGATAAAAGACCACTCACTTGGTTAATGTTTTATAGAGGAACCACCAATTTAAAGAAACTGCATGGGAACTTGAGGATATGATGAGGGAGAGGTATCCTCATTGGTTTGTTTCCAAGTGAGGAATTTCGAGGGAGAAATTCATATTATGTGGGGTAGAATGTAACACACAGATATATTTATAAAAAATTTTCTTTAAAATTTTTTTATTCTTTCATAGCTTTATTTTAACATAATAGATAGTTTAGACAAACCACGAGATTAAATTGTTATAAAATTACTGTTATAGCATAGTTGTTATGTTAGCAGGAATAATTATAACTAACTTATGAAAATGCATTATGAATTCATTGGCAGGAAACTATTTAAGAAAAATATAAATCAATTAGATATTTGTTTTTTTGGAGTGAATTACTTTTGTTTATAAAATTAAATAGTTATATATATTCTATATACTTTATCAAATATTTTTTATATTCATCCAGTGGATATTTTAGTCATAGGGTATGAATAAAACACAATTTTATGTATAAAAACAAATTTTTAAAAAAGTTATTTTAACACCATTGAATGGAGAACCCTTCATAAATTACGATTTTGAAAAATTAAATTTTTTATATGAAAACCGAAACATGTTATTTTGATGTGGGATATATAATTTTACATTGGATAAATTTCTGATAACATTCATGTTTGGATGGATAGTAAAAATACAGAAAAATTTAATTAAAAAGAAAAATTTTCATCAAGATACTTTATATGGTCAAATTACAATATTGAATGTTTTTAATGTATAAATTGTTGAGTCAATAAGGTTTTCCTAATGACTTTTCCATTCCTTCTTGTTTTGAAAATCAAAAACACCTTATCTTTAAAGAAAATCTCTTTTATAAGGAAAAATGCTTTCTTAAGGAAAATTGCTTTTATAAGGAAAAATGCTTTCTTAAGGAAAATTGCTTTTATAAGGAAAAATGCTTTCTTAAGGAAAATTTCTTTTATAGGGAAAATTTCTTTCTTAACGAAAATCGCTTTTATAAGAAAAATTATCCTTATCATATTTTCATCCATATTTTTCTTAAGTATAAGATTCAGATTCACTTTCTCGAAATCGTTAAAACTTTGATATAAAGCATTCTGTTTTAGGGTTCGGATTCTGGACAAGAACTATAAGGAAGTTTCATTCCGAATTCCGGATATAAACTCTGACTAAGTTCTATTCCAGAATCAGGATACGAATTCTGAAGAAGAATTCTCATTACGAATTCCAATGAAGGATTTCCATTCCGAATTCTAATGAAGAAATCTCATTCCGAATTCTCATTACGAATTCTCATTACGAATTCTGATTCCGAATTCTAATTACGAATTCCAATGAAGGATTTCCATTCCGAATTCTAATGAAGAAATCTCATTTCGAATTCTCATTACGAATTCTGATGATGAATTCTCATTACGAATTCTGATGAAAAATTCTCATTACGAATTCTGTTGATGAATTCTCATTACGATTTCTGATGACGAATTCCTATTCCGAATTCTCATTCCGAATTTACCTATTAAACAGAATCTGATTATCATTGTTTTATACACTCTGAATTTATTCACTCCGAACCTTCACTCCGAAGTTTCTATTCTGAACCTTTTATGTTAGAGTTTAAAACGATGTCGTACATTCTATTACACTTGTTTTGTTATAAAACGATGTCGTCCATTTTGTTATAAACTAACCATTGTCTAAGTGACACGTGTACAGGTCCCTCCGAACTTTAAGGAAAATATGACCGTTGGAGAGGAGCCGACCTTACCTATAAATAGGAGCTCATTTGAAAGAGCTCGGTGCTGAAATGCTGAAAGGCTGACAGATCTTCTACTCATGTGATTACATGCTTGAAGTGATTTCTAGAGAGAGAGGCTCTTATTAACTCTCAAAGCTTCGTGCGACTCCGAATGTTGGTGATTACATTCGAGGGCTTCCGGGGATAGGAAGACAGAGGTTGCCGACTACCTTAAAGATCGAGGGCTTCCTTGCTGAGGAAGACAGAGGTGCCGACTACCTTAAAGATCGAGGGATTATTTGCTGAGGAGGACAGAGGTTGCCAACTACCTTGAAGTTGAGGGCTTGCGGGGATAGCAAGACAGAGACACCGATCTTCATATCGAGGGCTTACCCTGGTGTGGGTAAGACAGACTTTCTTGAAAGTATAAATCAAGGGACCTTTATCCAAGGTTGTTGGATACCCTTCTCTTTGGGTTAAAAGACTATTATCTTGTTGCTAGTAGTTTTACTACTTGTTTTTATTCCGCTGTAATTTGTATCTTAAGGAAAGTATAACTTTCTTATACTTCCTTACTTACTCTGATTCATTTAGATTCTATACGCTTTAAGGTAGAATCTCATATTGTAACTTTTGTTAAGTTTCAAATTCCGGAACCATATTTCCGGAACCTACTTTTGGAATCTCTTTCCAAGTTTAGTTCGGTGTTAGAGGTGTTGTGAATTTACTTAGTTTAACTTTGTTAAACTTAGCCCTTTCCTTTTCTTAAGGAAACTCTAGTTATTCATAACTAACTTTAAAGGTTCCAAAGGAATTTTTAAAGTATACAATTCACCCCCCCTCTTGTATATTGAGCATCTCATATTATATTTCGATCCTACAATTGGTATCAGAGGTTGGAAACCTCTTACTCTATACCATTCTTACATTTGGTATCAGAGCCAAGGTTACTGAAATACTTGTACTCACATACAAGTTTTTCTTGCTCACTTTTCTATTCCAAACTTTGTCATTCCGAACTTTTCTCATTCCGAACATTGTGATTACGAATCTTTGCTACTAACAAGTTTGTGTGCAAAGTTATTTTCAGTATGGTAGGAATTAATGTTGGTTCGATTAACAATCTGAATCCTACAAGACCACCTATCTTTGATGGTAATGATTATGAATACTGGAGAGATCGTATGAAAACATTTGTTATCAATACTGGAGTAGACAACTTTGTGATGCTTACTGGTGATTATAAAATTCCTGACAAGGAAGTCAGAACCTTTACTAACCAGGAAAAGAAAGAATACCAAATCAACTATAAGGTACGCAATACTTTATTATGTTCAATGACTAGAAATATATATAGCCAAATTTCTTCTTGTGAAGCAGCTAACTGTATATGGAAGAAGTTGGAGGTTACACACTTTGGAACTTCTAAGGTGATTGAGACTAGAAGAGCTATGCTTAGAGCTGAATATCATGGCTTCAATTTTCCTTATGGAGAACCTATCTGTAAATTACAACAAAGATTTATGACTATTGTCAACAGTCTACAATCTATGGGAGAAAAAGGTTTAGATGATGAAGCTCTTGTGGACAAGATAATTGACATTATGCCCAATGAATGGGAATCCAAGAGAACAGCTATAGATGAGAACAGGAAGGTTACTCAAATTACTCTTGATGAATTATTTGGAACTCTTCTACAACATGAGACTAGAATGAAGAGAGATGCTGACAACATCAAGAAGAAGAATGGAAATGGTACTGTTGCTTTTACTACAACGTCAAATCAGATTAAAGCTAAGACTCCTGAGAGAGTAACCAGATCCAAGTCGAAGAAAGTCATTTTCCAATCCGAATCTAGTGAGAGTGAAGTCTCAGAAAATGAGTTAGCCAATCTTGCTCGAAGGATGAACAAGATAGCTGGACAGAGAAACTTTCAATCCAAGTATAAGAAGAAGGATAGGAAAGACAAGAAAGATGGAGAAGTTACTTGTTACGAATGTAAAAGAGCTGGACATATTAAACCAGATTTCCCTATGCTCAGAAAGAAAGAAAGGAAGGAAAGACATTCAGACAGGAACAGGAAGAAGTATTATAAAGCCAAAGCTAAGAAAGTTTTGAAAGCTAATGATACATGGAATGCCAGTGGTGGTGACTCTTCAGATGAATCTTTTGATTATGAATCTTCAGGACAGAAGAATCTTGGTCTTATAGCTAGATTACCAATTAACAATCATTGTCTTATGGCTAAGGTACGAAATGCTGAATCTTTGACCAATGTTTCTTTAAATTCTAATGATAGTAAGTATTATAACTTTTCTGATGAAGAATCATCTTCTGATGAGGAATATACTTTACCTACTTTTGAAGAAGTCTCTAGGTTTGCTGAACTTCTTGAGATTGAGAATTCCAAACTCAACAAGAAACTTGATAAGGCAAATTCTAGGAATTCTATTCTTACTAAAGAAATATCAGATCTTTCTAAAGATCTTGATAAGAAAAATGCTGATTTTGAAATTATTTCAAAAAATCTTGAGTAAGTAAGTTCTGAGAAGAACAAACTTTCTAAAGAGTTAGAAAAAGTAATTTCTAATGAAAATGTTTTCGAACCTAACTCTAGTTCTAAAACTAATGATTTTGAGGATAAAAACTTGGTTGTAAAACTCAAGTCCGAAATTTTTTCCTTAAAGAAGTGTTTATCAAACATTACCCATGGTAAGGAAAATTTTGATAAGATGTATTCTCAAATACGACCTTTAAGAAATAAATCCGGATTTGGTTATACCCATGCAAAACCAGTTTTCAGTAACAATTATTTTGTTCCTCAAAGTGCCCCATTTTGCACCAAGTGTCAATGTGGTGGTCACTGGGCAAAGTATTGTTCCTTAAACAAAACCCAATCCTTAGGTTTTCATAAAGCTTATTTTTCTAAGAAAATGTGGGTTCCTAAAGTTTTATTATCTGGAAATCTCGGATCCAAGCAGGTTTGGATTCCGAAAATCTAACTTTGTTCTTAATTTCAGGAAAATAAAGAAAGTTCCAGCAACAATATATGGTACATGGATAGTGGATGTTCCCGGCACATGACTGGTAACAAAAGCTTTTTTGAAAAGATTATCAAAACGAAAGGAGGAAAGGTAACTTTCGGAGACAATGCTAAGGGAGAGATTTTTGGTATTGGTAATATAGTTCTTTTGGGTAAAACTTTGATTTCAAATGTTCTTTTTGTTAAAGGTCTTAAGCACAACCTCATTAGCATAAGTCAGTTATGTGATGAAGGTTACCTTGTGAATTTTAGGAATGATAAATGCTTAGTTCACAATTCCAAGGAAGAATTTATTCTCTCAGCCAATAGGCAAGAGAATGTTTACACCTTAAACTTAGAAGACCTAAGAAGCCAAGATTTACCTTGCCTAAGTGAAATGGAAGATCATTCTTGGTTATGGCATAGAAGATTAGGACACTGTAATCTTAGGAACCTATGTAAACTCTCTAAGAAGAAACTTGTTAAGGATCTACCGGAGCTTAGATTTGATTCTTCTAAAGTTTGTGATCCTTGTCAATATGGAAAGCAATATAAATCTAGTTTTAAGTCAATCGGTGAAGTCTCAACAACTGATGCATTACAGTTGGTGCACATGGATCTTTTTGGTCCAACACAAACTGGAAGCATTGTAGGCAAATACTATGTGTTTGTTCTCGTTGATGATTACACTAGATTTACTTGGGTCTATTTTCTAGCAATGAAATCTGAAGCTTTTTCTTATTTCAAAAGTTTTAGAGCTCAAGTTAAAAATTAGAAAAACCTTCCATTGAAAACTATTCATAGTGATCATGGAGGAGAATTTCAAAATTCAGATTTTGAAACTTTTTGTAGTAAGAAAGGTATTACTCACAATTTTTCAGCACCTAGAACTCCTCAACAGAATGGTGTAGTTGAAAGAAGAAATAGAATTCTTCAAAAGATAACTAGAACCATGTTGAGTGAATATTCTATTGCTAGACATTTCTGGGCTGAAGCTGTAAGTACTGCTTGTTATACTATAAATCGAGTGTTGATTAGACCTTTTCTTAATAAAACTCCTTATGAGTTATGGAATGGTAGAAAACCAAGACTTTCCTACTTCAAAGTTTTTGGTTGCAAAGTATTCATTTTGAATACTAAAGATAACTTACATAAATTCGCACCAAAGTCTGATGAAGGAATTTTCTTAGGTTATTCCACAACCTCTAAGGCTTATAGAGTTTTTAATAAAAACACTTGCACTGTTGAGGAAACAGTACATGTGAAATTTGATGAGTCAGATCCTTTTGTTTTTAAACCATCTCATCTTATATCTTCAGATGTGTTTTCAAAAACTGATTATCAACCTTTGATAGAAGAACCTTCTGATAAGGAAATTGTTCTAGAAGATACTTCTGAAACATTTACCCCAGAAGACTTTCTACCCTATGTTGATGAACAAGTTTTACAAAACCCAAATCAGGTGTTTCTTAAGAATCATCCCAGTGATAGTATCATTGGTGATGTAAATCAACCTGTAAGGACTAGAAGTTCCTTAAGAAATGAAATAGAACATCTAGCATTTCTTTCCCAATTAGAACCTAAAAGCACTGATGAATCTTTAGGTGATGATGATTGGATCAAAGCAATGCAAGATGAACTAAATGAATTCGAAAGGAATAAAGTCTGGACCTTGGTTGAAAGACCTAAGGAAACTTCTGTTATTGGTGTAAAATGGGTTTTCAGAAATAAAAATGATGAAAATGGAGTCATTGTTAGAAATAAAGCTAGACTTGTTGCTAAAGGCTATAATCAGCAAGAAGGAATAGACTATGAAGAAACCTATGCTTCAGTAGCTAGACTTGAATCTATCCGTATTCTACTTGCTTTTGCAGCATTCTTTAATTTCAAACTTTTCCAAATGGATGTGAAATGTGCTTTTCTTAACGGTTATGTTCAAGAGGAAGTTTTTGTTGAACAACCTAATGGCTTTGAAGATACAAAACATCCAGATCATGTTTTTAGACTTACCAAAGCTTTGTATGGCCTTAAACAATCCCCACGAGCATGGTATGATAGACTCACTGGATTTTTGCTTCAAAATAACTATGTTAAGGGAAATGCAGATCCAACCCTTTTTATAAAGAAAGATAAGAAATATGTTTTGACTGTTCAAATATATGTTGATGACATTATATTTGGTTTAACTCAGCAATCTTTGACTGACTCTTTTGCTAGTCTAATGAAATCCGAGTTTGAAATGAGTATGATGGGTGAGTTAACATTTTTCCTTGGTTTTCAAATTTCTCAAAAACCAGAAGGAACATACATATCTCAACATAAGTATATTAAAGATCTTCTTAAAAAGTATGGTTATGACAACACTAAGAGTATAAGTACTCCCATTGGTACCTCAAACTCCTTAGATCTTGATGAAGCTGGGAAACCAGTAGATCAAACATCTTTTAGAGGTATGATTGGAAGTCTACTTTACTTAACAGCTAGTCAACCAGAATTAATGTTTTCAGTATGCTTATGTGCAAGATATCAATCCAATCCTAAGGAATCTCACTTAAAGGCAGTAAAAATAATTTTTCTCTACCTTAAGGGAACCATGGATCTAGGATTATTTTATACTTCTGGAAATGGGTTTGTTCTAAAAAGCTTTTCTGATGCTGACTTTGGTGGATGTAGAATGGATAGGAAAAGTACATCCGGAACTTGTCATTTATTAGGAGATTCACTAGTTTCTTGGTCCTGCAAGAAGCAACATTCTGTTGCACTCTCCACTGCTGAAGCTGAATATGTAGTAGCTGGAAGTTGTTGTGCACAAGTGTTGTGGATGCAACACACACTCACAGACTATGGCCTGAGTTTTACTAAAACTCAAATTTTGTGTGATAACACAAGTGCCATTGCCCTAAGTAAAAACCCTGCACACCACTTCCATTCAAAACACATAGATATTAGGCATCACTTTCTTAGGGATCACACACTCAAAGGAGATATTATTCTTCAGTTTATCGGAACGCAAGATCAACTTGCTGATATTTTCACAAAATCTTTGCCTTCTGATAGATTTGAATATATCAAACAGAAGTTAGGAATGATAACCGTAAGGTAATATTTCTTAATTAACTTTCTGTTGAAAAAATATCCTTACAGTAATAAACTCCTTTTCATAGGGGGAGTACATTTGATTGTTTGTTTAACAAGGTTTTTCAAAAAAAAATTCAAACTTTTCGGAACGAATATTTCCGGAATGGAACTTTCGGAATGAAACTTTTCCAGAATGAATATTTTCGTACAGAATACTTCTGGAATGAAAGTATTCGTATTGAAAATTTCCGGAATGGACAACTTTCGTACTGGGACTTTAATAACCAGATTTTCATACCAAGCTTTGGTTTTCGTATTAAGTTTTTCGTATTGAGTTTTTCGTATTGAGTTTTTCGTATTGAGTTTTTCGTAGTCGTCTTTATATTACCCATTACGAATAACTTTCCTAAGCTAATCCGAAAGGAATGATTTTCTTACCGAAGTTTTCGTAATCATATTTTACTTGCTGGCAATTTTTTATAGTTTGTTTTCGGTGTTTGGTTTTCTTAAATCTTTACTTTAATAAAAACCTCAAAAAGATCGGATTCGAGCTCTCAACCGTCAGATCTGATCGCAGCTCATTCCAACCGTTTGATCAACTATGGAATATCAACCGTCATCCCATTGCCTATATAAAGGGGACCATATTTTCTAGTCCCACATCGATCTCAAGCTTTTGCGTGCTGAAGCTCTGACTCTCTGATTTAAGGCCATTCCGAACTTCAGCCTTCTCAATTCCGAACTTCTCAGAGACTTCAGATCCGAATGTCTGCAGAGTTAGCTTCTCAAGAAATGTCTTCAACCAAGCCTATTTCTCAGTGGTTAGTCTACAGGGAAAGGTTACTCCATCCGAATTTCTTCAGCAATTATGATTCCCTTATCTCAAAGAATATCAGGTTGAATGGCTGGGAGGATGTTGCGGTATCAAAAACCGGCAACCAAGATGAAGTCTACTCTGATTTACTTGTTGAGTTTTATGAGTCAGTTGCTTTCTTCAAGGAAGATAATAGAGAGAAGTTTTCTTTAAAATCGTATGGAAAGACTTACAAACTTTCTCACACCAAGGCTGCAAACTTGGTAGGGTTATCTTATGAAGGAGAAGCCGAGTTTATTTCGCATGTATTGCCAGACTCGTTGGGTAGTTTCAACAAGGAAAAGGCCTTAGAAACTCTCGGATTGGATGATGACAAGGCTCCGAAAATTGCAAGCCTATCTACAAACTTCCGGATGCTGGAGTTATGGGTACAAGGGCTTATCGTACCGAGAAAAGGAGATAAGGATAGCATGAAGAAGAGTGAGGTATATATCTTAGATTTCCTGATAAATCTAAGGATGTTCAACTTGATGAAGCATATTCTTCTTAATATTGAGAATTTGAAGAAGGGGAATCTGAGAGCTCAGATCGTGATGTACCCAGCAATATTATCAAAGCTCATAGTTCGGTGCCTTGAGTCCTTCAAGGTAGCTTGTAGTTCCAAACCAAGGGTGTGCAAGATCATGCTGCTTAGTGATGCCACTCTTAAGAGAATGAATATATCTTTTGACAAGGAGTCAGGGAAGTTTATTGACCTACCTCCACAAGTAGAAGTGACTCCGAAATCTGCTGATCCGGAATCATCTAAGCCGGTAAGGAAGAGGAAGCTGAAAGAAGTGGTAGTCGAAGCTGAGGAACCCAATTCTAAGGAAGTCCACTCCGCACCTCCTAAGTCTAAGAAGAAGAAAACCTATACTGATGAGGTTGCAGCAAAGTGGAGAGCTGACAAGGAGAAGAGGAAAGAAGGGGATCCGCATTTCGGATTAGATCCTGCAGAGGCTAAGGCTCTGAAAGAAAAGGCTGCTGATGAGATTGAGAAGCAAGCAAAGGAGAAGAAACTTAAGAAGAAATTGTCAAAAGCTGAGGCTGTGCAAGCGTTGTTGAAGTTCAATGAAATGGTTTCAGCAACCATTCCCGTTCCGAGATCTTTCTCTCCGGAATCTCTACCTGAGACTCCAGGAAGAAATATTGTTACTCCGGAAGAGGCTGTTGATACTGAGGAAATAGAGCAAGTGGAAGAAGTTGAAGAAGCTGCTGAAGGAAGTGGTGAGACAGGAGATGTGCTCAAACAAGTAGATGAATATAAGGGAACTCCTTCGGAACACCTGTCGCTCCGAACATCTGAAGCTCAATCTTCGAAGCTTGTTACTCCTGAATTGGAAGAAGAGAAAGGTGAAGAGGAAGTTTCTTGTCTGAGAGAAGAAGAACATATTTTACTTCATGCTGCTCAGAAGGAAAATGTAGAAGTTGCTGATGAGGAAGATAATATAGTACAAGTCTCTGATAGCGAGAAGAAATCTCCGGAACAGGTTTCTGTTCCGGAAAAAGATAAGGGGAAACAAATTCTTGCTGATACCCCGAGTTCAGAGAAGAAGGTGAGGAAGGCAGCTGGTAGTTCTTCGAAGAGGAAGTTGGAGCTTATTGAGGAAGAAAATTCTCCTAGCAAGGTTTCGGATTCAGAGTCATCCTCATTGGGGCATGACTTTGTTGTCCAGTCTTTGAAGATGTTGGTGGGAACCATTCCAACCTTCTCCAGCATTGACTCTAGATGCCAGATGCTTCAACATGCGCTGAATCAGAAAACCGATTCCGTATCCATGGTTATGGATAAATGTGTTGAGATTGAAGCCCAGTTCAAAAATTTCTTTATTGGTTACGAAGCACATAAAAGATCTTGCAAGAGGATGACAAGTTGGTCTAAGAAAACTGTGGAAGAGATGAGGTTGCTGGATGAGTTTCAGGATAATGTTAAGGATGCATTTGAAACCGAGGACAAGAAGATTAAAGAGCTGACTGCGTCATTTGAAGAGAAATTGACAGAGGAAAAGAACTTTCGGATTCAGGAAGTGAGAGATCTGAATGGAAAGCTCAATTCCGTTAATCAAGGTTGGAAATATGAAAGGGATTATCGGATCGGGTTTGACAAAAGGATGAAGGCTCAGGAAGAGAAGATGAAAGCTTAGGAAGAAAAGTTGAAGGCTCAGGAAGAAATCATTGAAGCTCAGTCAGCAAGAATAGTCGTCTTAGAGAAGCAAGCAGAGGAAGATCACAAAGACTTAAAGAAGATCAAGACGATTCTTAAGGGGCTAATGTCGAAGGCGAAAGATCCGAAATGACCAATCCGATCTTTTTGTTGTAATTATTTTGTTGCTGACATTTCAAATATAATGAGAATCGTGCTTGTTGTTTCTATTGTTGTCATTACTAATTTTTTTTCAGGTACTTTGTTAAGTTTTTCCATTCCCTCCAATTCTTTTTGAAAATCACAAAGGGGGAGAAGGAAAAGATCCTTAAGAAAAAGAGGAAATCTAATAAGTGCTTATCAAAGGGGGAGAAAGGAAAATACCCAAGGAAAAAGAACTCTAATAAGAGTTTGTTTAAGGGGGAGTATTTTCTTAAAGAAACATCACTCCGGAAATATGAATACGATCCTTAGAGTTTCAAAGCCTAAGGGGGAGTTAGTCGTATTCATCTATATTCTTAAACGAAGGGAGATAATCTTTAATGTGTTTCTTTCTTCTTAGAATAGCTTTTTCGTAAGGATGTTTGTGCTTTCCAAAAAGGGGTAGATTGTTGAGTCAATAAGGTTTTCCTTATGACTTTTCCATTCCTTCTTGTTTTGAAAATCACAAACACCTTATCTTTAAGGAAAATCGCTTTTATAAGGAAAAATGCTTTCTTAAGGAAAATTGCTTTTATAAGGAAAATTTCTTTCTTAAGGAAAATTGCTTTTATAAGGAAAAATGATTTCTTAAGGAAAATTGCTTTTATAGGGAAAATTGCTTTCTTAAGGAAAATCGCTTTTATAAGAAAAATTATCCTTATCATATTTTCAACCATATTTTTCTTAAGTATAAGATTCGGATTAACTTTCTCGGAATCGTTAAAACTTTGATATAAAGCATTCTGTTTTAGGGTTCGGATTCTGGACAAGAACTATAAGGAAGTTTCATTCCGAATTCCAGATATAAACTCTGACTAAGTTCTATTCCAGATTCAGGATACGAATTCTGAAGAAGAATTCTCATTACGAATTCCAATGAAGGATTTCCATTCCGAATTCTAATGAAGAAATCTCATTCTGAAATCTCATTACGAATTCTGATTCCGAATTCTCATTACGAATTCCAATGAAGGATTTCCATTCCGAATTCTAATGAAGAAATCTCATTCCGAAATCTCATTACGAATTCTGATGACGAATTCTCATTACAAATTCTGATGACAAATTCTCATTACGAATTCTGTTGATGAATTCTCATTACGATTTCTGATGACGAATTCCTATTCCGAATTCTCATTCCGAATTCACCTATTAAACAGAATCTGATTATCATTGTTTTATACACTCTGAATTTATTCACTCCGAACCTTCACTCCGAAGTTTCTATTCCGAACCTTTTATGTTAGAGTTTAAAACGATGTCGTACATTCTGTTACACTTGTTTTGTTATAAAACGATGTCGTCCATTTTGTTATAAACTAACTGTTGTCTAAGTGACACGTGTACAGGTCCCTCCGAACTTTAAGGAAAATATGACCGTTGGAGAGGAGCCGACCTTACCTATAAATAGGAGATCATTTGAAAGAGCTCGGTGCTGAAATGCTGAAAGGCTGACAGATCTTCTACTCATGTGATTACATGCTTGAAGTGATTTCTAGAGAGAGAGGCTCTTATTAACTCTCAAAGCTTAGTGCGACTCCGAATGTTGGTGATTACATTCGAGGGCTTCCGGGGATAGGAAGACAGAGGTTGCCGACTACCTTAAAGATCGAGGGCTTCCTTGCTGAGGAAGACAGAGGTGCCGACTACCTTAAAGATCGAGGGCTTCCTTGCTGAGGAGGACAGAGGTTGCCTACTACCTTGAAGTTGAGGGCTTGCGGGGATAGCAAGACAGAGACACCGATCTTCGTATCGAGGGCTTACCCTGGTGTGGGTAAGACAGACTTGCTTGAAAGTATAAATCAAGGGACCTTTATCCAAGGTTGTTGGATACCCTTCTCTTTGGGTTAAAAGACTATTATCTTGTTGCTAGTAGTTTTACTACTTGTTTTTATTCCGCTGTAATTTGTATCTTAAGGAAAGTATAACTTTCTTATACTTCCTTACTTACTCTGATTCATTTAGATTCTATACGCTTTAAGGTAGAATCTCATATTGTAAGTTTTGTTAAGTTTCAAATTCCGGAACCATATTTCCGGAACCTACTTTTGGAATCTCTTTCCAAGTTTAGTTCGGTGTTAGAGGTGTTGTGAATTTACTTAGTTTAACTTTGTTAAACTTAGCCCTTTCCTTTTCTTAAGGAAACTCTAGTTATTCATAACTAACTTTAAAGGTTCCAAAGGAATTTTTAAAGTATACAATTCACCCCCCTCTTGTATATTGAGCATCTCATATTATATTTCGATCCTACAATTGTCATCAGAGGTTGGAAACCTCTTACTCTATACCATTCTTACATAAATAAAAATTATTTTTATCATTAAATATAATATATGTCATTATAATTAATTTTACATTGAATTCATAGTTAAACACATTTCAATCTTTTGCAATGTTTAAACATTTAAAAACTGTTTTTTCATTTCAACAATGGGATAAATTTTATATTAATTATTGCCAATTATGTATTTTTAATTATGAAAAAATTATTCCATATTATCAATCAGTAGATCAAAAGTATGTTAATTGGATACTTTTATTTTTGGGCATTTTGAATAATATATTTGGTTATATTTATTATTACCATGGTTAAAGATTATCGGGTAATTAAGGGTAAAATTAATTTTATAACATTACCTAAACATCCATAAAAATTCTTTTTGTATGACTAACTTCAACCTTTTAAATATATTTTTTGAAATGGAATCACTTTATGGCCACTTACCTTTTAATATGACATGATTGTAATAAAAACTAATGAATGTGACAAAATGTCACAATCTTATTTTCTATAATTATAATAAATTTAATATATGAATGACTAGAATATAATACCAATTATAGATAGTATCTAGAAATATAAAATAATTACCTACATCATAAGAATTTATGTAGAATTTTTAGATGTTAAATAATTACCATTAATGATGACATAAAAGTGATGCAAAATTTATTTTATAGAAATATCTAATAAATGATTTAAAAAATATTAAGATAAATAACATATCAACTAAATAATGCGGTATAAGAATTTTCTAGGTGACTATGGCATATTAAGAGTGTACTGAGTATGTATATTTTATAATTTATATCATGTGAGTATTTTTTTAAAGTCAAATAAATGAATATTGTCAAAATTGACACTATTGATATTTTATGAAAATAACATTTTATTAAATAATTTAAAAATCATCAAAATAATTAAAATTTTCAATGTGATAATATTTAGATATGAAATGTCATTAAATATCTATTTATGGTCAATTAACACTATATAAGTAAATATATTTTACCATAAAATAATTTGAATGTTATTAGCACAATTACAATGAAATAGAATGACTATGTGTATATTAAAAATATATAGTTTAAATTGAATGCATAACTTGTTAAAAATATATTATTTGATGATAGTATAACCCTATCTCCACTAATATTATAAATATGGTCATTTTGGAGGATTCTGGGAAGGGTGTTTTTATTACAAATTATTATATATGGAGTTTCCAAAAGTTCCCCTCACCTCAATTATAAAAGGAAACCTCCTCCACAACCTCTTCACTTAATTTTATGATTTATAGATCAGCAATACCGTTACCATTTTCCTTCTCAACTTCCCAATTTCAATTCTAGAGTATCTATTCATATTCAAAGAGCATCTATAATGTTCAAACTAGAGATTTAGAGGAGGCACATCAAAGATGAGGTAATATCATTTACTGATTCTTTCAAAATTATTTCTTATTCTACTTCCACAAAATTAATTTTATAATTATAAATTAATAACACCATTAAAAATCATATAATGATATTTTTTTTAAACATGAAATAATCGTACTCAACTTTCTACCAATCCTAGGAAATTGAAATCACCAATTGTGCATACGTACGGCTTATCATCTCCATGATGTGGTGTAATCTGTTTTTTTCACAACAACCTTATATGGATGGGTATAGTGAAATGATTAACATATATATATATATATATATATGATTTATATAAAATGATTTTGATTAGGAGATACTATAAACCATCCACTTCAATACCACTCAAGAATTATGGGAACGATATCGTCGCTAGTGCGTACGTATGTGTTACTGTCTCCACGGGGTGATGCGATTCGTTCTACATAATCATCATTAATGAATGATTATATAAATTAATTTAATGTATAAATATGATATATATTATACTAATACAATGATTTAAATGATATAACGATAACCAAAAAACATAAATAAGAACCTATCTTACAAAACATGCATAAGAGCATAAAGTAATTCATACTTGAATAATGAGTAACAATGAAATTTTTCTAACAAATGAATCAAGATATTATCTTAAATGTTATAATAAAACTGACTTTGATTTTGGAA
This sequence comes from Viscum album, assembly GCA_963277665.1. NCBI lineage: Eukaryota > Viridiplantae > Streptophyta > Magnoliopsida > Santalales > Viscaceae > Viscum > Viscum album. The sequence goes on along the minus strand of OY728147.1, from coordinate 1,485,582,205 downwards.
TAAGTCAGTAAAATTATTTGAATCATTATAACCGAGCTTCAGATACATATGAAGCATATCAAAACAAAGGTACGAGATAACTTTTCAAATCTCATTTTTATCTGAGATTGTTTATTATTAAGTATTTAATCGTTTATAATTATCATCAACATCCATGTTTAATAAATATGTATTTCAAAATAATCGTTATATCCTTATATAATGGTTCAATTTCAATTTTTTCCATTGTTTATTTTTTTCTAAATGATATGAATGGAATCTATTGTCATTTTTGGAATGGGGTACTTTCTGGAATTTTCCAGCAAAAGTTCGAGAAGAATGTTTTTTTAATATTATAAGACAGAGATGGATTTTTAAACATTCATAATTCCTTATTTCGTTGAAGCTTATACTGCAATACTACAAGGTTTTTTCCACATAAAATTATTTAATCAAAAATTTAGTTTCATTTTGAGGAAGGAAATTTTTTTGAAGTAGAAAGTATATTTTCCTCAGGAATTATTTTCATGTGTTTTATCAAAATTATTTTCTGCCTAAGATGAAACTATTAAAATAGTGTTATATTTATATACGTGTTATTAATATGACATTACTGTGTTTATGATTTATTTTTATTTATGAAATCCATTTGTTTTATATCAATGATGATGGAATGATGTTTACGAAAAACCCATTTTTAATGGGTTATCCCACAGTGAATGTTTTGATGTTTTTGTGGAACATGTAAGAATGGTTTTATTATGAGATGGGTGGGACATATATCACCCTCCAATACCAATAGATAAAGATTTATATCTTTTTAGATAGACATGACTGGAATGGAATGTAAATTCAGTTTAGTAATACAAGTCCTGAATAAGGAGTGAACTGAGTTTAGTAATGGACTTTGTCCACTATGATGGTCTCCACAATGAGAGTTGATGAATATGAAATGATTCTATATTCTTATGTGTGTATTACATGAAATTTCACATCTTATGTTATTTATATTGGGATTATATTGCATTTTTATTATTTATCCCATGAAATGACACTATGATATTTTATATGTTGTATAATATTTTGAAATGATATGTTTAGGATTGATATTTTCCTTGTTGGCCCTTATAGAGAATTTTAGCTCACCCTTTAATATTCTTCTTTTCACTAGGTCATAAAGAATGGTATTATGTAATATATGTTAGAAGGAATTTCAGTTATGATGAAATAAGTGGGACACAATGTGGATGTTTTATGAACAAATTTTTTAGGTTTCCCAGTTTCCAATGAAAACAAACCTATACGGTCTTGTTGTGGTTTTGTTATGTTATGAAATAAATATTCTTCAATGCTAAAGTAATTTCTTTATGTATGGTTTGGGTTGTTATACACCTTATTACTTTTAATAATCTAACTAAAAACATATGTCACCAAGGCTTACATACCTAATAATGCATCTAATAAGAGTAACATATAATTAAAAGAATATATCAGGAAGATACCTATTTTAAACAACTGAGGATGATGTTGAAGTTCTATCATGAAATGTGAATAAGGTCTAATATAAGTTTATCTAATGTAAGAAAAAATGTATTGGTAATGTTCATAACAAATATATATAATAATTTTATCTATGTTGATGAAGGTGTGGATTCCTAAGGTAGATTTTGAATTTTTAAAATGGTATCTACTTATATAGATAATGAAAAGAACTGGGGAACCACCTTATAAGTTTTCATATAATATATTCCATAAATATAATATGTTATAAGGTGAATGTTTTCATTGAGTTATGTAATATATTTTTATGATAAATAACATTTTTTAATGATCAAGAAGATATTTCTGGGGATAAAAAAATATTTCAACTAATGTGTATCATATTCAAATCATATGTATGATATTTTAGTACTTATAGAGTATATGTATTTATGATCATACTAAAATAAAAAAAGGAAGTGACTACTCTATGCGATAAAATACCTTTATATCATATATATGATTTATTATATCATATATAATATATCATTGATCTATTTTAAGATTCTCAAAAGAGGGTGCTGAATGTATAGGGGCCTGAAATAGAAGACCAACAGTAAATTACATTACAACTGAAGAGCTAGTACAATTGCAGTAAAGTAAAACATAAAACTACAGAGTCATCTTCCGAGATTCCGAACTGAAGGGTGGGTAAAAATGGCCTCTTAAGTATCCCATGTCCGTCCATCCGCTCCATGTAAGTCTCGCCATGTTTTCCACCTCTAGGTACCATCCCGCTCCACAAATCTCTACCTCGATCAGTTCTGTCTGTCATCTACAACCAACACAATGAGGTGCGGGCATAACTTGGGAAGGGGTGAGTATAACGATACCCAGTAGGGACCGGGAGACCCTCAAGGTCTCACAATATCAAACCATGATAAACCACAAAGAAAGATACAATCACCAAATATCAACCAACCCTACTTAGATATATGCGCATACATATACCTAAGTTATCAATCACAATCCGGATCCAACTCTCGAGCCCATGCACAAACTATTCCACAATGGAAGTAAAGTCAAACACCATGATGAAAATGGATGAAAGACATGACTCATCTCACACAGGTATATTTCTTTCGTAGAGTGATAGAGATGATAAGATGTAGTCACTGATTCATCTAATCTGTCGGACCCAAACAGGATACAGCACCAGCTAAGATGTCGGACCCACATAGGAGACAAGACCAGCTATTCAATGATTTATCAAAGTTTTTGAACCCACAAAAGATACAGGACCAGCTAAGTTTTCATACCCACAGAGGATATAGGACCTGCAATTCTACCGAACCCACATAGGATACAGGAGCAGAAGTCAGAACTGTCAGACCCACAAAGGATCCCGATACAGTAGTCAACGCTGTCAATCCCACAGAATATTTAGGTATAGTAGTCATTGTTGTCGAACTGATGGAGGATGATGGTACAGTGTCGTCATCGTCGAACCCATGGAAGATCCAGTAATCCCAATCGCAGCCAGCCCTAGGGTTCCCTCACACAACACACTCGATTATGGGAGGGTCCTCTCATCAAGCCAAGTTTCGATACATCAACTACCATGAATTATTGAGTTGATGTATCCTGTAGTTCCATCTCATCATAAGGAACCCAACGTGACAGGCGGCGCGTCAATCGGACGCTCGGTCTGAGAGTTGGTAGCATTTCTCTTCCAGGGGCCCGGTTGGTTTTTAGGCTAACACCAACCCGAATGTACCCCTACTTCGCCCGAACCTCAAGTCAAGTCTTCCAAAAGAATCATATCCCTCTAATAATTACATCTCCATAGACGGTTGATTGATCGAACTCCCGTAGCCCAAAATGCTGGCTAAATGGTGTAAATGGCCAATGCTGGTCCGGGTGCGGTCCGACCCAATTTGAGCGACCCGGCTTGACTCGGTCTGGACCGGGGTCTGACCCGGTCCACGGGTAAGACCCGGTCCATGGAAGAAAACTGAGCCAAGGGCACGGCCCAGCCCGAAGAGACGGCCTGGCCAGATGGGCAGCCCGACAGGAAGAGACGGCCCGGCTGGAAGGGTGGCCCGACAGAGGGGCGGCCCGGCCTTGGGCGGCGTGACTGGGGGTGGCCCGGCCATGGTCGGCCCGACCGAGGGGCGGCTCGGCCTTGGGCGGCCTGGCTGCGGGTGGCCCCGCCATGTGTGGCCCGACAGAGGGGTGGCCCGGCCTTTGGCAGCAAGTCCGAGGGCGGCCTGGCAGAGGGGCCATCTGCCGTGGCGGACGACTCGTTGAAGCCCGACCCTACACACGATGGAGGGGGTGTCTCACCCCTCTCGGGTTCATTTAACTGAACCGGTGAGCTGCACCAGTTTTGGGGTCGTGGGACCTGGTTGGTCCAGCTCCACAGCGGCTAGCCCAGCTGGCCGCCTCCACACCTCCTCCGCGGCGTGGCGGCGCCACGGTCCTACTGCTCTCCGCGCAGTACGACGCGCATCGGGCCCCCACCATCATGGGTCGGCCTAGCCGCGGCCTTCGGCTCCACCACACGCCGCAACGGTGCCACACTTCTTCATCCACCGCGGCCCTCCCGACCGTGGTTCCACTTTCATCCGCCGCGGCCCTCTTGGCCATGGTTCTTCTCCACCGCGGTGCGACGACACCGCACCCTTGCGGCTCTGCCTCCGATGTCATCAAATGGAAACAACAAAGGGGAGAGTTGGTTCATGTTCATGCGGTCTGAACCCTCCATATCATACGATATCATTTGGATTTCCAAACCAGAAACTTGTATGATGAAGAATGATGTTTTAATCTTATATTTAAAATTAATACAAATCCCCATACCTTGATTTCGATTATCAATGATGGAGTCATGGAAGACAGACGTCGCTTCGTCGACGTCGAGAAAGAAGGTAATCGAAGACAGCATCGTACGCGTTCTTTGTGGGAGGCTTCTTATCTGTTAGCATAGCCAAAGATTGAGGATGGTGTGTGTCATTTTCCAGGGATGAGGAGCGTTCTTCGGAGATGAGGATGTCGTTCTTCCAAGAGTTCTCCACCAAGCTCTCCCAAAGTTCCCCCCAAAAAATAATAGACGATATTTGTTAATTCTTTTGCACAACAAAACAAAGATGTGTTTAATTAAATGTGCCAACTCATTTAATTAATGCTAAGGAATGGTTCAAATTCAATCTTAGCAGAGGTGAAGAGTTCCATTTAATGAAGAGAGGTGTCAATTAATAGTGGATATTTAATGGGGGGGGGGGTTAAGGGGGGTTGGATGATCATGTGGGTCCCACATTTTAAAATATCCTCCCATGGGAGCTTATGGTGTGGTGGCCCCACCACGAACTTCTTCTTGGATGTTTTAACAACCAATTCAATTAAAAATATATTCCACATATTTTTATTTAATTTAATTAGAAATCCCAAAAATTAAAATATGGTCTCGAAAAAACGCAATTTCCATAAAGGTCTATTTAAGTGAATACTGGCGCTGCGAGTTCATCAGTGTCCTCAAATTCCAATTCCGAGCACTGGTTCAAAAGATATAAAATCCCGCTTGTACGTTTACTGAATGTTCCCGAAAAAAGTACGGAAAATTATTATAAGCCACGCTTGACCCGTGCCGGTCGAGATTAGGCTCTGCCTAAGTGAAACACTCCCCATCGAACCCAACTGTAGTCTCGGATTTTCAATCCAAGTTACCGTTTAGAGTTTATGAATTTTACAATAAAAAATTGTCACTTAATTATATTATTTCCAGCCAAAAACTTACTTTCTCTAGTGTCCCTCACCGACCCAAGTTAGTATCAACTTAAAGGAAGCCTACCCTCCTGAGTTCATTGGTGGTCACGGATTATTAATTCGAGTTATGGTTTGTGAGTTATAATCATTTGAAAATAAAATAACTTTATTTAATTATTTTATTTACGGTTATATCCTTTTCAGGTTTTCTCACAGGAGGCTCGCGCCGACTAAAATTAAGTTACGCCTAGGGTAAACCCTCCATCCTGAGCGCAATAGTGGCCTCATATTTCTAATCCGAGTAACCGTTTAAAGGATATTATACTTTTTCATGGAAACTACATATGCGCGTTAATTTAAGCTTAAAAAAACTTTGATGGATTGTTCCGGGCAGTTCGGGCCTCGGAATCGCACGCCGTAAGAAACTGTGGACTCCTAAAATTCCCAAGAATTTACGAAAAACTTTTCCATGGAATTTCTGGGTCTTTACATATTAGAAAGATAAAATATTTATATTCACATTTCAAAATGAACACCAATATGAATAAAAAAGTTTTGATGAAAGAAGAAAGTTTAGTCAATGATATTTTTAGGTTAAAACAACAGAATTATAAAATGACAAATATTATTGATGACATGAATTCCACTAAAATCCTCATAGATGAGGAGGTTGAAAAGATAATGATAAAAATTATTAATGTTAAGAAATTGGGAAATTCATGTATGATGAAAATATAGCGTTTATAGGATAAACTGAGTGCTCTAACCAAATCCCTTCATACCATTTTTGTATAATGTGTTTTATATAGAGAAGGGAAACCAACTATCTCTATACCTAAAAATATAATCCTATTTCTTTTAAGGATCTAAAAAAATATTAATTTTATGATATATATAGTTTGATGAAAATGAAAATTTTTCCCATATCTAAAATAATAAAAAATCATGGGAAATGTTTCCAAAATAACCAAATACATAAATAAGAGATAGAAAAGTGTTTTGTTAAATCAACTCATTAGATACTTTGAAAATGTGGTTGAATCGTAATCCATGCACAAGTATAATTTCTATCAAATCAGTATATTTAGAGGATAAATATAGTGTTGTTTTTTGTTTGGATATAATGATTATTTTTTATTGGTACAATATATATTTACATAGACAAATAATTGACCAGGAACCAAAGGGGACATAAGTATAGTATAATAATAATCATTATATGAAGCGTGTTAGGAAGAAAAATTATTAGAGATGATTGTTTCAGAGCATGAAGAAAATTTTATCGAAGGTTTTATAGAGAATAATAGATCTCAAATTAGTTTCTTAATGTTATGCTAGCTCAATTAAATAAATGTACAGAACTGAGAATGTTTGTAAATAAAATCATTTCATACTACATGAAAATGTTGTTGAAGTTACATGTAAGGCATGAAAATCATTGAATACATAGATGATGGACTATGGTTTATCTTTATTGGTTGAAAATTATTTGGATAAACTTAAGAATGATTAAAGTTATTGAATAGGGGTAGTCACCTCTCTAAATTTTTATTTAAAAATTAAACTATTATAGTTGTAATATTTTTTTAGAATAACATAAAATCCATCAATAAGTATATAACCAGAGAAAAATTTATATAATAGAGGACTTAATCATATTTGATAAAGTGTCCTGAAGAATTTTATTATAGAATTATATATAAAAAACATTACATTTTATCAGAAAAGAAATAATCACTACATAAAATACATGTCAAAAAGGGTAAATGGTGAATTAAAGTCACAATTGAGTTTAAATCAATACTCAAATACAAATTAAGTTGGTTCAATATGATTTTTTATACCCATGACTAAGATCTAAATAAGTGGGCACAATTATTTAATCATATTCAGTGATTAATGTGCTAAAACTACATAAATTATGTTTATATGTCATAGATCACAAACATTGAGAAGGATGAAGATTTTAAGGAGACTAGTTGAAATGGTTTTTTTAATTTAATAATGATGAGATCATACAAGATATGTGGGTATTATAGTAAAATATTTTTTAAATATATTTATAAGCAAATAATAATACATGAGATTAGTGAACATTATGCACCATAGAAAAAATAGATTTTCTAAAAGAAAAAAAACATTCATAACATATCTAGAACTTTCCCAACTAAACCAAACACATCCTGGAATTTCTGATTCATTTCTTTCATTGCTTATGAAATTATTCATATAATGTACTTATTGAGTCCTAAATTGTATATGATTCTGTATAATCTCTATTTTAATAAGAATCCAATTTTTAATCATTTTGAGTGCCTGGGAGTCCTTACTAGATTAATAAGAAATTAAATGGTGATGGAATGTTTTATAAAAAAGATGTAGAAGGGATTTTTTTCCACACAAAATAAACTTTCATAAAGATATTATAATAATGGAAATGAAATTATAAACTACTATTTTTATTTAATAGTTTTCATAATGTATTATAAACATAAGAAAATAATCATAAATGTTCATGAGGATGATGCTTTCACTACTAAACTAACTATATACTATGCAGAAAGATACCAAATTATAGATGATGAAACAAATTCTACATATCTAAGTGATGAGGTATTGGATATTAGAACCCTAGGAACCAATTTATGTGTATATGGGAATGTATATACTTAGAATATTTGTGGGTATTAGATCCAATTGGTACAAACAAGGATGAAAATACTCGAAACTATTAAAAATGGTTTGATTTTAATGATAAAACCCTATCATATTGGTAAAACATATGAAAAAAACAATTATTTAATCAATGAATTAATAGTTACATCAAATTTAATATAATAAGATATATAATATTACACTTAGGCATAATGATAAGAACATCATTAAAAAATAGGGTTTTAGGAATAATATAAATGGTATATATGATGTTATATGATATAAATCTATATTTGTATTAGGGGTACTAAAAAAATTCCAGATAATTATCTTGATGTAACCTTTACCAATGTCTCAATAATTTAAGAGATTCAAATTTTATGTATAATTTTTACTTGAAGAATCTTTAAATGTATTCAAATGGATGAAATGTTTCTGTTTCTGAATGGTTTGTTAAATAAACAACTCTATATAGAAAAACTATAAGTTTTTTGTACTTAATGAAGATAGGTATCTGGTATGTATATTGAAAATGGTTCATTATTGGTTGAATCCATCCAAAATATCATTGTATTTCAAAATCTATGAGTACTTGAGATGTATATATTTAAAAAAGTAATGGAGGGATACAATCTCTATGTAAAAAAGCTCTATACCACATCACTCATTATGATTGGCAACATTGATGAAAATTTATTTACTAGAAATGTGGGTCATATTTTTTAATTATTTCACATAAATTAATATGAAGTTCGAGAAGTATTTTCTTAGAGAGATTATATATTTCTTGGGTTGTCTTGGATCCCAAAATACTCCTCACAATTTAATTTCCAAACAAAAATATTCCACAGATGTATTAAATATGTTTTGTATGGATTGATCAAGAAGATTTTCTCCACCAATCCATATGTGTGGAATTTTGATCACGATTATTATAAGAATAATGTGAATTATAATTAATTGATGAAGTTACACATATTAGACTACTTCGGGGAAATATATTTTGTATGTTGTTACTATTTGTGATAGTTATCAATGAAATCCTAAAGATTCACATATCATGGAAGTAAAGAGACCTTCATGATACATCATAAGTGTATTTGATTTTGGATTACTATTTTAAAAGTAAAAATAAGCGGACTTTTAACCCTTCACTGATACTAACAAGTTTTGTAAATATATTGGTATAAAATCCACATCAACAATAGAATACTTCATTAGTGAGAGATGTTTGATAGGTAATTGAAAAAGAAAATGATATATACAATTGAGTTCAATTGAGAATTATTATTTATATGGATAACATGATGATAAAACAATTATTTGGATAAAAATTCAACTTGAGGATATAAATTTTATAGTTGATTATCCACTGGTTATTTGATATTACAACCAAAGATATATGAATTGTTCTATAAATATAAGTCAATAAACAATGTAAAATAATAATGAAATAAAATAAAATTTCATGAAGTAAAAAGTGGATAATGGTATCTTGAATATATAATTTGTAAAATTAATGAAAATGTTAAGATATATTTACAAATACATTTTCAATTTTAGATTTATAGAAGTTCAGATAGAAAATGGGGGTATATTCTACTCCCTAAAAACACTAAGGTTTGTTTCTTTTATCCTCACCCATTAATTTTTTTCTATTTATTTTAAAGTGGGATATTTAATCTAAATGGGTAGGATCCTACCTATACATGAATTTTTTAATATGGTTATTTTTTGACAGGAAGAATATTTTTTGAAATCTATTTTTTAATTTCTTAAAAAAAATTATGAGTTATAATTACTTTTTGAACTACTCATTGATTGCCTCAGAATTTGAATTATCCAATATTTTTTTATTTACTATGTTATATCATATATACATAGAGTGAATTTATTTATGGCTCACTACATTGAAAAACATGACACCATTACATTACCAAATACTCTTTTTCTCTATTGGTACTAAATTAGATAAAAATATTATTCACATGTAAGATATTTTTTGAAAATTGAGAGGGATAAAAATTATTATTCTAGATATAGATCATAGGGGTTAAAGAGAACTAAAATTTAGTGTTTTGAAACTAAACCAATAGGGTATACTATTGAAACTATTTGGAGGGGTTCCTATATTCTTTTTCAACACATGTGATTATGGTTTAACATATGTTAAGGTGATTTAGAAGAATAATCCATGTGAAAGGTTATGAGAAGGGTTAAATATGATTTCTATTGATATGAATATGTTCTGGAGTTTTAAGGTAAATTTATAAAAATTTTAAAGAATTAAAATATATTTTAAGTGTAAAAGTTATAGAGAAGTATCTCTTTCATATTTGATAAAGTAATTTCTTGAACATTGAGAGAAAGCAATTTAAATTTACTCTTTGAGTAACAGTGCTGATTTCCATAATATGTAACTTATTTTAATAATATAATAAATATTTCCAGGGATATAGAAGATGTTTCAAGTGATGTGTATGATTTTTAAATTATACATGTGGTATTTATGTACATAAAGAGTATATGTATTTAATATAAAAAAATAAGGAAAATATAAAGTCCACTCAGGGATATATAATAGATTTGGATCATATGAATGATTTCTCGGATAATATGTTGTATATAAAAAATTTAATGTATAATTCTAATAGAGTGATATTTTAAATGGTTCATTAGATCACTATTTTAATATATTATATATTCAATTTCTTACATAAGGTTTTCCAGTTGTGAAAATTGAAATTTTTTAATAGATATATGTTAAATGATGCTACGGTTTTCAACTATGATTTAGAAATCATGATTACTATAATAATAATTATTCAATTAATATATGTATGAAGATTAAATAATATGAATAATTAAGTTTAATGAAATATATTATCAAACAATAGTGATAATTTCTACATGTTTTCATGCATATGTGGAGAGAATAATGATGGAATTTTGGAAAGAGAAGGTAGTGATTATTTTAGATATCACATAGAGATTGAAGACCCATTATTATAGATATATTATTAAGGGCCATTTTGAATGATTTTTAAAGATATATAATGATGGATAATTTAATTTAAAATATTTAATGGTTTTTATATTTATTGCACAAAAAAATCAAGTGGTATGTTGTTCATATAGGATTAAAATATTATGAGGAAGGAGAGATGATTCAATAAAAATTCAGGAGAAAATATATGAAAAGAGAATATCCTACATATATTATTGTATTAAGAGAGGAGGAAAAATTTTAGATTATATATTCCATTTGAGGATCACATATAAAATAGGGATCATTCGTCAATAATGTTTATGTTATTTCATTGGGTAATAAGTTGGCTTTTTTTAACTGGTTAGTACCCATTATTCTAACAGGTTCAAGGATACACTATTACTTGTAGAAACAACATGATATTAAAATAAGAGATATGGGTGGGATTATAACCACTATAAACCAAGGATATATCAATACATAATGGAGTTAAAACTAATAAAAAATCTGATGTCTCACATTGTATTAGCTATACTATAATGAGATTGAGTGATTTCATCTAAAAATGCATATGGGATTGTTTGTTTGAAAAATTAAAAGAATTAAAAAAATTCTATTATCGCTCAACATTGATCACATATCCAAGGTATCCTAGTAGTATCCCACAATGAATATTCTATATGGCTATATTATCTTATCCACTACTCTAATACACTAAACAATACCATCCCATCCATATCCATATATCAATAAATACAATGTTATAACCACATATTTGAGAGGACCAATTTGGGATATACCTAACAATAAGAGTGGGGTGGGGGAACCAGTGTTGGGGTATTTTTAAACTAGTTACACATTTTTATCTCTTTACCTCCTAAACTATTAGGATAATGATTCTGTTATTCAATTTTCCCTGTCACATGAAATAATATGAAGCATAAAAAATATGCACATGATATTTTCACAAGGTTCACTACTCAATAAGATATGATACGTCTTTTCCATGTATGGAGATGACCAAAACCTGGATTCTATACTATAATGTAGTAACAGTTATAGTGGTTTCTCTAAGAAGACTCTCCTTTATAAAGTCCGAGTCCTTACACTCTAGATGGGATTGGGAAAGAATCCACTTCCCTGAATAGGTGATGACCAGGTCCAGCTTGCGGCTCCTTGCAGATTTATTATACTGTATCTAAAGAAAGTCATCTCCCTATTGAATAGGGTTTGCAACAATAATAGATTCTTCCACCTATTGAGACCTATTGGATGCCACAATGCTACTTGATCTTACACTGTTAATTTTTTACTTTGTTAGCATCATGAATGTAACCCCCTTCTACTTTCCCAGCAACAATCATGAAAGTCTCATAGTATTCATCTCAATATTCTTCAGTGCAAAACCAACTGCATTGATACTACTTATCCTTCTTACTATAATCACAAACTCCCTTTGTGATTTCCAAAACAATGAGTAATATATCTTCTAAGAGACATCCCCATTAATATGGCCTGAAAAATTAAATATAATTTGGGTAAACTCCATCTTCATCTCAGATAAAAAATATCAGCAGTCAATGAAGTATTGGTTCTCTTCTGTATACTGTTTCCACCTTTGTGAACTATCTTACACCACATAATGAAAGGTATTCATGAAAACGTATTCTTTTGTGATCCATCTCTACTCTGTGTACCACTCCTACCCCACGTACCATTCCTTCTCAACTTTCCGTGTTTGCTCTACTAATCATGAATGCTCCGCAAATCATGCATGCTCTGTGTATGGTTCCTACTCTACATACCACCTGCTCCACATACCGCCTATGTGTACTGTCTATGCTTACCAACACTGTGTACGAACTCTGTGTATGTCCTCCACATAGAACCTCCGTGTACCACCACCTCTTATCGCCTCAACGTACTATTTCATCTTATATCTTCTACTTATATGGAATTCCTTCATCTGTGGACTGTACCTTCCAATTCCGCAAACCGTTTATTCCTTCCATAGACATACTCTTCAAATTGTATGAATCATTTCAACTCCCTCTAACCACTTTATCCTACATGTAATCTCTAATGAATACTTATCCTTTACATTATATGAACCATTTCTTCTTTTGAACAATGCTTCATCCAACATAAAATCTCTCCCGCGTACCACTTCCCTTCACAGAATTCATCCTATGAGAAAACTTTCAGACCTAGCCATGTTTTTCCACAGTGATGATCTTCTGTTTTCTAATTCACTCTACTCAGTGATGGTATGTGGACTCATTATATAGGAAAATAACTATGAAAATTCTGCAAATCTATTTTACCCAAATTTTCAATGTGGTGTAATCCTCACTGTGACCTATGATCCTTTCATGTATTGTGGGAATCCACTACGTATTTCTTTCTCCTGTGAACCAAAATTGTTCTGAAAACCTTTTTTCATATATGGACCATTTTAGTCTGTTTTTCACATACTTCCTTTCTTCCCATGTTATGGAAAAAATCACAGTCTCCATTCTGCTGATGACACGACTTCTGCATACCATAGGTATTTTGCGTACTATAATCCTATCAAAAACCATTTTTCTTATGCAGTTTTCATTACTCTTATGAATTACATGAACTGCCCTTTGTCATCCATGTATTACAGTTATTCCCCACTAACAATTTTTGATTCCATGAATATCTCTACATACCCTTTCCACTATATTATACATGGTCCACGTACCATTCTTTGAAGATGGTACGTAGTTCATGTCCCACGGTACATGGTTCCCAACCACTTTTGATTCCATTCACCATTCCGCATCTTGTTCTCTCCTATTCGTAAATTATTCCATTGACAAAAACAAAATCTAGAATTTGAGGTCCATTAATTTGGAAAACAAAGGGAAATGATGCCACTATAGAATCTTCTTTGACAAGAAGACCCATACGGCTTCACTACCATCTGCCTTATTCAACAAACATATGCATCCATAATGATACTTATATTTTGTGATATATAGTCTTTGATTAATCACCATCAACATCATCTTATTTTCAATGGATTGTATTACAACTTCTATATCTTCCTACAACACCATTCATTCTAATAAGAACTGAATATGATTGGCATCACCTTTACCCCCTTTGTTTTAAAAGGGATCCATCACAAGTTATTCATGAAACATATGATATTTTCGAAATATAACTAAACAAATCATCATCTGATTTTTCTTCATGCAACCGAGAGTTAAATGTTATTCAATCACATCCATTGTTTTTTTGAAATAATATAATATTTCATGAAATCCTCTTCTTTTTCTAGTCTTTTTGGAATATGAATTCCAAATAACTCTTTATCCTCAGATGAATGAATCTTTGATAATTTTCATTATTGTCGACATTTTATCAAATTTGATACATTTATTTTGAGCTTAGGGCCAATACTTCAATCGTCTGATTTTCATTCTCCATTAATTTGGAGTTTCTTATACATATCCTTCTTCATTTTGACTAGTATTTACAACTTTTGACAAAAAATACATCTTCTTACACAGAGTGGTCCCAATAGTCTCCCCCATTGTATTTGATTGAAATAATTCAAAGTTATTCTTAAATGAATGTTTTAATAGAAAAATTAGAATCTTTTCCCTCCCCTTTACTTTTCTTTCAAACTTTCATTTTACTTTCTCTCCCCCTTTTTGACAAGAAATAAAAGTTCTTAGTATAGAGGGTATAAATATATAATTATGTAATGTGACCTCAATCATTTCAGCCTAGTATAAAATGAGCTAAATTAGGTGTGGAAAATATGGGTATTTGATTTAGACAACAAATCTTTTAATTATCCACTAATCATGATACATTATAAGAAGAAAACTCATATACATGTCTTTAATGGTTTGCTTCTTTTATTCAAGGATGAGGATAAAAAGGTGAGATTAAATAATAATCTTGAACCTCCTACACCCACTTCAACATATGTATCAAAAATAATCAATTTCATTGGGAAGGATAAGTGACCATGGGGCAATAACATTATTCTTATGAAACTGAATAATTCAGTTACTCCCCCTTTGTAAAATGATCTTTTCGCTGAGTAACCAAAGATGAGATATTGAAAAAAGACATACATTTTCCCATGGCATGATCTTCCAAAAATATTCAAAGTAATTGAATTTGATACCAACTAAAGTTAATACTAATTGAAATGATAACTCTAACAACTTATTCATATGTCTACCCCTCAAGAGAAACACTCCTCACCAACAATTATTAGGTTATCCCCTTGATATATTTCTTCACCTTAAATTCCCTATATAATAAAAACAAATACAATAAAAAATGATTCAAGGGAATATGGTGGATCCTCCATGCTTCATAAATAGAAAAAAAAATGTTGAGATGATTATCAATACCCAGATGATCGATTATTCACACTGGGAAATTTGATATTCTATTTTGATTGTGGTTTTTCAATTCTTATCACTTCGTACATTTCATTTTGTGTGAGACTTCATTCTTCAATAGATTTCAATTCACTAGAATTTCTTGGTGTAGGTTTCATCTTTTGGACAAATTCTTCTCAAGATAGAATAAGTGTAATGAAATTTTTATCATTATGACCAGACTTGTTCCACCACAAACACATGACTAATTTCTCTTAATGTGGAATCTTCTCATTTCCTTTTTCAATAGATTTAGATTTTACATCTTACTTGTTTCTCATTCTTTCCAAATATTCTAAATAAATCATTAATAAGTCATTTGGAACTAAAAAAATCAAGTTTTAATATTCCTCACAGATTCTTCTATGTGTCATACTTCTTGGTCGTTATTTTGGATGAACTACCTATCAACTTCATGGATTTAAATCCAAGGACTTATCACCTTTCCTTCTCAGAATCTTCTAGGGAGAATTTTTTTTCAACATTCTTCTGATTTCATCCCAATGTATCTTGTTAATTCCTAGATAAATTTTGTTCTCTTTATTTCTTATCAGCTTTGGATACATGTTGTGATTAACCTGTTACAACCCTGTAACTAGTTTCATTACATATATCTCATATGTTATCAAGAGTTCGTAAATCATTTGTACTATACAGATGCTTCGAGATCTATGGATTTTTCTTCTTCCTCTCTGGCTTCATACCCCATGAGATGATCTTATATTGTGATTTTTCATTTTGAGGATAGTGAAAAAAAGTTAGTGTGAAATGACCAAAATTGTTGCAGTATAAACATTGACCTAGAAATCATTACTTCTTGATATCTTCTGCATAAGATGGTTGGGCCGCCTTCAAGATGTGTTGTGATTTTTTTGTGAAATGACCATACACAGTCTTCTTTCTATCCACCCTAGGAATGATGGTAGGTATCTCATAACCTTTACACATCCATACATGATTTGAATTTATATTCCAACTTGAAATTGTTGTAGAAACATATTTAGTAACATGAGTACAAGATGGTATGGTTGGTACCTTGTTCTTCTCACCTTCTTATGATAGAAAATTTAGTGAAGTGATGATCTTATTATCCCATGTTAATGATATCAAAACCATAGAGTCCCCTAATTAAAATTTAGTTACATTAGAAACTATTTCATTATTTTGTGATGTCTCATTATGTGTCTTCTCAATTTTTACCAATTAAGATTCTATTTCAAGACATTTCATATTGAGGATGAATTTCTAATCTTCAATCAGAGTCATATTCTCTTCACAAGCCTTCTTCTATCTTTCAACATCCAGCTCATGTATCAAAACATTATAATGTAACAAAACGTCATGTTCCTTGATCATATTGGATATTTCATCCAAACATAAACTACTGAAATCCGTGCTATTCTTTATCTAATCTTCAAGTGCATAGATCTTCACATCTAGAGTCTTATTGACTCCCACTTTTTCTTCAAATTCTTTGATCCATTTTGAAGATCATAATTCATATTCTCTCTATGTTGCTTCAAAGGATCCAACACATATGGAAAGATTTAATCATTCAACAATTTTTTTCTAGTATGCCCTTCTCTAAAACATTAGATGCTTAATTCAGTTGGGTGATATCTTCCTAAATACATTGAAATAATCCATAAGGGATGCACTTTATTCAGAAATATCATGCAGAATAGCTCTTAATCTATCAAATTATAATTTTTAAGAGGATGTTGGTTGATCATCACCACTTGTTCTAACATTTTAATAATTAGAATAATTTTTAAACATACGTACACATACCTACAGATTAGTTGAGGTTGGAAGGTTATCCATATTCTTACAGGAAACTTGAGACATATGCTCATTAAATTCCAAGCCTGATATGTCTTCACTTCCAGCAAGGCATGAAGATACAGATACTTCATCATCATTAGATATGAGAGTCTTATTCTTCATATTTATCTTCTTATACTTTTTCTTATTAATAATGGCCTTCACAGATACAAAATTATACTCAAAGATGACTGAATTTTTAACAAAACTTCACTTCATTGTTAACCCAAGAGAGGATAACTTCACATTAGAGAATCCAACAGAGGATAACCTCACTCTGATACCAATTGAGAGGACCTATTTGGGATATAAATAACACTGAGAGGGGGTGAATCAATGTTGGGGACTTTTTAAACAAATTCCATATTTTTATCCCTATACCTCATGAATAGTTAGGATCTTGGTTCTTATATTCTATTTTCCCTATCTTATTCTATAATAAAAATTAGTAAAAATGTGCACATGATATTTTTACTAGATTCACTATTCAATATGAGAATATGCATCCCTACCTTGTATGGTGATGAAAAATAAATGGATTATCTTCTATAATGTATTTACAATTATAGTGGTTTTCATAGTAAAACCATCATTTAGCTAATGTGGGTCCCTACACATTGGTGGGGGGTGGGAAAAATCCACTTCTCTGAGCAAGTGATGACCTAGTCTATCTGTCACCTCCTTAATGGTAAGTTATATTGCTTATGAAGATAGTATTATCTCTATTGAATAGGGTCTGAAACACCAATAGAGTTTTTATTCGGTTGAGACCTATTTGGATGTCACACATATACTTAATCTTTTACTCTTTACTTGTTACTTGCATATCATTGTTCAAGTAATCCTCTTATTTTTTCCCATCCTCAAACCAATAATTGTACACTATTATTCTCCTTCTTCTTTAGTGAAAATCCAACTGCACTGAAATTTCTTATTTTTCTTACTAGATTCAAAAAACCCCTATGTGATTGAAAAAACAATCAGGAAAATCTCAACATAACATCATCATAGTTATTATGATTTGCATAATCGAATTTAAATTTCCAAAACTCCTTCTTCTCTGATACAAAATCCTAGTAGTGAATGAAGTATCAGTTCTCTATTGTTTATTGTTTCCTCTTCCGTGAACTATCTTACAATGCATACTGTGAGTGCTTTGCGAAAAACCTATTCTTCCAGGAACTATCTCTACTCCACGTATTGTGCTTTCTCTATGTACCATGCCTTCTCCGATTATAGTTCCTACTCTACATACCGCGCATGCTCCATCTACCGTACATGCTCTGTGTACTGCACCTTCTCTATGTACCACACCAGCTATGTGTACCATGCCTGATCTGTATATCTCTTCTACCAACATGCTCCGCATACCGGTTCCGTGTACCTGCTCAGCATAAATTCTCTATATACCACCTCTGCATGTTCGATACATGTACCTCCCCACATTCTGCACCTGCTCTGTGTATCTTCTATCTGCACGTGCTCCACATACATGTTTTTCATACCAACGCTACATACCGCTTCCGTGTACCACTTCCTCATACTACATGTTCATACCGCCGCACGTACCACCACGCGTACCACCACATGTACCACCACACATTCTGACTCTTTATACCACTTCTGCATACAACCTCTATGTACCACCTCCATGTACCGCCTCTGCGTACCACCTCCACCTAACGCCTCTGCGTACCTACTCCACTGTCCGCCTCTACAGACCACCTCCATGTACCACCTCTATATACCACGTCTGCAAACCTAATCCGTGTACCACCTCTATGTACTACAAGCCTTTTCCGTGATATATTTTTGATTCAGAGAATCACTCTACATACCATTTCTGTTGTCTATTACACATTCCACATACTATTACCAAAACATGGTATTTGGTCTATATCCCATGATACGTGGTTCTTATACTTTTCCAATTTCCTTTGACTTTCTACATCTTGTTCACTCCTATGTAGAAAACGTTCCATTGGGAAAACCAAAATCCAGATTTTGAGGTGCAAAATTATGGAAAACATCAAGAAACAACACCACATTAGAATCTAGTTTAGCAATAACACCCACACCACATCACTTTCATAGGCATTATTAGACCAAAATTGGAATTCATCATGAACCTTGTCTATCAGGATATATATTCTTTGATTGATCACCTCCACTATCATCAGATTTGCAATGGAATGTATTGATACTTCCATGTCTTCAAGAAACACCATTTTCTCTGAATAAAACTGTATATGAATGGAATCACATTTAGACACCATTTCCTTTAAAAGTCATACATCACAATTTCTTAAACCAACTTATGATATTTGTGAAATAAAACATAGAAAAGAATAATATGATTTTTATTCATTCAACTCAGAGTCAAATGTTCTTCAAGCTGTTCCATAGTTTTCATGAAATAACTAGATATTTCAAGACCTCATCCCCTTCTTCTAGTAATTTTTGAATATGAATTCCAAAGAACTCTTTATCCTCGTTTGTATGTAACTTCATCAATATTCATTTTTTATATAATTTATCACATTTGATACATATATTTTGAGCTTAGGACCAGTGCTACAATCATCTGATTAGAGTATACATTGTATTTAGAGTTCCTTCTACATCTACTTATTCATTTGGAATGGTATTGAAAAATTATGAAAAAAATAATACTTTATTCAAAAATTGGTCGCAACAATATCCAAACCAAAATAATATATACCACAAACACATCTATAAAATCACTTAAACACACAATATCTCTGTAACACCCGGGACTTTTATGAGAAATATTTTGTTTTTATGTTATATAAATCATAAAAGGAATATTTCAATACACACAACACTAGCTTGGCTTGCTTTACACACAACCGCGGCCTTCCTCGATAGCTTGCATCATACGTAATACAGAGTTTCACTAAACAACGATATGCTATGAAAATATTATTAAAACTAGCCATTATGAATAGAAATAACCACTCTTTGAAATTTTGTAAATTTTATTTTTCAAAATGGACTTCATTTTTGGATTCAGAATATCGAAATTATCTTAGGGTGAAATTTTGGTAATTTTCAGATAACTTTCATATTCTGATGAATAGTGAAAATTATTAAATTTTAATTAAAAACAACTTTTTTAATCAAAATAATTAATAGTGATAAATTATTGATTTTAGTTGTTTTAAAGTATATTTAGAATATATTTTTACAATTTAATACAATGTTGTTCATTGGATGTAATTTCACAATTAAACCAGACATAAACAAGTGTCAATCTTTTGATAGTTATTATCTCTTAAAAACACGCTATTTGTCTTGACGACGAGAATTAATTTTTAAATTAGTTAATGTAACTAATATGTTTTGAATTTGGTAAAATAAACATCATTTTTGAGTTCATAATATCAAATATATCTTAGGCCAATTTTTTGGTATTTTTATGGAAACTTTCATTTTTTGATGAATAGTGAAACCACTAAGTGGTAGTTAAAAAAACTGAATTTTTTTCATAAAACATAATTTTACCGCTTCTGTGAGTGGAATTTCGAAAATACGAGAGACACAGTTAATATCAAGGACTAAAATGTGGGTCAATGAGATGGAAATAATTTTTGGTGAATAGTAGCTTTTTACTTTTTTTTACCACGGTTAAAAGTAAATAGGGTAGTTAAGGGTAAAAATGATATTATTGTTACCCTAAAACATGTCCTCATTCTATTGGATAAGTGTAATTCGACCAAAAAAACCTTAGGAATCAAATATGACCATTTAGGACCAATTGAATTAGATTAGGACATTTATTATCAATTTATTTAATGAAGGGTTAAAATAGTTAAAATAAATGTTTAATAACTAAATCATTTTTAATATAATGTTATTCATAAGATAAATTCGACTATAAGTATTCATTAGAAAGATAAAAAGATTTCTTACATAATGGTATTTTATTTGTAATTTTTAGACTTAAAATAATTTAATTTATTTATGATACAATGATGATGCAGTAATTATATTATTAATGAAATATTGACATAATTGATGTTATAAATAACCAAATAAATGTAATTTGAGACTTTTTATGAATTCAAATACTTTTATATGTTAATATTACATGTTATTATTGATTAAATTAAATTTTTTCTAACTAATAATTCTGTTAAGATTTTTACAAAAATCAATTACCAAATAGTGTCAAAATTGACATAAAATAGTTTTTAAAACAAATACTATATTATTAATTGTTATTTTATTCCTAAAAATCTATGGTTTGGAAAAATGACTTAGATAAGGTTATATATATTAATAATAAACAACTTTGGGTTCTTTTGGCTTGATATAGTAAGTTTATTAACCTTATAGTGTAAGAAAACAAGAAGAAACCATAAAAGTTAAATTATCTAACTTAAAGTTAAATCTAAATGATAAGGTTAAAATTGATACCTAAACATCTATAAATTATATTGGATGAGATGATTTCGTCCCATCCCCACCTTAGCTTCTAAATATATCAATTTGGAGCTAGTAAAACCGAATTTGACTTTATAATAAAATAATATTTTTAGTTATTCCAAAGGTGCCCCTCTCCTCCCTTATAAAAGGGCACCTCCTCCCTCTCTTCCTCACACCACTTTGAGCCTTCAAGCTCGGCCAACCCCTACCAATATCTCCTCTCCACTTACCTAGAAACATCCTAGAGGTCCCGGTCTTCTGAAAAGGCCAATTTTAGTGCCCTAAGAGGAGGTCTCAATGAGGCGCTTCAAAGAAGAGGTAATGCCCATTACCGATTCTTTCATCTTTATTTCTTCTTCCACTTCTTCTTCTTTAGTCGTTTCATTATGAAGTAATAACATCAGTATCATTCATATACTGATATGTTATTATATGTATGAAACAACCCTATTTCACCATCTATCCATCCTATGGAAACGAAATCACCATGCGTGCGTACGTACGGAATACCGTCTCTACGCCGTGGTGTAATCTATTTTCCACCACCGCCTTACTAGGATGGGTGTAATGGTGTAAATAATAACTATATATGATTATTGTAAAGTTATATTGATTCTGAAATAGTATACATACACTGTAATAAAATTCCATGATCATCGGAACGATATCATCGCTCGTGCGTACGTACGGAATACCGTCTCCATGATGTGATGCGACTCGTTATACATGATCTTCATTGCATAATGATTATATAAATGAATTGAGTGAATGAATATGATATATATTACACTAATACAATTCTGGAAATGAGGTATCTATACCCTAAAAAGAAAAAATAAGAATTTATTCTACAAAACGCGCATAAGAACAAAAAAGTAATAAACACCCGAATAACAAGTAGTAATGAAATATTACTAATAAGAAGCTAAGAATATGACCATATATGATATCATAAAAATACTTATGATTCTAGAATAAGTCAATAACATTATTTAAATCATTATACAAGAGGTTCGGACACTTACGAAGCAAAACGGACCTAAGGTGAGGGAAAATATCACAAATCTCATTTTATCCGAGATTGTTTATACATTGGTATTTACTGGGGTGTATTTTATCATCCACATCCATGTTTACTCAATATGTAATATTGTTTCAATCCAACTACAATTGTTTATATCCAATTTTACCCTACGTTGAGTTTTTAGTAAAATATATAAAAGGAATCTTTTTTCGTTTTTCGTACAAGGTACTTTTTGACTTTTCTGAAAAATGTACGGGAAGAATGTTTTTTTAACTTATACGGCCTGAATGGATTGTTAAAACATTATTTCCAAGAAACTTACTTTACATGTTTTCATGTTTATTTTTAATCAACTTGCTTTAGTTTAAAATTTTATGACATGTTAAGAAAGGAAAATGTTTTTGAAGTAGAAAGTTTATTTTCCTCAAGAATGGAGTTCAAGTGTTTTATCAAAATTATTTTCCATCTAAGATAATATAGGGTTCTGTTTCTATCCATATTATTAAATTGATTTGATTATGTTGTGATGGAATTATTTTTATGAATTCCTCTATCTTATATGAATTGTTTTATGATGTCATGTTGTTTAAGAATCCCATTTTTATTACATGGGTTATACAATGATGTATGATTTATGATTTTGTGGCACACATATGAATGGTATAATTATGAGATAGGTGGGACCTATATCTCCCTCCAATGCATTGGGTAAATATTTTATATCTCATTAGATAGGCATGGCTGGAACGGCAGGTTAAACCAGTTCAGTGAAATAGGACTGAAACAAGGAGTGAACTCTGTTCAGAAATGGACTTTTTACACTAAGATAGTCTTGGAAATGAGTCTTGACTAATAAGAAATGATTCTCTATGATTATGTGTGTATGACACAAAGTTTCATGTTTTATGTTATGATTATTGGGATTATATTTCACTACCATGATTTAACCCATGTTATGAAATTATGATCTCTTTTGCAGGGTACGATTTCCAAAATGTTATGTTTTTATTTTGATGTGATTGATATTTATTTTGTTTACTCTTACTAAGCATTTGAGCTCACCCTTTTGTATATTTTCTTTCCCCAGGTTAGGAAGAATGGTATTAAGTATGATATGCCAATAAGGGACTATAGATATGATGAAATAAATGGGAGACAATGTAGATGCTTTATGAACCAGTTGTTTATGTTTCCCAGTTTCTAAAGACACTATACCTATACGGTCCTTTCATTGTTTTGTTATATGTTGTAATAAGTATGCTTCAATTTTGAAGTAATAAAAATGTATGTAATGTATGGGTCGTTATAGTTGGTATCATAGGAAATGGAGGTTGGAATGTATCCGATCCTCAGGAACTCTCACATGTGAGCGTTGGACGAAGCATGGCTCTCCACCCAAGGGCTTCATGAGGAAATGGATACCACTGGGGATGGTGGTGTGTCTCACCCAGGGGGTGTAGCCATCCATGGAGTGCCCTGATAGGTATCAATTATAGTCCACTGGAAGTAATTCCAGACCGCTATAGTTGGTATCAGAGGAAAGGTATAGTCAACCTTTGGAAACTAGGATGTGAAAGCCTTAGTAAGAACACTCACTACTGGAAAATGGACCTATCCCCACGGTTTTCTTCAAAACCGTGGGTATAGGTCAATTTTCAAGACCTGTACCCACGGTTTTCAAAAACCGTGGGCATAGGGGGGTCTATCCTCACGGTTTTCCAAAATCGTGGGGATAGGTCTTGAAAATTGACCTATACCCACGGTTTTCCAGAACTGTGGGTATAGGGGTACCTATCCCCACGGTTTTGAGGAGAACCGTGGGGATAGGTATAGGATAAAAAACATATACCCACGGTTTTGAAAAACCGTGGGTATAGGTTTCCCATGTGTGCGCGGGAAATTTTTTTTTTCCGCGGGAAAGAGTTGTTGTTTGGTGGGAGTCCTATACCTACGGTTCTTCCCTCTATACCCACGGTTTATATAACTATATTTAACTAAATATATATATATACACACATAATTGATAGTAGGGTAGTGGTAGACGCAGTACTTTGTAGCGAAGAGGTCGTGGGATCGAAACCCGCCTGCAGCTTTATTTTAGGATCTATACCCACGGTTTTGAAACCGTGGGTAAAAGCCATTGACACCGTGGCAATTGGGAATGTTTTGTTGACACGGTGGCAGAACACCTATACCCACGGTTTTGGAAAACCGTGGGTATAGGCTGGGGACCTATACCGACGGCGTTCCAGCCCACGGTTCCCAAAACCGTTGGTATAGCCTATACCCACGGTTTTGGGGGCTATACCCACGGTTTTGAACCGTGGGTATAGGACTTTTTTCCAGTAGTGCCTAAGGGTAATTCTAAGCATAAAACATAGTCTTAGTATTTTAGAAATGACCATGAATAACCTAGGATAAGACCTTAAGTGTGAAATTTCATTCTTGATTATGTGGTTTTCCTATTATAATTAGTGTTGCTCACACTATTCTTCTTGGTTTTTGTCAATGGCTGGAACCCGAAGGAACCGTGTTAATGCGGAATGTGACATTCAATGCAATTATTGTCCCCCTGTGCAACCAAATGTTATGGGAGATGGAATGAAAAATCCTGTAGCCATGCTCAGAAAACATTCTCAAGCTATGAATCATGCAGGAAATCCAAACGAGCAAAGGAAGGAGAAACATTCTATTGAATCCTTCATGAGGTAGCGTCCACCTTCTTTTAGTGGGTCTACTGATCCATTGGTTGCTGAAAAATGGATTAGTAATACTGAAAATATATTTTCAGTTCTTCACTGTTCTGAACAATATAAAGTCATCCTAGTAGTGTATCTTTTGGAAGGATATGCTGATAAATGGTGGAATCTTATTAAGAATACGAGGCAACGGGGGGAAATTGATTCAATGGAATGGGACAAGTTCAAGAACTTATTTATTAATATGTACTTCCCTTGTATTCTCCGAACAAACATGGAGAAAGCGTTTCTTGAACTGAAGAAAAAGGATGATGAATCTGTTGGTACCTATGAAGCAAATTTTACAAGACTTGCAAGGTACGCTTCCCGTATTATTATCCAACCTGAGAGGAAGATCGATCGATTCTTTAGTGTCCTGAAACCAAGTCTTTGAAGGGCCTTAGCCATAAGGGACTTCAATAGACATGAAGAAATCGTTCGATGTGCCCTCAAAGTTGATATGGATATTGGAGTAACCCATCAGTCATATGGGTTTAATAAGAAAAGGAAAATAGAATTCAATGGAAAATATAAAGACCACACTAAAAACAAGATGAGCTTTCCCTTATGCTCAAAGTGTGGAAAGAAACATGGAGGGAGTTGTCTTAAAGGGATAAGTAAATTTTTGAAATGTGGAAATGAAGGTCATCGGGCATTTTAATACCACAATGATGGGAAGAAGATGTCTAATAATGAAAAAAGGAAGGTACATACAGAATGAACCTACTACACTTCAATGTTTCAAGTGCAAGGAGATGGGGAATTATGCCAATAAATGCCCTAATCCAAGGGTTGTTGATGATGATCGACATCAAAAAAATCTTAAGGATAAAGACAAATGAAAGTCACATGCAATTTCTATCAGCGATGTGGAGTACGATAACGATGTGGTGAAAGGTACACATACCATACACTCTAAAGTAGAAAATGATTTATTTGATTCTGGATCCACCCTCTCTTTTATTTCTGAAGAATTTTCTAAGGGTATCACTGTATTACCTCAAAAATTAGATGTTGAGTTAGCTGTGACAACACCTAATGGAACAACAGTCGCATCGAAAGTTTATATTTCTTCCCTGATTGAAGTCTGTGGGAAAGTGCTTCCTGTAAATCTTGTGATCCTTCCTATAGTGGAATTTTATATGATTCTTGGCATGGATTGGCTTTATTTATATGGATCTCATATCAATTTCCAAAGAAGGGAAGTCACATTTCATATTCCAGATCAATCTACGATCGTCTATCGATGCAAGGAAGAACATAACCTTCTAATGGAAATTTCTTCCATCTTATGGGTCTTGATTCCACTGAATGAAGGTTATTTATCTCAAATGGTTGGTGAGAAACTCACAATTAAGAATATTCCCATTGTACGGGAGTTTGATGATGTCTTTCCGAAGGAATTGCCGGGTCTTCCACCAAATAGTGAAGTTGAGTTCTCTATAGAACTCATACAGGGTGCTTTTCCTATTTCAAAGACACCTTATAGAATCGCCCCAATTGAGTTGTAGGAATTGAACAAGCAACTCCAAGAGAATCTTGATAAGGGATTTATACGACCTATTGCATCACCTTGGGGAGCACCTGTTCTATTTGTTTAGAAGAAAGATGGATCAATGAGACTCTTCATTGATTATCGAGAACATAACAAGATCACTATCAAGAACAAATATCCTATCCCACGCATTGATGACTTATTTGACCAACTACGCAGATCTAAATACTTTTCCAAGATTGATCTTCGTTCAGGGTATCATCAGTTAAGGGTTAAAAGGGAGGATATAACAAAGACGGCTTTCCATACAAGTTATGGACACTATTAATTTATAGTGATGCCATTTGGTCTTACTAATGCCTCTTCTATCTGCATGAATCTGATGAATATAGTCTTTAGAGACTATATTGATCAATTTGTGGTAGTATTTATAGACGATATTCTTGTCTATTCAAAGAACAAGGAAGAACATGAAGATCACTTGAGAATTATATTGAAGACCCTGAGAAAGGAGAAGCTTTATGCCAAATTTACCAAGTGTGAATTTTGGATTCAAAAATTTGCATTTTGGGTCATATAATCTCAAAAGAGGGGATATCTATGGATCAAACAAAAACATAGATTATCGAAAGATGGTCGAGACCAACAACAGAAACTGAGATCCGAAGTTTTCTTGGTTTGGCTGGATGTTATCGACGTTTTGTGAACGATTTTTCATGATTATCTAATCCAATCACCAAGTTGACTCGGAAAGGAGTTATGTTTGTTTAGATGGAGGAATGTGAAGAGAATTTCAAGGATTTGAAAAGAAGGTTATCTAGTGCACCTGTGCTCACACTGCCTTGTAGTGGAGAAAGGTTTGTGATCTACAGTGATGCGTACAATAAGGGGATGGGGTGTGTTCTTATGCAAAATGATATGGTGATAGCTCATGCCTCATGACAGTTGAAAATCCATGAGCAAAATTACCCAACACATGATTTGGAGTTAGCTGCGGTAATCTTTGCCCTAAAGATTTGGAGGCATTATCTTTAAGGAGAA
Organism: Viscum album; assembly: GCA_963277665.1. Lineage (NCBI taxonomy): Eukaryota > Viridiplantae > Streptophyta > Magnoliopsida > Santalales > Viscaceae > Viscum > Viscum album. Next base: position 1,485,554,334 of record OY728147.1, on the reverse strand, counting down.
TGGTGTGATATTTTTACTGATCATAAAAGTTTATATTATATTTTCACACAAAAGGATAAGAATATGCGCCAAAGAAGATGGTTGGAACTGATTAAGGATTACGACTGCTCAATTCATTACCACCCTAGGAAAGCAAACAAGGTGGCAGATGCATTAAGTTGACAAGACCATGCTAGCTTATCCATGATGAGGATAAAAAAAGATCCAATATTTATGGATTTACAAAGGATGGATCTTGGAATTTTAATAGAAGGGGGAAAATCGTATCTTTATCAAATGAATGTTCAACCATCTATAAATGTGATGATTAAAGAGGCACAAAAGAAGATGTAGAGTTACAAAAGAAGGTGAGAAATATTTCTTAATTCAACCTTGATTGTGATGGGGTAATAAAGTTCAGGAATCAGGTTTGTGTTTCTCCCATCCAAGAATTAAAGTAGGAGCTACTGGATGAGGCTCATAGTTATTCATTCTCTATTCATCCTGGAAACACGAAGATGTATAGGGACCTGAAAGAGTACTTCTGGTGGGATTGCATGAAAAGATATGTTGCTGAATATGTCTATCAATGGTTGGTTTGTCAGAAAGTTAAAGCTGAGATACAGAAGTCTAAGGGGATGTTACAACCATTACCCATACACGAATGGAAATGGGAAAACATCACTATGGACTTTGTCACGGGACTTCCTAAAACATCCAAAGGAAATAATGCTATCTGGGTCATAGTTGATCGTCTTACAAAGTCTGCACACTTCATTGCTATAAGAGAGGATTTCCCTCTGGACCAGCTTTCCAGGATATATGTAAAGAAAGTGGTAAGATTGCATGGAGTACCACTTTATATTATATCTGATCGGGTTCCGAGATTTACCTCGAAGTTATGGTGAAGTCTTTAGCATACTCTGGATACAGAGTTGAGTTTCAACACTTTTTATCATCCTCAGATAGACGGTCAGTCTGAGAGAACAATTCAAACTCTAGAAGATATGTTGAGATCATGCTCTATGGATTTCAAAGGTGGTTGGGATCAACACCTACCTTTGGTGGAATTTTCTTATAATAATAGATTTCACTCCAGTATTCAGATGGCTATTTATGAAGCTCTCTATGGAAAGAAATGCAGGACTCCAACTTGCTGGGATGAAGTTGGGGAATGAAAGCTATTAGGACCTGATCTTGTTGATGAGATGGCAGAAAAGGTCCAATCTATTCAACAACACATAAGAGCAGCTCAGAGTCGACAAAAAAGTTATGCCGACAACCGAAGAAAAGACTTAGAGTTTGAAGTGGGTGATAAAGTGTTCTTACGAATATCTCCCTGGAAAAGGGTCATGAGATTTGGAAAGAAGGAGAAGTTGAGCCCTAGATATATCTGTACTTTCGAAATACTGGATCGTGTTGGAAAGGTAGCTTACCGATTGGTGCTTCCACCGAATCTCTCTCAAGTTCACGATGTGTTCCATGTATCTCTCATGATAAAGTACATACCTAATCCTTCACATGTACTCAGCTCAGAAGTTGTATCGCTGGAGCAAGATCTTTCTAATGAAGAACAGCAGATAGAGATTCTAGATCGTAGTGAAAAAGTCTTACGGAACAAGACCACTTTCATGGTGAAATTTTTATAGAGGAACCACCAATTAGAAGAAGCTACATGGGAGCTTGAGGATATGATGAGGGAGAGGTATCCTCATCTTTTTGTTACAAAGTGACGAATTTCGAGGGTGAAATTCATTTTAAGGGGGGTAGAATGTAACACTTGAGACTTTTATGAGAAATATTTTGTTTTTATGTTATATATAATATCAAAGTAATCTTTCACTACACACAATAGTAGCTTGGCTTACTTTTCACGCAACCGCGGCCTTCCTCGATAGCTTGTGTCGTACGCAATACCGAGTTTCACAAAACAACGATATGCTATTAAAATATTATTAAAACTAGTCGTTATGAATAGTAATAACAACTTTTTGAAATTTTGTAAATTTTATTTTTTAAAATGGACTTCATTTTTTGATTCGGAATATCGAAATTAGCTTAGGGTGAAATTTTGGTACTTTTCGGATAACTTTCATATTCTGATGAATAGTGAAAATTATTAAATTTTAATTAAAAAAGCTTTTTAAATCAAAATAATTAATAGTGATAAATTATTGATTTGAGTGGTTTTAAAGTATATTTAGAATATATTTTTACAATTTAATAAAATTCTGTTCATTGGATGTAATTTCACATTTAAACCAGACATAAACAAGTGTCAATCTTTTGATAGTTATTATCTCTTAAAAACAAGCTATTTGTCTTGACGATGGAAATTAATTTTTAAATTAGTTAATGTAACTAATATGTTTTGAATTTGGTAAAATAAAAATCTTTTTTGAATTCATAATATCAAATATATCTTAGGCCTAATTTTTGGTATTTTTCTGGAAACTTTCATTTTTTGATGAATAGTTAAACCACTAAGTGGTAGTTAAAAAACTGAATTTTTTTCATAAAACTTAATTTTACCGCTTCTGTGGGTGGAATATAGAAAATCCGAGAGACAAGAATAATATCAAGGACTAAAATGTGTTTCAATGAGATTAAAATAATGTTTGTTGAATAGTAACTTTTTACTTTTTTTTACCATGGTTAAAAGTAAAAAGGGTAGTTAAGGGTAAAAATGATATTATTATTACCCTAACACATGTCCTAATTATATTGGATAAGTGTAATTCGACCAAAAACAACTTTAGGAATAACATATTACCATTTAGGCCCACTTGGATTAGATTAGGACATTTATTATCAATTTATTTAAAGAAGGGTTAAAATAGTTAAAATCAAAGTTTAATAACTAATGAATTTTTAATATAGGGTTATACATAAGGTAAATTAGAATATAAAAATTCATTAGAAAGCTAAAAAGATTTCCTACATAATGGTATAATATTTGTAATATTTAGACTTAAAATAATTTAATTTATTTATGATACAATGATGATGTAGTAATTATCTTATTAATGAAATATTGGAATAATTGATGTTATAAATACCCAAATAAATGTAATTTGAGACTTTTTATGAATTCTAATAATTTTATATGTTAATATGACATGTTATTATTGATTTAATTAAATGTTTTCTAACTAATCATTCTGTTATGAGTTTCACAAAAATCAATTACCAAATAGTGTCAAAATTGACATAAAATAGTGTTTAAAACAAATACTATATTATTAATTGTTATTTTATTCCTAAAAATCTATGGTTTGGAAAAATGACTTAGATAAGTTTATATATAATAATACTAAACAATTTGGGGTTCGTTTGGCTTGATATAGTAAGTTTATTAAGCTTATAGTGTAAGAAAACAAGAAGTCACCGTAAATGTTAAATTATCTAACTTAAAGTTAAATATAAATGATATGGTTAAAAATGATACCTAAACTTGTCTAAATTCTATTTTATGAGAGGATTGAGACCCATCCCCACTTTAGCTTCGAAATATTTCAATTTGGAGCTATTAATAACCGAATTTGACTTTATAATAAAATAATATTGTTTGTTATTCCAAAGGTGCCCCTCTCCTCCCTTATAAAAGGGCACCTCCTCCCTCTCTTCCTCACACCACATTGAGCCTTCAAGCTCAGCCAACCCCTTACAATATCTACTCTACACTTCCATGGAAACATCCTAGAGGTCCTGGTCTTCTTCAAAGGCCAATTATAGTGCCCTAAGAGGAGGTCTCAAAGAGGCGCTTCAAAGAAGAGGTAATGCCCGTCACCGATTCTTTCTTCTTTATTTCTTCTTCCACCTCTTATTCTTTAGTTGTTTCAATATTAAGTAATAACATCAGTATCTCTAATTTACTGATATGTTATTTTATGTATAAAACAACCCTATTTCACCATCTATCCATCCTACAGAAAATGAAATCACCACGGGTGCATACGTACGGAATATCGTCTCCACGCCGTGGTGTAATCTATTTTCCACCACCACCTTACTCGGATGGGTATAATGGTGTAAATAATAACTATATATGATTATTATAAAGAGATATAGATTTTGAAATAGTATAAATACACTCCAAAACAATTCCCCGATCATGGGAACGATATCATCACTCGTGCATACGTACGGAATACCGTCTCCACGATGTGATGCGACTCGTTATACATGATCTTTATTTCATAATAATTATATAAATGAATTGAGTGAATGAATATGATATATATTAAACTAATACCATTATGGAAAAGAGGTATCTATAAACTAAAAAGAAAAAATAAGAATTTATTCAACAAAACATGCATAAGAACAAAAAAGTAATAAACAGCCGAATAACAAGTAGTAATGAAATATTACAAATAAGAAACTAAGAATATGACCATATATTATATCAAAAAATAAGTATGATTCTATAATAAGTGAATAACATTATTTAAATCATTATACAGGAGTCTTGGACACTTACGATGAAAATCGGACCTAAGGTAAGGGAAAATATCACAAATCTCATTTTATCTGAGATTGTTTATACTTTGGTATTTACTGGGGTGTATTTTATCATCCACATCCATGTTTACTCAATATTTAATATTGTTTCCATCCACATACAATTTTTTAAATCCAATTTTACCCATTGGTGAGTTTTTAGTAAATGATTTAAAAGGAATCTTTTGTCGTTTTTTGTACGAGGTACTTTTTGACTTTTCCGACAAAAGTACGGGAATAATATTTTTTAACTTATACGGCATGAATGGATTATTAAAACACAATTTCCAAGAAGCTTACATTACAAGTTTTCAGGTTTATTTTTAATCAAATTATTTTAGTTTATTATTTTATGACATGTTAAGAAAGGAAAATGTTTTTGAAGTAGAAAAGATATTTTCATCATGAATGGAGTTCAAGTGTTTTATCAAAATTATTTTCCATCTAAGATAATATAGGGTTCTGTTTCTATCCATATTATTACATTGATTTGATTATGTTGTGATGGAATTATTTTTATGAATTCCTCTATGTTATATGAATTGTTTTATGATGTCATGTTGTTTAAGAATCCCTTTTTTATTACATGGGTTATGAAATGATGTATGATTTATGATTTTGTGGAACACATATGAATGGTATCATTATGAAAGGGGTGTGACATATATCTCCCTACAATGCATTGGGTAAGGATTTTATATCTCAGGAGATATACATGGATGGAATGGCAGGTTAAACTGGTTCAGTGAAACAGGACTGAAACGAGGAGTGAACTCAGTTCGGAAATGGAATTTGTCTAGTAAAATAGTCTTGGCAATGAGTCTTGACTAATAAGAAATGATTCTCTATGATTATGTGTGTATGACAAAAAGTTTCATGTTTTATGTTATGATTATTGGGATTACATTTCACTACCATGATTTATCCCATGTTATGAAATTATGATCTCTTTTGCAGGGTATGATTTCCAAAATGTTATGTTTTTATTTTGATGTGATTGATATTTATTTTGTTTACCCTTACTAAGAATTTGAGCTCACCCTTTTGTATGTTTTCTTTCCCCAGGTCAGGAATAAGGGTATTAATTAAGATATCCCAAAAAGGGACTATAGATATGATGAAATTAATGGGAGACAGTGTAGATGCTTTATGAACCAGTTGTTTATGTTTCACAGTTTCTAAAGACACTATACCTATACGGTCCTATCATGGTTTTGTTATCTGTTTTAATAAGTATGCTTCAATTTTGAAGTAATAACAATGTATGTAAAGTATGGGTCATTATAATATCAATACATCACATCATCTCCTCATCATAATATAGAAAGTTGAACATAAAAGAAATAAAACTTATTCTTTTTTCCTACCACAAACATCCACCTCCATGAAGTTACATCATAACCATAGAGGTATTTCATATGTTATATAAATACAATAACCTCAATCCATTTCATTCCATATACACTAAACATTTCATTATGTTATCAAATAGTATGATACATATGAATTTAGAGTGGGGTAGATGGAGTAGTTATCAATTCATTCCCTCTATAACCTAGATATTTAATATAATATTAATAACCCAAATCCTCATATGGGAATCATAAATTTTAACCAACATGGGTAGGGTTGTGTATAAAATAACATGGATATATAGTGGATATATAGTAAACTATACATGAATTGTCGTATGTTTGACTTGGAAATTGGTTTGAATATATTAATAGAACCTTCCATAACAACATAATCATGACCATCCCAAAAAAACCATTTCCCCATCTAATAGAAACACCAACCAACCACACATTCAACCAAAATAAACTACACTATAACATACAATTTTTATTTGGCTGAGTCATTAATAAAGTCAACATATACGATTACTAATTATATTAAATTAATTACATTACACTTATTTTTAGTGACACATAATTTATTTTACCATATTTATTCTAGTCACTTAGTAATTTTATCAAACAACCCAAATTTCATTAAGAACCCCTGGTACATTATGTTTATCCAATTTCCCATTTCTAATTTCAGTTATTTCCACTATATAATATATTACTAGACAAAATGAAACATTCCCATTAATCACCACTCAAACCCATATACACCACTAGAAAAACCCTTCCATCAACCACATTAAGAATATAGTCGTAGACAAAAATACTATCCCATTTATTATTTTACCATCTATATTAATATAAAACTAAATATCCTAAAATAATCACCCAAATAAAAATAATAAAATCCATTCTCAATTTTTTTTAAACTCAACTTTTAGGATAAGTGGGAACTAGAAACACATCAATTACAAAGACAAAATGAAAACTAAAAAACTAATAAAATGGAATACCAATCATAATAAAAATAAAATAAAAAATTGAGTAAATGTTTGTATAGTTAAAAAAGAACCTTTGATCTATGCTTCATAGCCCATACCACCACTACTGTTAAACACAACCCATTAATTTCATGTTAACAAATCACACAATGAACAATGGTATTCAATATCTGTTAAAGTCATACTGACACCCTAAATTTGTTTCAAAAATATCTCAGCATAGTAAGATCCAATCAATAAATTTATGTTCACTATAGGGGTTTTATGACTTTTCAACAACTCATTAGTGAAACAATCCCTGTGAAAAATAGAAATTTGTGATGTTAGTCCATTTCTAATTATCTATTTTAGAAAGCAACATTCCAATTTTTTTGTGATAGAAAATAAAAAATAATTAGTATTTGAGATGGTGAATTCATCATTGACAAATATTACCCTCATGTTTGTTAAATAATAAATTGTTGTGGTAGCTTGATTCATGATAATAAATTTTCTATATTTTTCTATAAACACATATGCGATGTATATAGAGATCTATCACAATTACTAATTTTTTTTCAAAATATTAAAATATAAATAATTATTAAAATATAAGGTATTTAAAAAATTTAAAATAATTTTAAAAAATAAATATAAACATAAAAAGTATACAAAATTTCACAAATAATATGTTTATCACCCCAAAAATAAAAAAAATCCTAAAAATCACAGTGCATTAAATGGTTTTAGGTGGTGGAGGATCACTCAAAAGATATTAGAGTAGAAACTAAATAACAATGCCACACTCAAAAAATCATATATACACTAAAATTTTATAATCTATATAAAATTGTTAGTAATGCTCCTCTACCCTCACCCTTTATACATCTATTATATCTTATCATCCAAATTTTTCAACCTCTCCACATACTTTATAGAAAATAATAATTAATACCATATGTAAACACCCTTCATGGTGACTGATGACATAATAGAAGTACCATAATAACTCATAAATTTCATTCATGAACCAATATTGATCGCCCAAACTTTCCTAACACTATAAAAAATCACCGGTATCTAAGCCCCCTCATCAAAACCTAACTCACCAGTGACCTATTCTTTACCCTCAGATCAACAATTTCACAACTAATAAGTCATAGGCCCATTAATTTTAAAAAATAAAATTATAAATTAGACTATTAAAATCATTAAAAATATTAATTAATTAATTAAAAGAATTGCTGATCATAATATGTTGTTGCCAGTCACCTACAAGCTATCATGTACAAGGATTGGTTTACATATTTTAAAAAATATAGAACTATATAATAGAGGTTTCAGTATTGGAATGAATAATATAACAAACATTATATATTTAATATACATATGCATTAATAAATAACATCATTGTCCATATGTTATTGATGTATACCAAATTTTTGAATTCCTGCCCTATATATGACATCTTACCTCCCTTATAACTGATTTCTAAATGGGGAAATCTTATTAAAAGTTTATATGAGACCATAAGAGTACAATTCATCCCACACATTAGTGGTGATATAGTCCAATCAATGAGATACATAACACTAGTCCAAAATAGTAGTAGAATCACTAACCATAACTCACTTTCTGAATTTATGTAAAAACTGATGAAAAAATTCATGTATACAAATCTCTCATGCCACCAGAATAGGATATATATGGATATAAACAATCTAAGACAATGAATTATTCAAGAAAAATAAATTCAATATATTTTTAATTAAATAATTTTTTTTAAAAAATATATATTATATAAAGACATGCAATCAAGTGGTCAAGCATCTGCTGACAAATGACAATGGGAACCAGATCCCATTATGCCCATGGTTAAAAAAATGATTTTGTGGAATTACTCAACCATACCAACAGGTAAATTTGAAAAACTATTAAAATACAAAAAAAAATATTATTAATAAAGTTAATAAAAAACATAATATTAAATAAAAATCTTAAATAAATAAAAAATACCACTATTCACAAGGCTCAAAATAAATAGATGGGTGTATCTCTATAATTGGTTATGAAATAATCTATTGATAAATATCACACCCCTCCCAATAGGCATAACATATTATGGATCATATTAATTGGGAACATCAATAATAAGTTCTAAATCCACGAGAGAAAGAAATAGATCTTCCAGAGAATATAAATCCATTTGAAACGAAATATTACTTGTAATAAATTTTTAATATGGATATCTAATATTTAAAACTATTAAACATTGGAATATAATAATTTAACAAATAATTTTCAATACATATATCAAATATAAAAATTTAATAAATACCTAAATAAAATAATTAACTATGAATAAATATTTGAACAAAATAATTTAAGTTATAATTTATGTTAATATTGATATTAACTATAAAAATACTAATAAATACCACATGGAATGTAATATTCCTACAAGTATATAATTTTTATTTTGGATATCAATTATATTAAAAAAGTAATAACTAACATTAGTGAAGGAACAAAATAGATCATAAGGTCCATAAATTTGAATGAAACAATATTAAGTGTAAAAAAATGTTATTATAAGTATAAAATATAAAAAAATAATAAAAATTGGTATAATAAATCTGATGTACTTGATGTAACAACATTAACTGTTCATTTGATGCAAGTATTATCTTATATTTATTATCATTCACTCAATGTTGTGTATGAACACACAACCCTCGATCAAGACCAAACCAATAGAATTTAATTTTTTTAAATAATTTGATCCTAGATAACATAAATCAATTATTTAATCGAGCATACGATAAATGTCAATTTCACGTTCATTATGATGATATCCTTTCAAGCAAGAACCACTATTCATTGATTTCTTTAATTCACAATATATTCATGTATGGAATAAAATAAGATTCCCACATACCCCTTATAACATTTTACCAATTTCGAGGGAGATTTTTCTAGAACACATAATTGACTATGAATTTTATTTTCATTTGTTTACTATAAACAAAAAATGTATTAGTAATAGATATCATTAAAAAACACATTTAATGTTCCATTAAAAGAAACCCCACTTACCAGTCCTTGAATCCAATATATAAATTTATATTAAAGGAATTCATTCAGTATTACCATATGAAAACCTAGATATAAGGTCCCCTATGCATATTTCAACAAATTTTAAAATTCATAAGGGTTAGAATGTTTCATATGAATAGATAGCCCATAAGCCATAAGTACTAAATTCTAAAATGACGGATCCGGAACCAAAAAATTTCTATAGCCTCCTGAATCCTATTCACCTTGCTGTTACAAAAAAATATAATATTTCTGAAAAAAAAAATTATGTGATGAAACCAACTTGAATACAATCACAAAGTGTAATCCGAATCGAGCCATCACATACCCAAAATGTGTTACCAATCCCCATTGGCTAGGATCTAGAACACATGCATCAACAAAAAATATAAGGAGTTGTTTCACCCAACCTAAAAAATGTTACTTATATACAGATTTATAGAAGGAAAAAATATCATATTGAAAGAATATATATATATATATCATAACAAAAAAACAATAGAATCTGTACAATTGAAAAGGTTACAAAATAATCTCCAAGAGAAATGTCCAAATAAAATGGTTGAAAATGAAAATTAGATACTCCAATATTCTTGTTGTGATAGCACTAAAAACCAAACCATCTAACCATTGTGATACCCAAATCTCAACTAGAAATGAACCTCACCACCATATATTGGAGCCTTGCCTTTCCCTATATTGAAATAAATTCCCAGTTCTACACACCACCAAATTAGTACATATGGTGTGAGATAATCGGCTCAGTATGGTCTCACCTAGGAATTCCAGATCATGTACCTAAATAATAATCCAAACATGATGAAAATTAAATAAAACAATGAATGATATATATAACATAAGTTTTATATCAAAATCCTAAAAAACATTAATTTAATATTTTTCTTTATTTCCAAATAAATTAGCTAAATCAATTTCAAAGAATTAAATACAGACAAAAAATAGTAGATATATCATGGTAAAATGAATAATGCAATACATATCAAATCAAATCCATGAAAGTACAGTCAAAATAGTAAACAATAAAATACACCAAATCATCCCAAATTTAGCCTAGATAACACCACACTGACAATAACACTAGGTGAAGATTTCTAGGACACTCGTATATAACATTTAAAATCATGCGCAACACAAGACTTTAAGCATATTCTTTGAGTCAAGAGAGTAGAGGAACACTATAGAATGTGAACCCCCAAGAGTTCTAATAAGTGTCCAGAACGATGAGATTGGGAATCATTGAAGAACCCCATGAGCAAACCTCATGAGAGTGGGAAGACCTATTATTACACCATACCCTAAGTTCCCAAGATGTCCCATGTGGTCTATTTTCCATGCCATTTTATCATTTAATTCATAGAAAATCATTTAATTAGACCATTTAATAATTCATTGAAAAAACATTCCAATTTTATTTAATATTGGGGAAAACCATATTTTATAAGAACCCAATACACTCACAAAAAAATACCATCATATCATTTCATTTCATTTAGAAAAATATTTATCAAAAAAATGACCAATGAAGTTCACAAACAAATACATGAAACAATACCACCTACCTCAAAATTATGGTCATACATGCCCTTAATAGAATAAACCACTAGAAGGAACCCAACAACAAAAATGGAGGCCCTAGAATCCAATCCATACATCAGGATTGATTTAATTACAAATAAGGGCTAATAGATAAGTGGAAACAAAACATACCTTAAGAAAAAACACATTCAGCACCTCAATAATATAAGGATCTATCCCCCAGAAAAATATCACACATAAAATCTACTAAAAAATCCAAAGAATCCACACTGTAAATCAACAAATTCAATAGAAAAACACAATGACATTATCATGATCAATGTAAATAAAAAACTAGAAAGGATCTCTTACAATTAGAGTTTCTATAAAAATTCCTTGATGATCCAATGCTAAACAAATCAACACATAATGAAGAGAGGCACCCAAAATCACAAGAGAAGGAACTAGGATGCTTGGGGAGAAAGAATAAAAATAATAAATAAAGATATTAGTTGATAAAAACCCAAAAATTACTATAGATGACATTTATGTGGTGTGGAATCCATTTACATGTCATGTAATCATCAAGACTAAAATATACAGAAAACAACTGACACATTTTTTTTAAATTAATGAGATTTTATGATTACCCAACTTGTAATCCATACATGACATATATTTCTTCATGATTTTTATTTAGACCATTACATGATCCTAGAAACCATTACATGTCATGTACTCCCATTACACATTTTCTCTATTTCATATATATAGTAAAGATATCAGTTTCTTTACAAAAACCCCAAAAGAACTCGGTTATTTAACGAACTCTAGGAGAAACCTAAAACTCAATTAATATATTTATAACTGGAATCCATTTTTGCAAATTAACATACATTCCCATCATTTTTGTCATCTTTTTTAGAAAAAGTTCTCCATCATTGGGAGTCACATGGTTCTCCTAATTGGAAAGGAAAATTGGAAAAGAGATGGGAAATACCTGAAAATGCTAATGGGATGTTACCGACTCCCTAAAATAAGAATTTCCATCCTCTGTAAGACATATATAAGAATGAAGTCTGGTAAAGAGGTGATGGAAATGGTCCCTCTTCAATGACTCATTCTCCCAAGTCTCATAAAAATATAACGGGTGCCTCCATAACATTATGACCTACAGAACTGTCATCCCACACAAGACATTAACATGATATGTAATTATCTATATTGGATAATCTATAACCAAAACATACAAATAAAACTCAATCTCTTACCATATCATAATGTGACAGGGGTTTCAATGGTATTTGAAAATATATGAGATGTAGAAATAATCATGAATTCCAATAATATGAACCTGAATTTATAACTAATAAGAAACCTTACCAAACTGGGTCAGTGACCTAAAATAGGTTAACATATATTGAAGCTATCATTACCTAATTCCCACTCCAATAGTGACCCAATAGAGGAGAAACATTTATAAAAACCATTTCACCTATAAGAAAACTAAAAAAGTATGAACCTGTTGACCAATATAACAATTATATCAACTATAATTTGTAAATAGATGTCGACATATATCCTAATTCCTCACTGAAATCTCTTGAACATAACTTCATCTCATAAAATAAGCTTCACCCACCACTTCCCAACAAAGAGATGATATTCATGGGAAACCATAAAATTCATTGAATGGATCCATTTTGATTGAATACTGATAATTTTTTAAGAAAACACATCCATCCCTAGATGGATATCCCAAGATCCTCCAAAATCCAAGACAAATACATAGATAATTTCATCAAAGATATATAAAACTTGCACCCTCGGACCATCTATATCAGAATGATAAGATGTACTCAACCTGAACCGAGTCCCCATCACATCCTAGAGACCCCTTTGTAACCTCAATGTAAATCTGGAATATCTTTTTAAAATAACATCAAAAGGAACTCCATAGGGCCTTACAATTACTTGCATATATAACACACCCAAATCATCATCTTTAGCGGTGTCCCCGATCAGAATGAAATGATTTGACTTTATTAAATTATTAATCACCACATATATGGTATTCTTCTATTGGGGAGTCCATACCAATTCCTCTAAAAATTCAATGGATACCTCATCCTATTTCCAAAACCGATTCACGATGAGTATGGAGTAATCAATATGGTTTCAAATGCTCTGCTTTTATCAGTTGGTAGGTGTAATAACATGAAACATAATCAATAATTTAATTCTTTAATCATAGATACCAAAATCATGATATCATTCCATTTGAAGAGAGAGACCAACCCAAAATGGTCTGTACACCACATAGGGTTCTCTGATTCCTCTTAACTCATAATCCTACTGAAAACCCTATAGAATATACTCGTGGAGAGATGATGATAAATGAAAACCTTTCAAAACCATTCTTGATACATCCTCCTGACCAACCAGATACAACTAAGAAAAAATACCCATAAGGTTCCACTATTACTTTAATTGATAAATATAATGTGGTTGAAAATTCTTAAAAAGAGAGTTTGAAACGACATCACAATTCCCAATATTATAGGTGATATAAAATTCAAAATATTTATGGTATTATAGACATTTTATTTGTCTGATATTATTGTATTTATGAAAAAATATTTAGCTCAAACCCTTATTGTAAATAAATAAAGTGAACCATTCCCCTAATAGATATTTCCACCGATACATAAGTGCTTACATAACTACGCAATGATCACAATCCTGAGTGGGGTAATTTTTTTCCTCAGTTCAAAGATGATTAGAATATCAAGACACTACATGATCATCCTACATGAGAACATAACCCAAACCATAACTAAATGAATCATATAAAACCACATAACCCTTACTATGCTCATGTTTGATCAAAATAGGTGTTGATGTCAGAAGTCCTTTTATCGCATCGAAAATAGATTAGCACTTAAAATCCCATTTGAGTTTCACCCATTTCCAGGCAAGGGCAGTCAATGGTGATGGAAACATTGATAAATCCATTAAGAAATGTTAAATGTTTCTAGTGAGACTGAGGAGGCTCTAAATTTAAAATATATTATACGGATATTATCATAAAACTACATCCATTACATTTACAAGGGAAATTGATAATCCATGCTCAGAAATCAAATGCCCTAAGAACATCACTTCATAGATCTAGAAATTGAAATTTGAAATAATTATATAGAAATGGTGACTCATCCATATTTAAAAAAACATACCAAAATTGTTATACTTCTCATGCTCAAATCTATATTTAACTATGATATCTTTTATAGACACAATGAAAAATGTGTTGATATTCTGATAGAATATTTGATTCATTAATTCCATGAAATCTACAATAGTGTTAGTTAGACCAAAAAACATCACAAGATATTTGAATTGGACATAACTTCTCTTAAAACCTATATTCAGAATATCAAAATCCCTAAATATGATATTTTGATAACCCAATCAAATTTTAATCTTCAAAACCCACAATTCCATTTTAGCTGATCAAAAAACCATTCACACGAGGATAATGATATTATTTAATTATTATTAATCATTTAAAGTTTTGACAGTCCACACACAATCAGAGTGAATCATATAGATTCTTGGATAAGAGCATTGGGGATGCCAATGAAAAAACAATAGAGGGAAAACAACATTTTCCCTATTATCTTTTCTATCTGAATATTGATGTATTTTAACTTCGATTGTTCCATATTATTGGAAGGTATCAAAAATAGATGTGTTCCTCAAACCTAATCAATCGTGAACTCTGAATTCTCAAGAGGAAGAAAAATTATATCATCTAGAATTTTTTTAGGAGAATGTAAAAAAATAACAGGAAGATAAAAAATAAACTTCTCTATGATCAATTGAAATAAATGACAAAAAGCTCTAGTGATTTTTGTGGGAATGTCCCCAACGACCAGACCTCGAATGCCGCTCCCCTAAAAAACTTGTAAGCTCCCATTAACATCAAGAAACAATACACAATAATGATAAAAATTAACCATATCAGGATATGCAACAATATAATCCATCCCAATAATGGCGTCAAACAAATCTAGATCAAGAACAAGAAAGTCCCAAATTAACAACACATTATCTATCAATAACATAGAAGAAGGAAAAAAACCCTTATATTTCCTCCCCGAAAGAGGTTTCACTAAATACATAACAAATTTCATGATATCCATTGGATTGTTAGGTATATCATGAATATAGATGGATATAAATGACTGGGATGAACAAATATAAAATAAATAAATCACTACGGATGATACAATAAAGATGGTTCCTCTCATTATTACAGGACCCGCGTCTACATATGTTGGGAACTCATCTATTACATTAAGGGACTTCTCTCCCAGGTTATGTGGCTAGATCCCTATAGTAATTAAAGAATATGATTGTTACACAATATCCTTAAGCTCTAGTGATCCCTAATCACATTGTGGTGTATACATAACCTGATGGAAATGCTGCATATGATGATAATTACCACAACTGTTACACATATTTGTCAGTGAAGGAAATGAAATACATGTGTGTATGAACATTACATAATGATAGCATGTTTGAGGCATTGGAATAGCTTCCACTAGAGGTGTTGAAGAGGCTTCCAACCAAGAATGACCACCACCACTCCTGTGATGATCCATCATCATATTATTTTTCCTTATTGTGGAATTATTAATACCACTAATTATAAGAGAAGGGGTAGAATATCCAACCTTTCATGAAATATTTATTTATACCATCATAGTGTTATCCAGTGTCTCTGTATAGGTCGAAAGAATCAGCATAAATACTTATAGTCTGATATTTGGCCAAAAAACCTCTACAAAATTATAAGATTTCATATGGTAATTCTTTAGAAATAATGTTAAAAAATGAACTACCCTCACAAAATGATTAGTGTACACTGACACAAAACACTCTCCATTGTGCAAATAGAAGAACTCGAGAGACTTGAATAGTATCAATATCTGTGGAATAAAATGATGGAAGAAGATAGTCTTGAAACCCTTATAGTCAAATTAGACATTACTATCCTCCTGTATAATAAAATACCACCACTAATTTCATAGACCATCAAGTATTAATGTCTCATGGTTCACATTGTTACTCTCAAGTGTATCTCAAAAGTTTATTATCTGATAAATCTTTCCAAGACAGTCAAGTACCACTTGATGTTAATCCATAACTTTAACTAATGGTGGATCCTCATGCAAGAACTCCCATGATTGATCTATATCTCCCAAAACACCTAGTTGTATAAGTACAATTGCATTCTAAGATTATGGTACATATTGGTAAAAAAAATTAACTTCCTGAATGATAGAGTCAATAAAATTATAATCCAAAGGTGTATTTCCTTGAATACCATAAGATAGAAACACTTTATGAACACACCAAACACATCTCATAGGCAAACCACTCCACACCAAAATAGAATATATGATCAGATAATGAAATAATCTCAGTTTAAACTAGAGAACCCATATGAAAAAAATGTTATTGGCCCCAAGAACTAAAAAAAGGAGACCCACATCCTTACATCCCATGGTAACATTAGCCTCCTCAAAATAAGATATGGACATAAACTTACTGGAAAATATCTCTCATGACCGGAAAATTCAATCTCTATTCAACCAAATGCGAGAACATAATGAATCATGAGTAAAAACCACCGCTAATACTAAAATATGATTAATTACACCCAACAAAACTCAAAAACTAGTACCTAACCTGATTAATCACGTACTTGAATGGTGTTCCAAATCCTCACATGCTAGCTTCTCGCTCCCGGTCATCAGCAATAAAAAGAGGGAATGATTTCACCTAACCTAAAGTTGACAATGTGATATATATACTTACACATGTAAAAAAAGAAACAATCGAAGAATACATGAATATATTTTTATATATTTCATAACATAAGCAATAAAATAGAATAAATACAATAGAAAATGTAGAAAAACAATATCTAATAGAAAAGTCCAACTACAAAAATAGAAAAAGCTTAATAACTACTCCAATAGTCTCCATGTGATAACATGGGAAAACCCGCACCATCTCACCATCCATCTACCCAAAACATAATTGAAAGAAATCCTCACTACCTCATTGTAGTGCCATCATTTTCCCAACATCATAATACATCACAAGGTAAATGTAAAACTGAAGGGTTTTGATAATTGTGAGATAACAGTCTCAGAAAGGTCTCTCTTAGGGGTTCCATATCATGTCTCTGAATAAGAATCCAAGAATTCTCAACATTAAATAAAAAATGAATTATATACAACTTATAATTTTTATATAAAATTCATGGAAAACATTTAATTCTCATTTTTAACCCAATTACATATGTAGTTGGTAAATCAATTTCAAATAATTTCATATCCATACATCATTGTAGATATATAATGTAAAAACAAATCAAGCATCGCATCTGATATCGAATCCATGGAAGTTCAATCAAAATACCACAAAAACCTTAAATAATATTTTTCATTGTGACGAATTAAAATTTATTATTATACACTAGTAATGTCTAATTAGTATTAACTATATTTTATTTATAATATTTATTACAAATTATCATAATTTAATTACATTTACAGAATTATTCAAAAATATTTAGTAAATAATTCAAACATTTTCACGTAAATAATAACTTCATATAATTTTTTATTTTTTACAAAAAATTATTTAATGTTTAATTTTAATTAATTTAATTAGTAACAAATTTATATGAAGTATTTTGACCTTATAATAGAATTGATTATTTTTTATATCATTTTATAAGGTAGGAAAAATATTGAAGCAATCATAACAAATATTTTTTAAATTTTAATAATTATAATAATTATTTTTTAATTAATAATAATAATTTTCTAATTATAACTATATTTTTAATAAAAATTTATAATTTATAATAATTAATAGTATTTCATATATTTTATTTTAGAATTTATTAATTTTTTTTCATATTTTATTGAAGTTTACAAATCTGTAATAATGCTTTTGATTAACACTAATATTTAATATTTAATAATAATATTTAATATTTAAATATTAATTATTATAAATAATTAAATGATTATTAGTATTTTTTTTAATTATTGCAATAATTTTAATCATTAATAATTTTGATGAATTTTTAATAATTGTTTGTGTTTTTTATATTTTTTATAAGGCATTAATTTTTTTACTAATTATTATCTATTATTTTTATAATAAATGTTACTTATTTTTAATTGTTATTTTTCCCTAAAATAAATTTTTAACATTTTTTATAAAATAATTTCTTATAAATAATGTTTTGTAAAAAAATTTTCATCAAATTTTCTTTCTCAATAATTTTGAAGACACTAATTTCCTATTTATTTCTTACATTATATATATTAAAATTTTTCTTAATCAAATATATTATTACAATTTTTTAAAAAAATTAAACATTAAAAATCTTGACACAAACACAGACATAGACACACACATATACATATATGAATGTATATATATCAAAAAACATACACATTTCTTTAAACATTTATATATGTATACTAATGTATATATATATATTAAAAAATTTATTAATCGAATTTATTTTTAATTGTTTTCTTTAAAATACACACACACACACACACACACACACATATATATATATGTAAAACCTAATATGTTTAAAAAATATTCATATATTTATATTCACATGCTAATATACATACATAAAAATATATTTATAGATATATATATATATATATATCAAAAAGCATACACGTTTTTAAAATGTTTATATATGTTTATTCACATGTCAATATACAAATATATATATATATATATATATATATTTATCAATATTAAAAAACATTAATTATATATATTTATATATAAACCCTTACACGTTATTTTAAAAAACTTAAATCTGTATATTCACAAGGTAATATATATATATATATATATGTGTGTGTGTGTCTGTATGTTAAAATATTTATTAATTAATATAAACACTTAAAATATATCCCATATCTTATTTTTATACAAATATACCTATCCAATCAATATATACATACTTACAAACATACAAATAAACACACACACACAGACAAATATATATATAATCTTACAAGTTATTTTAAAACGTTTATATATATTTATTTACATGTTAGTATATATATAGACACACACACACAAACATTTACATATATAATTTTTTTACAAATAATTATTCACATCAATTTTTTAAAAAAAGAAGCTCAATCATAATATAACAATCAAACATGATTTTACATCACTGCCTCAATTATTGTATTATCATAGTTCATCAAAAATTAAATCACCATTTTTAAGAAATAAAATTTAACATTTAAATAGAATTATAAAAAAAATTCAATATCATATATCCCAAAATAATTTACATAATAAATAGAATTCTTATAATAACATAAAATAATATACTTACAATAACCTAAAATACCAAATCGAAATAATTAATAAATCCAAATATTAAACAATGAGGAAAAAACCTCAATTGAGTTAGAATAACTCATATAGACTCGAACAACACCCAAATAGGGAATAATAAAATTTATTGTTACCCTAAATACATTACAAACCATAAAAATGGGGTAAATTTTTTAATCGAGGGGTTTCCCAAACTAATTCATGTAAAAATAATTGAAAAAATCACCAAAATAAAGAAAGAGTAGACATGAGGATTTTCTAAAAAGATGATTAAAACCTAGATATATAATACATTATTACAATGGAGGATTTTAGAGGGGATAAATGTCAGTGATGCACTATTCAAGGAGGAACATGAGAAGTCGGGAGGGGAAGCATGATGAATTGTCACATGTTTTTAATTTATTTTTAAGGGAGATTGAATTTATTTCATTATAAAAAATCATTTTCATCAATTTTTTGTGATAGAAACTAGTACATGTTGAAAATATCTTGTGGGATGGTTAATAGTGGAAGATATAAAAATACAACATTATAATCCATCATTACTAAAATTCACGTTTGATGGGGCCTTATCAAAATAATTGTATTTATTATAGACCTTATTTTCTATCAACAATAATTTATATTTGCGATATAAAATATATTTCATCAGAAATAAATATTCCGTTGGGACTAGTTGTGATGGGGATCTTTCACATCACAATTAACCCATCTTTGATAACATTCTTTTCTAGTAGTTCATCACACATCATCATCGTCTGGATCTCACCAATGATAGGTCATCCACTATCGAGCCACCACCAAACTAGTTTATGTTGTATAGTAAAAATATAAAAACAACCAAAAATAAAATTCAAACCATTTCTTTGTACCATAATCTATGCACCTAAAAACATTCATCATATGATAACAGACCACAACCATATTCCAAAACCACAAAGCAAAACACCAATGTATGTATTTCACCAGAACATCACCTATTAATTAAATCTAGACAACTCAGACTCCATACCAGCCATCTAAAAATTTATATAACATCCACCCCCCCAAACATCGTCTAATTATACAAAAAAAAAAGAAATAATATCCAAATAATATAGAAGACCACCTCTGGAAATGTTCATTCAAATAGATACCCTAAAAATATATCCAGATTAATCGACCAAGGAAGAGAACAAAAACATTTTAGTAGTTCTAATATTTAACATTATTGAGAACACTAATAAACCATAAGACACTATAAACACATAAATCAATAACTATAAAAATAGTTGGTTGTGGACTATTCCCATGAAAACCATCCTTGTACATGAAAACAATAGTGTATATGACAATGATTTGTGTCCTGAGTGATGGTTCAATAAGAAAGTGAAGTGCTAGTAGAAAGAAGATAATACCCATGAAAAATCCATGAATGTATGATAATGGTAAGTAATAGTTCATAGGAAAGCATAGAAAAAATTCATTATCCAACATTATCAGAAACTACTATGTGCCCCACCAAATAAAACAAAGTTAGAGTAAGAATGTAATGGGGAGATCCAATTGGGATAATCAATATATAAGCTTACCCATTCAAATTAAGAGTAACCTACTCTCATTGAATGAAACTAAAAAACTATGGATGTCAAATGATGATGATAATAAGATTGGAAAATATATTGAAAAATAAATATAAGATATAGGATCATGAATGTAGAAGAAGAGAGAAAGGAACATGGAAAAACAAGGAGGAAAAGATCCTGGAATCAAAGGGGGATTACATCACAATTATTATGGGTTTCAAGAGGAAACTCTAAAAGACATAGAATAGGTTATCTGAGTTTATTCCTTATTATATTAACAAAAATATTAGTAGAAAACTAAAAATTTAGATTACTGAAAAATGTAAAATAATCAACCTCATACAGTAATCTATATTCATTAATCTCCATAAATATAGACCAGATAACTAAAAAATTTAGATGCACATATCATTGCTTTTTATTAGTGTCTATATTTTTTAACTAATTATGAAATGTGATGAGGCATATCAACATTAAAAAACATGGGTTTCATAAAAAATCAAATCAATCAATCAAGAAATAATGAAATATAAATAACATCAAAATCCCAGAAGTCACATGGAAATAATCTATCCCTATTTAATTTCATTCAAACATATTTATTATATTTATTATGATAATTATAAACATCTACCCAATGATAGAAAATCATGGTAACTCTATATTAAAATATAAAGAATTAACGATAAGTTTTGAATCCAATTTCATAACCAGAGCTTCAATAATATAAATGTTATAATGTGAAGTTCATGATAACCACATAACTAAGAATTATTAAGAAAACCATAAAAACCTATGAAATGTAAACCTCCATGAATATCACAACCTAATTCTAATAAATTTGAAGAAAATAAATTTCTAATTACTACCAAAATATTTAAGAAGAAATGGAAAGATAAGATCAAGATGGAGTGAATGGATTCACACTATGAAACAAATGATTTGGACCACATAGGGAAAGGATCATATATCTTACAAATGATTACTAAATAACACTTAATAAATTCTACAATGTACATATTGATTATAAGAAACTAGGGAAATAATAGATAATCCATATTGGTAGTAAAATGTATTTTTAATATTTAGAATCTCAAGATCATTGAATAAAGGATAGGGTTATATTTATTAGTGTAATATTCGTGAAACGATGATATAATTTCCCCCATATCATAGGGTGTAAAAAAATCTAATTTATATTTCACAGTGGATGTTCATTGTGAAGCATCGTCCCTCACACCAATAATATTTAACTATCAAGAATAATTGTTTATTCCATGTATATATATCGTAATAATTAGAGACACTATACACACAACATTACACAACTAAATCAACCATGGTAAAATGTTCTCCAAAGGTAGAACCATGAAATTGATAACCAATACTCCAAAAAAAACTCACATACACTTCATAATGAAACTATATAAGACTATCATAGACACAATTTGAAACATAATAGGTTATAACAGAAACAATCAAGGTGAGTCTAATTTCATATAGATGGATAAAATAAAACCAATATCTTAAAACTTATGACCTAATTTAAATATCACCCACTACTACCACAACCTTACAATCCATAAAACAACATAGTAGGCTGTAGTAACAATAGTCCAAAAAGAAACTAACAATGGTTCCACACACATAATTAAAACAAAATCTTGGATGTTCATAGATAAATCAAACAATAATCTACCTGAAATTACCCTAACATATCAATCACTTGGAAAACAAAAAACTAAATTTCTAGAAATGTCTGAAAAATTTCTTTATATACATATTAATTTTTTATTATTATAAATAATTAAAAAAACAACTTGGAGAAGATAAAAACATCCATAAAACAATATATTAGGAGGTATGCATATTAAATAGGAATCTTTATATAAACAAAGATATAATTCAATACGAAAGAGAGGACAACTTATATTTTAGAGTTAACCATCCTGTCATAAAGAATGATTTCAAAACAATTTTGGATACTAAGAATAAATATGTAAACCAACCTCCCATGTACACTCTTATAATATACATGGACTACATAATATATTAACCAAATAAATAACATGACCACACACAACATTCTCATAATTATATTGAATCTTAATTATCCACTTAAAAAATGCTCCATCTTCCTCTACATATTACTCACCTTAGTCAGTGACATGAGTATTATGATAATGATACCAATGAATATGTGATTCATAGAATACTTATTAAATGAAATACATAAGTAGATTAAGATCTAAATGATATATCACCTCTGAAATACACTCTTGAATGTTGAAGGGTCTAATGAATCATTAAAAAACTTACTATCATGACCAAAAATACACTTCTCATAATGAAGGAAAATAATCAAGAACAAATGGGAACCAACCCCAAAATCTATAAGCCTACTCCATCATTTTGGATAAAATTTTTGATGCCATGAGGCTGGTGTAGTCTTCCCAAAAATCACTCATACCTTCTCAATGATACTCATAACCAAATATGATAAAGGAATTATAGGCTTTCCAGAATTGTTCTAATATAAATAAATCTATATGTGTAAATATAAAAAAATATGAATATGAACTAATTATTAACATTTTATTTGGTAAAATAAATCAAGGTTTCGTGATTAGTTGAAATATATATCTTATCTAGAACATATAAGGTTTATCTTCCTCTAGTTTCTATATCTTCTACTTATAGGAAAATTTTTAGCAGATGAAAGATTGTTTAGAGGCATTACTGGAGTCCTGTAAACCATTATAAAACCTTCCAAACTCAGGGGGAAGAAATTATACCATGACCATTGATGATTTTTAATTGAATTCAATAATTATTCCCAATCTCTTACATATAATAATTTACTAAAACACCCATATAACATCACCTCATCTCGGGGATAAAAGTAAAATATTGAAGAAATACATTAAAATTTCCTCAAACATCCCCTTGGAACATTAAATAGATAAAACGAGACACTAGGGACGTGATTCAAAACATTCTCCTACTAAATGAAAAGGAAATAAAATAAAAAATGTACTACCAACCCATTTTTCATTGTCCACTATCACTAGCTAAACAAATTTTGGTACATATTTGATATGTGGTGATGTACTACCATATGTAAGCTATGAAAAACATAAAGAACTATCCCTTATACCAACCATGGCATAATGATCTTCATATAAAACTATAAATGAAAAAAAATTGTTATGCCACAAGATTTTAAAATATGATTATTTTATTTGATAGTTTATGTGACATGAAGCACCAAGATTAATCAACCAAGTAAATACATTTTAATAAATTTAAAATATTTAATAGTTTGCTAAACGTACAACCCCAGATCTAAATGAACCATAATACAGTATGTAATTATAACCTAGTCGTTATGTTTTAAATAATTATTATTACTAAATAAATTATTAAATATATGGTTATATATTGATAACAAATTAAATAAAAACCATTTTAATGAAAATAACTATTTTTTGAAAAAATATATTTTTCTGAAGGAGGTTTAGTCGTGCTTTGCACACATACATTAAAACAAATTTTCACCACTCTTAGAAAATTTAATTGAAAAAATCAACTTTGTTTTTGAAATTTTCATATAAATTCTATCTTAGGGTGAATTTTTTTAGGATTTTTCTAATATTTTTCATTTTTAAATGAATAGTAAAAATTATTTATCATTATAGAAAAGTTCCATTTAGTTTAAAATATTATACAAGTTAAAATATATTATAAATTTTAATTAATGAAAATTTAAGTTAATTATGTTATAATAAATACAATTTAGGTATGGGGAATCAATTCCATATATAGTTTTTATATTAAAACATTCTACACTTATGAGAGTTTACATTTTGAAACACACTTTTTAATCACATATGCGGGTGTAATTTTAAATTGGGTTATAGAACATCTATGAATTCAATTTATAAAAATGGATTCTATAATATTAATATGAATAAATTATATTATATAATTAGGTAAAATTATTTTTTGTTTATTATGAATAATAAAAGTAGAAAAAATTAGTTATCATGGTTAAGGTAAGAACTATTTTACTAGGGGTTAAAGTAAATAATATAAGGGGTAAAATGACCTAGAAAATGTCAAAAAACCCATTTCATGGATTTATATAGTTATTATAACCTATTATAATTGTGAATAAACTTTTTTGATTCTGTTGTAATTATAAAAACATGGGTGTAATTGATTGTTTTTAAAAATTCAATTTCTGTCCTCTCCCCCGCTTATTAATGGACACCACCTCCTCTCCCTTATTCAGACATCCAAATAACTTTTTTATCTAAGAACTATCCAAATAAATTCTTTACTCACCTATAATATTCCTAGATATGTTAGTTTTATCAAAAAGACAACCTAGGATGGATTTTCATAATAACCAAATGAAGTTGTCTGAAAAAGATGTAACATTCTTAAATAAGTGTTCTTATTTTGTTTATTATTCCACCTAATTCATATATTATAAAAACATTATTATATAATGACCATAGTATAATCAATATATTTTTACTTTATTATGTTATGTTCATGACCAATATCCATATCACCTTCTATCAAATGGGAAACATTACTGTCGATCGTGTTTACAATGGACTATAACCTTACAAATTGGGTTAACATGTTATCCATCCTCACATCTCACAATTGTATATAATTGTGGAATAAATTTTTATATATAATATTTATGTTATCATTATACTTATATAATTATAAAATAACATATACATTATATTCTTCCATGACATTTTAATCACGATATGATCACTTGTTTGTAAGGGAGACTACCGCATCAAGAAGCTATGTGATTAATTTTTCACTTATACATTACATAAAAGGTAATAAAGACATATTTAATATATATATATGTTATATTTAAGAGATTAATTTTTTTAAAAAAAATTAATATACCACCTAGTTATTTAACCTTTCAATGATTAATGAAATAATAACGATGCTCATGTGTATGTACGACTTACCATCATCATAAAGCATTGTTATCCATTATCCATGTTAAAAATAAATAACGATTATAATAGTTTATAAAGTGAAAAAATTATATTTATATCATAAATATAATTCCTGTTATGTTGAAACAAAACACAATTTGAAATAACTAAATCTTTCATGACAAAACATCAATAAAAAAATAGGACAATTAAAACACACAATAATGAAAATAATGAAATATTATTAATAAACAGCTAATAAGATGATATAGAATGATCATATATTATATAAGAAATGTTAATATGGTTTTGTTATAAGTTAAAAACATTCTTAATAGTAGTATACTAGAGGTTAAATAATATTCAACCAAATTGATGTGTGAGATAAGCGACTATATCTCAGTTTACCTTTATTGAAGAATATTTTGTTGTCATGCAGTACATTTATTTTATGTATTTTATATACTATACCTTTAAAATTTAAATATTATTGAAAAATAATTAATTTTATTTTAAGATTCAATTTTTTTGGGGATTTTACTTGGAAATCAAAATGTTGAAATGAATTTCCTAACTCAATTTAATTTCATTGCGTTATATTACGTATTCATTGTCTTTGAGTTTATATGATCATATTTTCAATTAATTTTTCTTATCTTATGTTTTAATTGAAATTATTTTATATGGATTTAAATTTTATATTCATAATCTATTTATTGATTAATTATCACTTTATCATTAGGATCTTATTAGATTTTACATGACAATCTCAAGGTGTTTATGCTTTAAGTTCCATTGAAGGATGTTATTTGATCATTATATAATAAAACCAATTAATTTTTTTATTCTCTTTTTAGTAATGGAATTTTCAATTAATAGAACCATTTTACAACAATTTTTACTAATAATTACTGACAAAATGTTTTTAATAGAATCTTACTTCATTTCTCTCTTTGGTCATAAATAAATTTTATTGAAAAACCACATTTTCAAAAAATATATTAAAAAATGTTTTTGAAATTTTCAAAAATGATTTATTAAATAAAATTTTACCCATGAATTACTTTTAATTTTTTTTAATGTAATATTCATTTCGTTGTACAACGAAGGTATTTTTGGATTTTACAAAAAATTTGAAAGTAATCTTTGTTCTAGCAAGTATAATATGTATATAATTTTATACAATCACGACCAATATATTTTTAAAGATTCAATTATATGTCTCGAAGGATTTTAAAAATAAAGATAATTTTCAAATATTTTTTGATCTTTTATTTTTTAAAAATTATATTTTCAAAGTGAAAAGAATATTTTCCTCAAGAATGATTTTGATGATATTTTTATAGTATTCTAAACATAACCATAAAAAACAATTTATATTACTTATAATTCACTGGGGATATGTTGAATTTATATCATTATTATTCTTTCTGTGGATGTATTATGATCATTTTGTAAAAGTAATGTATTAAAATTTATATTCATGATTAATTTTTTTATTCATTTAACTTCCCTTAAAATATTCAATTTCTTATGATGTTAAAAAATTATGTTTACGATAACAATAAATATTATTTATCATGGGTATTTTTATTTCCTAAACCATATATAATTATTTAATTATGGTATTCTACATTGAATGTTATTTGTTTATTTTCGGAAATATTGATAAATCCAAATTATTTACTGAATATTGATATTTGATGATAAGTCACATCATTCATGAATTATGTTTATTATTCCATATATGAGTAATTATTTTTAAATTTAGTCATGGGTGGGACCCATAATTAGAAAGATCCATAATGCATCGGTTTTCTAAGGAGATAAATTAGTAAGATATAATTAAATGGTTTTTACCCATAGTTTTAAATTGTGTTGGGAATGGTATTAATAGTAAAGGTATCATGATGTCAGAGAGAATAATTTCAAATAATTAAAAATTTACTTCATTATGATTTTATTCAATATTACCCATGAGAGTTTTGTAGTGATATTATCTACAGATTCATTTCATTATATTTTAATGATTAAAGGGAACATGTTTTCAATTATTTACCTTATCATATTGATTATTCATTATCCATGTGTGATATCCAAGATATATATTAAATGGAATGTGTGTTTATTAATCAACCATTAAATATTGGTTATTCATTATCATTTCATGAATGAAAAGTTATTGATTAAATAGAAGGTGTGTTTAGTTATTTACCTTTCCAGGTTGATTAGTCCTTATCTAATTATGATAGTGAAATTATTTAATTTTTATATGTGTTCAATTATTTACCTTTCCTTGTTGATTATTCTTATTTAACATTGATAACCTCAGTTAATCATAAACCTTACTGAGTGTCTAAGATCACCCTTATTTAGTTTTATTTCCTAGGAATCTTGAATGAGTACTAAGAATGATATTAAAGGAT
Organism: Viscum album; assembly: GCA_963277665.1. Taxonomy (NCBI): domain Eukaryota; kingdom Viridiplantae; phylum Streptophyta; class Magnoliopsida; order Santalales; family Viscaceae; genus Viscum; species Viscum album. The sequence continues at coordinate 1,485,525,443 of OY728147.1, read as the reverse complement.
ATACTAGAGGGAATAAATATATTTTCAAAAAAGTTATGTTTTAATATGGGTATTAAAATGAAATATTAGATGCATGTATGTTTCATTGTTACCATGAAAACTCAAATTTATGGTCCTTCAGGTGGTAATCACTTACAACGGTTGCCAATGTAATAATGAAAACATTGGATCTAGGATACTGAGGTCTAGGTTGTTACTATTTTTATTAGAGTAATTTTTTTTATAAATCCTGGGAACTTGATTTAGGAAAATATGGATTGGGGAACATAACCCTATGATAGAAACTTAATATAAGTATAGATGAAAATCATAATGTTTGGTAAGGTAGAGATTACATGGTTTTCGTGGAAATACATCCTTCATTGGATAATATATGAAGAAGTGGTTCTCGTAAAAATGTACGAAGGGGTAATAAAACTAAAAATGGTATGTTGGGATTGTCTGGAGAATTAACTAGTACACTATAAGGGAACATAATATGTACATGGTTTGGCACTCCTAGTGGATATTAACTGGATTACTCACATTTTATTTACAAAAAATTATTAATGATTTGAATAAATGATGAAAATGAATGACATAGGTTAAAACTAAGTTGTATTATATTGAAAAGAATGTGTCTTATAGATATTGGAATATGATTTACATTTTTAAAATAACTGAATAATGTGATGAATTTATGATTAAAATTGAAGAGTAAGATGCAAGGAAATAAATCTCATCCTAGGGATCCATTTATAGTTTGTTGTCAAAAATGTGGATAACCTGGGAATCATTAAAGTAAATTAAATTTTCTAAAAGTTAACCCCTATTCCATGGAAGGACCTATGTTGAAATTAAATTGATGAATTATTTATGTTTTTATATTCTCGAATAATATTTTTAAAATATTTTTACCATGGTATTTTGATTATATGAATGGTGAAACATATAAATAATTGTGTTAATTTTTAGAAGCAGATATGTATTCATTATCTTATGATTTATGGATATAATTATAGGTTTATGAGTTTAAAATTGATCACAAATCCAATGTATTAAACACATAATTTTGGGTTTTTTGTCAGGGATGTATACTAAGATTAATTATATTTAGGGCGGAAATTTTGGAAATACAACCCATTGGGTTGATATATTTTTAGTCAAAAAATTTATTTAAGGAAGATTTCTTTTACAATTTTGGTAATGGGAATAATGGTATTTGTAACTTTAAGGATTTATTTAATATTTTATTTTGAGGTAATTAGGTCTTATAAACATTTTTTAAATTATAGAAATTATATTAATATGATTTAGAAAAAGGACAACCTGCATTCCAAGTGGCATCACATCACATCCAATATGGTCTTGGGGATTGAACCCATAATCTATAGACAATAAGGGTTTAAGGCCTACCATAGGCCTATGTGACCTTTTATTTAATATATCATAGTTTTTACATAAATGATTTGATGAATAAATATTAATGATAATCCAATTGTGTGGATGTTGAGGTTTCGATAGTAATATATTTTATTAGATTAATTTTCTTAACCCTATTGGTTTTAAAAAGTAGTTAGAGATAGATAGAAAGACTTGTCACTCTATGAATAGTTTAAATACTAATTGTTATAAAAAAGACTTTTTCTTACATTATTTTAAAATATAAATTAGAATTTATATATATTTTAAAGTATAATTATTTTAAATGTATTAAAATAAATACAATTTAGGTTTATGGAATAAATTTCCAACTAAAGTTTTTTATTAATACATTTTATAGTTATGAGATTTTCACTTTTGAAACCATTTTTTTCATCACATATAGATGTATAATTTTAAATTAGTTTCTTACACATATATGAATTGAATTTTAAAAAATGGATTCTATATTTGGAATAAAAATAATTTATATTATCTAACAAGATCTACTTAATTTATGACCATTATGAATAGTAAAAGTTGAAAAAAATTAATTATTGTGGTTAATGTAAAAACGAGATTACTAGGGGTAAATCTATGAATATAAGGGTCATTAATGTCCTAAAATACATCCCACACTAATTTAATAGACATATATTATAATTATAACCACTAATTATTGATAAGGATCTATGTTAAAATCCTGTGTTAGGATTAAAATATGGGTGTAATTGAATCATTTAAAAAATTTCATTCGTGTCCTCTCCCCCACTTATAAATGGCCACCCACTCTCATACCAAATTCTCACATTAAATTCCATCTATTCCAAAAATACCAATAAAATAACTTCCATACAGCCCTAATGAATCCTATATCCACTTTGATGATCACAAATCTGTCCTAGGAAGGATTTTGGTGAAAACTTTAAAAAGTTGTTTGAATAAGAGGTAACATTTTTAAATAAGATTTTTCATTTTTTCTTATTTCACCACATTATAATAATATGAAATAATGAATATATAATATCCTCATTATATTAAATTTACATATATGTTATTATTTTATTATTTTGAATCATGTCCATCTCTATCAAACAAAATTTATATGGAACTGTTGATCGTGTGTGTGACGTATTATCACCTCACGAACAGATGTAACTAGTTTTCCATTAAAGAATATCACAATTGAATGTAATGATGGATTTAGTGTATCAATATATAATTTATGATATCATTATAATTATTCAATTATAATATTACATGAAAAATCATTCCTTCAATTCTGTTTAAATTACGATAATGTCAATTGTGTGTATGGGGGACAACCCCCTTACAAAGCAATGTCATTCATTTTTCTTATGTTATTTACATGGAATTTAATATTGATAACTTTATATAATATATAAAATATACATAAAATTATATTTAATGTAAAAAATTAATACATCACCCAATTCCTTACTCTTCCAACAATTAAGGAAACGATAATGCACTTGTGTATTCTTGCAACCTATCGTCTCCAAAAAGAGATGTGATCTATTCTCCATGTTAATAATTAAATAATTATTATAAAAAATTTTATATTGAAAATTTTTATATTTATAACATTAATATGATTTTGAATATGATGAAACAATGTAATATATATATGAACTGAAACAGTCATGACAAAAAATTCATTGGAAAACAAGGTAATTAACACCTGAATTAACGAAGATAATGAAATATCATTAAAAAATGGATGAAAAGATGTTATAAAGGGATCATAAATGATATTATAAATATAAATATTGTTTTAATATAATTTAATTACATTCTTAAAACCCTTATACTGAAGGTTATATCATTTTCAACATAAAGTAAGAGTAGTGTAATGGATTTCATCTCAATTTTCCTTCATTGAGGCATATTGTAATGTTATGGACATAATTTATTTAATATGGTGTATATACATAAACATTGAAATATAATACCATAGTTCATTAATTATCCAAATTATTTTATGTTCCATTTTAATTTTATTCATCCTAGGGCTTTTGACTTGAAAATTACCTAATGTAAATGATTTTTATTACAAAATTTCCATTCATTTGGTTGTATTACTTATTCATAGTCCTTGAAATTATAAGATTATATGGGTAATGGATTTTTAATATATTATATCTAATTTTAAATTGTACTATTTGGATTTAAATTTCATAATCATAATTAATTCATTGATTAGTCCTCACATTAATATTATGAACATTGTTAGTGTTTATATAATAGTCTCATTTTAATATGATGTGTTTATGCATAAATTTCCATTGGAAAAAATCATTTTATAATTTTATAATAAATCAAAGTAATGTTTTTCTCCAATGTTAATTAATGATGTTTTTTTTGTAATTGTACCATTTTTACATGCTTTTTTACTGAAAATTAGTGAGAACATGTTTTTAATAAAATCTAATATCAATTATATGTTCTGTCAAAAATTCATTTTCTCCCAAAAACCAATTTTCAGAAAATATTTTCAAAATGTATGTACCATTCTATAAAATGTTTATTAAAGAAACATTTATGTATGTTTTATTGTTTAAAAAATGTTTTAAAATGTATCTTCATTTCATTTGAAAAAAATTTCAATTGTTCTTTTATAGAAAATGTGAATAGAATAATGGTTTTAAAATGTGTGACATGAAAAAAATATCCTACCATCCTGACTAATGAATCTATTAAAGAATATTATATATGATTAAAATTTTATTTATAATTAAGAATTTATAAAATATTTTCTGAAATTATCATTTAGAAAAATATATTTTAAAAGTAAAATTGATATTTTCCTCAAATTATTTTCATGATATTGTAATGAAAATTCTATTCATTAATGAAAAAGACCATATATTTTAAAGATATTTTTTTGGTGATAATTTTTATTTGTATCATTATTATTATTTTTATGTGTAATATCTTGTTACCTTGATCAGGTATGTTTTCCCTTTTCTATGTTCTTCTCTAGTTTTAAAATCCTTCTAAGATGTTTTGTGGACTCTCTATAGGTTTTAGAATAGGTATACATCCTGTACCTGAGGTACACAATGTGTACTGGAAGTTAGATTAATGAGAAATCATGTTTTGAACTAGTACACTTCATGCACACGAGGTATACATCGCATATGGGTTAAATAGTGTATTTTGTACCCAAGGAGAAAGGTTTTTTGGTGTAACTTATCCTACATGACCTACATGTCATGACCAAGGTGTACACCTCATGACCCAGCCCATGCCCAGGTTAAATTCATGCTTTCAACCTTTTTGGGTTCATATTTCCTTTGACTCTTTATTTCCCTCAAACTAGAAATCTCCCTAGGTGATTTTCAGAGGCACATCTTTTTCCAAATCGGTCTAAATAGATTTGTATCTTCATTTCGTGTTTTGGGCATCTCTCCGGGGAAGTGTAATTTCTATATTTTCATTACAGTTGATTATTATAGTGCCCTTTATTTTTGTGGTCAAATCCATTGATCTATGTGGGATGTTTTTTCTTGGTTTCTTCAAGATTTGTTGTGAGATCTCATTCAGAAGACTTTTTCCGTCATTGGTTGTAGTAACGTGGGCGTTCTTCTTTGAGGTATTTGGGTTTCTTCTCTTCCTCAAAACTCATGTTTTTATATTTTAATAAATCCTAAGATGTCTATGTTCAATTATGGGGCATCTCTTGTAACAATTGTTATTCATTGTTGGTGTATTCCATTGTGGTCATGTGTGACCCGAACATTGAGGTAGGAGGTTCCATCTCTAACCTATGATAATGAACCTGCTTTTTTCTCCTTGAAAACTGATTTATAAAATAATTTATATAATTGTGACGATTTATGTATATGTTGAAAAATGTCTTTGAAATAAATAATTTTTTCCTCGGATATTGAATAATGGTTTATAAATTGTTTTGATTGGTTTTCATGGCATTAAAATGGGTTAGAGAAAAACAGAACATGGGTTACCTTGGTTACATAGGTGAAAGGTTTATATTGATAAATTCATCGATTTATTTTTGATTGTAAAGTATTTTGGTATTGGGGATTTCCCCTATTTCTTAAGACTATTGTTCTAGGGGATCGATATTGAAATTTTGTGTTGTTTATTCATTGGGTATTCAATTTGTTCATAGGCCCACTATTCTACGATCAGATTTATGAAATTGATTCTTATGGAATGATTTTACTGCTACCCAGACCTATAGTATTCCATGGTGAGTGATACATGTGCTTCTAGTCTGTGTTTCTTATATTTTTGAGTTAGCATTGACATGCATGTTTTTGATTGTGTATAAAAGTTATGGAAACTATGTTTTGAAACAATTATTCCTGATTCTATTTTGAACTACAGGAAAGAGAAATGTTCACCATTTTTTCAATAAGACTTATTTACATATTATCATTCCATTTTTTATTTCAAAAATTATCATGAAAGATTCTGTATAAGGAAAATTGTTATGGAACACCATAGTGGGATCTTATTGAGCATGTTAACTCACAACCTCCACACTACTTTAGTGTTGCGTATGCCATTATTTTATTTCTAGTGCAAGGATAAAAAATGTAGTGCAGTGAGACGATGATTTTCATGTTAGATCAGATGGGTAGATGATAGTGAGATGGTTGTATTTCATCCATTCCATTACTAGGGTAACTGTTGGTTTTGAGTCCCTTGAAATCAGAATTCTCTTTTGGAGTTTTTAGATGCTATTACAGTTGTTTTGCTTTCACGATTTTATTATTATTATTATAGAAAATATATTTTCCTAGTCCTTCATTATTCCATTACTTCCTTTTATATTTATTCATTTTGGTAGTTTAGGTTAGGCGAAATCATTTTGTCAGTTTTGTTGTTATATGGTCGAGTGTCCGTCACCAACCCGTGGGGATCGTGAATGCATTTTGGGTACATAAAGGGTTAGGTCGGGCTCCGGGTTTGAGGGTAATCCAGGTCGATTCATTAAAATTTGGTATCAGAGGGATGTTTGTCCTCAAGAATCATTTATCAGGATTTATGTTATTATAAAGATTGGATTTTCGGGAGTTGAGAGGTATGTTATGATCAGTTTCTAGCTATCTCTTGACATAGTGAGACTCTAGTTACCATGGGATGCCAAGATAGGTGTCTCTAGTGTTTGTTTTTGCATTTAAAATCCCAGTTTCTCCTTATGTATTTTCTAGTTTGAAATGAGATTTTTTATGTGTATGATTTTTCTTATGTTTCGGTATACATCAGTATTCCTCTGAGATGTATTCCATAGGTTCTTACAGAAGGTTCAGAAGATTCTTCTTGAAGGAATCCACCTATGGTTCATAATCTCATCGAGATTAATGTGCGGGTACTCAGTGAGATTGATCAGTATGTGACATGAGTTTAGAACGTAGTAGTTTAAGTACAACCAAGATATGGAAGAGAAAGAGATCATTAATGGGATTTCTTGCGCAATAAGCCGCGATCCTTTAAAGGGACTACTAAAAATAGAGGAGGAGGATTAGATACACAAGATCAATCAAATCTTAGACTTCCTAGAGAAACATGAAAATATAAGGATTATGTGGGCAGTGTTTAGAAACATGGGTTCCATGTAGTGTTGGTGGGACTCTTTGGTATAGGCTGAAAAATATGCAGGTTTGGATTGGAAGGGTTTCCGAACCCTGTTATTTCATCTATTTTTTCAATATTCTCTAATGATTGAAAAATCACTATAGTTCCTATAATTTAATAAGCATGAGATTTTGGTGTCATCCTACACTAATTGATTAGCTGATCCTGTGTATTTCTTACTGGATGTGGTAAGGAATAACCAGCTGAAGGTGCATAAATACCTACAGGGTTTGCGACTGAACATTAGGTCACAACTATTCATGATGAAGCATTATACTGATGTGAAGACAGTAGATAGATAAATGATGAAAGAGAAGGTCATGGAATTAAAAATCATATTTACTGCCTCTTCTCTTCCAATTTGTCATAGCTTTAGTGGCGTGTATGGTTAGAAGAGGATGTAGCAGGACCATCATAGAAGTGGAGGTGGTGGGTCTCAGCAGTGATACGCCATTGCACCATTCATTTCATATGGTATTGTGCCTTTGAATTTATTACACTTATTTAAGTGGAAGAGATGGACATGGATCTTATGGCATGTATAATGGAGTTATAAAAACCTCTTTACATGGGGAAAGAGCAGTGGTTCTGGCGTCCCTCTTGTTTGTTCATGATAACCGATATGGAGATGGACTATGATTTTCTCATTCTTGATGTTGGTCTATTTGATTTCATCATCCATATGGATTGCCTTGTTGATCATTGAGCTGAGGCTAATTATTATCATCGGTGTGTTTCATTTATTGCTTCCAATGGGAGCTATCATGTGTTTTAGAGGGAGTGGCATCCGATATTAGGCCATTCATGACCTTCCCACTTGGATATCAGAAGTTTTTGTCTACCATTGTGTTTGATTACTATGGTGTTCATTCTATTGGAAATCTTCCCAATGTGGTCTGAGGCTTTCCTGAAATTTTCCCAGACAATTTATCTAGTCTTAATCCAGAGAGGGAGGTATAGCTTATGATAGACTTGGTACTGGGATCACAACTAATATTGAGTCCTTCTTACCGTATAGCACCAGCAGAGTTGAAATAAATCAAGATTTAGTTGGATGACATATTAGAGAAGGGTTTTTTTTCTCTCTAGTGTTTCAACTTTGGAATCCCCTAGGCTCATTTCCATGATAGTATATGGATCACTTTGGAAATGTGTAAACTGTCAATGTTAAAGTTGGGTAGCGGTTAAGAAGAAATATACCTTACCTAATTTGAATGATTTGTTTGATTAGTTTAAGAGATAAAATTGGTTATCAATGATTGATATCTGGTTAGGTTACCATCAGCTCATAGTCCATGCGTCTGATATACCTATAATGACATTCATGAGTAGGTATGTCAATTATGAATATCTCATGACTCCTTTCAGTCTAACTAATCCTCCTTTAGTTTTTATGGACTTGATTAATAAGATATTACACCAATATCTTGATAATTTTGTGGTAGTATTAATGGATGATATTCTATTTTATTTAATTTTCAAGAATGAGCAAGACCACTATTTGAGTTTGGTACTAGAGATTTTGAGAAATCACTATCTATATGGAAAGGATTAAAAATAATGTTTTTTGATTTGAGAAGTTTGGTTCTCAGGGAAAATAATACTAAGCATGTCTTATTAGTAGATCCAGAGATGGTAATTGAATTTTTTTCCTAGAGGAACCCCCAAAATGTCTTTGAGATACAATGCTTCCAGGGTCATGCTGCATACTATCGATGGTTCATCAAGTACTTATCAAGGTCAGTGTCACCTTTTACTGCTCTTACTAAGAAAGTGGCGAAATTATTATAGGATGTGTAATGATGTAGGATGAATTGGTGGTAGCTTAAATATCTTGTCAACTCAGACCACATGAGAAGAACTACCCCACTCACGATTTAGAGCTTTTGGCAGTGATGTATGTTCATAAGTTCTTGCGACACTATCTCTTTGGGGAGAATATCACGATTTTCACTTATCATAATAGTATGAGTTAATCATTCCCTAGATGGACATGAATCTCAAATAAAGTTGCTTAGTAGGATAAATTCAAGGTATTGAATTCTAAATTGCCTACACTATAGGAAAAGGGACTGTATTGTTGAAACATTAAGCAGGAATGTATCATCACAGGTAGTTATGGAGTCGATGGAGGAGTGGAATCTTATGGGGATTTTTTCTCAGTTACACTTATACACTCTTGAGGATGTCTCAGGTACTGTTCTTACTAGTGTTCAGTTTTGATATTTCCTTATGGTGCTTTTCATTCAAATTTAACAATTATATGATGAATTTTTGAATATTTGGGAAAAACATTTTGGCCGGGAGACAGTTCATCATAGGTCTCTTTCTTCAGATGGAATATTTCACATTTGAAAGAGAATTACCATTCCGACACCTATGGGAAATTATTATTTGTATTATTTTCATATCTCATCATGTGAAATTTATCAAGGTGCTAAAAATCTGTATTATGACATGCGAAGATGATTCTAGTGGTCGGGTATGAAGCATGCCATTGTAGATTATGCATCCCTTTGTTACACCTTCCAACAAATAAAGGACGAACATTTTAAGCCTTCTAGTATGCTTCAGCATCTTCTTATGCTGGTTTTGAAGTGGGATGATGTGTCCATAGATTTTGTTTTTGGGTTACCATAGAAACCATGAGAAAAAATTGATATTTGGGTGGTTGTTGACTGGCTGAAAAAGTCTTCTAATTTCTTTATGATCAAAGACACCACATATGATGAATATCTAGGTAATTTGTATGTTCTGGAGATTGTGAGGTTACATGGGAGTCCTTATTCCACTATTTCCAATAGGTATTATATGTTTTCCTATTGGTTCGGGATGAGTTTTCACGAGTTGATGGGGGCTCTGGTATAGTTGAACATAACATACCATCGACAAATATACGGCCAGATGGTGCATGTAATTCTGATCCTAGAGGATATGCTTCATGCCTATGTCTTTTTGGGTTCTAGGTGTAGTGGAAGCACGTTAGTGGGTGTACCCAACATTAATTTTAGTGTTGACAATGATCAAACTGAGATCCGTCATGATAATAAAATACTACATCATCAGAATAGAACAATGAATGAAAAAGAAAGAAGGGATTCCCAAAACCATACATAGGATCACAAATTGTGGGTTATAATTTATTTAATTAATTGAGAATAATAATCTTGATGTAATTTACTCTCTGTTGATATTTCTAATCATGATCTGATGTGATCCATTATTTCGTTGAAGAATAAAAGTGTACGATTTCCCTAGTGGTGATGCAAACATGCTCCATATATCATTGGATGTCGTTGAAGGGATCTCCGGGTTCTAGTAGAGAGGATCATTCGCTTGTGATGTCCGCCTTCAATCACCTTGATCCGGTGGAGTTGGATCTCTCTCTCATATCATGTGAGCTTTCTTGGTGGAAAATAATTCACTCTTGGCATGATAGAATTTATAAATCCATTATTCACAATCCCAAAAAATGACTTGTCTAATAAGAAATATATAATTGGTATTTTAAATTAAATAGAATAATAAAATAAAATAATTATCTGAAAACATGTATTCAGTTCATTTATTTCATAGTAATACCCCATGTCTAATAATTACAGATGACTATTAATATTATCTGACATGCATCTGCCGAATTACACCTAATATTATTTAATTAAATAGATAATATTATTTCTCATAAATTCATAGGAAAAAAATAAATGGTGTATATATTTAATATAAAAGGCATGTAATTTTGTTTTTACATTTTTTTTATTTCCTCCACCACATTTATAGACCTTGAACCAGGGCTATTTATTTATCAAATAAATATCACTGCATTACTCACCAATAAATATATTATTTCTCCCACAATGTAATTTATAGAATAACTAGTGTAAAAAATAAATGCGATCAGGAATTCTTGAATAATTATTCAATCATTGTCGAGAATAATATTTATTCCACTTGTTAAATTAATATTGAACTCTGATACTTGGAAACACATAGTGTGTGACCGCCTTGGACTATTTCCCAGTGGAATTAGGCCGAACCTACCTAAAGTCCAAGGTTATCATCTAGAAAGATTCCATGGAACCCATAGAGAAAGAAGTTAATTCCCCAATGATTTGTTACCTCCTACGAACACTTATCGTGCAATGTAATCCCTTTTTATCGATATCTTGTTTCATGCAAGTTACATGACAGTTCCATCAACCCATGTGCTTGATTATTATTTCCTTGAATTTCTAGAATTGAACTTTCCCATTCCTCACCATGGACATGGATTTATTTAGGCTATATCAATTCCATCAAAAGTCCAGAGTTATGTACTTCCATTATGGAAGAGAAGGGACACATCCTTTATCACATTATCTATTAATGCAGTATCATTCGTGACACACCCAACGTATCCTACCTCACTACAAACAATGTGTCATCATAGTTTTTTTCAACACATCTATGTGCATGAGTTGTAATACCAATTAATAATAATCATAAAGTCTATGAAAAAATACGCAAGTCCATAGATAGGAACATCCCTTAACACTATGAAAAATGAATTTCCTACTAGGGGTCTCGTTCTCATAATATCCTCCGGAATATTACCAAGGGCGCACACCATGAGAAATTTCTTCAATGCTTTATGAGTCCTAACCCCCTAATGGAATGTATTATTTGTGTCCGTCAAATAACATCATTCAACCATAGAACATATATTGAAGAACTGTATTATGGAACTTCCGGGTTCACATTATAGTAGGGATCCAATATGACCGTTTAATGCAACAAATTCCATTAGGACATTGTGTAAAACCCCAAGTTTCCACATTACATTTCCCTTTGAATAATACAGTATCTTGCGTTGTACGAAACTTGGAGATTTAACACACCACGACCAATTAAATTAGCCTTAATGAATAGTAACACCATCTTTTTAAAATTTTATAAATTTTATTTTTCAAAATGGACATCATTTTTTGATTCGAAATATCAAAATTAGCTTATGGTGGTTTTTTGTATTTTTCTTAAAATTTTCAATTTTTTATTAATATTGAAAAACACTGTGTTATTGTTTAAAACCGAGTTTTTTTAATAATTAGTTATTTTATTTAAATTTATTTTATTTAAAAATATATACATAATAACTATATACGTTCAATTTAATTCATTTGAGTCATTTTATAAAAATTATTGATATATTAAAATTTTATTGAACTTTTTATGGTCTTTTACCGACATCCTAGGAGCATTTGAAAATTTTCATAAAACTTAATTTTACAGCTTTCGTGATTTGAATTTAAAAAATATGAGAGACATGGTTGATATTAGTTGGTAAAATGTGATTAAATAAGATGAAAATAATTTTTGGTGAATAGTAACTTTTGAATTTTATTTACCATGGTTAAAATTAAATAGGGTAATTAAGGGTAAAAATGTTATCATAATTATCCTAACACATGTCCAAATTCTACTGGATAAGGGTAATTCGATAAAGAAAAACCATTGTAATAAAATATCACCACTTTTGGTCCATTAGGATTAGATTAGGACATTTATTATTATTTTATTTGAAGAAGAGTTAAAAGAGTTAAATTCACTGTTTAATAACAAAAATATTTTTAATTTAGTGTCTCACACTATATAAATTAGACTATAAATATTTATTATAAATATAAAAGTATTTAATAAATATTGATATTTTATTTATAATTTTTATGCAATAAATAATTTAATTTCATTATGACACAATGATGATGTAGTAGTTATCTTATTAATGAAATATTAAAATAATTGATATTATAAATATATAAATAAATGTAATTTGATACTTTTGATGAATTAGACTAATTTTCAAGGTTAATATGAATTTTGGGATTGATTAATTATTTTTTTCTCAAAGTAATCATGTTGTTACAATTTTCAAAAAAATGAAATACTAAATAGTGTCAAGATTGACATAATTGAGTTTTAAAAACATATACTATTTTATTAATTGATATAATATTCTTAAAAATATAAGGATTCGTCAATGGACTTAGATCAGTTTATATATATTAATATTTAACCACTTGGGGTTCTTTTGGTAATTAATAGTAATTTTATTAACCATAAAATATAAAAATACAAATTGTTATGGTAAATGTCAAACTATTTATCTAAGATGTAAATCTAAAAGATAAGGTTAATATGGTGACCTAAACATATATAAAACCTATTGGTTGAGTGGATTTTGACCCATCCTTACCATATCATCTATATAAATCATTTTTTAAAAATTAGAAACCTAAAATAATTTTATTATAAAATAATATTTCAATCTTTTTCTAAAGTGACGCTCACCTCCGTTATAATTGAGAACTTCCCCTTCTCTTACCTTCACACCTCCAAATCATTTTTTCTTAACGAAACCCTGACCAAATATCCTAAAAAAAATCATCTCTTCAACCTAGAGGCCTTCCATTGGTCAGAAAGCTAAACTATGCATCCCTTTTGATCAAATCAAAAGGAAGAACCCGAAGAAGAGGTAAATATTTAATGACCTCTTTTAATTTATTTTCATCTCCTTCCACTTCCTCTTTATTTGTTGCTACCATTTTAAAATAATAACTCTAGTATATCCTATTTAATTTGACGTTATTATAAAAATGGTTCAACCATATTCATTATTCTATCCATCATATGAATTACAAAGTCACCATATGTCCGTACATACAGCTTACCGTCTGCACATCATGGTGTAGTTTGGTATTCAAACACTTATTTATTTGGATGGGTATAATAATGAGTATAAATGGTGTAAATAATAAATATAAAATTCTAAAGACTCTTTATATATGATATAACATCCAATTAAATATGATTTCACCATCAATATAATGATATTATCGCTCGTGTGTACGTACAGAATACCGTCTCCAAAAACGTGATGAGATTAATTCCCCATCATAATCAATGAAGAAATATTTTCATTTTATTATTAAAAATAATTTTTATGAACATAATATCATTATGTTCATGAATCAAAAACATCATATCCATAAAAAACATGGATTACATAACCAAGGATATAAAGGAAAACATATCCGTTAATATCTGAAACAATGATACTACTAAAATATTATTAACAATGAAATATTAAAAGATCATATATGATAATATAATTATGTAGATAGTTTTTTTATAATTTAATAACAGTGTTTTATCTATTATATATGATTTTAAAATACCATCGACCAAGTAAAATTACATTATAAGGGTTAATTCGACAATCTGTTTATTATCTGAGTTTCTTTTTACGTAAGTATCTACTGGGCCCTTTTTATCATCCGCCTACGTGTTTTCATAAAAATGTAATTCAATTTTTTTTAATATTTACTTGACTACAGGTTAAAGTCAATTATACATTTTTTTAATTTTTATAAAATGGTTTGAAAGGAATCATTCTGTTGTTGTCCGAACAAGGTGATTTATGATGTTGTCGAGAAAATTAAGGTAAGAATGCCTTTTTTAACTTATACGGAGGGTGCAGCTATTTTCCACCATTATTACATCATCGAAGCTTCCCATACAAGATTTTAAAAATATGTTCAAAATAAATGATTTCTTTTATAATTATGTGAATTTTAAATGATTTCAAAATAGGAAGAGGTATTTATTTCTAATAGTTTTCATTTAATCTATGTCAAAATCCATTGATAGATATTAAACTTTCTTGAAGTTGATTTATTATGATACAAATATCCCATATTATATTGATGGTTTTGCGATATATTTTACTGTGAATGTGTTATTTTTTTACCATTCATGTTTTATGGATAAAATATTGACATTTCATTTTCTAATTTTAATATGAAGGATTATGTTATGTTTAGACATTTTTATATGAGGAATGCATTGGAATTATTATGTGATTAGTGGATCCCACTCTAGCTCCTTGATGCATCGGTAGGTCTCATGAGACCAACAAGTGTCTCGTAAAAAGTCCTTGAAAAAAATATTATTTGTAGTCTTGGGACAAGGCCTTTACTTTGTGATTATGATGTCTGGCATTATGCATTCCATCATTATGAAATAATCTATTGATATTACATGTAATTATTTCACTAGTAGAATATCCATATGAATAAGTAAAGGGAATTATTTGATTTTAATTTTCCATATTATGCTGAAGTTAATGTTTAAAGGGATTTTCTTTTTGTCATATATATTTCCTTAAATGTTTATGCTTTTTTGTGAATGTTTCCACTATATTTTTATCCTTACTAAGCATATGTGCTCACCCCTTTCTATGTTTTAATTTTCCTTGGATTTAAAGATATATTTTATGGTTGACCTATAGGGATATAAGAAGGATATAAGTGTGATCAAAAGGGGAAAAAATGTTGTTGATGTTTTTATTTTATGATGTAATGTAAAACTTATGAATGTAGCTAGTACTTCCAAGGATACTAAACAAATCAGTATTTTTAAATTTGATCCCTTGTGATCATCCAAAAGTTATGTAATAATGCATAAAATTTGGGTAACTGGGGTTGGGGCATTACAAATTATCACATGCATGTGCATGTACAAGAACTATCAAGATGTGATTAGGTATTTATTAATGAATAAATTACAAAGTGGTTGGTTCTAGGACACCATCTCCAACAAAATTCCACTTAGACTGGAGCCAACTTCTATTAAATTTTAAACCACTAGATCTCACATGATATTCATGATTCTACTGAGATATTCCTTTAGTTATATTCTATGGACACTCTAATCATAGAAACTTCAACCCTTGGATAGAAATTCCTCAAGAGGCGATACTTCCAAAGTATGTGCTCTGTCTGTTGATGTGACCTTCATTCTTTTGCAAGATCCACCACTACAGTATTATCACAATACAATGTGAAAGGATCTGTAATGATTGAAACAACATCAAGATCCTGGAAAAAATTTCGAATATAGATGGATTCCTTGGCTGCATCTGAAGTCACTATATATTCTTATTTCGCTGTAGAATCAGGGACAATTGATTTCTTTGAATTCATCCTCCTCACAATTCCTTAATTGAGACAAAAATCATATTCAGATTGTGATTTCGAATCGTTCTGATATTTTGGAAATCAATCATTAGCATACCCTTTGATGACAAGCTTTATATCTCTTCCATACACTAGGAAAAAATCATTAGTTCTTCTCAGATACATAAGTATTTCCATAACAATTGTCCAATGATATTCTATAGGAACTGTTTAATATCTTCCTACCATGCTCAGTGCATAGGCTACATCAACCCTAGTATATAAAATGGCATATATGATAGATCTTATACCGAAGTATAAGGGATCTTACTCATTCTATCTTTATACGGTTTTGTTTGAGGAAACATTTTCTTTGAAAGTCGTAGTTCATGTGAAACTGGAACCAATCCCTCCTTGGATTTTTCCAAACTAAATATCTTTAGTATCTGGTCAATGTATGTACCCTAACATCATCCAAGCATCCACTTACATCCATCATGAATTATCTTTATCCATAAAATGTATGCTGCATCACCCAATTACTTCATGGAGAATCACTTATTCAACCAGTCTTTAACTGACTGTACGACTGGTAAATCATTTCCAATAATAAATATGTCGTCAGTATATACTTCTAGGGTAACAACTACATTCCCATTAAACCGCTTATAAATAAATGGATCACATCCATTCTTAAGGAAACCAAATTTCATTATGACTTCATCAAATCAAAATTTCCATGACCTAGATGCTTACATTAATCCATAAATGGATTTATACAACTTCAAAACCCTTTTTAATTCACCTGGTGTCACAAAACCTATTGTTTGTGTCGTATAGACATCTTCTTAAAGGTTCCCATTGAGGAATACTGTTTTGACACCCATTTTCCAAAACTTGTAGTTATGGTCAGCTACTATGGAAAGTTTGAATCTTATGGATTTAAACAAGGAATGATGTGAGAATGTTTCATCATAGTCAATTCCTTGATGATGTCTGAATCCTTTAGACAATAGCCTTGATTTAAAGGTTCCAACATGACCATCCATGTATAGTTTTCTCTTGAATACCCATTTTCATGCAACATTATTTACATCAACTCTCTCATCGACCAGAACCTAGACTTGGTTATGATACATAGAATCCATCTTAGAATTCATGGATTTTAGCCATCTTACATATTCTGATATTTCTAGTGATTCTTTGTAGGAGAGAGGTTCATCATTGTCCAACAAAAATTGTCATCATCCTCGGTGTCTAGGAAACAAAATTTTTCTGGTTCCCTTACCTCTCTTGAGATCCTACGCAGTACTTGAGTTACTAGAACCTCTTCCACGGGGACATGTGGAACTTGAACCTATACTAACTCTTTTGTATCTTGATCATCAAAATATTCAAAGTCAATATTTCTCCCACTATCCTTTTTTAGGATGTGCTCCCTTTTAAGAAGGGCGTCTTGTCTGGTGATAATGACATTCTTGTTTGAATGGGAATAAAGGTAATATCATTTTGTTTCCTTGGATTATCCTATAAAGATATACTTCATACCCCATGGTGCTAGTTTGTTTCTTGAGAAAGACTTAACAAATTCCTTGCATCCCCATACACATGTGTGAGAGAATATGGGTTTCTTTCCATTCCATAACTAATAGGGAATTTAATTTTCCACATTAGTTGGTACCCAGTTTAATGTGTATGCTGCAATTTTTAATTCATATCCCAAATAGATAATGGAAGATCTACCTAACTCATCATCAAACTCACCACGTTCAACAACGTGTGGTTCCTCCTTTCACAAACACTATTCTAATGTGGTTTATAAGGAAGAGTGAGCTGAGATAGAATCCCAAAATCCTGTAGAAGATCGATGAACTCTTGGTTCATATATTATCCAACTCAATCTGATCTAAGATTATCTATCTTCTTACCATACTGATTCTCTACATCATTATATAATTCCTTAAAATTCATTAAATCATCCAACATATACCTCATTAGGTAGACATATCCATATCTACTCAAATCATCAGTATAGGTAACGATTTGAGAATATCCACCTCCAGCTTCTACTTTGAATGGTATACACACATCTTTGTGTAATAATCCTAGAATCTATGTGGCCCTTTTACCCTGTCCACTAAAAGGTGGCTTGGTCATTCTACCTTGTAAACAATCCTGGGATATATCAAGTGGTTTTAGCTCAGTAGAGTCTAAATGGCCATCGTGGCATAGCTTTTTCAAACCCTTCTCATTTTCATGACTGATACGGTGATTCCGCAACTGGGTGATGTCGGAGTCATGTAAGTTGGTTTCATTATATATTTAAAACACTTGGATTTCATAATTTAATCCATTCAAACTGTTATTTAAATGTTCCATACCATAACATATGTTGTTCTGATAAAATAAACAACTCTTATTTCTAAATTTAAAAATAAATCCATCCATATCTAAACATGATACAAAAATTATGTTCTTGGTAACACCTGGAACATAATAATGGTTATGTAAAATCAAATGCATCCCAGTTGGCAATGTGATATGGTAATCCCCAATGGCCAATACAGCTAGCCTTGCACCATTAGTAGCTCGAGGATCCACCTCTCTAAATTTAATCTTTCTAAATCTATATGGATTATAAATTTGAATACATATGTGATACCCAAAAGTTGTATCTAGTACCCAATGTGTAGAAATGGAAAGATTACACTCTATAAAGAACACACCTTTAGCTTCCCCCACGCTTTTGGGTGCAATTCCTCATCCAGTGGCATTGCTTGCCACATGAAAAACATACAACCTCCAATTTCTTTCCCTACATATGGATCTTACCCTTCTTGTAGGGATGGAACTCATGGGGCTTCAGACCATTTATAAGTCTTTGGCCCCTTTTCATTGTCCTTCCATTTTTATTCACCATAAGGACTACAGGATTGTCACGCCCCATGTCCTTATCTACCTTGAAAATTATGGTCCGAAGTTCTGATAGAATTTTGTTATTATTTATCATGTTATAATTGACAATAAAGCTAGATAAGGTCAAGGGTAGTGATGATCGGATTTGATCAATACACAACTCATCTTGGAACATAACCCCAAAGATTTCATAGAGATCAATGTAGCTAATAAGCTTGACTACATGAGGACCAGCTGGCGCAGACTCTCTAAGATTAGCTGTAAACAAAGCATTAGAGATCTCATATCTCTCTTATCTCTTCTTCTCTTGGTAGTGATCCTTAAGGTGAGACATCATGCTATAAATATCTGTGTTTTCTGGTTGCTTCAAGAGCTCAATAGACATGGCTGATAGAATGAAACATTGGACATCTATGAAATCATCCATATATGTCATGTAGAGAGATATTTTACCATCATCATCCACTTTTCCAATCGAAAATGTAATAGGATCCTCTAGAACATATAGTTTCTTATAGTGATGGATGATGAGTAAACGCCTATGCCATTCTTGGAAATTGGTGCAGGTGAGAAGGTTCTCCTTCTCGAGTATGGTTCACAATGATATGTTTTGATGTCATTTTTCTTGTAATTTCTAAAAATTAAGATAAGAAATTGTTTAGTACTTTATCAAGATAAAATTGAGACAAGTAAAAAAATTAATACTTATTAGTCTCAAACTATTTTATCAAAATCCAATACCTCTAACCATTTACTTTGGAATATTCTATTTCTAGGATATTATAGTGGAAAGGATCCATATTACCCTTTGCATTACCTCAACTTGGGTTGGTCATGAAACTTGATGGGTTTTATTTAGGCATTTCAATTGCCAATAACATTAACTCATAGCTCCTTGATCCGCAAAGTAGACTCCCCAATCCTAAATTTCGTTTTTGGATTTCCACAACCTTTGCCTCTTGGTCACACCATATTTTGTTGTGGTAATCAACCCTTGAGGTAAAACAAGTCATGTCAACCCAAAACCTTAAATTATATTTCCCCGATAATTGAAAGAACCCCATCTAGGGTTGGTCAATAACTTTGAACTATAGGTCGATTCAAACCAAAATTATTGAAGGTTATACCAAATTGATATTATAATTGAGTGATTTTATACGTATACATAAATTTCTATTTTATTATCATTGATTACATGCTTGTTAATATTAAGTGGTATATTATTAAGTGATTAAACATGTCTATGATAATACTTATGCATAAGCCGATCTTATTTTTGTTCCATCTTGCATGCTTGTTTAATTCATTAATTGTGTAATCATGACAAGAACCCCATAATAAATAAACCATGAAACGGAGCAAAATAAAATAAATGGTATGATCATGATATTGTTCAATTGGTTTGTTTTTCTAGCAGTTGATAATCTAACCCAAGACTTTGGGGAGAAAGACCTTGATCCTTTTGGGTTTGTGTTTACAACTTTCTACATTTTCACTAATATATCTCCATGGATTGGTTTCACCATGGGTTTTAACTTGAGTCACCTCCACTAGTTTGGGAGCTCCATCCATTACATATGATTTTATCTCACTAACAGGTGAGGGGTAAAATTGGGTTTTACATAAAAGAAACCTTGGGTGCATAGGCCGTGCATATTAATGAGGAGAAGGATCACATACCAACAAATTTAATTTAAATAAATAAATTAAAAGAAACCATTCACATACAAAGGTCATGGTATAGCTCAAGCTCATCCATACATGAAATAGTATTTAAACATTAATTAAACTAGCATGTAATTCTGTAATAATTAATGTTTAATATAAATCACGATTGAATCAATTAATTATCTTTAATTAATCAATCCTATTATCAAAAACCCTTTTTCTAAATTTCCTTGACATTCACATCCAACATAATTTCAAAAAAATAAACTAATCTAAAATTATCATTGTATTTAACTTGTACCTTGGAGGAAACCTAGTAAATTCTCATTCATATCTACCCAATGAGAAGAAAGGAACAATACACAGATGTTAGATTAAACACATATATATAACAACTATCGTGTGTTGTGCCTTGACTTTACGCCTCCACTATGGTACATAAATTTATATTTTTTATAATATAATAATATATTTTAATAAATCTGTGTAATTTGGATGAGTACACGATGTGTAGTTCCAGCTACATATTGTGAAATTTTTTCACCATCCATTCAAAGTGTTCACCTATGGACATGGTGTATAGATATACAATATAAATATATGGAGTAAATGGCATGTTTAGGGGGACACATGCAGTGTAGTATCCACATTACATGGTTTACAGCTGGGCAAGCTGTGTACGGGGTACACAGTCCAAACCTAACTCAAAGGGACGACACACCTTGTTCAGTGGACCACACAGTGTGTAATTTGAAAATCGTGTGCCACCTGTTCTTGGTGAAAACATGATGTCATTTATGACTTAGAAATACACCAAAAAACATCCTAATTTGGTGGACCAGTCTTATGCATTGAACCTAGACTATAGATCCTGTACATCCGAATACACATTGTGTATTCTAGTGTTGTATGGCTAGGAATGTTTGGCACCTCTCGATGAGATCGTTTGTTTTATTATAATAAAATTTTAAAGAAAATTTGATTCTCTATGATGAATATGAAACAAGAGAGGAGGAACATATCTCGAGATTCATATTAATTGAACAATTAACATGAATAGAAACAACTAAATTTTTAAATGTGTAAATCACCAACAAAAAACTAATAACTATAATCAATGATATGGCCACTCTGATACCAATTGTGTTTTTCGGGCACAACGGAAGCAGATTAGTGGGTGTACCAACATTAATTTTATTTTCAACAATGATGGATCTGAGATCTATCACGATAATAAATTTCCAGATCTTCAGAATAGAATGAAGAATGAAAAAGAAATAGGGGAGTCCTAGAACAACAGATAAGATCATCATATGTTGGTTATAATTAATTTAATTAATTGAAAATAATTACATTAATTGAATTCTTTCTCTATTGATGTTTCTCATCATGATTTGTTGTGATTTGGCGTTGCATCATAGAATCCAAGTGTAGGATTCCTCTAGTAGTGATCCAAATGTGCTTCACATATATCTGGACATCGATGAAGGGATCTTTTTGTGCTAGTATAGAAGATACTTTTCATGCAATGTTTGCCTTTGATCGACTTGATCCGGTGGAGGTGGATCTCTCTCTCATAGCTTGAGAGCATTCATGGTGTAATAATAATTCTCTCTTGGCTTGAGAGGTATTCCAAATCCATTGTGCATTACCCAAAAAAATTTCTAGGCTAATGAGAAATATATAATTGAGATTATTCATTACATAGAATAATAAAATGAATTAACTACCCAAAAACATTTATTCATTTCTATTAATTCTTAGTAATACCCCATGTATAATAATAATAGTTGACTATTATAATAACTTGACATTTTCCTAGTGAATTGCACCTATTATTATTTAATTACACAAATAATATTATTTCTCATAAATTCCTAGAAAAACATTACACGTTGTGTATATTTAATATACATGGAGTTTACTTCTGTATTTTCATTTTTCTTTATTTCCTCCACCACATTTCGTAGACCTTAAATAATGTAAATTTATTTATCAAATAAATATCACTGCATTAGTCTCTAATAAATATATTATTTTGAATACAATATATTCTCACAAATAACAACTGTCAAAATAAATTCTATCAGGCATTCCTGAATAATTATTAAACCACATTCAGGAATAATATTTATTCAACATGTTAAATTAATATTTAACCAATATACTGGGACACACTTAGTGTGTGACCACTTAAGACTCTTTCAAAGTGGAATTAGGTGGAACCTACCTAAAGTCCAAGGATAGAATCTGGAAACACGCTAAAGAGCCCATAAATAAATTATTTAACGCCTCAATGACGTGTCACCTCTTAGAAATGCTTACTATGTAATTTAATCCCTTTGTCTCAATACCTCGAATTAATTAGGTTGCATTCTAGTGTCATCAACCCATGTGCTCGATTATTCTTTCTTTGACTTTTCATAATTGAACTTGCCCATTCCACACCATGGACATGGATTTATTAAGTCTATATCAATTTCATCAAATAACATGAGATATCTACTTCCGTTATGGAACAAAAGGGATAAATCCTTTCTCGCATTATCTATTTTTTCAGTATCTCTCGTGATGCACCAAATGTATCCTACCTCACTGCAAACAGTGTGTTTTCATAGTTTTTGTCAATACATATAATTTCATGTGTTTTAATACCCATTAATAATAATATTAATGTATAAGGACTAATAAACTTGTTTTCAGATTGGAACATCCAATGACACTATAAAATATGTATATTTTACTCGCACATCTCATTCTCATAATAACCTCCTTGAATTTTACCAAGGGCGCACACCATGAGAAGGCGCCTCAATGAATTATGAGTCCTTACTCCTAATGGATTGTATTAGTTGTGTCCTGTAAATAGAATCATCCAGCCATAGAACATATATTCAAGAACTTTGTTATGACACTTCTCGGTTCTCATCATAGTACAGATCCGCTATGAACCTTTAATGCAACATCAATCCATAGAGAATTATCGCATGCATTGTCACGCAGAAGAGAAATCATGATGTGATAAGGTTTTTATTAAATAATAAAGTACAAAGTAGTTAGTTCTAGTCCTCCAATCCAATATTCTAGGATTCATATGGATCGTGGGATAGCAATTTGGGACTGGTGGGGTTTGTTTGCAACAATATTTACCAGTCATCGATTAGAATGGATCCTTTTGAGGAATTGTGTGGTATCCCTTTAAGATCATTTATTTTTTGGGAATATGTGGGAGAAGTAGCTTTGTTCGGACCAAGTCTATTTAAGAGGACATCAAAGAAGATTAAAGAGGTGAGATGACATCTGGTTACAACCCAGAGTTGACAAAAATTATATGTATATTGGTGGCATCGTCCCTTGATGTTTTAAATTGGTGACTAATTTTTCATGAATTTTTCTACTCGAATAGGTTGTCATTGACTTAGGAAAATGGTAATGTGGGCTCCAAGATATGTTCAAACATTTGAGATCACTAAACGTCTTGGAAAATATTCTTATCGGTTAGCATTGGTGGCTTAGTTGATGGAAATTCATGATGTTTTCCCCATATGACACCTCAACAAGTATACCCCAAACCCCACTTACATTAAGAGTTGGGATGAAATTTTGTTAGATCTAGATGATTCTATTTTGCAGAAACTAGTTGATATCTTTGACCATGGAAGAAAACCCATGATAGATTCTACTTATAGTATAATGTTGATAGATTCACATCTGAAATAAAAACATGTGAAGATTAGATTAATAAATGTAGGATGAAAACCTCAAATGGAATGGTGAAATTAACTATAGAATTATCAGTGATATATATTATGTGTCCAAATATGAAATCTATAAAAAATAAAAAATCAATACAAAATATTTTTGTGATGTTCCAAAAAATAAGGAGGAATTGTGGATATGCTATTTCTAAATTATTAGGGACCTTTTGTGTATGTGATTCAAATATAAAAATCCCATGAACAATGGGATAAATATATCTATTCATATATATCAATCACAAAGAGACTAAATGATGTATGATTTCTATTTATAATTCTTTATTTGTCATAACCACCATCTATGAAATGTTATTGTAATTGGAGGAATGAATGGAGGGGGTAATGATATCATAAAGAGTAACTCAACCCCTATGAAATATAATTAACGTTTTTATCCAAGTAATAGACCTATTAAACTAGAAAATATTATTTATGTTTTGGAGGATGAAAAGTATCCTCAATAAAAGGTGTATCTAGAACAAAGATCTAGATATTCCCACCAACTTGTTGGTAACAAATAAACACATCGTTAGAATAAATCAATCAGTTGATCGAGACTTGAATGAGGTGGATGTAAAGAATAAACCAACAATTGAAGATGAATCATGGAAAATAATCATGGAAATCAAGGAAGAGTCGTGTTTAAGTTATCATTATTAATAAAATAAAATTTTGAAGATGATGATGCAATGTGGATGATGGTTGGGAAAAAATTCACTACTGAAGAAACACAAGAAGATACCTAAATAGATGTGACTGATTCTAAAATAAATGAAAATCCCAAAATGGGGATACTGTTATTGTGGAGTAATTTGGGGATGAATCTGGGAGGGGGTCAGAGGTGTTGAACACAGCATTGAGGGTGTTGAGGATTGTGGGGGACAGTTGTCGGGAAAGATGGGAGGAGGCGGGGAGGCCTCTTGCAGCAGCTTCACTATAGGAGGAGGATCACAGGGAGGAGGGTGGCGGGGACGTGGCATAAAAGGTGTTGATGTCTATTAGGGAGGAGGCATCAGGGAAAGAATTAGGATTTTGGACCTAGGAGTTGGGGGTGTGTTGTGGGGGAGTGTTTTTGAGAAGAAACCGAGGAGGTGGGGAGGATGCTCAGAGAAAATTTTTTGGAGGAGGAGGGTCGGGACAAAGAGGTGTCAAGGCCATTTTGTGGATTATAGATCGAGCAGAAGGGAATAATGGAAGGTGGGTTGGGATACATCCACAGAGCCATGGAAATATGTGAGGCTATAGTTATGTATTTTTTAACCCATGGCTATATAGGTGTGGCTATAGCTCAGTCTTCCAGTAGTGTTTGGAAGTTAGGATGAGCGGGCATTAGTGAGAAACCTTAAGATAATCCTAATTATATGAGAACATTCTAGGTTATGGTAAATAATAGATTATAGTTTTACTATAAATACATCCTTTTTTAGATAAGACATGTAGATGCAGTTTTGGAACAGAAGTACAAAGGGGGAATAACTCTAAAAAAGGAACATATGGATTGACTCAGGAATTACCTAATACATGACAACAAGCCTTCATGCGCACCTAGTTTTAAAATACAAAGGGATATTATTTAATTAATCAAATTTTCTTTATGAAACATCATGAGGGACTTATGATTATGATGATTAAGGATGACATAGTTTATACATAAGGAAACATATATTAAAAATAACGTGTCTTAATTTAGTTATCCTATAAATCATTTTTCAGACAATGTTATTTTACATTATAAATATTGTTACCCACACTATGCCTTTGGTTTTAGTCAATCATGGGAACGAGAAAATTTTTTTTTAATATTGAATGTGGAAAAAAATTTATGATCACTAGACTAATGGGAAAATGAATAGAATAAAAGATATTTTGATTATACAAAATCAATTATCATGAAACATAATTAACAACATGAAACATAATCATCTCTATAACTTACCAAAATATAGTAGGTAGAGTTTGATTAGGTTTAAGTGGATACCATGGGGGAATGATGGTTTAGTTTCCTATATGGTATGAATGTGGGAATAAGAACACATGGGAATTCCATAGAGCGATGAAAAGATGGGTCGGGTGTGAAAATGGAGGACATAAATTATAAATTTCATAAGAAAAATCGAATGCTATGTTAATGCAATGGATAAGAATAATTATCAACCTACGGAATCATTTAATGTTGAAAATTTTAAATTTGTAATTTATGTGTATTATAAAAATTTATTTTATAAGGGAAAATATTGAGAAGATAATAAGAAAAGTTGTATTAATAATTGTTTTTATCTTGTGTAGATACAATGAATGATAGAGAAAAATGTAGATGACTTAATGACATATAAATTTCAAACATGAACCCTGCCCCCCCATACATCACCACAATGGAGCACTACTATATCACTCCATTGATATTGTGTCCACCAAGATTTCCATCAAACTATACCTTATCTATATAAAACATGAAATATGTAGGAATGAATAAAATTTATGCTTATATATATATATATCTAGCTGGAAGACCCTAAACCCACAATAAATATCTTGAAAAAACTAGTTAGATAAAGACCTTAAAATTAAATATAATAATAAATATGTAATTATTTTATGACAGGGACCATAATACATAAGATATTATCACTCAAAATATAGAGTCTATATATGGAATCATACACCAAAAGCAAAATGTGAATCCAAACAAATCATCCCACAATCACGTGTCATCTCACTAACTATAGTAGGGAATCAACACCCCACCATGACATCCTTATTAGTCCAGAGAGTTAAAAACCCCAAACATGGACGCCATTATTGATAATAAATCATATCTAATGATGGCACACATAACTCTATTTGTAGAGTACCCTCGCCTTACTCAATTAGGTCATGTTGATTTAGAGAGTAACTAACTATTTCACTAATGTGGGGGAATAATAAATTTTCAAGGATAAAAAGAATATACCCCATTCTAAATTTTAAAGGAACTATACATTGAAAATGGGGGGGGGTGTAACAAACTCTATAAACGTATGATGGACTTGTGTCCTTCTATCATCACCAAGCTATCGGAATGATGAGCCCTGGGGTATACTCAAATCGTCATGTCAGAACCCCAACATCAACCATATATATATATATATATGAAATAAATAATATTTTATTTCTTAAAAAATGTCCCTCGATGAAAAAATGCATCACATCACTGATATATAATCGGAAAAGTTAGCAATATTTGCTACTTATTTATAATAATATTACACATGGAAATAATATTTTCATGTGAACCTGAATGTATCATGCCCATGATATTATCCCTATTGGGGATTCAACCAAGTTTATGATAAATTCATACCATGACATGATAGTTCTTGACCCATCTACCTCAATATATAATCAAGAACTCCATGCCAGATATGCTTTATACTCCCTAAATCTATGTTGCAGTCGACTTCAATATATTTAAGTCAACACCTTCACATAATATACTAGTCTCACATCAGAGACTTCCAGAATAAAAGTTTTGCAATATTCCATCCTAAATAATGTGATCATATAAAATAATCATTCATTTTGTCAATATTTGGTAATCATATCATAAATAAAAGTGTTACAACATGAAATTTCAAACTGAAAGCTAAGGAAAATTTCCCAAGTCCACATGTTTTTGTATAACATGTGTTTTCATGAAATTAAATGAATATATATAATAATATAAATATAATTGTCATAATAGAATATTTATTCAATTCCCATATCAGGACATTAATACCACAAATCATCAATTTTATCCATAATAATTTTTTCAATTACTTATGTTCGACTGAACAATGAGACAAAAATAATAGATAAATGGAAAATATTGTCCACAAAATTCATTTCACAATACAATATTTGGATAAAAAGGATGAGTATAAAAATAAATAAGGTTATTTTCACATAAATCAACTAAATATGAATGTAATGAACATTTAAGGAACATGTTGAAGTACAAGTAAACATGTCTCTATAATGGATCACATTTATGTCACTAAATAATGAAGAATAACATAAATAAAGTGACTGAAATTGGATTCCAACTACTTTTGTTATCATAACATAAACTATAACTATGATAATAGATTACCACATGATAAATAATGGATTTAGGGTCCTCTGATCTATACAGGAATACAAAATCATTCCATTTACATTTGGGAGATCAAGTGGATGAATGAAAAAAATGGGAAAGGGGGGGTTTGAGAGATATTTATATTGAAAATTTGGGTCTTCATGATAACGACATAATATAATTCAGTTTATCAATATTACACAATGTTTAACCAAAGTCATGTCATAACGAAGACTATCTCTAAGTACCAATCACTAGTTAACCATGACTTGAAAACAATGGGATGATCATAACACTTCATTAATCCCCACTAAACACAGTCAAATCTCATTAACATCACATGAAATCACATGACATGACCATTTTATGGTGTAATGGGTGTTTCATAGTGAAATCCTTGAATTTTCATTTTAAATGGTGTCCCAATTAGGCCTCATTGATCAAGCCTATTAAATATTCATGGCTTAATGCATAACATCATATTTAATTACCTCATGATTAAGACTAACCCAAAAAAATCAAAAATATTCCCTTAATGACATACAAAAAGGTGGTCCTAGGATAACAATAAAAATGAAAATAATCAACAACAACCCAAATATTATTTTCAACATGAAAATTATAAATGGATTTTAATTAAATATTATGTTTCAATATATATGATGTATTTTAGTTGTGGTATTTTAATTTCATGTTGATAAATAATACCTATATTATAAGAAAAAACAAAAATATGTTCTATATAAGTTTAATATATATTATATCATGGTGAATAGTATTTATTGGATAGTGTTCTGAAATAAATGAATGAATGAAATTATTAATTTATAAGTAAATGATGATTATTTTTTTAGTTCTCGAATATTACTTGATTAAATGATGGATCATAATGATGCGAAAAATTACACATCAAAAACAAAATAAAATGGACCATTTTCCATGATGAAAATACATAGTAAATGTAAAATTAATGAATATTTATCCCATTAATGTATAATAACAAAAATATTCAAGAACATTTAATGAATAAAAAATATTTTTTAAGTTCATTAGGTTACATGAGATTGTATCATGTTATCAAGGAATGTGGAAAATAGACAACTTTATAAAAAAGATTTACACATTATAAAATTTATATATCTTTAAATAAAAAATTGAAGGAATCATAAAAAAACATTTTTGTTAATTACCAAAATTTATTATAATTATTGATAATGGGGATAATTTGATACAAAATGATGTTTAAATATTAAATATACATGATACGTGAGGTTATTTCATTATATTTTTTAATTAATATATAATATGATGAAATATTAAATGACAAAAAATATTGATTATAGATTAACAACATACAAAAATAAAAAAATTATGTTTATGGATCATCTAGAATTCAATGAAATAAATAAGTGAGATTCAAACTGTAACAAATGTTATTACAAAATATGTTTAAATATGAAATACATGTAATATCCAAATAGACCGAATAAATTTTCCTATAAATTAATTTCTGTACATTATAGATTTTTAGTTGGGGGTAATGTGATCATGATATATGTAGAATTATCCCATCACAATGAATAATATTTAAACAACATGAGACACATATTAGAATTTAATTTCATCCACATAGAGGAACATAAAACGAAATTAAAACAGACATTACATACCATGATCCTTTCATTTTTAACCATGCAAATATTTTTAGTCTGTGTTCATAATTATAATAGAAGATTAATTTTTTTTATATCGATATAAAATATCCATGGATCCTAATTCATAGACAAATAAAAAAAATAAAATTCATTAACGATGGATGGAAATGTTAGTTTAAATGGGAGGATAATCCTTTAAACACCATATAAAATAGATAATCCAAAAAGAAGGTGATAATTTTGATATGAGATAGATGATGAGTCCATAGGGTGAGGAAAAATCAGGGAAAAATCTATAATGATTGGGGGATTTATTTAATTTTTATTCAGGATAACAAATTTTCAACGAAATATTTTTCCCATGATATTTTGTTTTTAGTTTTACTTGAATTAAATGATTATTTAGGGATAATAATAAATATAGTGTATTTTTTCCCAATTATTGAATTATTTTATTTTATTTTTATTTTTTTATTTAAACTTTTACATACCTTATATTGATTAACCCATCATAGAGTATGGCTGATTTAGAAATAGTAGGAGAAACACTATGCACTAGAAATTAAAAAAATCACTAGATGAGTGATATTTACCAATGTAGATGTAGTGATACATTGATGTCTGTTAAATGACGTAATTACTCTAGTTATAAATTTCTAAAAAAACACAATGGGGTCTCAATTTCCCACATTGATATTCTTTTTCTCATGATGAAGTGTATATTGGTTCATTTTATTCTATCAGATATCTAACATTATTAATTATTAGGATTGGTTTTATGACAAGTTGATGGTCCACTATAAGACAATGTTACTAATTTGAGTGTAAAACTTGGGATGTTAATAATCCTTGATTTCTATTTTTGAATACTTTAATATTTTCTAATATATCTAAATGTTAAATAATTACACTAACACACTTAAGATTCTCAATAATTATAAATTTTTTTAATAAAATATAACCTTCTCCCAAACCACTTTATTTTATGTATTCAATACAAAACTCACCCATTATCATTATTTTTATTAAACCTATATACTTATAATGTTTAAAATAAATCCATCCATGTTCATATTCTTAAAATTAGGTTTTTAGAGAACAAATTTATTCCATGATATGAAATTCCATAATTTCTATTTCATGTAATAAATTTTTTATTTTTCATTTGTTCAATTTTATTGATATAATTTAAATTTCCTTACTCATTTCAAGCCATATTTATATAATCATCATAATTTCAAATTGATTTTCTTGTTTTCAATTATAATTAAGGGGAATCACTTTATAACATGTTGTTTTATTTAATGAACTTGAAATCATTGAATCCCTATAATATATCCCCTTTAGATATTTTAGAAATGATATTCTAATTTATTCACATAATTTAAAAAAGATAATGTTATATTAAATATTGAAATTGAACCATATATTTCATTTATTGAGAATGAAACTCCCTTAATCTAGCGTATGAACAAGAAAATCACCATGGAATATTTTTATCATATTATAAATTTCATTATTGTGAGGGATTTTATTTTTTAAAGCTTTTGGGTCAAAAACCACTCTTTATAGGGTAATGAGTCCAATATATTTAAAGTTATATCCAAATAATATTTAAAATTCTAATTGAATATTTTAATTTAATGTGATGTTTTAGTATATAAAAATAACTTTCTTTTAATATATAGATTATATGATATATCTATAATGATAAAACATATTTGTTGATGAGAAAATTGGATTATACAAAAGGATGAAATGATAAACCCTATAGATGAATATTCGTAAAATTCTTATTAACAGTTTTATATTATATATGAAAAAATCATACCCCTAAAAAATTTTCCTAATAAATCAACCATTAGGTTTTAAATTGGTGATTTAAAATATAATTTACCACACTCAAAATCCCACGCATCACTAGTGGACCCTCCCCCTCCACCATAGGATGTGAAACCATGTTCTATTCTACATCAATAATAAATGTTGACAATAGAATTATTTAAAACTCATATATTCAAGTTCATATAAGTTGAATTAAATTTCTTTATGTTGGTAATGAATAAGATAGTGATCTAAATATAAACCATTTTGTTTTATTAGGAATTTATATAATTTAATTTCTCACTTGTTGCATAATTTGATCACATAAAACCTTAGATCATTAATTTTTTTATAAGAAAAATAATTTTTGTGGGGGTATTATTCATCTCATGGTTTATATTTTTTTTATTCCTAACAAATTACAATATAGTTTTCAATTCATGAATTGTTCATGACAGCTTAGTCAATATATTCTCACCTATTCCAATTTTATCAAATTCTTCTCATCTGGTGTACATTTTACTTTCACATAGATTGAAATACCTATTCTCAAGTTATTTAAATTGTATTCCATTCCTAACCATTATTCAATACTAATCTATTCAATTGGTTTTAGATAATTTATTTGTTCATCATATACATTTGGACACTCATATGTATATAATGAAAAACCATTCTATTTCCTAAAAAATAATTATTCATGATCTTTAAAATACACCTCTATAATTTTCCTAGATTAATGTTATCATTTTTTAATAATAAAATAGTTCTTTTATTCTTGAACTAAAATTTGGATATTATAACTATTTTTTTCTAAATTAATCAACATTAAAAGAGTAATTTATATTTTTATTTAGATGTGTATCACTCATATGTCCAACCACTCATTATAATTTTTGAAGAAGAAGTATTTACTACTAAAATTGTGATATTAATACATAAAATAATGTAAATTTTTTATCCTTAGAAATCATAGAATATAAATTATTAGATAAAATATTAATTTTATAGTGAAGAATTTTTTTCCTTTAAACCACTAGTTCAGTAATATAAGTGAGTAATGATAACAGGGATCTAAATTAAATATTTTTATGTGTTCTAAAGGAAATACCCATTTAAAATTTCTATTTATCTCTCTAGTGGACCTTTATTAACCAATAAAATATAGTGATATTGGAAGAGAGGAAACATATATAAGGATAACATCTCTTTGGTTATATTCATAGTACCATGATTTCTGGTGAGTTTCATGGATTATAGTTATTTAGTAAAGTCCATGAAATAATTATATTTGGTAATATTATAATCATGAAACATTTAGAATCAAATGAATGAAGGTGTATGAGATAACAAGTATTTTATTCAATTAAAAGAGGAAATGAAAATAAACCTAATAATGTGGAAATATTTTTTCATAGAAACAAGTATCTTCCCTTATTATAAGAAGTATGATCAATATTTCTACTCCATAATATATAACTAAATATTGAAATAAAAACAAACTAAAAGAGGAAAATATATTCTAAATCATTTTATTAAGGAGTTAGCACAAAGTATAGTAATTATCTTTTTCTTGATAAAATCATAGATTTTTTTTGATTCTTCAGTGATGGTAGAATAAAGAAAATATATTAATTCCATGTCGTATCTAATGTAAATCATTGGTATAACAAAATATCACGATTATATCAGATATCAATGAACTATTTTTAATAAAACACTCATTATAATATTTTTCATAATTCTTTTGTTATATCTTGATGAAGAATTATATTATATCTTGTATGGGGGTGATTTTTGTAAATTCAATAATATGAAAAATAAATAGATGGAATAAAAGTATTAAAATATAATCATGTAAAATTATAAGATATTAAATTTAGATATAAATGGATCCTTTTTTATGTATCATATATCAGTGTGGGGTTATATATTATATTTTTCCAAGGTGGATGTGACTTACTAATGATGGATTATATATCTTCTTAATAGTTTCGTTCATTTTTTTTATTATACTTCAGTGAATAATTTATATTATTTTGAATCCAAATAAGAATATATTGGAGAGATAAATTTTTACCAGATATCTCTAAAGAACATTATATAAATTAAAAATATAAATTGAACCCATATGAAGTAAAAAATTCTCCAATATTGAGTAAGTAATGAGTGTTACTATGACCATCTAATTTTTTTATGATTTTTTTGAATTAGATTTTCATTTTTTTCTTAAAATTTTTTGTTCCACACATTAATTCTAATAAAAAATGTTCCATTAGTTTAGAGAATTTAATCATATAATAACCATGTTACTGTTTGTTAAATTACCTAAATCTAATTGTATCACTGAGGGAAAACCTCAATTCATTGATCATATTAAATAGTATCCTTATATTAGGTTTGCATGATTAGATTCACTATCCCACTCTTATACATTAAAAAAATTTCAATGTTCCCTTGAGTCTGTGACCTGTATATTACTTCGAATATATTTGGGATAAATATTTATTTATTTTCTCCCACCTTGTTATTCTCACTAAACCACTATATAACTCAATTATATTTTTTTATCTTCAAAAAATCAATTTCTTTAAAATTGTTGAAACTATTTCTCAAATTTTAGTATACATAGGTGTATTTATTTTCATACATCAATGTTTTGAGATTATAAATATTTTTCCATACATGATTTCAATCTAATATATAAATGATTAATTTTTTTTATTCAAATAGTTGATTTTTCCATACATGATTTCAATCTAATATATAATGTTTTATTTTACTTATTAAACTCTATAAATTTTATTTTATTAATTTTAATAGAATTCTTTTTATATGTTTATCACTAATCGACATCACCTTCCAAAAATTAGATGTCTATGAGAGATTTTTCATTCTCATAACATTGAACTGCATAATATAAAATCTATATAGTGTAATTATATTTATTAATTATAAATGTATCATAAGTTATAGTAAATGATATCTATTTTAGACCTAGAGATGACTCAATGTATTGTTTTTCCTTTAATGGATATTTAAAAACTCAACAAGAATCAGGTTATTATTAAAAAAACAGTCTAGATAAAATATCTATAAATAATTCATATCTTTATTATATAATTATAAACATATCCATGATACACTAATTTTAATGTCCATCACATTGAATTTTTACCCAGTACCTACTTTTTGAAACCATTAAGAAATATTACAAAATTTTGTAACAAAAATAATATCATTCAATAGAACATGTGTACTTTTTTTAGATATATATGAATTAATAACAAATTAACTAATATATCCTACCCTATGACTCATTCAGTTCATGATAGTCATTTTTAAGTCATCTAGTTATATAATATTCAATATAAACTCAAAAAATGGCATAAAAGTTTTGGGATATAAACTATTACATCAAATAAATAACAGAAAAAGTTTTTATATCATTTACTAAAAATATACAAAATAATTTTTTCATACACATAAAAGACCATATTTTTTGTGTAATTGTATATTAGATATACATTTAATTATAAAAAACAATATTTCATGATAATTAATAAATATTTACATACTTATGACACATTATATAATAAAATCCAAACTATTCACATGAACTATAAATACTTTTGTACAATATAATAATACCAAAATGTTTTTTAATAAAATTATAATTGAAATATTGAGAATCCTTGGGTACATACATAATTAAAAAAAATTACTAATATATCAACTTTTAAAGGGAAGAAACCTAATAAATATATAAATGGGATGTTGAGTGAGCCTATACTAAATCATAATAAAAATAATCTATGGAAATTTTAAATTATAGTTGAATAAGAATAAAAAACTGAATTAAAATATGGAACAAAAAAATAGTATGATTTCATAATCATAAATAAAGTCTCTTTTCTATGGAATCCAGACAAAGAGGGCTGGGGTCAATACTATTGTCGAATAAATCAAATTTTTAATAGTTATACTATTTAACCAATTGATAAAACTTATATATATATATAATTTTATAACCACCGAAAAATTTAAATATATTCATAAATATGTGTGACACTAGTAAGTAAAATAATTATTGGGGTTATACATCCATCACAAATAATAAAATGGTTAACACATGGAAATGAATGCGTTACACCAAACTTGCATGAAATGAAACATAATATCCAATAAATAAGATTTTATTGAAGAGAAAATGTGAATTATTGTTAACAGAGAAACAATAAATATTTCTGTTCAATTTTATTAATATTTACAATTAAACTTTTTATTCAAATATAAATCTATATATATATGAAGTGAAAAAATATCTAGAATATAAGGATGGATTAATTTATAATTTCAATTATTTAAAAATTTAAAATAAAATTATTCGAGTATATGAAAGGATTATAAATATACATGATAAGAATAATATATATTATACGATATATGTAATGTATTTCAGGGAAAAAATTCCTAATGAAGATAAGAATTTACAATTGTACTTAAATAATATAGATATAGAGACATATTGGAAAATAATCATACCAACATCACAGGTAATAAAATATAAATAATTATTTGTGTAGATAATGAATGTATATGAAAATAATCATACACAAAATAAGTGATGAAATAAGATTTGTATAATGGAAAATATATTCAATGAATCAAATGTATGAATGAAAAATTAGATAAATTTTTATATAATAGGAGATAAGTCCACCAAAAAATTTCATTTTTTTAACAACCAATAAAATAGGGGAAAAAGATATAAAATTTTATTTCCAAAAAAAACTTGGGAATTTTTTATATTACATATCCATAAATGATATATAAATTTATAATATTATATTTTAGAAAACAATGAGGAAACACAAATTAATTAACTAAAATTTGGAATGATCCCCTTTATAATATCATAACCAATAAAATATATAATGTTAAAAGGTTATGTAAATAATTATAAAGAAGAAGAAACTTGAAAAATATTTATGCAATGATAAAAAATATATATAATTTTTTTAAATAATAGAACATTCAAATCTATAAAAAGATGATCAAGGTGGATTTTACTATCCTCATGTCCCAAATCACTCTAATTCACCTAAATAACCTCCATAATTGTTTTTATTAATTAATATATTAATTATTTATTTATCATCATTCAATTTATTAGAAATATTTATTGAATATTCTTTTATTATTTATTATGTAATAATATTTCATAATGTTCATTAAATTCTGATCAACCATTTCATTCCATGATTATTTATGTATTATGTCCCCATATATCATTCAATGTCCATAGGATTTTTACCATTAAAATATTAAATTCTGTTTTTTCATAATAATTTTAGGATATTTAACTTTTTAATGAATTGCAACATGAGGAAGAGTTAATTTTTCCAAAATTAAGGTTTTTCTATTTCTTCATTAATTAAAGATGGTTTTAGCAATCATAATGAATTATTAAAATAATTCGTGATCTGGTTTTCCTTAGTCAAGCCTGAGGTCATATTATTGTTTCAAATTTTTTAAGTCCATTAAAATTATTAAAATGGTTAAATTACCATAAAAGATTTACATAAAAAAGGATGATTCAGTTGGACCGAAAAAGTAGTATATACCCTCCATTTGAAATTTTGGTTGAATTATGTGCTAATTAATTATAATGGATTTTTCACATTTATTTTAAAATTATGTAATCTGATAGAAAATTTTTTTATATTGATATTATTGAAAATTAGAAACTATGGTTGAGTAAAATATGCGGTATATTAAATTTTAAAGGTGTATTGTCTCTGTTATGGTATCAGGTCCTACACCGAGCCTTTTTTAATAATTTCATAGTATACTCGGATTATAAAATTTATCATTATATTCTTTTAGGAAATATTAAGAAGGTTTATACACATAACTTGACAATGAAAACCAATAGAAGATAAGAAAGTAAGTAAATTGTATTTTTTAGAGATACCATTTAATTATTAATGCAGATTGAAGAAGCATTGATGGAAGTATCTTGTGAGATAGAAAATTAGATTTTGAAGTGAAATTTATTTTATTTCAAGGAAGGGAAAAAGATATACTTTATATTTTATAGTTCAATTAAATTTAATCATTCTACTTCCCATAATTAAATTACCAAAATATTTACAGTGATCACATGATAAAATTTTTTAATTAGTAAAATTTGAGTATTTATCAAATATTCTATGGTGGATTAAATAATGATTATTTATGGTTTTAAACTAAGGTGTTTTTATTTCCAATGAATATTTACAATTGATGAATTCATCAATAATAATTACTTTATGCTATTGGTGATTATGTTATCCCAGGGTGTGGGAAATAATAATATGATTATATTATTATTATTATGTTGAAATGTGTCTCACACATGATGATAAATAAATAGTAGTCGACCATTCATTCTTCAACCACCTATATTCTTATACTCTCCCTAATTTTTATTATATTCATAGAAATTTCACTATCTGTTAGGTTTTCATTTTCTATCATCTAAACATGAATGTATAAGAAAGGAAAAAATATATTTGATCTATATTTGAGGGAATGAAAATATAACTAATGAAAAATATAAATATTCATACATGGATAGTCTATTCAGTAATATCTAAAGAGTTATCTTAATTAAGATCACTACAGAATAAAATGACTACTTCAAACATCTATGAGAAAAAACTAGCCTGTAGATCCCAATATCTACTGAAGGGCTCACTTGTAGTTGAAGTGGTGATAATGTATTTATTAATGGTGATAAACAAGTTACCAGATTGAAGAGATATTTCAGAGTCTTACCCTAAAATATTTGTAAAAAACACATGGAGTATCATCCCTTAATATAGCCATCCATGATGAATTTAATTTAATCAAACTTTTGTTCCATATTCATTTTATGAATATATAATTATTTCTTTTATAATTAATTATTTGAGTCATATTCAATGAATTCTCAATCCAATCAATCATTTTTAATGGATTATTACTAATGGGACCTCATGGAAGATAAATGTACCTAAATTTCATATTAAATTGATTATTTTATTGAATATTAAAAAACTAAAAATGTCCACTAAAATCCATTCATTCTCTATGAACTACTTCCAATTTCTTTTGGAATCCATCCCAAACACTTTTTGGATGCAGTTTCATCATACTATCATCATTGTAGAACAATTTTTTCCCAAAAACCTAATCTATATCCTGAGCCCTAAATGTGTGACCCTGTGAGAATCAACAATATTAAATACCAATAAGAAATATATAATTCAAATATGTATGGAAACTTTTACACTATTAATTAATCAGTTCTACTCGGGCAACTGAGGTCTCAGGTGTGATCTCCATCAATAATACTCATATATCAATTCAAACATGTACACCACTAAACGTATCATATAAATCCTATTTGTACCAATAAAATACTTTTTTACTTTGATATAACGTGACCAAAATACCTTGAATATGAAAATCAGTTATAATTATTTTATATTGTTTTGATTCATAAATAGACTAAGTATGTTGATGAATACCTGACAAGCCATTCATCTACTTGATAAATGTATCACATTCCCCATATCCAGAAATTTTAACACATCATATGTGAATCAACTAACATGGGCCATTCATTTATAGAGTCTCATTAAATAATGGACCCAATGTTTTTTCTTACTATATAGGTGGACCAATTCCATCTTGGTTTTAATACACCCAATTATATGATCTACTACATACCCAACCACCCATGACTAGATAGGTTGATATTTTGATTTTTCAAAGCATGGGATAAATTTATGATGTTTCTTATTTTAGGTTTCTCTCTATCATCAAGAAATAAGGATTGATAATAATTATACACCCCAATGTATATCTATGATTTTATGAAATTACATGAGATATACTCTAGTGAGTCAGTCCATGTAATAAGTCACTACAAATTATCAAATCAATCTATTTATTGTATGCCATATGAAACTTGATGTAATATGGAGAAAATATATTGAAGATAATATTAACACATCATCACCAAACAAAAATACTCCATGAAGATCATTGATTAGGGAAAACATAATGTTTATACTTTGAGTGTGTATTCGTCATTTCACCATTCATGTAACATAAATTTGTAGCACACACAAATGAATAATATTTGAAAATTAGATTTATCAAACATAAATGATATGTTTAAAAATATTACAACTTATTTATTATGTGATTAATAACCCCAGTACCTATATGAATCGCATTATATTATTATATTAATGGGTTTTTATCATTAAATTAATCAGTAATTCATATCAAATCCATACATGAAAATCAGATACAGTAATAACACTAACCACTTATTGAGTAACATTATAAAGGAATATAATTTGAATAATGGCCAAGCATAGGAATCATATTCCACATGTTCAAATTTTTGAACCAATATTCAAATACACAACATTAAAACGTAAAATTTTATAATTTTAGATATTTCTTTAGTTTGGAACCCTTTCTAGGATTAATATCATTATGAGTTATGAAATTATTCCACTAAAATTTATTTTTGCAGTTAATGTAACCAATTTAATTTTGAATCTATATATCTTAAAATCTGTTAGGATATATTAACATCTAATTAATTGTGGTAAAAACATGTAACCATTTACAATTTTATTTACCACTAATTCATAATACTTTTAGGAAATCAATTGAATTTCACTATGTAAATGAGCTGTCATAAAAATTATATTCACATTATTATAGTAAGTATTTGTAACTATTTATATTTTCAATATCATTATATTCTCATAATTCATTTTAGGTTACAATATAAAATCATCCTTCCCATGATAACTTAATATTACACTTTACATTTATTTAATTCCACATATCCTATGAATTTTTGGGAATTTAGTAAATAATAACTTTTTATCATAGATTGGTATGATCATTTTGTTAAGAATGATATTCAATTTTTCCATATAACTAAATGTAACTCTATAAATTCATATTTACCAGCACACATACTAACTATTTAAGGATATTAATTAATGATTCAATTAATATTATACTAAAAAATCTCTTTTTATTTAATTTGAAATTCTATCAGATAAAAAATATACCCACTTTCCACTTAAAAACTATTTTCTTATAAAAATATATTTTAATGAGAAAAAAACTAAGTTGTGTTTTATGAAATTACACTAAT
Organism: Viscum album; assembly: GCA_963277665.1. NCBI lineage: Eukaryota > Viridiplantae > Streptophyta > Magnoliopsida > Santalales > Viscaceae > Viscum > Viscum album. The sequence goes on along the minus strand of OY728147.1, from coordinate 1,485,484,287 downwards.
TTCCTCCTAGTATGCATATAATTTAAAGTAACATGTTTTCCATATCTAAAATGGAATTCTATATATTTATAATTGTTTTCTAAAAAATAATAATCTATTCATTATAATACATTTCTATAAAGTGAGAAAATATTACCATCTTATTTTAAAAAGTAAAAAATAAAAACATTATCCTAGATAGAATAATTATATCCATATTTTATTATAAATATGTGATATAGAAAACAACTAATTTTAATCCCATTTTATATAATTAATCAAATCTTTTTTATCATAATAAATATTTTTTCAAAACACTTATAATATAAGAGAAGTGAGATAAAGATAAACATCCATTAATTAGATTCATCCGTCTTTAAAAATATCTTTAAATTAATGTTTATATATAGAGACCATTTAATTAATAACATGAATGGTAATAGTAACCTATTTAAATTAATCATGTGGTTTTAAACATCTTTATATTTATAACACTTGTAAGATATACACCCAATAACAAATACCCTTCAAAATTGAAGAAATAATTTCTAAAAAATTAATACCTAACATGAATATTAATTAAAATTCCCCAACCACATAAGGTATTCAGGATGCTCCCATTATTTAAAATAATTAATAATTCCTAATAATACCTTTAGTATGGAAATGAGCTTAACTGTATTCCCGAAGAAATATTATTAGGCATTCCAAATTTTCCTCTCTCAATTTTGAAATTTTCCATATTTTACTACATTTATAATAGTAGAACATAGACATAATTGCATAGTTGATCTATTATCAAAACTATAACAATAATGGGTAAAATTTTATTGAAGTTATATATATTTCCAAAACATTTCCATATATGAAAACAGAATGAATTCCTTAAATATAATAATCTTAATAGAAGTTATTCATTATCCCCAATGATATTTAATAATATTCACATACCCAATCACATTGATTATGTAAGACTATAATTAAAGAGGTTATTTATTATCTAGGTTATTTGAAAACACAATTTAATTATTTTATGCTTCCATAAGCATCTTGATTCACTTATTGAATAAATTTAATAAATATTTACTCAAAAAGGAATAATTATGTGACATAAAATATTGCAATTTCATATGATATATTTATAACATACCATTATCAATAGTTTCATATGGTATGATTATTATTTAAATATTTATTTCAAAGTTTAGTTGAATGATGGTGATCAATTTATCTACAATATATATTTTTATCACAAAAATATGATTACTTATATCTACTCTTTAATGAAATTTAATGATAGTGTTCCAACTAAAAATGATTACCACAAACATGTAATCCATTTAGTGATCCACTATCCATATTTCACTAACAAAGGAGTATTCTATGGGGTTTCTCTCATTACATAGACATTTAATAATGCTTTTCTCTCAATAAAAATAGTTGTGGAAACTAGATATTTCAATAGATAAAAACTTATCCAATTCCACCATATGAATTTTCTCAACCCCATTTCTCTGGTAACCTATTCCTATAAAAGTCTCCCAACTAATGTTACCTAATTAAAACTCCAAAAAGGGATACAAATAATCAATTAATGGTCACCCAACTATGGCATAAACAATCGAATAATATTCTAGAAGCACTAATTAAATTCATTCCAAACATAATACAATCCATCAGAACCAATCTATGGTTTGACCTACCATGTTAGATGGTCATAGTCTTTTTAAGTGTTACTTTGGAAGGAATATCAGTGATAACAATAAATGGATTTTTTAATCTCGCCAATTTAATATAGATTATATGTATATAAAATTCATAACTATTATATCCTTTCTTATCAAAATCTTTCCATGCGTAACTCTATTTAGTGTATTCATTCTTTTAATGATTTAGATTTAGAATCCCTATTCCAACCAAAAAATTATTGTCTCCATCCCACTGTAATGTGTAACTTTTACACTACCCAAAATATTGTGCTTCACACCTAAAAAAAGATAAACCTATTCATACATATATAAATGATTAATATAGATAAATTCTATGAACATTAAATGTAATGGGATAAAAATGATATTTATAATCTCCATAAGTGTAGTCTTAGTGCATTAGATTGCCAAACCCATTCACTTTTCATAAAAATCCGTAAGACATAAAATAATAGGTTCTCTTACCCCAAGTCCCTCTAGTCAGTGAGACTTTACTAAAGTGATTATTAAATGTTGATATATTTAAAACCTAATATGCACAAACTACTCTCAATAGCTAAATTCATTGAAATAAATTCAATTATAAACCATGGTCAAAGAATAATAGAACAAAATTATATATATTCACACATAGAATGTAATACAAGGATCAACCTCTTAGATGTAGTGTAAAAATTAATATGAAGCGTACAAATAAATAATATAAATTATTTATAACTTTGAATAATGTAGGTAATACAATTGAGAAAATAACAATTAAAATTTTATACATAAAATGTAGAATTATGAAAAATTCATAAATTAATTTTAATTATAAACCCATTTATAAATTATCTATGACTAAAAAATTTCCAAAATATTTAATATAATAACATTTATATTCAATTCAATATAAACTCTATATTATAATTTTTTTATTTTATGAAATTTTATGTTATTATTTAAACATGATAGTGCCTCGGATTCGGATGGCTTCAATAATGGTTTCTTTCATCACTATTGGGATGTGATTCTGGTCGATGATTATATACATGTTAGATCCATTTTTCCAATGGGGTGATTCTTCATGATCTTAATGCACAATTTCACACCTTGATCCCAATGGTGGGAAACAATTCTGAATTTCACATTTTTAGACATATTGTGCACATCAATACATTGTATTAGATAATCACAAAAATCATTGCCAATAAAGTTTTTCCTATCACAAACAAAATTTTCTCATGAAAAAAATTCGGTTTTATCAAAGGAAAATCCATTCAAGACTATTTCCACCTTTCCTTTGTGTGTGTCAATAACATGAAAAAATTAATGCAGGAGGAAACATATCTATAATTGTTAATATCAAAAAGGCATTTGACCTAATGGATTTGTGCTTTATCTTCAAAGTCCTTCAATGTTTTGGTTTTAGTGGTGCTTTTATCACTAACACCAAAACTCTCTTCAGGTGAGCCTCTATCTCTATTTTGATAAGTGTCTCTCCCACGGGTTAATTTTAATGTAACCCAGGGTTCAGATAAGCTGAGCACCTCTCTGCTATTCTCTTCTCGATAGAAGCAGACTATCTCAACCGTTTGATCAACAAACATTAGATTAAAAATAAGATCAAGATCATACATGTCTCTAGGAATGTGAATGATTATACTCATCTATTCTATGTGTATGACATCATTATATTCCTACAAGGTGATAAAAGGAATATTCTTAACCTCAAATCTGCTCTCTCACACTATGAAGAGGTCTTGGGCCAAAACAATTGTTGGAATAGATCTTGATTTTTATTTGGAAAGAATTTCCCTTACAACAAAAAATGTAACATTATTAATAATGTAGGGATGAAAGAAGGCTCTCTCCATTCACTTACTTTGGTGTTCCTATCTTTTGGGGAAAACCCAAATCTTGTCACTTTACGTCTATTGTTGACCAATCCCTAAAACATCTATCTTCTTAGAAAGGTAAATATCACTCTATAGCGGCCTAGAAATGTCTTTTCCAATACACTATTGTCTCTAAAAGTTTTTACTCCATAATGGTTTACCAATGTCCTATTGGTCTCATCAAAAAATAAACCTTGCTATTAGGATTTTCATCTGGACTAGTAGTACTGTAGAAAGAAAACCAGTGACTGTTCCTTGGTTTACTTGTTACAAGACCAATGATCATGGTGGAACTGGTATAAAAAATCTAAAATATTTTAATAAAGCCCTTCAATATAGACTTAATTTGATTCCTTTCCACCCATGTTCTAAAGCCACGAATTTTCTCCAAAATTGATTTATCGACAAAATTTAAAACATGAAATTTGAATTTTATTAACTCCTCTATCTGGCCTTCCATCAAACACTCCTTTTCCAACATTATGAGAAACTCAAGATGGATGGTATTAATAGACTCTTCCATAAAATTATGGATGGATAATTGGACTGGAACCCCCTTTAATTTTTATGATTTCACCTGACCAAACCCCTAAAAGCATCAACAACTCTATCAATGATATTTTAAACTCTCATATTAAAAATCTTCTTAAGCCTATTTTGAATTCCATTGATAACTACAATTTTGCATAATCTAATGACTTCTTGGTTTGGGATCTTGATCCCATTGGAATTCATGACTCTAAAAATTACTATAATCATTTTCACCACAACTCTGAGAATGTTTACAAATAGATAATTCATTTCAACAAACCATGAATTAATCCTTTGAGATTCAATCTCTCCTAGGGACATTCCCACTAAAGGATTCCCACTAAAACTTACTTTCAATCTTATGGAATTCAGCTCTGATAAAAATGTAAAATATATAATCAACATAGAGAAGATTCTAATCATCTCATCCATTACTGTGCCACTACATCTACTCTTTAGAACAAAGTTTTTTCCATTTTTGATTGTAGATTGATGATTCTTGACTCTGTCAAGTCCTAAAAAATGAAATGTGACAAAATGGATGGATCCCAATATGTTAATAACTTTTTTCTCCCAGCCTTTAATGAAATACATCATCTGATATGTTATTATTAGAATGATATAATCCATAATAATTATGTAATGACCCGAATCAGGAGCCCCTCAACCGTACCCCGTGCCCAGTTTTCCACATTACCTCAAGTACATTTCCCCAAATTCCAAAGGCTGCCGACTAGCAACAATGGACTTTGTATGTTATTGGGGAAACTATTCCCTCATTTGGTAACGTATACAAGGTATAGGAAATAATGATCAATTTCGGAATTAGTAAACAACATACAACAACTGAAACTAAACTGAGAAAGAAATGTATAATATAATAATTATGCAGCATGGTACATGTATCTAAGGAAAACAGAAAACACAACCATGTGGTGAAATACAACTGAGAACAAAGCACCAAAAGTAAACAACAACTCAAGCAGCATCGCAAGCCTAAGCACGGTCATATGATCTCCAGATCCAACCAACAATCATGTACCTGAAGTAGAGGGGCCACTATCTCTATCCACACATGCAACTGTATAACATATTTGGGCCGAAAAGCAAGACCCAAATAGGGTGTGATACTAATCCCAGTAGGCAATCACCACATGATTTGCGCCCTACTGTCAGTAAGAAATATAGAAAAAGTCATGGAAATAAATGTTGTAGAGAAACACAAGTACTCTAAAGTAAACAATCATACCAATCTCCATTCACATTTGTTTAATAATTTAATTCCTTCATTAAATTATCAACCATGTAATCTAGTAAACAACTCTATATTCTCAAGGCATAGCAAGTCACACAACTGGTATCTTTGCAGAATACCTAAATTACATGCAGTATAAAACACAATCTTGTTCTTTGGATTGGTGGACTCATCACAAACAACCAAACAATATTCACAACGACTCTCTAGGTTGCTCATACAGGTGGACCCCAATATTCAAGTAATCATACAAAGGCACCGACACTCTTGGAAGCTGTCACCGTTAATTCCCCTACGATCTTGCAATGATAACTATAGACTCTCTAAGGAAGCACATACATCTAATTCCACCTATAGTATCGATATGTAACTAAGGAAACATCAATGAATCTCAAATTCCAATTCATAGAAGTCCTGCGATTGATAATAATTTATAACAGACTCTCTAGGGAATCCCTTATTCATCAATTCCCTCTTTAGTCTACCGCACCGGGTTCACACAGCCCTGAGCAATCTAGTCGTGCGTAATCGACTTTCAGCAGCCCTAAGTAAGTTCAATAACTACTTGGCTAATAGCTACAATGCATCAAAAGCATATAAATAGCAGGCAATACATGCAAACAATTATACCATGGCAGGAAAACAATGCAACAAGGTATGCCTCATAGGCATCCTAAGCCAAATAGTGATAAACAAACAAAACAGGGGGAAAACCCATGGGGTGATCCTCACACATTCTAACAAGAAATTATCAATCATCTAATAACCATAAAAATACATGATATCTATGGCAGATAACACTACATGATCAAAACCCTAACCTGAGATACCTGATACATGGGTATCCGACACTTTTTGAACCAAAAACTCAAAGACATTCAATATAGGGAAACAAACCACCTACCTCGATCTTATGATATCGATATACATGAACCTTTTACTATGAATCAGACTAGAATAGATAAGATCTGAAAAAACATCTACGTTCAACCTCAGATAACTCTCACAAGAGAAGGAATCAAGAAATGTGGCCAAAGAAGAACCAAGAACTTACCGCTGCGATTCTATTGCGACCGATGACATTTGATTCAGACAGTAGGTGACGGATTAGCGGCTCATAGAAGATCCATGGCCATACCCTCGCTCTCGGTCGAAGAAGCAGGTGAAGAAGATTTATTTGGGGTTAAGTCGCGACCACAATCTGCTTAATGAAATAAACAGAAAATTACACGTCGTCTACTTCATGAGTACATAGTGTGTACTTTCCCTTTCCATAAACCGTATTAAGAGGCCTCCACATCACTGATACACACCATGTGTGTAGCCTAGACATGGCCAGCACATGGCCTCGCAAGGGAGAAATGTGCACGGCATGTAATTTGGAAGTTTCCAGATTTTCCCCTTTTTCTCAAAAACAACTTGAAATGGAAAAACATACTTGAAACGATGATCCTAATTATTAAAAACTTCCCCCCTTAATGAAATTCATCCCTAAACTTCCCTATCTTTTTGGTGAAGAAGAAACCTTGAACAACTCTGGATACTCTGATTGCATATCAGCCTCCCTCTCCCAAGTCTCGTCCTGTACACAACTATGCTGCCATAGCACCCGTTCCAAAGGAATAGACCAGCCACGAAGTATCTTTTCACTACCATCAACATTCCTGATAGGATGCTCCTCGAAAGATGCATCCTGCTCCAGCTCAACCTCCTCAGGTTTAAAAACATGATATGGGTCTGAGAAATATGGAAGACGTCATGCATAGCCTGGTACCTCTGAGGAAACTTCAACCTATAAGCAACCAGCCCGACTCTCTCAAGAAACTCAAACGACGCGACTTATCTCAGTGAAATCTTACCCTGTCTTCTAATACTCTTGTGTCTCAACCTCGGGGTAACACATAGGAAAACCTGATCCCTGACCATAAACTCCAAAGGTCATCTCTGATTATCAGCATAAGATTTATGGTGAGACTGTGCAGTAGCCATCCTTTTTCGAATCGACTCTACCTGCTCTATGGTCTCTTGAACAAAACGAGGTCCCAACATAGCTGCCTCTCCTACCTCAAGCCAACACAAGGGTGATTGACACGGCCTACCGTACAAATCCTCACAAGGTTCCATCTAAATAGTTTCATGAAAACTATTACTATAGGAAAAATCCACTAGAGGTAGATGTCTCTTCCAAGAACCTCCAAAATCAAGGACACATGCTCGTAGCATGTCCTCTAGAACCTGAATCATACGCTCTGACTAGCCATCTGTTTGGGGATGGTAAGGTGTACTCAGAAGTACCTAGGTACCCAAAGCCCTCTATAGACCTTTCCAGAAATGCGACATGAAGTTGGCATCCCTATTGGAAATGATAGTACTCAGAACCCCATGAAAACGTACAATCTCATGGATGTACAACCGTCCAAGATCATCAGCACTGAAGGTCTCCTTAATTGGAAAGAAGTGAGAATCCTTCGTGAGACTGTCAATGACAACCCATAACACATCATTCCCTTAAGGCGATCTTGGTAAACCTGTCTCAAAGTCCATCGTGACATCATTCCACTTCAACTCGTGAATGGGTAGCTGCTGTAAAATCCATGTTGGTCGCTGGTGCTCTGCCTTCACCTACTGACAAGTGAAACAACTCATGAAAAAAACCAGCAACATCTCTCTTAATACCTGGCCACTAATACTGGCGAGGTAGATCACGATACATCTTGGTGATGCCAGGATGAACATTCCAGATTTGGGAATAAAATTATTGCATCAGCTCCTCAAGTATATTTTCTGGAACCCATATGCATCCTAGGAAACACAAGATATCATCCTCTCCTATGGTCCATTAGGGAAGATGGTCCTCTCCTGACATGCTTTCCCATAGGACTAGGCCTTCAAAATCTGATAACCGCCTCATTCGAACTCGGTCGAGAAGCGTAGATGTAATAGCTACAGAAGATAAGAAAGTCTGCCCCTATCTGTTATGCACCTTCAAATGCATATCAGAGAATAGATCCATAAGCTTCCACTCACTGTTGGCCTCTTGAAGTGCCTGTATCTATGTCCTCCTACTTAGTGCATCAGCCACTTCATTTCCTTTACCGGGCGTACAGGCAGACTCGAAATCAAAAGACTGTAGGTACTCCACCCACCTCCATTGTCTTGGATTCAAGTCAGGATTTGTGAAGATGTACTTGAGGAACTTTTGGTCAATATACACCACAAAATGCTCTCCCAGAAGATAATTTCTTCAACACTGAAAATCATGAACAACGACAACCAACTCTTGGTCGTGCGTAGGATAGTTCCAATCATGTGGCGTCAACTGCCGAGATCCGTATGCAACAACACCATCCTCCTATATAAAAATGGCTCCAAGCTCGATTATATATCCATCATCGAAAACTATATAACTCTTTCCTGGATCCGGAAAAACTAGAATCGGTGCTGAAGTCAATCTCCCTTTTAGCTCCTAGAAGGATGAATTGCAGGCTTCAGACCAAACATACATCACCCCTTTCTAAGTCAAGCCCATAAAAGACGCTGCTAGGTATGATAAATCCCGTATAAACTACTTGTATTTACCATCCAGCCCTATGAAAATCTGTACCTCGAAGACGTTCTTCGCCTTCTCCGAGGTGACTACTGCTCTCACCTTCTTTGGGTCTACTAATACTACTGTCTATGAGATGGCATGACCCAGGAAGTGAATCTCGTCCATCCAAAAGTGGAACTTTGAGAGCATAACATATAACTGATGCACCGTTGGTGTTCTCAAAATGATCTCAAGATGGGTATCATGGCCGTGTTGAGTGTGAGAGTACACCAAGATGTTGTCCACGAAAAACACCATGAAGGAATCCAAGTAAGGATGGAAAACTCTACTCATCAGTGCCATGAAAACTGATGGCCCATTCATGAGATCGAATGACATAACTAAATACTCTTAAAAACCATACCTACTCTGGAATGCTATAAGAGGTGTATCAGATGGTCTGACACGCAACTGATGGTAGCTGGATCTCAAGTTGATCTTTGAGAACACACTAGCTCCTCTAATATGATCAAAGAGGTCATCAATCAGTGGTAACAGATATTGGTTATTGACCATAAACTGGTTCAAAATCTGATAATCCACACAATGTCTAAGGGTTCCATCTTCCTTCATCGCAAATAGGATAGGCGAACCCCAAGGAGACGTACTGGGTTGGATGAAACCCCTTTCCTACAACTCCCCTAACATCTTCTGGATCTCCTACAACTCACGTGTGGAAATCCTATAAGGAGGAATGGACACCGGTGCCACTCCTGGAACACGCTCAATAGAGAAGTCTACATCTAGCTCCAGAGGCAAACCTGAAAATTCTTCTAGTAAGACATCTAGAAAGCGAACAACCACTGAAGGAAAATTTACATGAGAAGTCCCATGGTCATCCAGATATAAGCTAGAAATAAGGGCCGTAGTACCACCCAACCCATGATGCTCTTGTCTAGTTCTACTCACCTAGACTTCCCATTATCCCTTGTGATGAAAAGATCTGCCTCCGGGTTATGTGAAACTCAACTTGCGACGATAGTAATCAAAAAAGGTCAGGAAGAGAACTAACCAGTCCATACTGAGAAGGAAATCATAGCCTCTCATCTCCAAAACATAAGGACTCCACGAAAAATGACACCCATAGAACTCAAGGGGGCAGTCCAAGAACTGACACACGCTAGTAGTTCTAATTCCGAAGGGAGTTTCTAGTGTCATCATATCCTTAGAAGTCTAAACAGAAAGTCTATGGCTTCCAATAGTATGAACACAAATAAATCTATGAGAAGCTCCTATATCGAAAAGTGTAGAGGATAAAACTAAGGCTACTAAAATCATACCTCGAACTATAGAAGGTCCATGATCCCTCTCCTGATGAATCTGCTCTACAGAAAAAGTCTGGCATGTACCGCGGCCCTACGTAGCAGCTTGAGATCAATGTGCTACTCGTCCCTAAGCGTGACCACTGCATCCACGACCTCTATACTATTATGAATGACCTGAAGAATTCCATCCCCCAGTCTTCTGCAGAACTAGTAATCCTTCTCATATGCGGAGTCAAAACTGATCCTCCTTCACAAGCCGCTGGTAGAAGAACCTTTTAGAAGCACTGCAAATGACCCATCTTGCCTCAAGATCGGCACTCCACTAGGTCCCATGGTAACTGGGGATTCTTATTATCACTTCTTCCACACTGATTAGACACCACTTGGTTTTCTAGACGTAATATCCTGTTTACCTGATGGAATACCTCACTTACTCGAGTCACCTCGTGTAAACTCTCGGTGGCTCTTCCTACTGTCTTTCTGTAGAGAATCAGCCCTGGATACTGAACCACCCTGGTCCACAGATCCATCCTGCCTCAAGTTTCTCTCCGTAATAAGGGCCTGGTTGACAATTAGAGTGATATAAGTCAACTGAAAGACGTTCACATGTGACTTGATATCTGGTGTCAGGCCTTCCTCAAACTTCCTCACCAAAAACCGCTCATCATTCCCCAGAATGGGAGTGAAACACTGTAACTCTTTAAAGTGGGAGGAATACTCCATAACTGTGAGAGTACCCTACTATAGGTTCATAAATTCTATGGCTCTGTCGGCCCTCAGCGTCACTGGGTAGAAGTAGTCGTAGAATGTATGTTATAACTCATCCCAAGCCATAACCTGTTGGCGCCCTGTCTGCAAAACCACATCCCACCATCTCTTGGAGGAATCTAGCAGAATATCAGTCGTGAGCTTCACTATGCTCTCTGGAGGTGTCTCTAGATGCTCAATGACGGACATCAAGGATTCTAGCCATGGCTTTGCAGCCTGTGGTCCTCCATCCGCTGTGAACGTTGGAGGGTGGTGCTACTGAAAAACCCACGTCAGCTCTACCATCGAAGGGGAAGGATGCTGAGAACCCTATAAGGTTTGCATGAATCTCATGAAACCCTCTATGAACTGAGTGTTGGAACTAGTGTCTGGAATCACTGTAGGTTCCATGTCCTGAATGATAGGCAAAACTACTGGTAGTCCCTGATCTGCCGTATTAGGCATACGGTCCCTGCATGGTTCCTGATGTGCAACGGGAATACGTCTTGGTTCCATAGCTCTGAAAGGACAAAAGCACGCCTTCATTAATGATAAACACAGATGAAAATTAAGAGAGAAAAATGTAACAGGATTGAAAAACTTTAAAATTTTGGGAAACATGACTACACAGCGTGTAGTACTACTATACGGTGTGTTTTCTTAAAATTTTATCCTAGGCGTATACCTTGGCCATACATGGCTGTGTAAACCACTCGGCTACACAGAGTGTTCTTAAACTACACGGCGTGTACTAACCCTTTTCCTCCCTAACCGTTCACTCCTACACGGCTGGGAACACGGACTGTCCTAGCAGGAAACTACACGGTGTGCTAGCCAACTACACAACATGTCCTTAAGATCTCTCCCATGTGTGTGTCATTAGTCACACAGACTGGACCACTACTACATGGCGTGTCAAATGAGATACGGCGTGTACTTGAAATGCTTTACCTGCCCGTGTTGTTAGTGACACAGCCTGAAACACGGTCGACACTACACGACATGTTCCATATGGACACGACGTGTATGCGGCAGGATAACACCAACATGTGAAATTGGCTACATGGCCAGCCACATGGTCAACTATACAGGACGTGTTCCCAAGGGACACATCATGCACTTGAAGGAAAACCCCGGCCTGTGTTGTTCATGGAACAACCAGATACCTATTCCAGACTACACAACATGCTAAGCGGGTACATGGCGTGTTCCTACATGAAGCTTTACAACCCCGTGTCAATTCCCAACATAGTCATGTACATGGCTAAAAACTACACGGCGTGAATGCATAAAGTACACGCCATGTATTCTGGATTTTTGCAGATAGTAGCCTCAGAACTGCAATGGTGCCCAGAAAACACAGAAAACAAGTATTATGGTGCCAAATTTAGATCTGTGGTGGCCCATACTCCCCACGATTCAAAACATGTCATCATAACAATGGATATAACAAGTAAAAAGTATAAAAACCCATGATCCACCAAAGTCCGATCCTCAAGGGCCGATAACACCTCTAAGACCAATGATTGGAATCCATGATAATGAATCTCTAAAAAAATGATACCCTATCAACATAGAAGGTATTCTATCACAGTAGCTCTCACAATAGCATGCATCTTCTATCACAAATTCTATAAAAACATCATGAAAATTCTAATGCAATCTAGATGGGATGGAAAAATGCATGACATGCGATTTTCTAACAAGATCCCATATAGTTCATGAGATGGCATACCATCACCTCATTTGGTTTCAACAAAATAGAACAACAATCATATAACAGTAATAGCACAAAACAAGTGCACCACCCAACGATGAAATCAATTAAACTGTAACATTTGAAAAACCACGAAAATGGGTATATTCGAGGAAATATGGATTTTTTCCTATACACAGGTTCTACTACGCCCGTGCATAGCTATTTACCATTTACCTATTCCATCATATCACTGTCTAATGTCACTAAATAGTAAAACAATAGAAAAAGAAAGAAACTCCTCTCATACCACTTTATAATGACCCGAATCCTGAGCCCCTCAACTAGTGCCTCGTGCCCAGTTCACCACATGAACTCAAGTGCGTTCCCCCAAACGCCAAGGCTATCGACTAGCACCGAGGTCTGTGGTATGTATTTGGGGAAACTATGACCTCATTTGGAAAGGAATACAAGGTACATGAAATAACAATCAATAGCGGAAGAAGTAAACAACCTACAACAACTAAAACTATTCAGCAAAAGAAATGTATAAAATAATAACGATACAACATAATACATGTGTCTAAGAAAAACAGAAAACATAACCACATGATGAAATACAACTATGAACAAAGCACAAAAATTAAAAAGAAACTCTAGCAGCATCGCAAGCCTAATCTCGGTTCTATGCACTCCAGCTCCAACAAACAATCATGTACTTTAAGTAGAAGGGACACAATTTCTATCCACACCGGAAACCATATAACCAGTTTGGGCTGAAAAGTATGACCCAAACAGGGTGTGAGACCAATCCTAGTAGGCAATCACAACAAGATCTCTTTCCGACTGTAAGTGAGGAATATAGTAAAAGTAAAGGAAATAAATGAAGCAGAGAAACAAGAGTACTCTAAAGAAATCAATCCTACAATCTCCATTCACATTTAATTATTAATTTAATTCACTAATTAAATTATCAACCATGGAATCTAGAAAATATCTCTATATTCTCAAGTCATAACAAGTTACAAAACAAGTATCTCAGTAGAATTCCTAAAATACAAGAAGCAAAAAACACAATCTTGTTCTTTGCCTTGGTGGAATCGTCACAACCAACCAATCAAAATTCACACGGACTCTCTGTTTGGATCATACTGGCGGACCCCTATAGTCAAGTAATCATACAAAGGTACAAACACCTTGGGAATCTCTCACTGTCAATTCCCCTACGGTCTTGCAATGATAACTATAGTCTCTATGAGGAAGCACATACATGTAATTCCCCATATAGCCTCAATACGTAACTAAGGACACTCTACGGAATCACAAAGTCCATTTCCTATAGGTCTTGTGAATGATAATAATTTATAACACTCTCTAGGGATTCCTTTAATCGCCAATCCCCTCTTTAGTCTATCGCACCAGTTTCACACATCCCTGAGCAGTCTAGTCGTGCGTAATCGACTGTCAGCATCCCTAAGTAAGTTCAAAAACTACTTGGCTAATAGATACAATGCATCAAAAGCATATAAACATCAGGCAATACATGCAATCAACTATTCCAAGGTAATAAAACAATGCAACAAGGTATGCCTCACCAACATCCTAATCCAAACGGCGTTAAACAGCCAAAACAGGGGGAACACCCATGGGGTGATCCTCAAACAAGCTAAAAAGAAATTATCAATCATCTAATAACCTCAACCATACATGAAATATAAGGAAGATAACACTACAAGATCAAAACCCTAACCTAAGATACCCGATACATGAGTATCCGACACTTTTCACACAAAAAACTCAAAGACATTCAACGTAGGGCAACAAACCACCTACCTCGATCCGAGGAGATCTATATACTTGAACCTCGGCCTGTGAATCATCCTAGAATGGAGAAGATCTGCAAAAAAGTCTAAAACGTTCAACCGCAGATAACTCTCACAAGAGATGGAATCATGAAACGTTGCCAAATAAGAACCAAGAACTCACCGCTGTGATTCTATTGCAACCGACAGCATTTGATTCAATCATTAGGTGACCGAGCGGTGGTACAGAGAAGATTTGTGGTCGTACCCTCACTCTCAGTCAAAGAAGATGGAGAAGAAGACATATTCGGGGTTAAGTCATGACCCCAGTCCATTTAATGAAGTTAAAAAAGAAAATTACATGGCGTGTGCTTTATGAGTACACGACGTGTACTCGCCGTTTCCATACACCGCATTAAGCGACCTCCAAATCACTGCTACACATTTTGTGTGTGGCCCAGACACAGCCAGCAAATGGCATCACACAGGACAAAAGTACACTGCGTGTACTCATAAAGTACACGACGTGTACATAGAAAATTTCTAGATTTTCCTCTGTTTCTCAAAAATTACCAGAAAAGGAAAAAATACCAGAAACGAAGATCTGGGTTCTTACAAATTACTCACTCAAGACAAATGGTAGTCAGGTTCAGATCCTTATTGACATACATAAATATTCTTCATTGCAAAAGTGGAACTACTACAACACTATGCTTGAAATTGAAATCCTGATGCATCTGCAGATCAAAGGTAATTATTGTCAACTGGATCACGCTATGGTGGTATTTTGGAGATCCCATCTACTTGGGTTGATCAAAATAAATTATGGCCCTTCCAAGTGAAATTAGAGCCTCGAAGGTTGTGGTGCCTCCTTTAGGAATCACCTTGGTCACATTCTTGGTTGCTCCATGGGTAAATAGGTCATTTTCAACTCCCTTGAAGAAAAAATGCTAATCCTGATTCATGTTATTTCCTTCATTAAGAACTTCAGTCGGAACTACATTTAGATTGAAAGTGAATCTATGACCATCGTTCAAGTGATTTGGAACGACAAAACCCATCATGGTTGGATGATTACTACACATTGGATATTGTGAACCCACTCACTAATTCATCTTAACTACATAATTTTCCATGTTTATCGAGAAGAAAACACAATTGCATATGGCTTGGAAATCATGGGAATTACACAAGACATCACCTAGTGTGAATACCTCCCTGATGGCCTCTCACCCCTTTATGATAAATATTTTATATTGATAGTGTACTTTAGACTCGTGTAATTCACTTCTTTTAATAATATTTCTTTTACTTATCCCAAAAATGTTGTTATTTAAACATCTGATAAAATTATAAATCAATACATTTTTTATGTAGTTTAAATATTATCATTAAATAAGGCCATTTTTAATTTGAATAATTTCACATTAATTAATTACGAAAAATCTATAATTATTAATATAGAATACTTTTGTATTTTGACGATATTTATGATCATTATAAGCAATTTTATAAATCATTAATATAATATTAAAATAAAAACATTATATAATAATTATAGTTTTTCATTATAATTTTTTTTAAAAAGTTCATTAGAAAAATAATAATGATTTATAGCATTTATAAATCATGTAATAAATCGACCCGGGTTACCATCAAACCTGACAGCTGACCTGATCTGTCACATACCTATAGGGGAGTTCTAGATCCCCATGGGATATCAACAATATCTAGGGAATCAAACTAAAAGACATAGGGAACAATTGTTACCAAACTAAATAACCACATGACATATATATATATATATAGAAAGAAAGAAACATTGTAAGACTAACAAATATATATGCCACAACTGTAAGAAAGGCAGTGGAAACAGAAAAACTTCAATAGTAGAAAAAAAATCTAAAATACATGTTCAACATCAAATGACTAAAACTAAGAGCGACTGCAAGCATTGGTGTGGGAAAACCCCCACCATATCACAACCATCTTATCATCCCAGCTAACACGAACATTGCCACCTTACTGTAGAAACCATAAGTTTCCATTAACTAGAATAAAAAAACTACACACCACTGAAGTGGTGTGATTTGTGTGAGCTTACATGATCAGTAGGATCCCACCCAGGTGTTCAACAATAAGTCTTCATATAAGAACTAAAAAATTCTCATATGAAAATAAAACATGGAATAATTAGTAAATAATTTTTTTAGAAAACATGGAAATCATTTACCTTTTTTATAGTTCTAAATAAAAGAAGGTATACCAGTTTGAAAAAATGTTTTCCATATCCTTTTTAATAATAATAAACATGCATACAAAGTTTAACATAGAAATACATGTAGTAGAAAACAAAAGAACAAGTATAAAAAAATCATGGAATACTACTGGTCAAAGTTGCAGATTACTCGTACCTTAATAATGAAGTTAAAAAATATCATCCTAGAACAACACGCCTAGTAATAAGAGGAATACCCCATTAGTAAACCCCCAGATATCAATATCATTCCCATAAAATAAATGGCCTTGGAAATAATGGAAATCCCCAAGAGAAACCACCTTGATAATAAAAAAACAAGGACGATGGCATCATATTAAACCTACCACCTAAGTACACAATGTAACCCATGTGCTAAATTCCAAAATTCATTTAAATTATCTGAAAAAAAAAATTAAAAATCATTTTAAAATCCATTTATCAAAATAAAGGGAAAAATCATTTCTATTTTAAAACACTTTTTCAATAGACAAAAAAAATCATGAAAATTTAATAATTTACTTTATAAATAAAGAAAGAATGTTTATTATCATAGGATAGAGATGGAACCACCTACATCAAATTTTGGGTCGCACATTCCCCCAACAGAAATTTGAGATAAAAAAAATACAACATCATCAATGAAGGAGCTAGAGTTAAACCCACTAGTGTTAAGATTGATCCAAATTAAACACAAGAGGTTTGTGGAAGATAGTAAACTGACATTCCTCGAAGATGAATGTTCTCCACACCA
The DNA here is from genome assembly GCA_963277665.1 of Viscum album. NCBI lineage: Eukaryota > Viridiplantae > Streptophyta > Magnoliopsida > Santalales > Viscaceae > Viscum > Viscum album. The sequence goes on along the minus strand of OY728147.1, from coordinate 1,485,466,826 downwards.
CAACCATCAATGGAAAAGGACTGTAGAATGAGATCTGAGAACTGATCTTAAATAAACCAATAATAAACATCCAACTTAGATCAATGGATTCGGTACCTAAAATCTAGGGAACTACCATGAGAAACAACAAGGAAGAACTAGAAAGAACAACTACTTAGAAAGATGCACCACAAATGAAAAAAAGATCCAAATATGATTACATCGATCCAGAATGAGGGGGTGCCTATGAAAATCACCTAGAAAGAGTATAAGGTTGAGAGAAAAGGTTTTGAAAAAAAGGACTGAGGAAAACCATCGAACACATGGTTTAAACCTCAGTAAAGCATGGGGCACGACTTGTACCCACGACCATGATGTGCACCCAAGGGTCATGAAATTTTTTCCATGGTGGATAAGTTATGTTGAAAAACCCATCACCCAAGGATAAATACTAGTAGTTTTTCCATCCACACCTTATACGCCCTAGTCATGACATGTACCTACTCTATAGACTAGATAAAAACCAGAGAACCACTTCTAAAGACATTGAACTGAATGGAAACATAGAAAAAGGAACACTTACCCGATCAAGGTTACGAGATGTTATAATTCATATTAATGTAAAAGGTATGTTCAAAATTTTAACTCATTAATATTAATGTAATGTTTTTAATTAAGGTTCCAAAAACAATTTATCAATTAACCATATATTTTTAATGTATAATTTTTCTATAATACCCATTTTATAATTTTTTCAAACAATCTATTGAATATTTTCATTATTTATAAAAAAAATTGAAAATAATATAATTTAATTATTAATTTATTTTTTAAATAAATAATTGATTTCATTAAAATTCTTTTATAATTACTTAAAGATATGCCACTCTTAATTTGAAAAACATAAAATTAAATATTTATGAAAATTTCATAATTGTAAATATTAAATTAATTATATTTTGGCATTATTTTATAACATAAAAAACATTATACATTACTCCATATGAATCTTAAATAAAAAATTTATTTTATATCACAAGGAATACAAAATAATTATGTAAATTGTATTTCAAAGAATAACATTTAATAATTGGATTATTTTTATTACAAATTAATCCTAAAAATATATATATTTCATTATAAAAAATTTATATATAATTTGTATATAAACCATTTATAATTTAAAATATTCACAAAATAGAATATATTTTTATTTATATACATTTAAAAAACCAGATACATTTGAAAAATAATTATTAATTAACCATAAACATGTTATAGTTAATAAATTTATAAAACACATATATAATTTTTTTATAATTTCATAAATTTTTTTCCATTATGTATAAAAAATTATAAATAATACTATTCAATTCATAATTGAATTCTCAATATTGAAATCAATAAATTATTAATTATCATAAAAAGAGATAGAAAATATGAATCATTTATATTTGATAATGGCTAATAATTATGTTATTATCCCTGTATTATTAATGTTATTCCCATTTTATAAACAATAATAATTTTCCTTCATTAAAAAATTAGATTGAAAATGTATATTTTTCAATGAAGATTTCCCTTTTATATAGCTATTGGGTTTTAATTTTCCATCCATTGGACATGAAAGCTGATGAAAAATGCAAATATATTTGATGTATCCTTGATGGAAATAAGGTGTAATAAATGAAGAACATAAATGTGTATTCCAGGATATCCAATTTATTAATCTCAAATGTTTTTTCTTGATGAATATCACTAGAGAAGAAAAAAATGCTTCCTAACTCTGAGGGTTACATAGGCCTGTGGATCTCACTATTTATTAGAGGAAATAGGAATAGTGGAATAGGTGTTTCAATCTTCATTGAGTGTTATAAACAAGCAATAATAAGGAAGATAAAATTGATAGGATTCCCAAATGTGTGTCTTACACAAAATGAGGGTTCTCATCCCTCTATATAGGAATCAATGGCACATTTATTTTTATGAAATATGTAAGAAATATTTAATTTATCCATATATTTTTTTTCTATTTTTCCACAATTCATTGAATAATAATCAATAAAATTTAAGACATTTAATCCCCTCATAATTATTTATTATAAAGGAAACCAAGTTGATGATAAATATGCCAAAAATAAAAATTCCAATAATTATTTTAGTGCATATTCAATAATTTTAAAAACCAAAATGGTGTAATGATAGATAAAATCATTAAAAATTTAGTTTTTAAAAATATATCGATGTGTAATGAGCTATCATACTAAAAGGTATGTGGTAAATATGATGGGGATGACCACAAAGGGCTGGGATGAGGTTTTATGCGAGATGATAGTCTATGGGGTTATAAGAGTTGTATAACTACATAGGGTCTTCTTAAATATGTGATGGTGACTATGTGGGAATTAGGACTTGTCAATGTTTTAATCAATTCTAGATGATGCATCAGTTGTGTGCTAGGTAATAAAATGTAACAATGATGTCCAATAAAGTAGCTAGAGATACACAGTCGAAGAACGAGATATAGGAAACATTTATTGAGTACATGACATATAGTTATTAAGATAGTAATTATATATTTATATTTAAGTTACTATAGGGTCCACATATGCTACAAATATCAAATGAAATGTTACTAGAATAATACTATCATTCATGTCATTTACAATTGTAGATTTGGTTCTAATGGGGTTTTAATATTACATAGGGTACGAATAGTGTTAACATGATATCTAATTGAAGATGTGTTACTTGATTATGTAAATTTGTATAGGACAAGCTATCCGACTAGAACCACATGAATTATAGGCCAAGGTATACATAATATTTGACAAGGACATGACTTGGTTGTTCTAATAATACAACCTTGAGATGTTTGCGTGTCACACATGTGATGCACTATATTGGGTATGCCTTGTTGGTCAATACCATATGAAAATATTGAAGGTAGAACATAATCCATATTCTTCAAAGTACATTTCATGTATTTATGTGTTACCACTAGACTTGTACAGACATTACACACCTTAATGGTATAGCTAGTCCTGCATGCTATTTATCCGAGTAGAAGATACATGTATGTGGACTCCACACGAACTAATCTTTGATAGTTTATTCTCGGTTAACACTAATTCATACATGACATGTATTTACTCGTACAAATCATATATTATTCCTTATATTATTCTTTTAATATCTTAACACTGAAGGGCCAGAATCCATACCAAGAATATTATTTTTTCACCATCTATGTCATTTTTATATGTAGAATTTATAATTTTTTAAATTTTATATAATTTTATTTATCTCTTATCAATTTATTTGGTTTTATATACTTTTTGATAACTATAATTTTAAACTATTTCATTTTAAATCATGAAATAATGGAATCAAGACAATTTGTGACATTATTTTCCAGTGATTTTAATTTTAGATCTTTAATATAAGAAATGTAGTCATTTCATGGCCTAGATGATTCGTGGTGTGTGTTGATGAATTAAAAATTGGGGAAATTAAACCCTCAAATTAGTTTTTTACTTTAATGTAATATGTTTTTTCATGATAATTTCATTATGGTATACATTTCACTTGGATGAATTTGGGGTGGGAGAGGCCACACTATGGAGAAAAGATATCATGTTGTGGTGACTAGGTGCTTGAGATTCTTTGTTATTCCTATTAATATGGTTTGATTACATAAACTATAAATGTCACACCATGAAAATTTTGAAGAGGGGAACCACATTTTGAACAATATATCGACACCATGATTTTTCTGTACCAAGATTTTTTTTAATTTTTCATTTTTACCCTTTTCAGTATTTTACTACAATTGCCTTCCTCCTCCAAATATGATTGATCTAGGAGTACCTTTTACCGCCTTTATCTTTTTTCAATTTATCATGATTTTTCTAACTACATCAAGGAAAAGATAAATTTTTTATGGATTTATCATTTTTTATTATCCTTTTCTTATATGGTTATCCTATTCTGGTACTCTACCAATCCATGGAAGCAAAGTTCATGTTTGGGGTTCATTTTCAAAATCATATATTGTTTTTCTATGTTTTTGAGGATCCCTCCTTCAATATTCTAATGGGAAATTAGATTAAATTGATAAGAAGATAGGTTTCTCTACATAATCAATCATTTATTTGTCTTTCCTTTCGAAAATACATTTTCCCTTGGTTTTTCTCCAAATTATTTTTAAAATGATTTATTAACGATCGATTTATTCTTATACTTCTTTATTATTGGATTTTTATTTGGAATATTATTTGTTCTACTTAGTTTTCAACTTAAATTGTTTTTAGAAAAACCGAGGGTTATCTAAACTCAAAAGAGAAGGTTTATTTGTTATATGGTTGTTGATGTTTTTATTTCTTTTTGAAAATATATTATTGATGTTTTACACATGAGAAACAATGGGAAGGTGTCTAGGTCTGTTGGACGTGTGCTACTCTATCTTTGTATTGAAATTTGGTATGAGTAATTGCTGATGCGATTGATATGACCACTAAGATTTATTTATTTTATCAAGTTCACATAGACTATGTAGTGTTACATGAATGAGTTCATGCTACAATATCTATATTTTTATTATATATTAGATGTCATTTTTTTATGTGTAAAATTTTTAATTTATGTTATAAAATTATGTTCAAATTATTTATCCATATATTTTTATGAAGGTAATTCCATTTATATCTTAGCTATATTTTACATCTTCCAATAACAATTTACCTTTTATATTGGTTTACTCTATGAACTAAATAATATATGAAATTGTTTTCTATAATATGATTTGAAAACCAAAAATTTCTATTATAATTTTGGATTTATAATATATTTATTGGATGTTATTGAATATAATATTATATAGATTCATTGGGGTAACATATCTAGATTTCCATAAAACCCTAAATATTAATTTGGGAATATGTAGAATTGATCAGTTTGGATATATACAAAAGGAAATGTGATGTTTCCTACTATAGTTCTTATTATTGTATTCATTTTTATTATAATTATTAGATAGATGGTGAATATTGGTAACATTGAGATTACCTATGTTGTATGTTTTGGGGGTACTATGATGTTGGATTTGTGTGTCGGTTATTTATTTGCCTCACCTACCTTGGACATATTTCATATTCAAGTATTTATATTATTTTGGTTTATCAATTTACTTTTGGTTTATAAATTAACATTGGTGTCAATAAATTTGGTTTTGTTGTATTATACTATTTTTTGTAGCTTTATTATTGTAAACACTAATTATTCAATTCATGGGTGTTCATGCTATGGATACATCAAGTCATATTGTCAAGTGGGATCTGTGTTGTGGTTTATGTGACTCTGAGGGTGAAATAACTACCACTTGATTAGTCCAGGTGCTTTTCACCAACCTATGGTTATCTGGATCATGTATTGAGCCTTACATGATCTTGGTTGGGGGATGTGTTATGTAATACATGGCTTGTTTGTTACAAAATGTTTTCCAAACCCTCTTTCTTTGGTAGAGTAAAGGTAATATGGATATAAGTTAACACTAACATGAGACATGGGGGTGGGAGAGTACATTGAAAAGTTTTATTCATTTTAATCATTGTGTTTCATTGGGTGCTCATAAAATTCAGCTCAGTTAGAGTATTATTATTTAGTATTTTGATGATATCAATGATTTTTCTCTTCCAGTATATGTTTTACAGAAATTACATATGTTATTTTTCAATATTTATGAATTAATCTATGGAAGTGAATACGATACTAGAGGCACATGTTTTTGGAATTAGGATTGGAAAACAATGTGTTGATTATGTCATTAGGGCTAAAAAATCCAATTTCTACACAGAAATTTTATGAAATGTTCTCAAAATAGTGGGTCCAAACCCTGTATAAAGAGAAAAAATGAAATTAATTGTGGTTTCCCAAATTTGGCATTTGATGTTTTTACTATTTTTATTGTTATCTGGTTTTTAGTAATTGGTCGAGATTCCTTGTTTACTTGATTTTAATAAATAATAGACTATATATTGATCAAGTTTTTTTATTTACTATTCATCATATAAATTCTATAAAAAGTCATAAAGAGTGATATTAGATGAATACAACACATGTAAACCCTCATGTGATCCCCATTAATGATAATTTATTTATTAGGATCATCAAATATTTGGATCACGTAAGTGATCAAATTACATATCGAGTGGTAGATTATTCTCAGAAATTTACCATGAAAAAACCACTCATATTCTATAGGGACATGTATCTCAAGAACATGATAAGTATATGAAAATTATTTATTGAATCATTCATTAATATTCAGACCCCCTAGATTTCCAAGGTTAATATTTTCTGGTGTATTCTAGATAGACCACGATGGAAGTGGTGATAGTATATCATGAAGGTCACACTACATAATGATCTAAATTTGTATATATTCATATATAAGTTTAGTACATATTTATATATATAGACATTAGTATTTTAAATTTCTAGGAAACTTGTGATGTTTGATTAAGGGGATCATTCTATGAGTGAGAATTCCATTTAGTTTCCATTTTGGTCCGCATTTCCTCTATTCTCTTTGTGATTGACTATCCAAAATCTCAAAATTTTAAAATGGGTTTGAGGGAGGATGTTTGTTCAAGGGAATTTTTCATATTACAAGACTATATTGAGGTTTTCTAATAGGGAATTATGGTTGAATTATATATATTAGGGTTAACTGTAAAGGTTAGGGCCTCTATGTTTATGGGGGGAGCCAGAGATCCTATTCAGTTTAAAAGAAGAATTAAGAGGATTATTAATGGGGTACCAATGAGAGCATGTACGATGCATTTAACTCCACTGATGTGACTCATTTTGGGAATATTATACTGGTTTGGAATCAATTTAGGAATGTGGGGAACACTAAGTTGGTTTCCTTAAAATATCTAAAGTCTTTACACCAATGTGAGCACTTTTGGTATCTATGAAGATTTTTCGTGCAACCTCCTATGATAATTAAGGCGGGGCCTTCTCATACTACTAGAAATTAGGTGTAGTTAGATGCTTATATGGTAGAATGTTTTCATCTTCAAATGAAAGGAAACTATCATCCTACTAGGAATACTATAAGTGAGACTATGTTTGTGTTCTTATATACCATAATGTTGGTGCATAAGGATTCTAGGGCTATCCTAGTGAGTGAGAGAGGTACAGTGCTTGTTCTTTATTATATTACCTTGGATATTTTTAAAACATGTGGATATCACTTAAGTTGACTATTTTCTTTGGGTTGCCACATGGGTTGATATAGTAAATTATTGATCCCTCTACACTCTTGGGAAAGAGGATAGATAACAATTTTATGTTACTTGAGTGTCTTGTAATCATTACTAATGTTGCAGATGTTCTAGATTTCACAGTTTATGATATTTTTATTTTAATGTTAAATTTTTTAATATATTAGATAGTTATATCTAATTTTCTGATTTAATTTTTCCATCATGTGTTTTCATTATTTCTCATGATGGAAACTCTCATTTTTTCAATTTTGAGTAGGATCCAAGATCAGTATGGAAGGGACCAATAATTTGGGATATCATTTCAATTTCATGTTTTTATCTTGTTTTTTAAAATATTTTATTGAATGGAATTTATGATCATTTTACATTTTTCATGGAAATCTTTCCTAATGTTTTTGGAAGATTTATCTATGTTGTAGACTGAATAGGAGGTAGAGTATTCCATTGATGTACTATCAGGCATGACCCCAATCTCAGTTTTAATGTTTTTAAGAAGTTAATATTTTCATTAATTTTAATATATAATTTAACGTTTTATGTCACATGAATATTAAATTATATGGGAAATTTTCACTTTTAAGGTATTTGGAATATTTTAAACATTATAGTCAAAATGGGTTAATTTCTAAATTTAATTCATTTTTTATATAATAAAATTTTATACCCAAACAATATTTCAAAATATATTACTTTATTGGATTACATGTTTTTTTATCTATATTTCATTCAAGAAGAATATTTTTTAATCCAAACATAAGAGTCCCAAGTGAATTATTCATTTCAGGACTTTAAATTACATTATATTTCTGATAAATTTTGGTGATGGGATCATATATCGAATATTACTTATATAAATTATCATGAATTTTGTAGAAAGATATAAAATTTGTTAATTAATATTTCATTTAACTATGTATGATTCAGATTTAGATATTATCATGTCCAGGAATCCATGTGAATGTTGAGAATATGAATTGAAATTTTTTTCCAATATAGAATAGTTTACCATAGTAATGAAGAAATATCATTCGTGTTTAGGTGTTCTGATGTTGAAATTGTATAAAATAAAATTTAAGATATAGATTAATAATATAATAGAAGGCTTATTTGTATGACTCAACTATTTAATGGGATTAACACATGTGAACATTTTCAGGATAAAATTGGTGTTAAAATTGGATAACACTCTTGCTTATAAAGTCAAACGTCTATTTACAATCAATAATGTTAACAATTTTTACAAGATAACGTGGGCATTTTTTACTATAATATTTTTCTTCATTTCTATTATAAATTAATTTGTTATTTTACTCATTAATTATTATATCTTTTTTATGTTTTCCACTTCATGTGTCTTCTATCTTCATGGTTTTGGAGATCTATCCCTTATTGTGGTTTGAGGGGGAAGTGGTTATGTTTTATTGTCATTTTAGTTGAATTATTTATCTTATTTTATTATAAAATTTCAATAGTAGTTTTAATGGTTGTGGTGTGAAATCATGGTAATTTTTGACTAAATAACATCTCCATCTTTTTTTCTTTTCTACCCACCTTATCTGTTTCAATATTGTGTACATTGGAGTAGAATAGTGGTGGTGAAGTGTATCAAATATCTATTAAACCCGTTTTTTGAGAGATATTATTTGTCATGAAAAGATCTCAATGTAGGATAATAATAGTTAAAAGAAGAGGGTATAGAGTAAATGATCTTTATTTCAATATTGAATAAAATATTAATAATTGTATTTTTAATATACTAGGATGAGATTATTTTTCACTCCGGAGAAAAATAAAATAATTTCATCTAACCTATTCTCATAATGTGTATTTTATATATGAATATATATCTATATTTCAAAACCTTATACTATTTTAGGGAAATGTTTTATTCTCTATTATTCTATAAAACATAATAGTAACTATTGAAAATTAGTTTTGTTTGAGTCGACACCTTAATATTACTGACCCCAAGACTTTCACTATGCTATTTTATAGTATATATGAATTTATTTAACTGTGATTAATAAAAATTCCATCGTTGTATTTGGAGCCAATTATTAGGAGTCACAAACTTTTGCATAAACCATATTAAAAAACAATCATCATAAAAAACTAAAAAAAATAAAACATCATTGTATATAATTATTATAAACATATTCCATCATGATGGATTATCCTAAGGATTATTTTCATTCATTCCCAAAGAAACAAGATGAGTATTTTCAGGAAAAATATTTTAGGAATCAGGTTAATGAAAAATTTACTATGATTGAGTTAGTTAGTAATAAAATGAAAATTATTTCCAATCCTTTAATATAGTGTAGTGAATAAATCATTAAAAATAAAAATATATTCCTCATTCATTTCTTGATGATTTAAATGGGGTGAATGATGAAGTAGAAAATTATAGTATTCTCACTATATGAGATAAATTATTAGTGGATGTGCATTTAAAAAAGGTCATTGAATCTAAATTTTATAAGGGATATAAATATTCAGAGAAAAAATAATTTTTTATTATAATAAACCAAATTTAAAATTTAAAATCCATTGTTATATAATTATAGATTCAGTACTATTATTGGAGTCTCGGGTGAATGTTGATCAAGAAGTGCTGTATTTTGAAGAGAAAATATTGGAGCATGTCGTGTTGTGCACTGATGTATATAAGGATGTGGGAAAATAATTTGGAATAATTAAAGAATCCATTGTTAAACTTGAACATGAAGAAAATACGCATCCTATAATAATATTCTCACCACTAATGGAAAATACTCTTTTAATCAAACAGTACTGGTAGCATTGCATCTAACATTACCCACTACCCTTACATGTATTTTACACGCTTATTCTAAATTATGGTCTAATTTTACTTTCTTTTGAGGGTCTCAATTCAATGTGTGTACTCATAGAAACATGGAAAATAAACATGTGTAGGGTCATATTGATGGATATCCATTCACAATCCAATTGAGGATAACCCACTATAACTACCAATCTAAGGGTAGTAAAAACCTAGCAACCTCTTAGGTGATTAACTATGACCTACACATTTTTCCATTTTTATTGTATATTTTTTTTCATAACAAATAATTCAATAAATTTCTTATGTTTTTATATTTATATAACTTAGTATTAACATGGATGAATATATGAAACTAACCAAAGGATTCCATATTGAAAATAAATATTGATTGTGTCTTTTGATCTCTTTAGTTTTACTATAATTATTTCTCTAATTCACCTTAATCCGGAATTTGGGATAGTAAAATATTATGTATGTGGGAGGGGGGCTTAAAATAGATTTTAGGAATTATTGTTAATTTTATATAAATTTTTTATGTTTTTATAATATTATTATAATAAATTATGAATTAATTGTTTTTATTTTTAATTTTGGGAGTGTTTTTAGGATTATTGAGCTTAATTGAATAATTTTCACAATTAAAACCATATTGAATATTTGAAAATTCAATAATTTTAATATTTTATAATTCAATTTATTATATAAATCTTTTTTGATTTTTAATTTCCAACTAATTTTTATAATACAGTTTTATTTATTATGATTCTCATGTGCAATATTACAGTAATAAATGAGTATCTTACTCAACATGAAAGGATTCATTTTTTTTATATATTCTACATTTTAAATTTTTTTACAAAATTATTTATTAATGTATTGATAAAAAATTGATGTTTTGTCATTTTCAATGATATTAGTGTTGATTAAATGATTAAATAATGATTGAGGGACCATTTTGAAACCCTTTTTTTATATGTAACTATTATTTTGGTAAGAATTTACATATGAACATTCATAATCCCCTATAATAAATTAAATTCCTTGGTAAGAGGCAAAATTAATTAAAATTTGTCCATATAATGAATAAAATAGAAAATAAATTCAAGATTATTTTAGAACATATATATGGGGAAAAGAGTATTCAATTTTCTCTGATGTCCTAGAAGAAATTATTTTTTCAGAAATATAATTGTGATTTATAATTTTCTACTTTTCTAGGGTTAATATTCCAGAGGGAAAGATAGAGGGTGGACTTTTATACCATTAAAATGATATTCAAATATTTTACAATAAATTTTTATGTTCAAGATTACTCTATTCCTTCAAAAATCGAAATATAGAAAAAAATTACAGATATGAAACCATCCAAAGTGTAATAGGACAATTTTTGGTCAGAGGAAATTAATAATCTTTCTAATTAATATGTTAATTTTTGAATATCCTAATAAAATTAAGTAGTGTTTAATGGTGATATTTTTAAAAGGGTATAGGAAAGAAAAACATTTTTGGTGAAATATGTTTCATGTATTTTACATCGCTTCAATATATAACCTAATTTATTTTTATTTGAATATTTTTAGATTTAAAAGCATCCAAGACTATTAGTTGAGGAAAAACGAAAATAAATGCATTTTTGATATATTAATAACTCTATTAAATTGATATACAAGGAATAAAAAATTATATAGATATCATTCATGTGTCTATGAATAAGAAAAACTCCATATCAATATTATTGAGTGGGAGGGATATATATTTTCCAAGAGGTAGTAAATATTTGAATTGTGGATTAACATTATATCCAAATAAATTTTTTTTTTCATTTTTGGTTTAAGGGAATTGACATCCATTTAAAATGGATGATATTTTATTGTGGGTTTTGGTTTGAGTAGTGTTTCCAAATAAACATTGAGAATGTTTTTGAACCTCAATATAGATGATTGTATGTGAGTGAAATGTTTAAGAGTGGGGGTTTAAAAATATCATATTTTTATAAATTATATTCTCTAATTGAAAATTTTGAATCCAAATATTTTCCATGTTATAGTTAATTTTAATATTGTTAGGTTTTAGGAATATTTTTTAATTTTTTGGGAAAACATTGTTATTTTTTATTTATGATTATATTTACTTCATAAAAATTTGAACATTATAGAAATTGGATTTGTTTTGTATTATTTCATGATTTTTATTATATATTTCATTCCCTGGGACCAATTGTAGAATCCAAACATTGGAGGCTGAAACAATGCATTAAAATAAGACCATATAATCTATTCATAGTTTTGAATACTTTTGATAATTATTCCATATCTCTAAAAGTATGAATACCACGGAGATCATTTTTTAGAGAGGATAGAAAATATATTAATGAATGTTTTCATTTTCTAATTATTATCATGATTTAGAAGATTTCATGGAAATAAATTCATAAGAAACTAGAGAATGTAAATTAAAATTGTATGCAGGTCCATAATATTTTTCCTTAGTATTTCTGACATATCATTATCTCAACATATCTAATTGAGTTAAAAAAAATTTTGATTGAAAATTTAATGCTAACCAATTTCATAGAATACCACCTTTTGATCTTTTTTCATTTAATTGGACAAAAACCCATGAACCATTATAGGATAAAATTGGTGTGAAAATTGGACACCACTCTTGCATATAAATTTAAACCTCCATTTCCATTCATGATTGAAATATATTTTTAGTTTATATGGAGGAATGTTTTTGTTCTAATATTCTTACAAATTTATAACTTATAATATCTTTATCTTGCTCACTCTTTTTGAATTTTTTCGTTTATATTTTGTAACACCCCGAGCTTCCACGATACGCTTCTCATTCAATAATGCAATAGCTTGCATTGTACGCAAGTTCGAGTTCTAACACACCGCAACTAATCAAAATAGCCGTTATGAATAGTAATAACCACTTTTTAAAATTATAGAAATTTTATATTTCAAAATGGACTTCATTTTTGTATTCGTAATATCGAAATTAGCCTATGTTGAATTTTTGGTATTTTTCTGAGAACTTCTAATTTTTTATGAATAGTGAAAAATACATAAAAACAACTTTTTTAATCAAAATAATTTATACAGATAAATTATACTATTTAGTGGTTTTAAGGTATAATTAGAAAATATTTTTACCATTTTATCCAATGGTGGTCATTAGAATTAATTTAACATTGAAATTGGACATAAACAATTGCCAAACTTTTGATATAAATTGTTTCTTAAAAACACGCTATTTGTTGTAACAGCGGGAATTAATTATGAAATTAATTAATACAACTTATATGTTTGGAATTTTGTAAAATAGACATCATTTTTGAATTCGGAATATCAATTATAGCTTAGGGTGAAATTTTGGCCTTATTCTGAAAAACTTCAATTTTTGATGAATAGTGAAACCACTAAGTGGTAGTTAAATAACTGATTTTTCGTTTAAATGAAATATTACAACTTCTGTGATTTGATTTTCAAAAATCCGACATACATGGTTGTCATTAATAAGTAAAATGTGGTTCAATGAGATCAAAATAATTTTTTGGTGAATAGTAACTTTTAAGTTCTTAATCGCGATTAGTGGTAATTAGTGTAGTTTAAGGTATAAATAATACATTAATAATATGAAATGACCTAGACACATGTCCCAACCTCATTGGTTGAGTCATGGCCGACCAAGACAAGCCATGGCCTAACTTGGGGACCCCATGGATCCACTTTTGTTGGGAAATAACATAAATTACTTTTTATTTAATGTTAAAGTGAAAATGACACTAACATAAATTGTTCTACTAAAACAATTTTTAATTGGGGTTATACAAGTCCAAATTTTGATTATAAATAGTCATTGGGAAGCTAAAAAGATTTCCTACATCATAGTATTTGTTTTATAATTTTTAGACATTAAATAAATTAAAGTATTTATGACATAATAATGATGCAGCGATGACATCATTATTTGACGATTTAAATAAAATGAGAAGATAATGCAAAATCCGAGGCTTACACTTGTCCAAAGCCTATTGGATGAAGATATTTCGAAACCTTATCACCTTAGCCTCGAATTATATAGATGTGGGACCTTTAGAATCCGAAAAGCATTTTGAAATAATGTAACATTTCATTACTTTCCAAAAGTGCCCCTCCTCTCCACTTATAAAAGGCCCCCACCTCTCCCACCTTATTCACACCATCAAGCCATTTGGCTCGGCCAACCTCTGCCCAAATACTCTCCCAACATTCCTTCCTTACTCCTAGAAACCTCACTTTGGGCAGAACTCTTCCCAAGGAAGCCTTTAGCTCAAATCAAAAAGAGTTACCCGATTTTGAGGTAATGTCTTTTCTAATGTTGTTTTGTTTTATTTTTCTTCTCCAACCCCCTAAACTCTTTTTATTCATTTCTTTTGTAACAAAACCAGTATCCTCAATATACTAGGATGTTGTTATAAGAAGGATTCGAGCTACACTTACACACACCTACATCTAATGGTTAAAGAACATATGGTTTCTGTGGATGGCGAATTTCTGCCTCACGAAACGATGATTGTTCAACACTCATATAACACCTCCAAAGGTGGCCATTAAGATGTCACTATTTTTATATATGATATATAATATGTTTTTGTTTTACTTATTCTTCTGTATTTCTCATTTATGGCATACTTTATGATTTCCATTATGGGTAAAACGCGATAATTTCATTTTAGGAAGTGCGGACTACCGCCCCCTCAAAGTGATTTGAATCGTTAATGCCATGTGTGGGATGTATAAAGGATGAAGTAAATGGTATTATACACTATATTATACTGGAATTATATTATACATTTATATAATTATGATTTCATTCCATTAAATATGAAATTGAAATGAAAGTAGCGTTCATGCGTACGTACGGCTTACCGTCTCCATGAACGGTGCATTTCATTTCTTACCTCTAAATGTTACGTAATATTATAAATGAATGTATATACTGTATATATATGATATATATGATATCTACATCATTAATATAATTCTGGATATAATGGATATTTCACCACATGAACAACTTATAATTATAAGAAGTTTATTGTTGACTCATGTACCAAAGATCGACAAAACGACCGTTATTAACTTAAATAATTACATAATGTTCATAACATTGTAATAAGTGATATAAAAAGGATAATGAAATTGAAAATGGTTCTTAATAAGGTAGATATTAACTCTAGTTTATTATTCAGGAGGTTAAAGAACGGTTGAGTCAAGTCGGACACAAGGTAAGGGAACTTCTTAACCCAACTTCCATTCTTTGGGTTAATCTCCTACTTTCAAATTATGTCATGATATTATTATGTCCTATCTTGTATTTTTACATTATTTATGTGTACCTATAGTGAATACACATAATAGATATATTTTATTTAAAAATTATCTTTTAAAGTACTTCGTCTCAATCTCCTTTCATTGAGGCATATTTGGTTTTATACACAAATTTCTTTTATACGGTGTATAAACCCCTTTGACTTTTACGGTTATTCAAAAGGAATCTTTTTATACAAAGCGTTTTGCTAAACGACAAAAGGGAATGTTTTTCTTTCCGTACTTATGCGGCGACAACGACTTCTCCGCCGCCGTGACCATTATTTGAGTTTCGGCTTCCTCTACAAGCCATCATTTTTTTAACGAAAAATAAATACAAAGTTTTAACTTTCTTTTATTTTGGTATTGAAAATGGTTTTGAAAGTGTTTTTATTATATCAATGTGTTGTATTGATATCTTGTGATTGAAATGTGGAAATGTTATGTTTACATTATGCATGTTTTATGTGATACAATTATGTTATGGTTTATGATATGTTTAAACCTATTCATATGAGGAATGTATTGGACTTAATATGTGACGGGTGGAGCCCGCTATAGCTCCTCGATGCATCGGTAGGTCTCATGAGACAACTAGACGTGGAATTGGCCGAGGCCCTTTTCCAATTTGATTTATGGTTTTGGCCGAGGCCTTAATCATTTTAGATGTCTTGGCCGAGGCCTTGACAAAATGTTTCAGAATGTCCGGCATTATACATTCCATCATTATGAAAGTGGTTATTGATATTGCATGTGATTATTCGACCAGTAGAATATCCATGTGAAGAAGTAAATGGCATTATCTCATTTTACTTTTGCCATATTATGTTGAAGTTCATGTTTAAAAGGCTTTTGTTTTAGTTATACATTGCCTTAAATGTTAATGTTTATTTATGAAAGCTTCCGCATTATTGTTATCCTTACTGAGCATCTGAGCTCACCCCTTTCAATGTTTTAATATTTTCCAGGATGTGAAGAAGTATTTTATGAATGACCTGCAGGGATAGTCGGAAGAGGATATGAGTGTGGACTATGGAGACTTTGTTATTGTAGTTTTTCACTTTTTGATGTAATGAAAGACTTATGAATGTATCTAGTGTTTCCAAGGCTACTAAACTAATCGGTCTTTCGAGACTTGATCCTTTGTGATCATGCCAATGTTACGAAGTAATGCACCGACTCTGGGTAGCTGGGGTCGGGGCGTTACAGTTGGTATCAGAGGCAGTTTAGTACTAACCTTGGAAGCTAGATTTAGATAAACTCTGATTAGAGCACATAGCCCAAAGATATACTTTGAGGATTAGTATAGAAGAACTTCCTAGAATTTTGGTATTATAGAGATGTTATGAGTTTTCCGAGCAATACATCCCTATCTGGATACGATCAGGTAGAGGCGGCTCTGGCACAGATGTACCTAGGGGTAAAACCCGAAAACACTGCTTTGAGCTAGACTCGAACGGGAACTGGTGCACGACAATGGGCCTTGCTGCACTCTTGGTTACGACACTCCCGGGGGATATGCTTAAGATAATTCTCATTTTCTTTACAAACCACTATGAACGGTTATGAGTATATACTTTCTCAAATAAAACCTTTTTATGATTATGGATTATATCCATAAATAGTTCAATTTATGTTAAGTATTATACAAGTATGGAATTATGTATTTTGATTCATAAACTAATCTGGTTTATGCCATTGTTTAGAAATGGCGCCTAGTAGAAGGAATGGAAACTGTATCAATGCACGAACTCCGTGTAGGGATTGCCCTCCTGCTCAAGATAATTATTGTGGACCTGGAGAGACAACTGGTGCTGATCAACTTATTACCATACTGGGACAACTCACGCAGGTTATGAATAACAACCTTACTCGTATGGAGCACCCTGATCCGCAACGTGGAGGATCAATGCTAGACCGTTTCATGAGGCAACAAACGCCAACCTTCAATGGGAGTACAAATCCTACAGTAGCTGAGCAATGGATAAATTCCTTAGAGAAAATATTCCATGCCTTGGGGAGTAGTGAAAGGGAGAAGGTTGTCATGGCAGTTTACCGCCTCACTGGAGATGTCGATCAATGGTGGTCACTAATTCAAAACACAAAGGAAGATGATGAATTAACAAACATGGAATGGCAGGAGTTCAAAGAACTGTTCTTAGAAAAATACTTACCTCGAGACCATCGAGCGGATATGGAAAGGCAATTTTTGAGTCTGATACAAAAGGAGGATGAGAATGTCGCAAAGTATGAGGCTAACTTTACAAGGTTAGCGAGGCATGCTGCAGATTATATACGTAACCCAAGAAGTAAGATTGATCGTTTCTTTGATGGGTTAAAACCATTTCTCCGTCGAGCTCTAGTGTCACAATCTTTCTCAACATACGAAGATATAGTCTCATGTGCTATCAAGACAGAAAAGGAATTCTCTAAGTCTTATGACAACAAAGTAAAGCAAGAGAAGAAGAGAACGGTGGAACAAGAGACAGATAAAGGGAAAAAGGGAAAGAAGGATTTTCCATTATGTGATAATTGTGGGAAGAATCACCCTGGTACTTGCCTAAAAGGAATGGGAGTCTGTTATAAATGTGGAGAAAAAGGTCACCAGGCACGTGATTGCAAGGGAAAGAAAGAGGCTGTCAAAGTTGAATGCTACAATTGTAGAGAAATGGGTCATTATGCAAATGAATGTCCTAAGCGTCAAGGAAACTTACCTCAGAAAAGGACAAGGGATAAAGGACAATCTTATGTTATTACTACAGTTGAAGCAGAATAACTAATGTATTGGTGCTTTTGGACTCATGGATTATATTCTGGTTTTTAGAATAATGTGATATATATATAAGGATTGTACTGCAGTACTTGTTGATTTCAGTAAGGTTTTAATATGATTAAGGTAATCATATTTTTAGTATGTGACAATAAGAGAAACTTTTCTTTGTTTGGGGAATCTGATGTTACCATTGATTTTGGAATTAAGAGACCTTTTAGAGAAAGTTTGGACAGAGGTATTTTGGATAACTATAAATGTTGGGATGGATTAAGTTGAACTTTGAATAGTATTGTTTAAGGTTAAAACTTTTCTGAAGATTATTTCTGGAATACTATAATACTATATTTTTAGAAAAAGGACAACCTGCAGGGTGGGGAATAACCCGTCGCGTCGGACACAGCTGCAGGAATCGAACCCACAACCATAGTGCGACAAGCCTTTATTTCCTACCACTAGCCTACAGGAAGTCCCTGGTTATTACAAAATCGTTTTACTAATCTAAATGGTATGTGTTAACATTTGGAACCTTATACAATTAGGATAAATAGAATATTTTTGAGTTCTGTTACCATTTGGAGTAAAAGTTGGGTTTGTGGTAAAAATTTATTAACGAATGAAAGTATACATAACAAGTATGTATATTCCCCTACGTTCTTAGTAAATCTCATAAATAAATTCCTCAACATTATAAAAGGTAACTTAAAACAAAAATGTTGTCGGTTAACTTTTCCAACTGGGGATTCAATGACCGTTTAACCAATCACAAGTTTGTGATTTTCTTGTGGTTAAACATTCTCCTAATCCTGTTTTCTATAACTCTCCATCAGACCTTGATGGTTTGTTTCTCCTCCATATCCATATTTTCATAGAATCCTAGAATGGGCTATATCGGGTGACCTTTGTACTTATCCTGCTTTCTTTTAATGTTATATATTTATTAACCTTATTTCCGATGTGGGTTTTCCACAAAGGTATTTTCTATTTTCAGCCTTTTATTATCAAAGAAAAATTTCAAATTGCGAGGACGCAATTTATTGAAGGAGGGGAGAATGTAACACCCCGAGCTTCCACGATACGCTTCTCATTCAATAATGCAATAGCTTGCATTGTACGCAAGTTCGAGTTCTAACACACCGCAACTAATCAAAATAGCCGTTATGAATAGTAATAACCACCTTTTAAAATTATAGAAATTTTATATTTTAAAATGGACTTCATTTTTGTATTCGTAATATCGAAATTAGCCTATGTTGAATTTTTGGTATTTTTCTGAGAACTTCTAATTTTTTATGAATAGTGAAAAATACATAAAAACAACTTTTTTAATCAAAATAATTTATACAGATAAATTATACTATTTAGTGGTTTTAAGGTATAATTAGAAAATATTTTTACCATTTTATCCAATGGTGGTCATTAGAATTAATTTAACATTGAAATTGGACATAAACAATTGCCAAACTTTTGATATAAATTGTTTCTTAAAAACACGCTATTTGTTGTAACAGCGGGAATTAATTATGAAATTAATTAATACAACTTATATGTTTGGAATTTTGTAAAATAGACATCATTTTTGAATTCGGAATATCAATTATAGCTTAGGGTGAAATTTTGGCCTTATTCTGAAAAACTTCAATTTTTGATGAATAGTGAAACCACTAAGTGGTAGTTAAATAACTGATTTTTCGTTTAAATGAAATATTACAACTTCTGTGATTTGATTTTCAAAAATCCGACATACATGGTTGTCATTAAGAAGTAAAATGTGGTTCAATGAGATCAAAATAATTTTTTGGTGAATAGTAACTTTTAAGTTCTTAATCGCGATTAGTGGTAATTAGTGTAGTTTAAGGTATAAATAATACATTAATAATATGAAATGACCTAGACACATGTCCCAACCTCATTGGTTGAGTCATGGCCGACCAAGACAAGCCATGGCCTAACTTGGGGACCCCATGGATCCACTTTTGTTGGGAAATAACATAAATTACTTTTTATTTAATGTTAAAGTGAAAATGACACTAACATAAATTGTTCTACTAAAACAATTTTTAATTGGGGTTATACAAGTCCAAATTTTGATTATAAATAGTCATTGGAAAGCTAAAAAGATTTCCTACATCATAGTATTTGTTTTATAATTTTTAGACATTAAATAAATTAAAGTATTTATGACATAATAATGATGCAGCGATGACATCATTATTTGACGATTTAAATAAAATGAGAAGATAATGCAAAATCCGAGGCTTACACTTGTCCAAAGCCTATTGGATGAAGATATTTCGAAACCTTATCACCTTAGCCTCGAATTATATAGATGTGGGACCTTTAGAATCCGAAAAGCATTTTGAAATAATGTAACATTTCATTACTTTCCAAAAGTGCCCCTCCTCTCCACTTATAAAAGGCCCCCACCTCTCCCACCTTATTCACACCATCAAGCCATTTGGCTCGGCCAACCTCTGCCCAAATACTCTCCCAACATTCCTTCCTTACTCCTAGAAACCTCACTTTGGGCAGAACTCTTCCCAAGGAAGCCTTTAGCTCAAATCAAAAAGAGTTACCCGATTTTGAGGTAATGTCTTTTCTAATGTTGTTTTGTTTTATTTTTCTTCTCCAACCCCCTAAACTCTTTTTATTCATTTCTTTTGTAACAAAACCAGTATCCTCAATATACTAGGATGTTGTTATAAGAATGATTCGAGCTACACTTACACACACCTACATCTAATGGTTAAAGAACATATGGTTTCTGTGGATGGCGAATTTCTGCCTCACGAAACGATGATTGTTCAACACTCATATAACACCTCCAAAGGTGGCCATTAAGATGTCACTATTTTTATATATGATATATAATATGTTTTTGTTTTACTTATGCTTCTGTATTTCTCATTTATGGCATACTTTATGATTTCCATTATGGGTAAAACGCGATAATTTCATTTTAGGAAGTGCGGACTACCGCCCCCTCAAAGTGATTTGAATCGTTAATGCCATGTGTGGGATGTATAAAGGATGGAGTAAATGGTATTATACACTATATTATACTGGAATTATATTATACATTTATATAATTATGATTTCATTCCATTAAATATGAAATTGAAATGAAAGTAGCGTTCATGCGTACGTACGGCTTACCGTCTCCATGAACGGTGCATTTCATTTCTTACCTCTAAATGTTACGTAATATTATAAATGAATGTATATACTGTATATATATGATATATATGATATCTACATCATTAATATAATTCTGGATATAATGGATATTTCACCACATGAACAACTTATAATTATAAGAAGTTTATTGTTGACTCATGTACCAAAGATCGACAAAACGACCGTTATTAACTTAAATAATTACATAATGTTCATAACATTGTAATAAGTGATATAAAAAGGATAATGAAATTGAAAATGGTTCTTAATAATGTAGATATTAACTCTAGTTTATTATTCAGGAGGTTAAAGAACGGTTGAGTCAAGTCGGACACAAGGTAAGGGAACTTCTTAACCCAACTTCCATTCTTTGGGTTAATCTCCTACTTTCAAATTATGTCATGATATTATTATGTCCTATCTTGTATTTTTACATTATTTATGTGTACCTATAGTGAATACACATAATAGATATATTTTATTTAAAAATTATCTTTTAAAGTACTTCGTCTCAATCTCCTTTCATTGAGGCATATTTGGTTTTATACACAAATTTCTTTTATACGGTGTATAAACCCCTTTGACTTTTACGGTTATTCAAAAGGAATCTTTTTATACAAAGCGTTTTGCTAAACGACAAAAGGGAATGTTTTTCTTTCCGTACTTATGCGGCGACAACGACTTCTCCGCCGCCGTGACCATTATTTGAGTTTCGGCTTCCTCTACAAGCCATCATTTTTTTAACGAAAAATAAATACAAAGTTTTAACTTTCTTTTATTTTGGTATTGAAAATGGTTTTGAAAGTGTTTTTATTATATCAATGTGTTGTATTGATATCTTGTGATTGAAATGTGGAAATGTTATGTTTACATTATGCATGTTTTATGTGATACAATTATGTTATGGTTTATGATATGTTTAAACCTATTCATATGAGGAATGTATTGGACTTAATATGTGACGGGTGGAGCCCGCTATAGCTCCTCGATGCATCGGTAGGTCTCATGAGACAACTAGACGTGGAATTGGCCGAGGCCCTTTTCCAATTTGATTTATGGTTTTGGCCGAGGCCTTAATCATTTTAGATGTCTTGGCCGAGGCCTTGACAAAATGTTTCAGAATGTCCGGCATTATACATTCCATCATTATGAAAGTGGTTATTGATATTGCATGTGATTATTCGACCAGTAGAATATCCATGTGAAGAAGTAAATGGCATTATCTCATTTTACTTTTGCCATATTATGTTGAAGTTCATGTTTAAAAGGCTTTTGTTTTAGTTATACATTGCCTTAAATGTTAATGTTTATTTATGAAAGCTTCCGCATTATTGTTATCCTTACTGAGCATCTGAGCTCACCCCTTTCAATGTTTTAATATTTTCCAGGATGTGAAGAAGTATTTTATGAATGACCTGCAGGGATAGTCGGAAGAGGATATGAGTGTGGACTATGGAGACTTTGTTATTGTAGTTTTTCACTTTTTGATGTAATGAAAGACTTATGAATGTATCTAGTGTTTCCAAGGCTACTAAACTAATCGGTCTTTCGAGACTTGATCCTTTGTGATCATGCCAATGTTACGAAGTAATGCACCGACTCTGGGTAGCTGGGGTCGGGGCGTTACATATTTCCCTTATTTTTCTTATTTCTTCTCTATGATCATGGAGAGCTAACCATAGTTGTTGTTTTATATGGAAAATGATGTTTTAGGTATCTTACACTGTATTGATTTCTATTATTTAAATCTATTGTTTAAATAATAATTAAAATTATTATAGTTTGTGGTCACCCATTTGTTAATGTTACTTACTTCTTCCTCTTGTTCATATTTTATATTCAATTTCATCATTTTAATAATATATATGGTGGATTAGTATTGTGTTAGGTATGTGGTGTGAATAGTTATCATAGCCAATGTTTTTTAGAGATTATACTACATGAAAGGGTATCATTGTAGTATTATTATTATTAGAATAAGATTGTATTGAGTGAAATATCATTATCTCAACATTTAATTGAATATTGATAGTTATATTTTTCAAGGATAAAAATAAAATTACTAAAATCTTATGAGAATAATAGTTTTCATTCATATAATATATTTTTATGAGATTATAATTTTATTGGAATATATATTTTTTACTTTCATATATTTTTTTTTCAAAAAACCACACTATTATACATATAATATATATTTAGTTTTGTATTATAGAATATAATAATGATAACAAATAATTATTATTTTTCTTTCTATAAGAGGGTCATGATAAAAAAAAATTTATTCAACATAGTGTTTCACTATAGGTATCACTGATTTTATTTCTAAAGAGGTGAGATTAAAGTCTCTATATTTATATTAATTATCAAGAAAATGTACTGAATATCATGAATGTGTACCTATTCCCTAATACTGATGATTTTTTTTATAGAATCAAGGGTCCAAAAATGTTTTCAATGATTAATGTGAGATTGGAATACCATAATCTAAGGGTAATATAAGAGGATATTCCTCAGACCACCTTTCAAAAAAACAATGCGAATTTAGAGTACATTATCATGTTCATCACCCTTATTAATGCCAATTTTTTCATTCCCTTGTTGAAATTGATATTCCATCAATATTTTGACACATTTTTTGGAGTTTGTTGACGAAATTGTGGTTCATTCCCCAATGAATGAGAATCACAAGGTCAATGTAGATATATTTTTTGTCACTGTGAAACAATATATACAATATTACATGTTTTTTAAAATACAAATTTTTGGTACAAGAAGTGAAATTTTTGGGTCATGTGTCATCATAAAAGGTAATTTTCCTGGGACTTGTGAATATCAAAGAAGAAATATTTTGGGATGGTTCTGGTAAGGTTTTCAAGAACTCAATATTTCTTGCTATATCTGGATAATATAGGTAGATTGTAAAAATTTATCCATGTTATAATCACTCATACCAAAATTTGTTTTCAATTGGTTGAGATTTGATTGGGATGTGAAATTCTAGAGATTTTTTAAATTAGTAAAGTCTTGATTGATGAAATATTCTATTTTGATTATTTTGGATCTATGAATGATATAGGATGTAATTAATAATTATTCAAATATGGGTTAGTGTGTGATTGGATGTTGTTTTTTCATATTATTGTCAATTACTCTATCTAATTACACCATCATAGGAAGTACTACCCCACCCAAAACCTTGAATTAAAATCAGTGATTAATTATTTAAAAAGAATGAACCATTACCACATTAAATAGAATATAACTACCTTTAGAATCCATAAATGATTAAATTATATCTTATCCATGGAGGATTTTGAATCTTGGGCAATGAAAATGGGTCTATTATCTAAAAAATATTATTTTTATGTAACATATACTTCTATAAAATGGAATTATGTGGATGATAAATTGAACTAAAAGATATATAATCAAGTGGGAATGAATCAGTAGATGATGGGTATTTTATGAGATTATTACAATAGTTATATCTAGAAGTGAAATTTGGGGATGATTTGGAGTTCTTGGATAGTGTATTGGTTACACAATTCTAGGGTGATTAGATTCATCTTAAGTAGGAAACCAAACCATATTGTCATTATATAGTCGGATATATTAATAACGGGGGGGGGGACCTCGTGTGATTTGTATTGGTCTACTAATTATTAATTTTTTTTTGAAATAGTTTAATGGTTTTATTTGTTTTGGGGAAGTAGGTAATACACTGTTGGAAACATTATAGTTGGGCAATGAACCCTATGAATAACAAGATTTTTTATAATCCCAAATACATGTATTGTTGTACTCAGAAAAAGTAAAAAATTAACAACATAATATACCGATGCCATACCCATAAGAGAATAATAGATTACCACCAAAATACAACTAGATTGCAATAACCTCTTATCATTCTATTAAGGATGTAAGATGATATTACCTTCAATTTCTTGATTGGATTGCCTCAATCTTCTATTGGGAAAATATTATATAGTATATTATCAACTGTTTAATGATATAATCCAATTTATTTCCAATTATTTATTTGACTATAGTGGAGGATCCTATAGGTATTTATATGGAAGAGAATATAAATTCTCAAAGTGTTCCATCATCTATTGTTTTTCAAAAAGATATTTACATTAATATATATTTTGAAAACTTTCATCATGAAATGATGTGTTATTGGATAAAAATAAGTATTACCTATCATTTAAATATGGGTGATTTGATTAAGTAGATTATTTATATACATTTTTATCTGCTTTTGATTGTGTGTATTTTTTTGTGGATCATTAAAAATCATTTATCAATGTATAAGTGTTTTCAAAAAAAAATCAATAAAAGATAAAAATGGTTATCATAAAAGACAAAAATGGGTTACCATTATATTCCCTCGTTTTCAATTATAATTGAGAGATAATCCATTATTGGGGATAAGAATCATTTTGGAGTGGATGAGTAAGGTTTAGTTGACTCAAAATATATTGGGAACTATTAAAATTAAAAAAAAATATTATGCCAACCATGTTCTCCATCCATTAGATATTTGTGGGTTATTGGGGTTTTCTATAGAGTTTATTCCTTATTGGGTCTTCATCAATGTGGACAATAGGGTATGTTTTTTTGGCTATGTTGTTCCATTTGAGAATATTGATCATCTCAATAAATCAGAATAATTGCTTGCCTTTCTATCCCATGCCACATATATCCACGAAATGTTTCGTATATACAAATTGAAAAGGTACAATACTAACCCATCTAACAAGATAGGGCGGGAGGATTTGGATTTTGAGTCTAACCTAATGGTGGATGAGAAACCTCTTCATATCATTGATCATTAAAAAATATTTTTGTGGGGGGAAAATATGTCCCTAGAATGTGTGTCATATAGAAGTTTTGGAGTGATATACCTGAACTATAAGAATGTGATTCATTGATGTTAGAGTAACGAAATAACCTTGTGTCTAATGAGTAGCTCTATGAACATTATGGGGGAACAAATTGGTATTGTGAGATGAATTATGACACCCATGGAATCATCTTCAGTAGTGGAATTTTATTTCCAATTTTATATAACTATTTCACTAACAATAGTGTTTTAATATTTTTTTAGTTTATAAATTTTAAACAATTACAATCCATTCAGTTTCTTATAGGAATCATGGAATGATAGGTACATATTTTCCACTATGGTTATTCGAGACCTATATTTCTGGATATTTAGTAACAACATTGCATATATTATTGATGATATGATGTTTATTATGGAGATACATTTTTTTCAATCTCCCTTTATGTAAAATTTTACTATTACATAAGGTTTTCACATTGAATAAATTTTGGAATTTTATAACTCACCATCATTATAGTGTCATTAGATAGAGTACAATGAGGAGGATTGATGACATTCCAGAGTTGATAAAATCTCATGATCCCTAGTTTAACCTGATAGGGGTGCATCATTCCATGGGTTAGAAATAACATTACATTAGGTTTATAGTATGGGGTTTCACAACATGATCAATATGGCCACAAAATTAGGAGTCATTATATTGATTTTTAGTTTGATATTTTAAATTTCTACTCTGATTAGGATTTTTCCTAATTTCTCTTCCCTTTCCCCATTCAAAAAACCTACGACCCCATATCAAAAACTAAATTGTTAATATAGGCCCCCATATATATTCTTCTTTATTTTTAGTGAAATAGATCAAAGTAAGACTTTATTTATTATGTAATTTTTCTTATTTCAACTTCTATTATCTCATTACTAATTTTTTATCCTATTTAAGTGCCCAATATAACCATAGAGTTCAAGTAAAAGAATAGGGTTGGTTTAAAAATTATGACCCTTTGATTTTTTTGGTTTCTAAGGATCCCTCTTTCCCAATTATATTTTTATCTAATGAAGGAAGTGAGTTTACATCATGTTTTAGATATGTGTAACTATATAATCAAAATTTACATCGGATTGTATTTTGTGAAAGAGTTTTATCTTAGTTTATTCATCATATTATGCATTAATGAAGTTATTGAGGACCTCTTTAGGATTATATATTTTATTCTATGATATCTATTGGATAAATTAGTGGTTCTACTTAGTTATTCAATTTTTTAATTAGGATTTTGATTATAAGTGGGTTTTATGGAGTTTTTCAAATAAAATTTCTTAGATAACGTTATTTCGGTGATTTGTTGTATTTTAACTTATGCTACGTTTTTTATGTATTTTTTATGTTGTTTATGTTTTAATATTTTCATGATGTGTTTTACATGGGAAACTGTGGGTAGGTGTCTGGGTAACCCCAATTAGTATTTCTATAACCTAATTTCTGTACTATTGGTGGGTAGTTTTAGGGAAGACTAATAGTATCACTTGATGTGGGTTTTCACTCACATTCACATAGACCAGTTAATTTTTCAAGGATTAATTCATAGTGGCTGTTTAATAATTTTTCATTGTGTCTAAATCACAGATTTTGGGGGAGGTTATTTTTGGATATATATTGTTTATTTATGTTCCACATGAAAATTTATATATATTAGTGATTAAAATACCATGTTTCACTTGGATAAATTTTACATTTTCTATATTCATGATTAATTTAGAAAATGTTTTGAATTTATAATATATAAGAATTTATGAAATATATTTTTTTTATTTTAAAAAAAATTGTAAATGATTTTTTTCAAAAAAAAAATATTATATTGAATTGAAGAATATATTATATTGATTCCTTATTATATCCTCACAGACATTTCCTCACACCTTACATATGTGTTGGGGGTGTACATAGACTTTATTATGATTAATATAGGAAGAGTGAAAGGTATTTCATATTAAAGTGGTACCCCATAACATATTCATCAGGCTTCTTTGTATGGGATTCGTGGGCACCATAGCTCGCATAGAGTTGGATATGTTCGAGTGTTTTATTGGTCCTATGATATTATCCTTAAGACTACATAATTTTTAATGAATGGATGTGGTTTGAATAAATAATGTTATAATCTTAATCTGGAATCATGTTTTGGTTTACATGAATTAGAGGGTGCAATATTTCCCACTTGATTATTTTTTATATAGAGATCTCCTACATAGTTCATGGTGGTTTGAACCACATTTCAAACCTTATGGTTACCTGGTTTAAATGACTTGGTCAGAAAAAATAGGTTAGTTAATTACAAGAATATTTTGAGTTTTCCTCTATATGGGATTTTATTGTGCATTTAACTACACTATTGGGGGGGAGGGGTAAGGTGTTTATAGTAGATGATATTATTTTGCTCATATAGGTGATGATGGGGGAGTGGTAATGATATTTATAATATACATAAGGATGGTAACCAATATATGTATACCAGTTTCATGGAATCTGTCCTCCATACAATTAGTTGAATTAGTTAGCCCATTTTAATATGGATTATTGGTCCTCTAAATATATAGTTAGAAACCATTTTATGATAATGCATACACTACATGGTGACGTGGGTGTCCTCTTTAGGGGTTTCTACCCGCTAGAATGATATATATACATTTTTAGTGGTTTGAATCACGCACTAAAATTTTAGAAAGGTTATGTGGAAATGATAAATTTTATAATGGAAAGGTCGATGGATAGTTCTGGTTTCATGAGTCTTGTATCATGAATAAGAATGCGTGTATACCTTCATGTTCTGATTTAAAATTGGCATGGTGACTTCAGTCTTCATGAGACATCAAATATTCTATTTATACCTGGTTTCTTGTTAGATATGATCTTATATGGAGAATATTTATGAAAATGGTATAGTTCAACCAAATCACAATTATTTTCACCTTTTATTATTCATGGTTTTTCACTTTCATATTTCCACCAGTCCAGTGTTTTTTTAAACATACTATTCTATCATTAATTTATATTTTTAGATTGTCTGAAGGAATTTTCTTATACTCACCCATGTTTGAGTCATGAAATCATATGTTATTTCATTGTGAAAACATTTCATTGTTTGATGATGACTTTGGTATTCATGGAGCTATCATAGTTGGTATAGATGGGGTATAGTGCTGTTAAATGGTACATGGAATAGATAGTTTTTTGGTGTTTTTTGAGGATATTTTATAAAATTAATTTGTTTAACCCATCACATTTCAATAATTTTATGTGATATTATCTATTATATATTTACCTTTTTCTTTTTATCTTTTATGGTGCAGTTCGTGCCATATTTTCACTCATACATGGATTATTATACTATTTAGGTGTTCATATGTAAATATGATAAACGTTTTTTATATACATTATGTATTGAAGAAGATTTCTTTGTTAAAATTAGATATAGTTAAATCCTTCCCAAAACATTTATTCCTTCTTAGTACTACTCAAAAACTCATGGCCTACTTATGGTGGTATTGGGATGGAACACAATGCCTTCTATAAGCCATTATGGTTCCCCTATGTATCGAGTGATGTAAGAATGGTATTAGAGTATTTTGAGTAATAAGGAAAAATTCCTTATTTAGTTACCATATATGTATTGGTTTGAGATTTTGGATTAATATTTCTAATTGAATAACTAGTTTTACTATCAATATAAGAACCCAAAATAAGTGTGGTTTTAAAAATATGCTTCTTAAAAAAAATATAATAATTTTTTAGTTTACCTAAAACTCTATGGAATCATTTGTAAGAAATATATATGTTGGAAAATACATAATAAAATGGTTATATGTAATGATTCTAGTTAATTATAGGTTATATTCAAATATATAATATAATAGCCTTGGATTTAGGATGTCTAATCAATGATTTTATATATAGATATAAAGTAATATATCTAAGGAAGGTTAATGAATCACACATGATGAAATTTTATCATATCACATTAGATTATTTGAGTGATGATTCCTTGATTCAGAGACTTATTGTATCAGTTCCCCTGAGTAAATAGAAGTACCTCCACTATTTTCACTAGGTTTATAATTCCTTGTTAAAACGATAGTAGTTCCTAGTGATATGATAAATATTACCATTAAACTAATTATACTATAATAATTATTGGGAGAGGAACCACATGGGCTTCTGAGATAATCTTGAGTCTTTCATAGTTATGTATTGGATATATTATGGGAATAAAAATTCATTAATATTTTGGACACCCATTTACTGGATTGTGGATATTGAACAAAATTTTAACTTCATAGAAAAATTATGCATTGATAATGGTTTATCTAAACTCATAATGGTATATATCTATCATTTTTATAGTTTGTACATTTTTAAGTGGTTTTATCTCGTTATTTTTGAGTTAGGTTGTTTTTTAATGATATCAAACAACTTAATAGTATCATGACATTTACAAAGACTGTGTCGAGGTTTATCTATGAATCACTCGTTGATCATGATTTAGAAAGGTTGTTTTTCAAGGTTTGGAGTTTGATCGATTCCTCTTGTGTGAGATTTGATGTGTTATTATGCTTTTCCACACCCCCCAAATATTATAATGATCGAGTTGTAGTTTTCGATGTTGTTAGTTTTTTATTAAAAGGGTACTTTGTATTGGAGTAGGACATCCTTTTCTCCGAAAGATCTAGAGTTTTACCATGGAAGGATCTCTATTTTAAATATATCCTTGAGATCAAATGCATTCTTACAATAGGATTTGTATCATTTAAGGATCTAGTGATGATATGACACTCAATGGTGTATAATTATTTATAAATGTTGGAATCATTGGACTATATTTCTCATTTTATATATGTATGCTTCATCATGTGATCAGTGTTGCCCTCTAGGTTGGAAAAATTACACATCTATAATGGCTTTGACACGTCAGTACCCAACACAATTCATTGTGTGATTTGTGTTCTCTTCATTAATACACAAACACATCAATTCTAGTGTGTGAAATTTTTTTCATACTATGTTACTAAGGAGTAATATATTCTTGTGTAAATTCTAGATATACATATTCAGATTCAGAATCTAAGTATGTTTATTATCCCCTTGCTTATGGTTATGAAAAGTGTGTGATTTATCTCAAGTAAGAGAGATATTCTGTGGGATTCTCTCATGTAAGGATGTGACCCTCATTCACAAACCGTAATATGAATTGAATGGTTCATCGTATAATTTTTCATGGCTTACATTGTTGGGAAATAATCTTCCACGTCATATAAAGTAATTTACTATTCTAGTTTTATATTTATATATTTTTTTATATTCACTATATTTCATAATTTCCATGTTCATATAATTTATTTAAAAATATTATATATATAATATTGTATCATATTTTACCATATTCTTTTATATTGTAGTTTATTTTTGTATTTTTATAAAAAATTAACATTCAAAACACTACTTAGTTTCTTCATCATCATAATTAAATTTAAAATTAAATTTATATGTTCTAAAATCAATATATAAAATATTAATTTGTAAATATGAATATCTAAATCATTAAATTATAAATATTTAATCAATTATTAAATTAAAAACATTTATTTCCTATAGTAAACATTTAATATATATTATTTTATTTCATTTTTTCATGTAAAATTATAAAAAATATATAGGAATAAATGAAAAATATAAAATACCAATTAAAATATAAGGATAAAAAATTCTCCTCATTTATGAAATGTTGTCCTCAAAATTTTCACTTGGTTGTAAGTATTTGGGGATGGTTTCCCTCGATATATTTTTAATGTCCTTAATTTTCTTATTTAGTTATATAATCTATCCAAAAACATTACATAAATTAAATAAATTAATTCCTAATAAATTATCTATAAAATACTTATTTCAAAATTTTGTTTCCTTATATGTGATATTATTCTGAAACTTTACTATTTCAAGGCTCAATATATGAGATAGATTTAGTATATATATTTGTAGTTTTGAAACATGCTAATAAATATATACATGATACAATTTTATAGGTAAGTATTCTCAATGATAAAATATTAAAACATTCCCTATTATATAAATGTAATGAATAAATATAGGGGTTAATATTTATAACCTAAGTGTTTCACATCTACTTATTGAGTTATTTTATTTAAAACACAACAACCTTCATTAAATTATGTATCCTTTAATTGATTACTATGATAATTTGGTTCTATATTTTGAGTCACAATTATATAAAATTGAAACAATTACACCTTATCAACCATCTTCTCCACCAATTTCGGTCATAATAATAAACCCTCCCCAATATTATCCAAATGAGATATAGTGAAACATTATTTTTAAGAAAACTATTTATAATTGTATATATATATATATAATTGGATGAAAATTAGTGACATTTATAATCAATATATCTACTTTTAAAATAATATTAAACTTATTTCAAGAATACTAAATTCCTCTAACATCCCACATTGTAGAAATTATATTTTCTCTAATAAACCATTATAAAATTATCAAATATCCATTATTTTTATTACATGTTGATTATTTCATTATCAATAGAAAATAATCGGTGGGTTCTATCTTCAAAATTTGAAATCTATTTTTATTAAACTGATTGACCCATTGATCACACTCAAGAAAGTATAGAGATAATATTTTTATATCCTCTCAAATTAATGTATCTTTTCTATTTTTTGGTTTTCATAAATGATGATGTTTTATAAAATTGTATTATTTTATTAATTCTTACCACATCATTTTCATCATACTCAAATTGAGTTGATTGAATATATGTCTAAAATATTTAAACATTCTATCTCTCGATCAATATATATATATATATCATATTTATTGGTATTTATATAATTCATCATTTTTTTAAAGTATTGATGAAAAATTAACTCCATATACTGTATAATTTTTTTCATTTGGATTTAATTCCCTGATGAATAGGCCATAACCCATTCATGTATCAATAAAAGAAAAACAAAAACATTTCTTATCAAATTATGGTAAAAAACATTCCACTTTTATGATATTGGAGTTTATACTAAAACCTTATACAAAAGTTATATTCAATTATTTATTTCATTACAATGTGAAAGATTAGATATACTCTTGTCTGAGTTAAAATATATATTGAACTTGATAACCAAGTATATAATTTTCATATGCATTGATAATAACCATATATACCACAAAATTATGATTTATAATTCTGTTAGTTAGTATTATTAATGTTCCAACACATTTAGGGTTTTGGGGTTTAGTGTTATTCAATATATTGTTAAAATAATCCAAATCCGAAATTCATATATCATAAATTTTAGTCATGAATTTATTTTATTTAATGAATGAATTATGATTATTCAATAACCCTAATGAAATTTTTTTAAAATCATCATGACCATAAATCATTCGAAACATAATCTTATTAATATATTTACTTTATACCTTCAACAGGTGATACCATGGTCTAAGATGAGTCATTGAAAAATAATATTAACCATAGGACTTGATAAATAAGTTAATAATATGAGGAAAATGATACCTATTATTAAATATAATTTTATCAAGTAAACTATAATAAATAAAACCTCATAGGTAACAATGTAAGGTAAAATATGGTCACCCTAAGGGGATTCTTTTTGACAAATGTAACCCTTTTTATGAAGCACATGTAATTACATTTTATATCACTATATGCCAACTATATCCATTTTTGAGTTTTCTAGATATTTTCCTTGTAATAATAACCATTTAAATACAAAATTAAACCACTTGATTATATCTTTCTCAGAAAAATGTTAATTAAATATATCTAAATATTAATTTTACACTAGAACATCATTCTATTTTACAAATCCCATCATTTGAATGATATTTGAAATAAAAAATTCATTTATATATATTTAAATTTTATGATATTATTGTTGTGACATCAATGGTATTGATTTATTATTAAATTAAATCTTATGATCAATGTAAAAATTAAATAAAAAAGTTTTTTATCAATGAAATATCATAGAATGATATCAAAAAATAAATCCAGAGATAATATAATATCAATATCAAATATTAAAAGTAAGTCATGGTTTTAATGTAAAAGAAAAATATAAATAATAATAAAATAATGTATATAAACCCTTCATCCTATAATTAATAATCAAATTTTTTTTACCAAATTATTTGAATATATTATTTGAGATTATATATCTACATTAATTATAAATATTGATGGGAAACAATACTGACTATATCAAGAATCAAACACTATATTTGAGAAATATGACTAAAAAATAATATATTTATCACCAAATAACTTAATAGATCTATAACTACTATTTTAATTGAAAATATAAAGACACACTTTTTTGTTTGTATACATTTTCATTTAATTCTTGGATATTTAACTTTTATATTGATTTTTTAAAACTACTAATCATATATCATTTTTAAAATTTCATTTTAAACATACAACCTTGATAAAAGTTTAATTCAAAAAATTTATTATTATTAAACACATAATTATTCAAAAAAATTCATTCCCATGTTTGATTCGAAAATTTATCACACATATAATAGTTCAATTAGTGCATAAGACAGTCAAAAAAATATTTTTACTGATTTTAGATCATAATAAAAATTAAATTATTTAACATTAACATTCTTCATTAACATTTTACTTATTTCTTATCAATATTATTATATAGTATCCTTGATAAAAGATTCATTAAACACTATTTAAAAATTCTAAATATAATGAACAATATCATAAAAACATTATGTCTACTATTGAATCATTACTTTTAGAAACATGTAGAAAAAAATTATCCACTAGTTTTGTTATAATAATTTAGTGAAATAAATTAATATACCTGGTTATCCATGAAAAATTAGTTTGTGGGTAGAAACTATTTCCTCTTCCCTTTACATTGTCATGAAAAATTACCCTTCCACTTAATTTCAAAAAAACTTAATAAAATACATTTGTAGAAAAATATATTTATGTATAATTTATTAAATTATATAAATCATATTATTGTATTTTTTAATGTTAATATTAATCCACCAAATTCAATATCATATTCATGTTTACACACCATTTAATTTTCAGTTGAATAATTTAGGAAACTAAATTAGAAAATATTTTCCTGAATCAGAATGTTGTTATATTCTCATTTCCTCCAAATTTCATTTTAAATTTTACATTGAAATAAATTTTCATATAAATACACATAAAGCAGATGAAACATGTTATATAAAATCTTAGATATTATAGTAATTATTAAAATATCATTCATATTAATAAAAAAAAATTATATTTTATTTCGGGGTATGATTTTATGCTACCACATTAATTTACTAAAATATGCTCTCTGGTATTTTCTATAGTATCAATTATAGTTATTGATAGTGAGTTCTTGATTTTAATTGATATTTAATATCATTTTGGGTGATATATAGATATTAGAAAAGGAATTTATGAATTTAGGGATAAATGTGTTAATGAATTCATAATTATAAGTGACCATGAATCTAGATATTGGATTATAGGTGAAGAGACATCAGACCATTCGTGTTTAGACATAGGTTTGGACAGATCTTGCTTCTGGACCAATCACTTACTTCCAATTACAACAAAGAAATAAACATTACATTACATATTGAGAAACTGTCATCATTTTATTCACCTTATCTTGAGTAAAATTATGTAAGATTATTTTAAAGTGATATTAATGTATTTCATTTTACCAATTATATGTTTTTAATTCATGGTAAGTCCCATATAGACTATTATTTTATTTTATCATTATATTTTATAATTTTGAAATCCAAGGTAAGTGATGATGGATCTACCATCTCTTATATTGTTTCTATTACTCTTATAGTAAAACCCTAACAGAATTGGGGTTTTATGGAATTGGTGTTTTTTTCAATAAATTTGGGATTTTAGATCTTTCATTTTAAGTGGAGTTATTAAACCATTGATTCTGAGTATAGTGGTATCATTATTCATTACAAATGGTATTATTTTGGTTATTATTTTTCAATATTGTTCCAATAATTTGATATTGAATGATAGAATTGAAATAATTTATTTATGGTTTGATAATTATTTATTTTATTGGTAATTTATTATGGATTTAGTGGATTTTTATAATTATTTCAATTATACATGTTAAAATTTTATTCCAATATTCCACTCTAAATGAATGTATTGATATGCCTTAAATTATAAGACACTATTATAACAATTTAAATAATGTTTTAAAATACGATGTAATGTAAGATATGTTTTCGTTGATGGGTGGATCTAAGGTATCTCCTAACTAAACTAGTATGTATTATAAGACATGTAGCTTATATAGTGGTGTGTCTGTGATTCTTATGTATGGTGTATTGTTATATAATGTAAATAATATATTATGATTTATAAAATTATTCACTCGAATTTTAAGGAATTTTATATGTTATATTACTAATGGGTGTGTCATTTCCATATTATTTATAATATCTCAGCATAAGACCTCTGAATTTGGATTTGATTATCTTGAATTATTAATTAACATAATTATGAAATCCCACATCTATTTTTTCCCTAATTATTTATTGATTTTTCATTCCCATGTATTATTAGATATTTCTTTATTAGCTTTATTAAATCCCAACTTATAATTTATTTCATGACCATGGTTTAAAAAAATTTTAGGATATGTTTCCCTTTATAATAGTTTTAAATCATCGTATTCTAAGAATTCAACATTTCCTTAGAAATGATTACAGATCAATATGTATATGGAAGATTCATGTGTATATATTTTTTATTGAATAAAGAAATGTCATGTCCCAAGCTACTACAGACCCATGAATGTCAGCGGTTCTCTATAAGAGCCACCCAAGCTTTCTTACAATAGATTAGGGTCCGATTACTAGAACCTAGCATGAAAAAAAAATATTTGAGGCCATATCCTATTGAACATGTATACTCACAGACACCCATAGATATCATTACATAATATATAAATGTAGAAAATAAAGAATTTAATAAAAAATATATGATAAACAAAAATAATCTCCCCAATAACCACATCAAAATAAAGAAAAATACAGAGTTTAAAATACATTCCCAATAACAAATAAGAAGGTTCAACCAAAAAAATTTATTGTATGTAGTCTCTGCAGACAACCACTATCCCATCCTCTAGTCCCAATAACATGGAATCTATGAGGCACTAAGAACCACTAACCTGGTGCTCTTAGATATGTTTTATAACATGTTAACTTCATAAGTTATGATATGTATAGGCATATCCCATTCAAGTGTGATAATATATATTCTATGTAGAACACCACAAAATCTAAAAGAAGTAAGGAATGAAATATAATTTCATCTAGTAATCATAACCAAGGAGGTATGAAATTGATTAGGCCAAGATATATTCATAAAAGGATAGACATCCCGATGTAAATCACGAGTATTATATCATCCAAAAAAATATCATCAATGAAATTTAGTATATAGGTCTCTAAAAACTAAATTTAATTCCCTCAAATGAATTTGGATATTTCATTCCCCATGGATATTGGTGAAATATAATCTCTTTATGAGAATCAATTTCTTGTCTTTATGGATTGAGGATCCCTTCCCCAAATATGTGGGTGAAATAGCTTACTCTATAAGATACCATAGGTTGAGGATCTTGATGTACTGCTCACATGTGTGAAATAAAATCCTTATGGGGAACCTAATCCCAACTGCTAAGATGCAAACACTACCTAGGAAAGAAAAGGGGAAATTGTTCTTTTAACATATGTATACCTAATAATAAAGAATAACACTACGTTTTATAAGGGTATATAACATGTCACCCTACATGGGAAACTTGGTCATTTTATGTCATTACACATGGACTCTCATAGCCTAACATAATGACATGTGAAAGGGAAACACAACGTGTTTGGACCATGGGAGTATTGAAAATGTTACCCATCAGACCAAGAAACATCCCACCAAGGGTACACGAGGTGTGGCCCAACACATGAAATATGTGGGGACATGTAATGCCCCGACCCTAGTTACCCAGTATCGGTGCATTATTACATAACATTGGCATGATCACAAGGGATAAAATTTTTAAATCCTGACCATTTTAGTAGACTTGGATATTCTTGATAGATAATAAGGTTGATATTACATTATAAAATGAAAAGCAACAACAAAATTGTATCCTTTGAACAAATTAATATTCTATAGACTATTCCAACAGGTCAGTCATAATATACTTCTTCGCATCCTGGGAAAAATATAACATAGGAAGGGGTGAGCTCAGGTCCCCAGTAAGGATAAAAATATAGAGGAAACATTCATAAATAATCATAAAATATTAAATAAATATATATGACTGAAACATAAGCTTTTTAAACCAAATCATTAGAATAATATGGAATATATAAATCAAATAATTACATTTTCTTATTCAAATGGATATTCTATTAGTCTAATAATCACAAATAATATCCATATCCAATTTCATATTGATGGAATGCATAATGTCAGGCATCATAACCACATATTCAAGGCCTTGTTCCAAGACTACAAATACAATTTTGTCAAGGCCTTATGACAAGACACCATTTTATCTCACGAGACCAACTGATGCATCAAGATGTTATTGCGATCTCCACCTGTTACTTACTAAGTCCATGGAATTTCTCATATAAAATGGTTTAAACATAACATAAAAATTCATATTAAAACTAATATATAAAATGTAAATAGTTTATCTATAAACCACGAATTGTATAAAAATAACACATCCAAATCCAAACATATAAAAAACATTCAGTATAATATGTATATTTTGTATAATAATAAACTATCTCCAAACAAGTTTAAAATGCCTCAACGCATGTTGACATATTTGAAATGAAAACTATTTGAATGAAATACCTATTTCTATTTTGAAATCATATAAAAGTAACATAATAATAATAGAAAAAATTTATTTTGAATATATTCTTATAATATTTTAGGGATGATTTTAAGGTGTTATAATGGCTGAAAATTGCCATACTTTCCGTATATGTTAAAAAAACATTATTTACTTAATTTTTTTTGAAAAGAATGTAAAGGACCTTGTTTGGAAAAAAACAGAAAGATTCATTTTTAAACATATTATAAAATGTCAAACAGGGATAAAAATTAATTTAACACATAGTCTTGGAAATATTAAAACTGTTTTGAAGTGCATTTTTAATAAAAACATATGTGGATGATAGAGAGGTTCCAATAGATGCTCGCTTATAAAAAACCTTCAATAATGAAGAGATTATAGAATTAACCCTTACCTTTTACTTTTACTTGGCTGAGAGTACGTTAAACTCTTGTATAATAGTTAAATTTTTGTTATTAAATTATAAAAGAACCACATACATAAATATGATATCATATATGATCTTATAATATTGATTTGTTAATAATATTTCAGTAGTATCATCATTTCAGGTGTTATCTTGATCATTTCCATTTATATCCATGGTTATTTAAGCCATTTTTATTATGGATATTATGTATTTGATTCATATCCTGAATGATATTATGTTCATAAACATTATTTTTAATTAAAAAATGAATATTAGTATATAATGGTTGTGATGGAGAACGAATTTCATCGTGTTTGTGGAGACGATAATCCGTACTTATTCATGAGCAACAATAAAAATATATTGATGGTGGAATAGTATGTAATTGGATAGTATATCATATATATAGAATCATTAAAATTTATACATATTTTTTACATCAATTATACTCAATTTTATACCCATCCAAATATTGAAGGGTTTGAATAAGTGATTTCCCTATACCAATTCAAGGCATGAATGGGTATTGGATGAATCAAACCAATGGGCCTTTTATGATCTGTTATTTCCTTCTGACACATGTACCATCTTAACATGAAGTCCGCAATATCTCTTCTCATACATGGCCACCAGAACTACTGGTAGACATCATAGTACATATTGATAGATTCAATATGGACAACCCACTATGATTGGTAGCTATCCTATATCGCCACATTCATTAGAGACAATAACACCACTAAACGGACCTTAATCACAAGATTCCCTTAAGAGATGAAGACCAATCAGAAGGTGTCTTCCCACCATGAATAAATTTCATCGACTGCTAACATATCTCATCACTATTCTACTCCTACATAATCAAATCTAAAAGAATAGGAGTCCTATGAATTCTCTCCATGAATGAAACTACATTGTCCTCCGTGATCTCTATGAGAATATGAGCAAATATCCCCATCAGAGTCCACTCATCCCTTGACTTCCTCAAAGGCTGCACTAGTATTATTCTGCTCAAGGCATCAGCCACCACCTTACCTGTTCCCCAGGTATATAAGATATCGAAGTTGAACCCTTACATGTACCCAATCCAATGGATCTTCCTCAGATTAAGATCCTTCTATGAGAAAATGCAGGATATGATCTTATGATCAGAGTAGACAAAAAAATTCACCCCAAAGAGATAGTGATTCAATGTCTTCAAAGCTTGCATCACTATTGTTAACTCCACGTCTCGGGTAAGGTGATTGTTTACATGTGGTCAGAGTTGGCGAGATCCATACGCCACCATGTGATCACCCAGCTTAAGTACACACCTGAGAAACATACCTAAACCATCACAATACACCACATACCCCTTTCCAGACATTGGAAAGATAGACACGAGGGGGGGGGGTATTCAACTGCCTCTTCAGATCCTCAAAGGCTAGCTTACATTCTAGGCCCCCAAAAAACATCACCCCTTTCTGAGTGAGTGCATTCTTGTTAGAGGAAATCCATGAAGAATCACAAGCAACCCACATGTAGTAACCAACTAGGCTGAGGAAACACTTGACCATGAATACATTCCTCGACTGCTCCCAAGACATAACTGCACTGATATTCTTGGGGTTTACTAAAACGCCATTATTTGAGATCACGGAACCCAAAAACATCACCTCCCTGATCTAGAAAGTGATATTTTTCATCTTTTAAAAAAGGAGATGATCCCATAATGATTCCAACGTAGTCCAAAAGTGATGGTCATTCTCCTCCTCAGATCTATAGAAAATTAGGATGTCCTCCATGAATACCACAACAAAAAAGTCAAGATATGGGTGGGAAACTCTATTCATGAGTTCCATAAAAACTACTAGAGCATTTCTCAACCTGACAAGTATGACCAAGAACTCAAAGTGGTTATACCTGCTTTGAAAAGATGTATTCTGGATATCTTCCACTTACAGCCTATGTTTGTGGTAACCCAAACACATTTATATATTAGAAAACCACTTTCCAACCAAAAACTTATCAAACAAGTCATATATTCAGAAAAAATGATAATTTTACTTTATGGTTACCTTTTTCAGCTTCCGGTAGTCAACACATAGCTGGACGGATCTGTCAGACTACTTTGAAAAAATGACAAGAGAAGCCCAATGAGAGAGGCTCGTATGAATGATTCATTTGGATTTAAAATCTTCCATATGTATCTTTAATTCCCTTAGCTCAGTGGGGGCCAGAGGATATGAGGGAAGTGATATCATCTATGTTCCCATTGCTATATAAGTCAAGAACTCAAAGTCCAGTTCTAGGGGAAGCATAAAAAGCCATGCAGAAATACCTACAGGAACACATCCACTGCGTGTGGTGGTACTCCAAAAAGAGAATCACCATCTACCTATCATGCATGCAATGGTAACTGGAATATAAGAATTCCATGATGTAGGAGTGGAGGTCCTGCAAAACCCGACAGAGGATCGCATTCCCCATGAAAAAAATGGGGACTTCAATCAGGGTCCGTAAAACTCACCTACCACCAATAGCAAGTGACGTGAACATGAAAGTGAACTAGACCATCCATGCAGAGGATTATGTAATAGTTATCCATATAAAAGACCCAGAGGTCTGACTATATCTAAACCCCATACATAGTAATTGGACACAATTGGCACCTAAGACCCTTCTCATTCTTATTAACTAGTGGTGTCACCAGCTCTATTGTAATAGATAACTAGTCAGTTTGAAAATTCTACATGCTCACAATATATGAAGAGATAAATGAAATAGAATCAATCATATCTAAAATATCAGCAGCTATAAAATATGTAATCAAAACTATACCTCAGATATCTGAAGGCCCTACATCCGATATCATAGGTGCCTACTCCACATCATGAAGATTTCTACTCTCTACCTATGAATGCACACTCTCCTGTAGCTTTACCCTAAATTGGATCTGCCCAGAAGATGAACCAGGCCTGCTACAGAGACCACCAAACTGAGATCCCACTGTCCTGGAGGGCTTTAACTGAATTGGAATCCCCATGGAAGACACAAACCCTTACGTTATCTGGAGTGTTTGTTCCATTATTCAAAAACACTTTATGATCCACATAAATTTACAGTAATAATAGGGATTCAAAAGACATGTGCATGTTAGTTGTATGTACTATGGTTTACCACACTTGTCAAATATGATGGACCTCGCATTAGAATCCATAGATGAATGCTTCATAGAAGAGGTGATGGACTTCCACCTCCTTTCATCCCCTTATCCTCTTCCTTCCTGTTTTTAGATAAATTAATATTTCCCAACACTAATATTATCCCAGATAAACCATATATCGCCTAGCTGTCAATCACTACCATATAATCTCAGTAAACCACCAAAGAATAAGTCATTAGTTTGAACGAGAAGACCTGTGAATAGATCTCTGATCATTAGAATTTTGAAAACCTTTGAGCCATCAACTATTCGTTAGAGATGATTTTAGGAGAATTCTGAACTAGATCAATGAAACTTTGGAATAATCCATCATGAAATTGTACCCCAGGACAATATCTATGAACTCTTGGATCAAGTATATGACAAGACCTTAGAGTAGTATTGATCATTAACATACGCCTTGATGTCTATCCAGCCCATCTATTCATTCATCCCATTATTGAAGCACTGATTCCCACATGATTTTT
This sequence comes from Viscum album, assembly GCA_963277665.1. Lineage (NCBI taxonomy): Eukaryota > Viridiplantae > Streptophyta > Magnoliopsida > Santalales > Viscaceae > Viscum > Viscum album. The sequence continues at coordinate 1,485,423,498 of OY728147.1, read as the reverse complement.
TTGGGACCCTCAAATAGAATCAAAGCACATTTCACCCCATTCACTTTTGGCTTTTCTAGGAACTCGAATATGCGATTGATCTTTTTGATCCACTCCTCTTATTCCATGGGTTCTATAATACATCAAAAAATGGGGCTTGTTCTTTAGAAACTCCTAGGATTTTTCCTTCCTATGAAAGGAGTAATCTTCTATAGATAGATTAAGAGTGGGAGATAATTTTTATCTCAGTGCTTGTACAGACCTAAAAAAAACTTCTAACATCCGTTGATCAATCGGTGAGGGAGAACTCCCTCCAGTATCCTCCCATGGGTGCATGTAAGCTTTCTGGGGAGGCATGTTATAATACAATGAAAATTTCATTAAATAAATCATAAGTACAATAATTATAAATATATATCAGCAATTAAATCAAATAAAAATAATTCAAACACATCCCAATAATGAAATAAACAACCACATCACTTTCACCCAATGTTTACGTTCGGTTTGTAGCCCACACATCCCACTTGGAAGAGAAGTCAAAAAAACAATCCAAACATCCCATGGCGACTGGTGGTATGTCATGAGAGGTGTAGGAAATGAACTATAACTGCATCTAGAACTCTGATACCTCAATATTCCTAGCTATTATCTAACTAAAAGCATCCCAAAATAATAATATGACCCAAAAATATTAACCTTTCAGTGATTCAATTATGTCACGAACATAATCTGGTCACCATCAAAATTGTCACCACACCTGGCCTATGGAATTGTCTAAAGGGCATTCCCTTTCCCCATAGGCAGGAACAAGTCTGTGGGTATCATAAAAAATGGTTTGAGAACGATATACCAGAGTTAGGATACATAAAACAACCAATAATGAAGAATAAAACAAACATTAAAATTCATACCAAACTTGACATAAATAAATTTTAGAATAGAATACTATTTTTTAACAATAAAAATGGGGTGAAAAACTACCAAAGTAGCAAAAAATATCCCATGGACCACCACACAATATGGGGTCATCACATAGGAGCTGTCTCAATAACACCACGCCATGGAAGGAAACTATAAACATGAACCATCATCTCTATAGGACATTCTCGTACCTGTGTCAAACATAATCAAGTCCACTTACAACCAAAGGTGTATATAGGGTGTTATCCTAAGCCTAATAGGATTCTACCCAAGGATTCCATGTGATAATCATTATATGTAAAACCCATTCATGGTTTTATAAACATGAAATGGTAGTAACACTTTCAAAATTAAAACTTTTGGAGGAAAATAGATTTAAAATGGGAAAACACAAAGAATGAATACATTTAAATAAAACATGTATGCTATTGAATTTTCCATACAAACACCCCATAATAAAATTTTAAATACTAAATGGTCAATTAGCACTAGTCACGGAAACACCCCTATGTACTAGCTAGTTGTGGGCCCTAGGTACCTCGTATATCAGTATAAAAGTAACTAGAACATATATTCATTATCATGAATGATCCACTATTAGGGAACATACCCATAACCAAGTGGTACCCCAACATCATTATTATTGTTTTGTTAGTGTTGTCTATATCAGACATGCTAAGTGAAATAGGGCCAAAACCCCTCTGGATCAATAGAATACTAGTACATGTCCGCCCACCTAGATACATGGGTTTCCCAACATGTGGTAAAATAACATATACATAATATACAATTATATTTACACATAAAAACACTAGTTCTCATAATATACACTCAAAATAATATCTAAACATTATTTTTACCATTTGTTTAACTCAATAAAGCACTTCATATTTCCATTAAATAATTTGACAAAGTATAACAAAACTTCTCTAATAACATCAATTAAAACTCTTATTTATTGTCCAAATGCAATCAAATATTAAACCCAAACCGAATTGGATGCACAAAGTCAATTTAATAAAACAATTCAATGAATTATAAAACAACCCCATTTGGTACAACATATAATGTATAAGAAAAAAAACCATTTCCACAGAAAAATAGCACTTAAGAATCAACTACTAGAAAAATGTTACCAAAAAATTGTTTTCCACCAAAAAAAATGAAAGACGAACTTGCTAAAGATATAAATCTAAGAAAGATAACTCATACAATAATTCTTACACATGGAATCACATTCCAAATGTTTCAAAAGCCTAAAATCATTGTATGATACTTAAACCGGACCACCGCTGCACCACAAGGGAATGAAAAAGAACAAAAAAAACAACATTGGACAAAGTGACTCAAAACATAACCATAGGTATGATGACCAAGCTTCTAGAAATTTTAGCTCCAATAATAGTGGGATAGTCCAGAAGTAAATAGAAGGAAAAAGGAAGGAAAATCACTTACTAGAGATATCTTGAAGTTAGGTCACCAAATCCCCCTTCAAAATTGATTTCCAAGGGAGGTTGAGAGTGTTTGGAGGATGTCCATGGATTATAGGCCTGAAATGGGGAATAAATGGGTGCAATAGTGTTTATTATGGAAGGGAAAAATTTTAATTACAAAACAATATTAATGAGCTAGGATGGGCTGCCTAGTTTGATGGCATGATTTAGTAAATTGTGTGCCCTATTATTTCCACCCAAAACTTATTTAATTTCTTTCACATTAAATGGGGGACTAGAGGAAAAATAGGGGGAATGTATGAATAATAATATAATACAAAAAAGTACCCTACATGGGGGAAATGAAGATGACACATCTCATAGTCCTATCTGATTTGTAATAATTGGACATATTGAATGTTAATCCCCTCATTATGGACATATACATCACTATATAGACTCTTAGAAACGCATTCATACATAAAATTTCATCCTTGTAACATTTATAGTACCCAAAATACCATAAGGTGTCTTAATAGATGCTCGAAATAATTTTAAAACATTTCTACCCTAATTACCGATTTAGAATACCCTAAATCATACTAGACCTGACCCAATTAATTTCCCTTTCAATGCGATAAAATCCTTATTGTTATTCCCACATTGTATCCACATTTATCTCAAATTATAACCCTATTCCATCAAATCCCCAGGACTAAGGAATCTCGAAACACATATTTAAAAACACCAAGTTCCACTAGGAATCCTATAAAGGGATTCACTACCCTCTTTATTATCCAAAAAATACAAGTATCGCAAGACTAACTGTATAACCTGGTTTAAAATAAAATTCATTTAATTAAAATCCCCTTTCTAAAAGAGTTTTATTATTTCAAGTCTACTACCATATCCATTTCCATGAATTTCCCAAGGATAGATCATAAATGGTCTATTCCTTAAGTCCTGGGCACATAGATGTCTCTTCAATAACTCACTAGGGAATATCCTATAAAAAACATGTCTTGTATCCTTATCTAATAACACTCTAAGGTTCCATTAAGTTATTCGTCACATTTTTTCACTTTGTAGCATAACTGTGTGTCATATCTCAAATATAGACTCATTCATGTCACACTAAATCCACAAAAATACGGCTTGAAGTATTCTTATCACACATTCCCAATCACACTCATCCCAACCATATATTTCAAAAATCAATACATAGATAATAACATGAATATAACTTATATACATCCACAAGGTATAGTATTAAATGGACCTCTGACATTGATATTACAGTTTATATCAAAATCAATTCTCAAAAAAGTCTTAAATAATGTCACCCTAAGACACACCAAGATTCATACCCCTTTCTCTTGTCCAAAACACAATATGATTCATCACATCAAAGAAATAAAGAATAAAGAAATTCACATGTCTTTTTTCATGCCTTAACTATTCATATTACCAAATTTTCTATTATCTGATATCCATTGCTTACCAATTCTGTAATTATTTACAAAAATAGTTTAAAAAATTATATACAAAATGTAACTTTAATATAATACTGGAAAATATGTCACTCTTATACTCTTTTGAAGTCATTAAGACATCATAATATGTATCCTAATTATATCAAGTTTATTCTACATTTCATTTGTGTAATCCTTAAAACCACACTAATAGAATTAGTAATAAACATTGGAATAATTTTAGACAATAAAAAGGGTAAGTATAAATTAAAAATGTAATGAAAACTGGTCATTAATAAGCCATTAAACGCCTAGGACTAAAATGGGTGGAAATAAGGTGGAGTGTTCAGCTAAATTACCAACCTTAAACTACTAATCATGATAAAATAAAGGGGGTCCCAACCAAATGCGAAGAGTTTTTACTCATCTACAAAAATAACACTGAACATTATAAGGTACTTAGCCATGTTTTACTAGGTACACCATATGGTATTTTACACAATATAGAGCTCCACTATGAAAGTAATGAAACTATAGGGAGTACAACTACATAACACTTCACCTTAACAACATATATGTCTCCTAAAAACCAAAAATATCCAGAAGCACCACCAAGAGGTGTTCATACTCATTTAATCTTAATAAAAAACTCAGTTTTCAAGATGATCATAAAACCGTACACTAATATTAAAAATTTTAAATATCGTTTACAGTATATAATGACCCGAGTCATTACATAGGGTATATAGTTTATAATTAGATAAAAATAGTTACTTTAACGAATAAAAGAGGATAAAATATGGTAAAATAAGATGAATATGATATAATTTGAAATAAAAATAAATAACATGATATTTATATATTATAGAAGTTATTTTTATAAGTGACGATGGTTATTTAAAATAAACTATAATTAATCACCAAGATCACCTATCAACCATGTTGTACTAGGTTCCCCCATCACCAACACTATTTTTTAAATGAAATGACTTCAATATTCATTTATAATAGTGACATTCCTCAACCCATTCCAAAATCAATCAATTACCAACCCTCACAATACCAAATTTGTATCCTTATAAATCAGTCACAAATATTTTATTCATCAGTTTAAATTGAAATGTTCCAGGGGTGAAAAAACAAAGAATGCAAAAATGTGAGGATTCAATATCTATAAAAATGGAGTTAAGAAGATAAAATGAAAGGTTTAAGTTAATAAAATTTAATTATTTCCTTAATATATTTTTATTGGATTTTTTACCACCTATTTATATATGTTTTCTTTTATTTTTATATATTATCATATAATGTTTCCTTTTTTAAAAAAAATGTACAATGATTTTTAAGGACTATCTGTAACACCTGAGACTTTTATGAGAATTATTTTGTTCTTATGTTATATAAATCATCAAAGGAATCTTTCACTACACACAACACTATCTTGGCTTTCTTTACACGCAACCGAGGCCTTCCTCGATAGCTTTCGTCGTACGCAATACCGAGTTTCAGTAAACAACGATATGCTATTAAAGTATTGTTAAAACTAGCCGTTATGAATAGTAATAACCACTTTTTGAACTTTTGTAAATTTTATTTTTCAAAATGGACTTCATTTTTGGATTCGGAATATAGAAATTATCTTAGGGTGAAATTTTGGTACTTTTCGGATAACTTTCATATTCTGATGAATAGTGAAAATTATTAAATTTTAATTAAAAACGACTTTTTTAATCGAGATAATTAATATTGATAAATTATTGATTTGAGTGGTTTTAATGTAAATTTAGAATATATTTTTACAATTTAATACAATGTTGTTCATTGGATGTAATTTTACATTTAAACCATACATAAACAAGTGTCAATCTTTTGATATTTATTATCTCTTAAAAACATGCTATTTGTCTTGACGACGGGAATTAATTTTTAAATTAGTTAATTTAACTGATATGTTTTGAATTTGTTGAAATAAACATCAGTTTTTAATTCTTAATATCAAATATATCTTAGGCCTAATTTTTGGTATTTTTCTAGAAACTTTCATTTTTTGATAAATAGTGAAACCACTAAATGGTAGTTAAAAAAACTGAATTTTTTTCATAAAACATAATTTTACCGCTTATGTGAGTAGAATTTCGAAAATCCGAGAGACACGGTTAATATCAAGGACTAAAATGTGGTTCAATGAGATGAAAATAATTTTTGGTGAATAGTAACTTTTTACTTTTTTTACCACGGTTAAAAGTAAATAGGGTAGTTAAGGGTAAAAATGATATTATTTTTACCCTAACACATGTCCTAATTCTATTGGATAAGTTTAATTCGACCAAAAACAACCTTAGTAATACAATATGTCCATTTAGGCCCACTTGGATTAGATTAGGACATTTATTATCAATTTATTTAAAGAAGGGTTAAATTATTTAAAATTAAATCTTAATAACTAAAGCATTTTTACTATAGGGTTATACATAAGATAAATTAGACTATAAATATTCATTAGAAAGCTAAACAGATTTCCTACATTATGGTATTTTATTTGTAATTTATAGAATTAAAATAATTTAATTTATTTATGATACAATGATGATGCAGTAATTATCTTATTAATGAAATATTGACATAATTGATGTTATAAATACCCAAATAAATGTAATTTGAGTATTTTTATGAATTAAAGTAATTTTATATGTTAATATGACTTGTTAGTATTGATTTAATTAAATATTTTCAAACGAATCATTCTGTTAGGATTTTCACAAAAATCAATTACCAAATAGTGTCAAAATTGACATAAAATAGTTTTTAAAACCAATACTATATTATTAATTGTTATTTTATTCCTAAAAATCTAAGGGTCGGCCAAATGACTTGGATAATGTTATATATATTAATAATAAAAAACTTGGGGTTCGTTTGTCTTGATATAGTATGTTTATTAACCTTATAGTGTATGAATACAATAAGAAACCGTAAAAGTTAAATTATCTAACATAAAGTTAAATCTAAATGATAATGTTAAAATTGATACCTAAACTTGTCTGAATTCTATTGGATGAGATTATTTAGACCCATCCACACCTTATATTTGAAATATATCAATTTAGAGCTATTAGAAATTTAATTTTACTTTATAATAAAATAATATTTTTAGTTATTCCAAAGGCGCCCCTCTCCTCCCTTATAAAAGGGCACCTCCTCCCTCTCTTCCTCACACCACTTTGAGCCTTCAACCTCGGCCAACCCCTGCCAATATCTCCTCTCCACTTCCCTAGAAACATATTAGGGGTCCTGGTATTCTTCAAAGACCAATTTTATTCCCTATGAGGAGGTCTCAAAGAGGAGCTTCAAAGAAGAGGAAATGCCTGTTACCGATTCATTCATCTTTATTTCTTCTTCCACTTCTTATTCTTTAGTTGTTTTATAATGAAGTAATAACATAATTATCACTCATATACTGATATGTTATTATAAGTATGAAACAACCCTATTTTACCATCTATCCATCCTACGGAAAACGAAATCACCACACGTGCGTACGTACGAAATACCGTCTCCACGCCGTGGTGTAATCTATTTCCCACCACCACCTTACTCGGATGGGTGTAATGGTGTAAATAATAACTATATATGATTATTGTAAAGTTATATTGATTCTGAAAAAGTATACATACACTGTAATACAATTCCATGATCATGGGAACGATATCATCGCTCGTGCATACGTACGGAATACCGTCTCCACGATGTGATGCGACATGTTATACATGATCTTCATTGCATAATGATTATATAAATGAATTGAGTGAATGAATATGATATATATTACACTAATACCATTGTGTAAATGAGGTATCTATAACCTAAAAAGAAAAATAAGAATTTAATCGGCAATACGCGCATAAGAACAAAAAGTAATAAACACCCGAATAACAAGTAGTAATGAACTATTACTAATAAGAAGCAAAGAATATGACCATATATGATATTATCAAAATAATTATGATTCTGGAATAAGTCAATAACATTATTTAAATCATTATACAGGAGGTTCGGACACTTATAAATCAAATAAGACCTAAGGTAATGAAAAATATCACAATCTCATTTTATCCGAGATTGTTTATACTTTGGTATTTACTACGGTGTATTATATCATCCAAATCCATGTTTCCTCAATATTAAATATTGTTTCCATCCAAATAAAATTTTTTGAATCCAATTTTACCGTCCGGTGAGTATTTAGTAAAAGATATAAAAGGAATATTTTGTCATTTTTCGTACGAGGTACTTTTTGACTTTTCTGAAAAAAGTACGAGAAGAATGTTTTTTTAACTTATACAGTATGAATATATATTTAAAAACATTATTTCCAATAGGATTACTTTACATGTTTTCATGTTTATTTTTAATCAACTTCTTTTAGTTTAAAATTGTATGACATGTTAATAAAGGAAATTGTTTTTGAAGTAGAAAGGATATTTTCCTCAAGAATGGAATTCAAGTGTTTTATCAAAATTATTTTCCATATAAGATAATATTGGGTTCTATTTCTATCCCTATTATAACATTGATTTTATTATGTTGTGATGGAATTATTTTTATGAATTCCTTTATCTTATATGAATTATTTTATGATGTCATGTTGTTTAAGAATTCCATTTTTATTACATGGATTATGCAATGATGTATGATTTATGATTTTGTGGAACACATATGAAAGGTATCATTATGAGTTGGGTGGGACTTATATCTCCCTCCATTGCATTGTGTAATGATTTTATATCTAAGGAGATAGACATGGCTGGAATGGCAGGTTAAACCGGTTCAGTGAAATAGGACTGAAACGAGGAGTGAACTCGGTTCAGAAATGGACTTTGTCCACTAAGATAGTCTTGGCAATGAGTCTTGAATAATAAGAAATGAGTATCTATGATTATGTTTGTATTCCACAAAGTTTCATGTTTTATGTTATGATTATTGGGATTTCATTTCACTATTATGATTTATCCCATGTAATTAAATTATTCTCTCTTTTGAAGGTTAAGATTTCCAAAATGTTATGTTCTTATGAATATGATGTGATAGATATTTATTTTCTTTTCCCTTACTGAGCAATTGAGCTCACCCTTTTGTATGTATTCTTTCCCCAGGTCAGGAAGAAGGTTATTAAGTAAGATATGCCAAAAGGGATTATAGATATGATGAAATAAATGGGAGAAAGTGTAGACGCTTTATGAACCAGTTGTTTATGTTTCCCAGTTTCTAAAGACATTATACCTATACGGTCCTTTCATGGTTTTGTTATATGTTTTAATAAGTATGATTCAATTTTGAAGTAATAACAATGTATGTAATGTATGGGTTGTTATAGTTGGTATCAGAGGAAAGGTATAGTCAAACTTTGCAAACTAGGATGTGAAAGCCTTAGTAAGAACCCTAAGGATAATTCTATTCATAGAACACAATATTAGTGTTTTGGAAATGAACATGAATAACCTCGGATAAGACCTTAAGTGTGAAATATTATTCTTGATTATGTGGTTTTCCAATTATAATTAGTGTTGCTCACACTATTCTTCTTGGTTTTAGTCAATGGCTGGAACCCTAAGGAACCGTGTTAATGCGGAATGCAACGGGCAATGCAATGATTGTCCCCCTGAGCAACCAAACATTATGGGAGCTGGAATACAAAATCTTGTAGCCATGACCACACAACTTTCTCAAGGTATGAATCATGCTGGACTTCCAAACGAGCAAAGGAAGGAGAACCATTCTGTTGAATCCTTCATGAGGCAGCGTCCACCTTATTTCAGCGGGTCTACTGATCCATTAGTTTCTGAACAATGGATTAGTACTACTGAAACGATATTTTATGTTCTTCAATGTTCTGAATAGGATAAAGTCATCCTAGCAGTGTATCGTTTGGAAGGAGATGCTGATCAATGGTGGAATGTTATTAAGAATACGAGGAAAAGGGATAAAATTGAGTCCATGGAATGGGATGAGTTCAAGAACTTATTTTTCAATAAGTTCTTCCCTCGTATTCTCCGAACAAAGATGGAGAAAGAGTTTCTTGAACTGAATCAAAAGGATGATGAATCTGTTGGTACCTATGAAGCAAATTTTACAAGACATGCAAGGTACGCTTCCGGTATTATTATCCTACCTGAGAGTAAGATCGATAGATTCTTTAATGGCTTAAAACCATGTCTTAGAAGGGCCTTAGCCATAAGGGACTTCAATAGCTTGGAGGAAATCGTTCTATGTGCTCTCAAAGTTTATAATGAGATTGGAGTAACCCATCAGTCATATGGTTTTGATAAAAAGAGGAAAATGGAATTCAAAGGAAAATCTAAAGAGCACACTGAAAAGAAGATGAGCTTTCCCTTATGCTCAAAGTGTGGAAAGAAACATGGATGGAGTTGTCTTAAAGGGACAAGTAAATGTTTCAAATGTGGAAAGGAAGGTCATCGGGCATTTGAATGCCGCAATGATGGGAAAAAGATGTCTAATGATGCAAACAAAGGAAGGGACACACAGAATGAACCTAATACACTTCAATGTTTCAAGTGCAAGGAGATGGGGCATTATGGAAATAAATGCCCTAATCCAAGGGTTGTTGATGTTGACCGACATCAACAAAATCTTAAGGATAAAGACAAAGGAAAGTCACATGAAATTTCTATCAGCAATGTGGAGTACGATAACGATGTGGTGAAAGGTAAAATTATTATCCACTCTAAAGTAGAAAATGTTTTATTTGATTTTGGATCCACCCACTCTTTTATTTATGATGATTTTTCTAATGGTATCAAAATATTACCTCAATAATAAGTTGTTTTGTTAGTTGTGACAACACCTAATGGCACAACAGTTGCATCAAAAGTTTATAATTCTTCCCCGATTGAAGTTTGTGGGAAAGTGATTCCTATAAATCTTGTGATCCTTCCTATAGTTGAATTTGATGTGATTCTTGGCATGGACTGGCTTTCTTTATATGGAGCTCATATCAATTTCTGAATAAGGGACGTCACATTTCATATTCCAGATCAATCTATGATCGTCTATCGATGCAAGGATGAACATAACCTTCCAGTGGAAATTTCTTCCATCTTATGGGTCTTGATTCCACTGAATGAAGGTTATTTATCTCAAATGGTTGGTGAGAAACTCACAATTAAGAATATGCCCATTGTCTAGGAGTTTGATGATGTCTTTCTGAAAGAATTTTCTGGTCTTCCACCAAATCGTGAAGTTGAGTTTTCAATAGAACTCGTACCGGGTGCTTTGCCTATTTCAAAGAAACCTTATAGAATGGCCCCAATTGAGTTGCATGAATTGAAGAAGCAACTCCAAGAGAATCTTGATAAGGGATTCATATGCCTTAGTGCATCACCTTGGGGAGAACTTGTTCTATTTGTTAAGAAGAATGATGGATCAATGAAACTCTGCATTGATTATTGAGAACTTAATAAGATCACTATCAAGAACAAAAATCCTCTCCCATGCATTGATGACTTATTTCACCAACTATACGGATCTCAATACTTTTCCAAGATTGACCTTCGTTCAGGGTATCATCAATTAAGGTTCAAAAGGGAGGATATACCAAAGCCGACTTTTCGTACAAGGTATGGACACTATGAATTTATAGTGATGCCATTTGGTCTTACTAATGCCTCTGCTATCTTCATGGATCTGATGAATAGAGTCTTTAGAGAGTATCTTGATCAATTTGTGGTAGTCTTTATAGACGATATTATTGCCTATTCAAAGGGCAAGGAAGAACAAGAAGATCACTTGAGAATTATATTAAAGACCCTGAGAAAGGAGAAGCTTTATGCCAAATTTACCAAGTGTGAATTTTGGCTTCAAAAAGTTTCATTTTTGGGTCACACAATCTCAAAAGAGGGGATATCTGTGGATCCAACAAAAATAGAGGTTATCGAAAGATGGTCGAGACCAACAACAGTAACTGAGATATGAAGTTTTCATGGTTTGGCTGGATATTATCGACGTTTTGTGAAAGATTTTTCACGATTATCTAATCCACTCACCAGGTTGACTCGGAAAGGAGTTATGTTTGTTTGGATGGAGGAATGTGAAGAGAATTTAATGGAGTTGAAAAGAAGGTTATCCAGTGCACCTGTGCTCACACTGCCTTGTAGTGGAGAAAGGTTTGTGATCTACAGTGATGCATCCAAGGAGTTGGGGTGTGTTATTATGCAAAATTATATGGTGATAGCTTATGCCTCACGGCATTTTAAAATCCACGAGCAAAATTACCCAACAAATGACTTGGATTTAGCTTTGGTAATCTTTGCATTAAAGGTTTAGAGGCATTATCTTTATGGAGAAAGGTGTGATATTTTTACTGATCATAAAAGTTTAAAGTATATTTTTACACAAAAGGAGCCGAATATGTGCCAAAGACGATTGTTGGAACTGATTAAGGATTAAGACTGCTCAATTCATTACCACCCTGGGAAAGCAAACAAGGTGGAAGATGCATTTAGTTGACAAGACCATGCTAGCTTATCCATGATGAGGATCACAGAAGATCCAATATTTATGGATTTACAAAGGATGGATCATGGAATTTTAAAGGAAGGGGGAAAATCATATCTTTCTCAAATGAATGTTCAACCATCTATACATGTGATGATTAAAGAGGCACAGAAAAAAGATGTAGAGTTACAAAAGAACGTTAGAAATATTCCTGAATTCAACCTTGATTGTGATGGGATAATAAAGTTCATGAATAGGGTTTGTGATCCTCCCATCCCATAATTAAAGAAGTAGCTGCTAGATGAGGCTCATAGTTCTTCGTTCTCTATTCATCCTGGAAGCACGAAGATGTATAGGGACCTGAATGAGTACTTCTGGTGGGATGGCATGAAAAGAGACGTTGCTGAATATGTCTCTCGATTCTTGGTTTTTCAGTAAGTTAAAGATGAGAGACAAAAGTCTAAGGGGATGTTACAACCAATACCCATACCCGAATGGAAATGGGAAAACATCACTATGGACTTTTCCACAGGACTTTCTAAAACATCCAAAGGAAATAATGCTATCTGGGTCATAGTTGATTGTCTTATAAAGTCTGCACACTTCATTGCTATTAGAGAAGATTTTTCCCTAGATCAGCTTGCCAGGATATATGTAAAGAAAGTGGTAAGATTTCATGGAGTACCGCTTTCTATTATATCTGATCGGGATCCGAGATTTACCTCGAAGTTTTGGTGAAGTCTTCAGTATACTCTGGATACAGAGTTGAGTTTCAGCACTGCTTATCATCCTCAGACAGACGGTCAGTCTGAGATAACAATTCAAACTCTAGAAGATATGTTGAGATCTTGCTCTATGGATTTAAAAGGTGGTTGGGATCAATACCTACATTTGGTGGAATTTTTTTATAATAATAGCTTTCAATCCAGTATTAAGATGGCTCCTTATGAAGCTCTCTATGGAAAGAAATGCAGGACTCCAACTTGCTGGGATGAAGTTAGGGAATGAAAGCTATTAGGAGCTGATCTGGTTGATGAGATAGCAGAAAAGGTCCGATCTATTCAACAACACATAAGAGTAGCTCAGAGTTGACATAAAAGTTTTTCCGACAACCGAAGAAAATACCTAGAGTTTGAAGTGGGTGATAAAGTGTCCTTACGAATATCTTCCTAGAGGAGGGTCATGAGATTTGGAAAGAAGGGGAAGTTGAGCCCTAGATATATCGGTCCTTTCGAAATACAAGATCATGTTGGAAAGGTAGCTTACATATTGGCGCTTCCACCGAATCTCTCTCAATTTCACGATGTGTTCCATGTATCTCTCCTGAGAATGTACATACCTGATCTTTCACATGTACTCATCTCAGAATTTGTACCGCTGGAGAAAGATCTTTTTTATGAAGAACAGCCGATAGAGATTCTAGATCGTAGTGAAAAAGTCCTACGGAACATGAACACTCGCTTGGTGAAAGTTTTATGGAGGAACCACCAATTAGAAGAAGCTACATGGGAGCTTGAGGATATGATGAGGGAGAGGTATCCACATCTTTTTGTTACAAAGTGACAAATTTTGAGGGCGAAATTAATTTTATGGGGGGTAGAATGTAACACCCGAGACTGTTATGTGAAATATTTTGTTTTTATGTTATATAAATCATTAAAGTAATCTTTCACTACACACAACACTATCTTGTCTTTCTTTACACCCAACTGTGGCCTTCCTCGATAGCTTGCGTCGTACACAGTACCGAGTTTCACTAAACAACGATATGCTATTAAAATATTATTAAAACTAGCCGTTATGAATAGTAATAACCACTTTTTGAAATTTTTTAAATTTTGTTTTTTAAAATGGACTTCATTTTTGGATTCGGAATATCGAAATTAGCTTAGGGTGAAATTTTGGTACTTTTCGGATAACTTTTATATTCTGATGAATAGTGAAAATTATTAAATTTTAATTAAAAACAACTATATTAATAGAAATAATTAATAGTGATAAATTATTGATTTGAGTGGTTTTAAAGTATATTTAGAATATATTTTTACAATTTAATACAATGTTGTTCATTGGATGTAATTTCACATTTAAACTAGACATAAACAAGTGTCAATCTTTTGATAGTTATTATCTATTAAAAACACGCTATTTGTCTTGACGATGGGAATTAATTTTTAAATTATTTAATGTAACTGATATTTTTTTAATTTGGTAAAATAAAAATCATTTTTGAATTCATAATATCAAATATATCTTAGGCTTAATTTTTGGTATTTTTCTGGAAACTTTCATTTATTGATGAATAGTGAAACCACTAAGTGGTAGTTAAAAAAACTGAATTTTTTTCATAAAACATAATTTTACCGCTTCTGTGAGTGCAATTTCGAAAATCCGAGAGACATGGATAATATCAAGGACTAAAATTTGGTTCAATGAGATGAAAATAATTTTTGGTGAACAGTAACTTTTTACTATTTTTTACCACAGTTAAAAGTAAATAGGGTAGTTAAGGGTAAAAATGAAATTATTATTACCCTAACACATGTCTTAATTCTATTGGATTAGTGTATTTCGACCAAAACCAATATTAGGAATACAATATGACCATTTAGGCCCACTTGTATTAGATTAGGACATTTATTATCAATTTTTTAAAGAAGGGTAAAAATAGTTAAAATCAAAGTTTAATAACTAAAGAATTTTTAATATAAGGTTATACATAAGATAAATTCGACTATAAATATTCTTTAGAAATCTGAAAATATTTCCTACATAATGGTATTTTATTTGTAATTTTTAGACTTAAAATAATTTAATTTATTTATGATACAATGATGATGAAGTAATTATCTTATTAAAGAAATGTTGACATAATTGATGTTATAAATACCCAAATAAATGTAATTTGAGACTTTTTTATGAATTAAAATAATTTTATATGTTAATATGACATGTTAGTATTTATTTAATTAAATGTTTTCGAACTAATCATTCTGTTATGATTTTTACAAAAATCAACTACCAAATAGTGTCAAAATTGACATAAAATAGTTTTTAAAACAAATACTATATTATTAATTGTTATTTTATTCCTAAAATTCTATGGATTGGTCAAATGACATAAATAAAGATATATATATTAATAATAAACAACTTGGGGTTCGTTTGGATTGATATAGTAAGTTTATTAACCTTATAGTGTAAGAAAACAAGAAGACACCGTAAAAGTTAAATTATCTAACTTAAAGTTAAATCTAAATGATAAGGTTAAAATTAATACCTAAACTTGTCTAAATTATATTAGATTAGAGTATTTCGACCCATACCCACCTTAGCTTTGAAATATATCAATTTGGATCTATTAAAAACCGAATTTGACTTTATAATAAAGTAATATTTTTAGTTATTCCAAAGGTGCCCCTCTCCTCCCTTATAAAAGGGCACCTCCTCCCTCTCTTCCCCACAACACTTTGAGTATTCATGCTCGACCAAACCCTGCCACTATCTCCTCTACACTTCCCTAGAAACATCCTAGAGGTTCTAGTCTTCTTCAAATGCCAATTTTAGTGCCCTAAGAGCAGGTCTCAAAGAGGCGCTTCAAAGAAGAGGTAAGGCCCATTACCGATTCTTTCATCTTTATTTCTCCTTCCACTTCTTCTTCTTTAGTTGTTTCATTATGAAGTAATAACATCAGTATCACTCATATACTAATATGTTATTATAATTATAAAACAACCCTATTTCACCATCTATCCATCCTACGGAAAACAAAATCACCACGCGTGCGTACGTATGAAATACCGTCTCCACGCCGTGGTGTAATCTATTTTTCCACCACCACCTTACTCGGATGGGTATAATGGTGTAAATAATAACTTTATATGATTATTGTAAATTTATATTGATTATGAAATATTATACATACACTCCAATACAATTCCACGATCATGGGAACAATATCATTTCTCGTGCGTATGTACGGAATACCGTCTCCACAATCTCATTTTATCCGAGATTGTTTATATTTAGGTATTTACTGGGGTGTATTTTATCATCCACATCCATGTTTCCCCAATATATAATATTGTTTCCATTAACCTAAAATTGTTTAAATTCAATTTTACCATTCGGTGTGTTTTTAGTAAAAGATATAAAAGTAATCTTTTGTCGTTTTCGTACGAGGTACATTTTGACTTTTCCGAGAAGAGTACGGGAAGAATGTTTTTTTAACATATACGGTATGAATATATTTTTAAAACATTATTACCAAGAATCTTACTTTACAAGTTTTCAAGTTTATTTTTAATCAACTTCTTTTAGTTTAAAATTGTATGACATGTTAAGAAAGGAAAATGTTATTGAAGTAGAAAGAATATTTTCCTCAAGAATGGAGTTCAAGTGTTTTATCAAAATTATTTTCCATATAAGATAATATAGGGTTTTGTTTCTATCTCTATTATTACATTGATTTGATTATGTTGTGATGGAATTATTTTTATTAATTCCTTTATCTTATATGAATTTTTTTATGATGTCATGTTGTTTAAGAATTCCATTTTTATTACATGGGTTATGCAATGATGTATGATTTATGATTTTGTGGCACACATATGAATGGTATAATTATGAGATGGGTGGGACCTATATATCCCTCAAATTCATTGGGTAAAGATTTTATATCTCATGATATAGACAAGGCTGGAACGGCAGGTTAAACCGGTTCAGTGAAACAGGACTGAAACGAGGAGTGAACTCGGTTCAGAAATGGACTTTGTCCACTAAGATAGTCTTGGAAATGAGTCTTGACTAATAAGAAATGATTATCTATGATTATGTGTGTATGACACAAAGTTTCATGTTTTAAGATATGATTATTGGGATTTCATTTCACTACTATGATTTATCCCATGTTATGAAATTATGCTCTCTTTGGTAGTTTATGATTTCCAAAATGTTATGTTCTTATGAATATGATGTGATTGATATTTATTTTGTTTACCCTTACTGAGCATTTGAGCTCACCCTTTTGAATTTTTTCTTTAACCAAGTCAGGAAGAAGGTTATTAAGTAAGATATGCCAAAAGGGACTATAGATATGATGAAATAAATGGGAGACAGTGTAGACACTTTATGAACCAGTTGTTTATGTTTCCCAGTTTCTAAAGACAGTATAACTATATGTTACTTTCATGGTTTTGTTATATTTTGTAATAAGTATTCTTCAATGTTGAAGTAATAACAATGTATGTAATGTATGGTTTGTTATACTATCCTTTATTACTCATATTATATTATTAATTTATTATCAATACAATACAAATTAGGATTTTCAGATAGGTTTCTTCCTCAATTTACCATTTTATTTTATATTATCAATGTATAGTCATTATTTATAGAAAATTTCAATACATTTCATTTTAAATATGTATTCCTTAAATTGCAGTTGTTTTTGGAATTTCAATTTCCTATTACAATTATACTCTCATCGGTCTATGTATTAAATAAATTGATATTTGTTCATGTTAATTTTATGGATCTCTCTCATGACTTGATCTTCACCTTCTATATAAATTTTCATCATATTCAATAAATTATTCTTTCTATAAAATATTTTTTTTTAATTCTCTTGAATTTTCTTATTTTTCAATTTCAGTTTTCATCATGGTCCATTAATTTTATTCCATATTTTTTTCATATACTATAATAATATTAAAAATATATATTTATACCTTCATTAAATTTAATACCATTCTAATTTTGAATAATTTTAAATATATACATTTCTATTATAACATTTATTCCTTAGTTATATTTAATTCTTCTAATTAATATATTCTCATATATTAGTTTTCTCATAGATAATAGTTTTTTCCTATTCATGTTTCATTTTAAAATTATATTAAAACAAAAGAAAAAATTTAAAAAAAAAATAAATTTGAATCCTATTTCTTTTAAAGTATTTTACTTATTTATCTAAATAATAATTTAAATTTTACACTATTGAAATTACTTGTGTTATATCCTCTTGAATAACTGACCATACATAATCAATTTCCATTCTAAAATAGATCCTTGATATATTATATAAGTTCTTGTAGATTTAGGATATGGTGGAAATGAAATCTCTATAATTACGTTTAGCCATAACAAACATTTTATTTCCTTAACAATGACAATTCAAAAAGGAAACATTGTAACCAATGACTTTTCATATATTTTTCTCCTCCATTACACAATAAAAAATTAACATAATTGATATGAATTTTTATATATGATTCTACAGCTTTATTGACAAGGAATGTTTTTCAATTTGAACATATTTGTATATATTTTATATATAAAACCATACTACAAAATCATTGGTTGTTAATACATTTATTTGTATATTATTAAATATTGTACTATGTGTTTTATATTTTATAGTAATTTTTCAAACATGATTGAATGCATTGGATGATTTTGGATAGTCCCCAAAAAATCTCATCCATACACTAGTTAGTATCAAGAGACCTCTAGTTTGGGTAATAGGAACATTCTTACCCTTTATATCTAATTTAATCAGTGAATGTCTCAGTGGTATGTGATGATGGTCTACAACATAAATTTTAATTAGAATGCATTATATATGATACACGATGTGTGGGGATCAAAATATAATGGATGTTACTCATAGGTCTCAAAAGACAACTAGTGTTATTAGAATATATTTATGTCATCCCATTCATGTGTGATTTCTTGAAACAAACCCTTGATGTTGATTTCGTAACATTTTTCATTATGAACATTAATCATTATGATATTAAATTTCTATTACATTCATGATTATGTATTTATAATATATTTGTCGATTTTTTTGTGTTTCTTATTATAACTTTTTATTATATTTATTTCGTGATCGTTATCTATGTAGAATATTTGATACACTATATGTTATAATGTATTTGATCCCTATATTTTATTATATTTATCCATTTCTATAAAATCCTATAACACCTATAGGAGATATGGGTGAATTTCAGTGTCAAACTAAATAATAAATATTTGGAGATGGTTTTCATTGGAAATGAATCAAATAAATTGCACTAAATATTATGGGTTACAATTTTTGAGACACGATCACTCCATTCCAGGAAAACAACCCTTACATGAATTATAGGTATGGAACAATTCCTCAATTGGACCACTTCATCTAATCCTTCTTGATGACTACTTTTGGTAAATTATTTCTCAATTTATCGACTTCAAGGTCACTTCCATATCAAATCACATAAAGGTGATTTTGGTTCATCATGTAGATCCACATATTATTCTTCATTGCATTCGACAATATTTCTACATGTTCAGTTCTTCTTATATAAGTGTCTTTCATTAAACAATCTTTTTCACAAAATTCCATCTTTTTAATTAATGTTAAGATTTCATTAAACTACAAAAATTCAAAAAACCTAAATCTTTAATGAATCTCCCAAATTTCATAAAACACATATCTATCACGAAACTACCTATTTTGAGAAACGACAAACATTTATGAAACTTATTCATTGAAATTCATTATCATCAATATGTTCTCAACAATTATTTTCCTGAAAAATATGTTTAAAAATGTAATCATTTCAAATAAGAATTATTTTTGCTTAAAATATTCATAAAATCAAAGTGATCATACATTATACAAAAAATTTATTTATATGTTGAGCCACTTTCTATTTATAGGTGATGTTTAAGCATTCATGAATTTCCGCGTCTTTCATGAAATTATACCATTCCTAGAAAACATGTTTCCTTGAGTAAAAAATGTCATACAGTCTTTCCTAGATCTCATTGTCTTCGGGAAACATCATTGAACGTTTCCATTCATGAATGTTCTCTTAATTTCCTAACACACCAATTTGTTTTCATTCTTGAAACTTCTCATGATTACATAAGGTTATATTTTTCTTTGTTTTTTGATCAATGGTATTAAGGAAAGATTTATTTTATGAGTCTTCAGACCTTTACGACATCAATCTTTCAAAAATTACATGACCCTTTTATATTTTAATTAGGTAGTCCTAGAAATAAATCATAAAAAATTACCTTTTTCTATAGTTGGGTTCCCCAAAATCTGTAAAACACTAGGAAATGACACAACATTCAACACTGAATCCACCTACAATGATAGATCACATTGATTACAAACCCCTTGATCACGCCTCTGTGGATTGAAAAAATCAAAAAATACAAACCATTTACATATTTTAATACCCTTTTTTATAATAATTTATCTATATATTTAAATATAAGAATATTCATTGTAGTGATTTATGTTTTTATAATCCTTAATATAAATAATTGGTGTTATAATATAAAATAATGTGGATATATATATAATCACCAAAAAGAAAATGATTGTATTCTTTGAGTTATTATAAACATTTGTCCCATATGTATAATGATATCATGTTTAATAAAATTAATTGGTTTACTAATTTTTTATCATAGAATCTTTGAAAGGAATATAAATATTGCATAAAATCATGAATTGTGGTTCCTGGTATCTATAACAAAGTGGAATTTTGTAAAGTTGAGGAATTGATTTTTTATTATTTTTATTATATTAATATATATATTTTAAATATATGTTTAAAAGAATTTATTTGAGATCATAAAAAAGATAGTTAAAATTATAGATTATTTATTGGTGCCTTATCAGGTTTTATGGTAATGGTGTAGATAACCCCTTTTGTATTAGGGCCATTACGGTTTCATAAGGAATGTACTGGGTAGTCGAATCACTCATGACTAGAAGACATACATATCATGTTTTTTATGTTCTATAAGATCCATTAGGTTATGAATAGTGGAATGGGTGTGTAGATATATAGTATTAAAATGATTTCTATATGGTTTTTCATTTTGTATTTTGTTGATAAAAACAATGTTTAGGATTAAAATGTTAAATTCATCGATTTAATTTTACCTAAATATCATTGATTGGGGAATGTTTCATGAAATGTATATAAATATTAATTAATTATCACATTCATTTGGTTGATATGAATTTCTAGGGTAATTGTTATAGATCATGCATTCCAAGCATATTAATTTTCTAGTTTTGGTGGTTAGAGGTTTTCACAAGAGTTTATAAGGGTGTTTATTTGAGTATTGGGCTACAATAGTGTTGTAATAGGAAATTCACATCATGTAATGAACACATTATGTGAAATAGTGTTACATAATAAATGTAGCTAGCTGGTTCAAGGACTATATCAATAGTGGGTTCAAATATAGTATATGTATTAAGGGGAACACATGAGAAATATTACACATCGTATTAGTAGAATTCATGAAACGTATTAAATAACAGATGACGTGATACGATTTACAGTGGAAGTTGATTTTTTATCTAGTGAATTAGACAATGTGTAATGTTTACAAGACATGAAATGTATAGTATTCTATGTTTTAAAGTCCTCTAACAACCAAATCTTCTTAATTCGGCTATTCATCTCCCTTCCACTAATTCATGATAAGAATTAGGATCTTGGGGAGGATTATCTGGACCCTTTATCCTTGTTTTAATTGTTTGATATGGTGGATTCTTGTTGGTGATAGGTGGTATGTCCTTCCTTATTCTTGGTTGGTTTTATCTTATTTGGATTTTTAGGATTTAGTATAGTGTTTTTTTGGTTTCTGGTTTTATTTGATCTATGATTTGATGAAACTTTAGTGCGATGTAGGTTGATATGTATTAATCTGGTTGAGGTCTTGGTTTTTGGATGTTTCTTCACCACCATGCAGTGAAAAACTTGTTGGAAGAGCTTCATCGAGGTAGGGAACCCCTCATTTCAAATTATTATTTATCATGGGGAAGTTGAGTTATACTATTTACATATGGGAATGGTTTTTCATTCTTACTAAATGAGAATTAACTGGATAGAACAAATTTAATTGGGTAATGGGGAAAGATTTACATGCTTTTATAGCATTGATTTTATTATGATTTGATGGATTTTATGGGCATGATGCCTCGCTGAAAATTGTGGTCATTGAAGGATTTGTTTTCATTGAATGATATGTGTTATTACTATTGTTTATTTTATGATTATTTTGATATAAAATTAACATTTGAATTGTATAACCACTTAAATATGGATACATAAATGGTTTCCCCCGTATTTATGGATTTTGTGATAACACCCCTAAAATAATGTGAAATACTATAAATGCAATGTTGTTAAATTCGTAAAATGGTATTTTAATTTTTTCTGAAGCATGGTCATGCTTTTAGGGTAGTGATGTGAGTTTAGGGTGTTACGTGGGATGACGGGTGAGATGTGGTTGTGCTGTTGTGGTAGATAGGTGGTGGTTGTTTGGTCCTAATTTTGGGGTGGTGAGGTGGTTATTGTCTAAATTTTATTTTTGGGTGGAGATGTGGTAGTTTTTGTTGTGATTTTTTTGGGGTTGTGAGGTTGTGGTTGTTTGGCCATTGCTTTGAGGGTATTGAGGTTGTTTTTTTGTTGATTCTTTCAAGTGATGAGGTAGTGGTTGTTTGGACTTGATTTTGGGGTGAACAGTTGGTGTATTTCTGGTCAGGCTAGTGGGGTGTCATGGTGATGGTATGATGAGGATTATAAAACGATTGTGATATGGGGTTGTGTTGGGATTGATGATTGGGAAGTGAATAAATAAATAACTATAAATTAATGACCAAGATTATTGTGGTATGGTTTGACTAATGAGATGGAAATGTATACTGAAAAAATAGATTATTGGTTGAGTGGTTTAATAAATTTTTATTTTTTTAATGAACTAACGACCTAGAAAATGGAATTGGGTGAAAATTTTAATTTTGGTTTGTGTGGTGTTATAAATATATAGGTGAAAGAAAAAGATGGGATGTTTTGAGAAAGACAGTGTTTGGATATGAAGCATGCGGTTTGGTTTCTATGGGGATATATAATTATACGTATATATTTCTAGTTATGTATATACACAATACACTCTTGTATATTCATACAGGGGGTGTTTTTTCAAACATCCTAGTGATGAATATGGATATATGGATACTCACTCTTTCATACTCTCTCCTATAGGAGAGTAGATATGTATAAGATATCATAGCTGGAGGAATGTTTATGCACCAGGTGATGGACCGGATATCTTAGGGAAATATGTAATGTGACCATGCTATAGGGAGGTGGCCTAGATATCATTGGACTAAATGTGATATGAACATGTTGTGGGGAGACTAATGGTGTAGGATGTTTATGAGGAAGTCACGAGTTTGATCCATTCATGTTCAAGATACCCTAATAATATTTTTATGGAAGTGATGTGAGAGAACATGTGTTTTAGGGTGAGATGTGAGGTTCTCATTTCATTGGGTGGTGGACCGGCTGTTTGTGCGCATGATGTCATGTGACCATTATCTAGGGCAGTATTTTATGTTATTCAGATGAAATGAGAGTGCCTGCATCTATGAAATTTGGTTGTGAGAGAGGAAAACCAGTGGGAAAGAGGTGTGGGGTACCCTTTTTCTATATTCTTTTTATAATGATATAATACAACTAATTTGTTATTTTTTGAGCATGCCTTGGTGTGGTTGGGATGGATTGTAGACCAAATTAGGTTTTCATTTTCTTATATTTTCTCATAGGCGAATTAGTATTCTTCATTCACAATTGGAAAATAAACATTGATTTTACTATAGATAATACTTGTATGCACACCCTACATATGTAAAATTATTTTCAGGTTTCTAATAGGATTATGTGGACCATGATTGACATTACTAACGTGAACCTTTGGATAGATATTATGTCACTACATTAGATTTTTATTTGGGTATTTATATTTTAATACTATAATCTCTATTAGTTATTTTATACATGTATGTGGGATGGTTTTGGTTTCTTTTTACATTTTCTTGTGAAGTTTCTTGTGGATTATTTAACATGTCTTTTTATCTTATATTATTGTTCACGGTAATGCCTCCCATTTCATGAGATTTTTATACCCATTGTTCTAGTCGCCAACCTAGGGCATGTTGGATCTGCAAATCAGGGTGGGGGTGTAAATTTTCCTCTCCATTAGTGGTGTATCATTTATTTAAGGGATTGTGATAGAGTGGTATCATATATAATTTTTTATAGATAAGATGGACATTTTTGTTAGACAGAGTGATGATTTAATGGGTTGGCTTGGATACTAGTCCTGTTGACCATGGTGCATTAAATTGTCTTTGGATACAAACTAGGATACTAAATTTTTGGTCCCACCATGATCCAGTGCATTGAAACTATGCTTATTGAATGTCCTTGATTAGTGGACCTGCTTACGTGGTATAGAACTAGACGATATGCATCCATCCAAATTACTTAAATTCTTATTTATTTCAATTTATTTGGGTAGGATAAAATGAATAATTTAATTATAAATGAATATAAATAAAACTGCATACAACATGGGATTATGAAACCATTTTTTCCACTTCATGTTATGGATCTGGGATGTCATCTATAGGTTGTTTAGGTACTATAGGTTCAATAAGATAATCTAGTTGATCGACAGAGGGTTGATCATGATGAGGATAATGATTAGTGGTTAATGAATTTTCACTCTTTTCAATGATAGTATTTGGGATTGTAAGAGGGTAGTGTTTCAGATTTAAATAATGATGTTTAGATGGAAGATCTATATAATTATTTCTATTTTCTAGTGGCCATAGTGGACTTTGGGTCCCTTTAAAAGTAATTTAGATAATGGGATATACTTCTAAGAGGTGGGAACTATATTTGGGAGAGTGGAAGGAGGCATTAGTTTCAAGGGATGGCTTTTAGAAGTATTTTTAGTTAGAGTTCTTATGATAGACAAGGAAGGAAATGAAAAGGAAGTATTTTAATTATTCTTAGTAGGGGATCTTTTTAGAGTGAGATTTGGGAATAAATTTCAAAGACCTTTTATGCTTTAATCAATATCTTTTTTTAGATGAGGTGTCTCACAAAATATTTCCTGGGGCGAAACACTATCCTTCTTTCTAATCTACATTTACTACTTTTATATTGCCATATTATATAGAGTTTTGGAAGAAGAATGAGATTATTCAGCAGATGTGATCATGTGTTTGTTTATCATGACAGGGGAATAAGTAGGGTTACTCAATTATAAGGGTGGTTAGTGGAAGCTCTCATTAACTTTGACCTTGGAGGATTCAACCTTTTGCGAGTGGAACACAACAAAATCCTTTCTTTCCTAATAGGTTTAGTGATTTACATTATTTTCTTAGTGATATTGGACTACTGTGTTTTGGTTCTAGGGATAATTTAAATTCCCAAAACCACTACCCATTGTTTTCCCAATCCAAGTTAGGTGGATATGAATAGGTTCAACCCTAGACATAGTAGTAGTCTCCAATGATAACATTTAATTTGCAGGGGATTATGATTTATTCTACAGCATGGGGTTATGGATTATGTAGATGATGAAATCAGAAGGTTCATCAGGTGTTGGGACATAAAATCGGATATGGTGTTAGAGGTGCTCATCAGAAGAAAGGTAGAGCGGTTGGGGTGTTGTTAGTTTCCTACAATAGAGGTGCCAGTGCTAGAGGGGACAAATAACATCAGAGGTATGATCACTGTGTTTTGTAACCTTGTTTGGCCCTTTTATGATTTTTTATCTTCACATTATTTTTTTAAAACAATCTATTCCATGATTTGGGATTATATGTGGAGAGGTTTCATGTGACCCTAGTGTTGACTATGCTAGTTGGGGGTGAAACCGAATTGTTTGATGTGTTTCCTAGATTTAGACTTCTGATGGGGCTACATCATACCTGTGATGATCTTTCCTTTCTATAGATATAGCCAACAAATATTATCACAGTCATCAATTAATAGTAATATATGCATTGTATTATCATCCTATGAGTCATTTTCTCAAATTTGGATGTCCACTGTGTTGTTTTCATTTTTGATTGGGTTTTTCAGGTTGGATATAGGCATGTAGAGAAACATATATCTTTGATAGCTGAGTTTTCAGTAAAAAAAATTAATGTTGGTTTAGTGGAGGTCCCCATGGTCAATGGAGGGTTTTCATATATCTTCACTAATATGTTCGGATGCAACCACCATGACAAGATTTTGTGTTGTGGAAAGACCTAATGCATAACACTTCTCCAATATTGATGGATCCTTATTTCATTGAACCATAAGAGTTGTGGGAGTTGAGGATTCATAAAGATGATATGATTAAAATTAATTTAATCTAGTTTAGTATTTACTCATGGGGTTCTCCAGTGTAGTTCTCCAAGATGTAGGACATCAGTTCGTCATTATCTAAAGACAACCATAAGTTGAATAAGATGAAATTTAAGAACTCTTACCATATTCTATGGATATATGGTATTTTTCACAACTGTTATGGGTGAGTTGGTTTTATAATATTGATCTACATTTTGGATATCACATGGTTAGGATGAATGGGTGTGATATTATAATGACTTCCCTTCAGATGTAGGTAAGGGAACTTCATGGTTTTATACATGTAATTTTAGTGTATGAATGAACCATACATGTTCATGGTGGTTATGAACTCTATGCTCCTTGATATCCATGACCAGTTCATCGTCATGTTTAGTGATGATATCTTGGTTCACATGAGTTCATAGGATGCATGTGCGTAGCACCACAAAGTTGTTTTTGGGTATGCTGATTCCACCACATTTATAGGAATATTTCCAAGTGAGATTTATTGATGTGAGAGGATCCTTTCATTTGACATGTGGTGTATCAAAAAAGCTGTGTTAGTGGACCTATTGATATTTTATGTACATATTTATTTAGAGTGACTAATGATTGTGTGGAGTTTTTATGTTTTATTTATTTATCCAGGAAAAGTTTGGTTACCTGAAGGTGAAGTACGTTAGTGATCCAATGCCTCAATTTCTCATGAATTGTGTGATATTTTAGGTGTTTATTGAATCATACCATCTAGTCTTGGGATTCAGGTTGATTCAACCTAGGTCAGTGATCTAATATTTTTCAAGGAAGTTACATCTACGTGAGTGTAACTTTTTCACCCACAATTTAGAGTTGGAATAAGTGGTGTTTTCACTGAAATTATGGTGACATTACCTCATTAGGAATAAAATTTTGTTCTTAAAATATCACATGAGCATGAGGTATATATCTTCTCACTGTGATATGAATTTTAGATAATATAGGTGGGTGTAGTTTTATAATGATTATGATTTTAAGATCTTCTACACTTCAAAAAAATGGAATGATGTCTCCAACTCTTTGATGAGTGAAGTTACCAAGGTTAGATCCAAGTATCAATGATAGAGGGAGGGGGTGAATCAATGATATATTTTTCTTTTTTTCCCCCTTTTTGAAATAAACTTTGCCTCTTGTTAAATAGTTCTTTCCCTGCTGAACACACACATCCACAAGAACACAAGATTTACAAGGCTCGCTATTCAGAAAGAGTAGTTACGTCCTTAGTATGGTACTAAAATAATCATGTACCACACAATCCAATAGGAAACAATAATTTGATGTGGATAAAATGAGTTGGATATTCACTTTCACTCCTATAGTACTTGGGAGATAATACTCAAGTACGTGGGCACCCACTATGCACAAATAAGGAATTACTATATTTCAGTGCTTCATTGCAATTGAACAGGTGTATTCTATGAAATATAAGTCTTCACATACTTACCCAAAAGCTGGTAAGAACTCCCTGACACACAACTGAATACGCGTGAAGACCCCAAATCATTCCCTCACACTTTTAGGTGTATTGCACGTAACTTTTTTTCCTTGTGCACAATATTTAACTTTCTCATGAAACCCCTCTTGCTTGCAACTTCTATCTTCCACACATCTCTCTTTTTCTATGAAACTCTAATTCTATTGTGCAATCCCCTTTTCTTAAAATTATATCACATCTCAGAGCTCAAGATTTATTTAAGTGTCAGGCTTGGAAAATTTGAGGGGGTTACATCTTATTTATGGTCTTTTTCAACCCCGACATGAAAGAACACCAATGTGTAGTGCAAGATTCTGACATGGCACACAAAACCCCATTTGAAGTCACATTGGGTGTGTAAGTCTTTTTCACACTAGCCTGATCTTTTGTGAACTTCATGAATGTTTCGCACATTTCATGACTTTTCTATTTTTTTATTGTTTTGACCTCGGATTAGGCCTTGTGTGCAATATTCCAAACTCTATTCAATCTTGCCCGCAACAATCAATCTTTCACACAAGACTCTCCTTTGTCAGATGATAATGTTAAGATAATGGAACTCCACTTTCTTGAAACATACCAATCCATATTAAAAAATTTCCATGTCATGAAGAACACTAATTTTGCTTCATTGTCATCTGACTTATTCAAAAATCATCATCATTCATCACAAACATAATCTATCATGAAATATATTCTTTGATCGAACACCTTTTTCGTCATCAGATATTCCGCGTGAAGTACTGCAACTTCCCTATCTTCCAATATTATTATTCAACCCAATAAAAAAAGAACATGTCTAGCATTATCTATTATCCCAAATTTATTAATAAGGCTTGCATCACAAGTTCTACTAACATAGGATATTTTTGAAATAAAAATCAGCAAAGCAACATCAAATTTATAATCAAATGTATTGTAAATTTCCTATATTTCTTCACCCACTTACACAATGTGAATTTATTTCCTTTCATCTCAATCATTTATGAAAACAAAAGACAATAATTCATTCATGAAAAAATCATCATCCAACATGGTCCTAACAAGTAGGCTGTTTGTAATGGTAGTTTATAATGAGTATAGGGATAAATAGAGAGAAATGGGGGAGTTTGAATCCTTTAACTTTTATATATGGGTGGTTTATTGTAGGGGATGTTTTATTTAGTTTATGGTGAAGTCTTATTTGATGAATTAGGTGGAGGTGTCTCAGATGTGATACCTAGAAGAAGTGGTGATGCATGATCATGTTTTCCAGGCTGATAAAATGGAAGGATGGTCAGATGATGATTGAAACTGGATGATATTTTTGGGGAGACTATTTATTCTGGTGGTGATGCATATGTGAGTCTTTTTTGTGTTTCATAAATCACATTTAGTTTTAAAACTAGGAGTATTCAAGATATACTATTTATTGAGGATGCAATTTTGGTGGCCGAGTATGAAATAGGCATTGGTAGAGGTTGTCAAGGGATGTTAGGGTTTTTAGATGTTAAAGGTTAAGAATCATGTATGTGGTAGTTTGTGACATCCTTTTGATGTTCCTAAGAGAAAATGAAATGAAATATCAATGGATTTAAACACATTATTACCTCAATATCAGTGAGGTTTTTATGCTATCAGGGTGACTATAGAGTGGTTAGTATAATCATCATGTTTCTTAGCAATCAAGGAGTCATGTGTAGTAGATGATTTTTTCCAAGTGGTATGTGGACGAGCTGGTATGGTTTCATGAAGTTCCATGTTACATTGTCTCAGATTGGTATGCATGTTTTATCTTGTGAGTTGGAAAGGATTTTAGTATTCTTTTGAAACTCCTTTAGGCCTCATCACTACCTTCCACCCATAGACGAAAGGTTTGAAAGAGTAGACCATCCAGATATTGGAGGGTATTTTATTAAAATGTGTCTTAGACAATGGGGGACCTTGGGTGAAACACATTACATTGGTTGAGATTGTTTATAATAATAGCTATCACTACCCCATAAACATAGCTACATTTAAGGATATGAATGGGAGGTAATGTTGTTCTCTATTGTATTGGTTGTATCTTGGTGAAGTAGTTATTATGGGACCTTATGTAGTGCATAGAATAATAGGAAAATGTTAAAAAATTTGAGAACATAAAATAATCACAATATTAACATAATTCATATGTTGATCGAAGGAGCATGCCCTTGGAGTATGATTTTGGGGGCCAAGTGTTCTTAAATGATTCCCATTGACATGGGTAGTAAAATATTGGCATAAGGATTAATATTTCACGTATATATGTCAGATATTTTGATGTGTTGGGGTGAGTTGGTAAGGTGACACATTGGATGGCCTTTCCACCATGGCTGGTGAGGATCCAAAATAATTTATATGTTTTCCAACATATATTGTATCTTCATAATGACTCCAATGTCATTCACTAGGGAGAGTTGGATATTTAGGGTGAATCAGCGTTTATGGACTAGCTAATAGTGTTCCAGTATCATCCAGAGAAGTGGATGTGAGGATGAACCATCCTTTTGGTTCTTGTGTTGTGGAGACATGGTGGCCTAAAGAAGATTACATGGGAGTTTGATATGTAGATTCATTCCATGTACCAAGAGTTTTATTAATGATTTGTTCTCATTTTTTCATTATGATGTGATGTTCAAATCCTACTATTTTATTAGATGTTCATTTTATGTTTATGTATGAGGTGTGACAAAGTTCAAATATATGAAAAGAGAAGGATTTTGTACCTAATCGAGATGTATTATACAACGATCTAATTAAACACAAGAGGGATCATTAGTTCCACCCAAAGAATATAGTATCTTAAAATAGAGGATAGAATTATCTGATTCATATGTTTGAGGTGTTGTGGGTTATTGGAATGATGCTTTTTTGTTTGGGATGTGTAGATTTTGGATGACTATGGTGATGTGGTTGTGTTGCGATGAGCTTGTGAGAGATTTTTTTTACCATTTAGTTTGGTTTTTCATAGTTGGTGGTGGTGTTGATGATTGATGAGATCCTTGATAGGTATGTAATGTGGTGGTTATTCAGACCCCTACCCTTCTAGGATTTATTTTGGATTCTCAAGGGAATGAAAAACTAGAGAAGTACCTTATTTAATAGAGCATGCCTTCCCAGTCTATTATGATTCTAATTTTGGTGGATGGAGGTTTTTTGGGGTGGTTTTGGGCGTTTCTAGTGCAGTATGGGGACACAAGAGTGAAACAATAGGAAATTCATATTGTGTAATGTGTATACGGTGTGATCTAATGGTTCATAGCATGTGTATCCATAGGGTTCATGATTTTTTTGTTTGGTTGTTAATGTATTGTACATATAAATAGAAAAACCACTGAGATGGATTATATTTCATGTAATTAGAATCCATGAATTTTATTAAATAATGTCTCAGATGACCTTATTTTTAGTGAAAGATGGAAATTTCAAAAAAACTATGAATACATGCCCAGTGATGTTTACATAATTATAAAATTCCTCATTTCAAGGGTTTTATATCATCACTCACCCGAATCAATTTAATTTAGACATACTTCTCCCTTCCCCTCAATATGGTCAACCCTAGGCTCTATAGGTGAATCTTCAATCCCCCTTACTCTCTCTTTGATCTGTTGGATCTGATGGATTCTCATTGGTGACCACTGGTGAGCCCTTCCTTCCTATTAGTCATTATCATATGATTCTTCTCTTGGGGATCTGCTATGGTGATGTTGTTTTATCTTGGGGTATGATTTAGGTTAGGTTTTTTATGATCCAATTGTGTGTTGTAGGTTGGTCCGTGGTTTTCTTGGTGTGGTTTTTGTCTGTAGGAATTTCTTCTTTACCCTTGTGGTCTAAAGCGAGTCATCAAAGATTCCTTAAGGTAGGGAAACCCTCATTTGTCTTTATATTGAACCACACATAAGGTACATGGTTTTTTACCAATGGGAACAGTTAAACTAGCATAATAAAATATAAATAATTGGATAATTAAATTCAAATGGGGAAAATGGGAATGATTCACTTAATTTTATAGTTTTGAAATTATTGTGATATGATGGATTGTATGGGATTCATGCCCTGCTAAAAATTGTGGAAATTTAGGGATTCTTCATCACTCAATGATATGTTTTGTAACTGATATGTTTCAGGTGGTTATTATGAAATCAACATAAAATGGGAATTGTAAAACTAGTTATATTTGGATAATGAAATAGTTTACATATGATTTGGAAATTGTGTGATAACACAACTAAAATAATGATAAATGTGATTAAATGACCTTCTATGAACATGTAAATTAGTTCTAGACGTGTTGTGATGTGTGATCATGTTTATGGGGTGGTCATGTTTGTATGAGATATTATATGGGGATGATGGTAGAGATTTGGATGTTCTTTTAATGGGGTGAGGTGGTGGTTATTTGGATATTCTTCTAGGATGATGAGTTGCAGCTCGTACTTCCATGATTTTTGGGTGGTAAGGTGTTGGTTGCCTGGATATGATTGTTTAGGTGATGTTGTGGTTTCTTTATGTTCTTTTGGTGAAGTTATGTGTTGGTTGTTACTTTATGCATTTGGGGTGGTGAGGTGGTGTTTTTTACCATTATTTTAAGGAAGTAAGGTGGTGGTTGACTTTTAGTGCTTGTGGGGTGGGGATGTTATAGTATGATGGGGATGATGAGATTATTTTAATATTTGGTTGTGTTGTAATATATGCTCATGTAGAGATGGAATATATAATTATTTAATAATGAATGGAAAGGATGGGGTATGGTTTAACTAATTGGTTGGAAATTTCTACTAAATAAATAAATGATGTATTGTGTGGTTTATTGTGGTTTGTAATTAATAATGAAATGAATGGGTTTGATAATGTTATTTATGGGAAATGTTATTTATGTTTTAATTTTTTTATTAACTTAGAGGTGGCATTGAAATTGGGAATTGTGTGAGTTGGTTATTTTTCAGGTTATGAACACATTTGATGGGATTATTTGTGGCTGTATATTTTAACTTTTATATTCCTTGGGGTTTATTTTCACACCCTGACCACATTGAACATTATGTGTCAACACCTGTATACTCACATGGGGTTGATTTTTCGAACATTATGCTGATGAGGATGGCAATATGGATTCTCATTCATTCCTGCTCCCAATTCCATGTGAGTAAATATAAATAGGTTGTGGTGGCTAGAGGTCTCTTAGTGTACTAGGGGATGGCCCAAGTTCATTCGGGTGAGATGTGATGTGATTGTGCTATGGGTCAATGGACCTGTGGTATTTATGCGGGATGTGATATAATATTTTTGTGATGGGGATTATGGTGGGGGTCATTCATGGTAGGTGGAGGGAATTAGTCTTATTTACATCTTGTTCATGATACCCTACTACTCTTGTAATTATTGTGATGTGATAAACCATGTGTTTTCAAGTGAGATATATTGTGACCATGCTATATAGAGGTGGCCCTAGAGTCTACAGGAATAATATAATGTGATCATGTTTTAGTTTGGCGATATACGATATTCATAACATATATAAGCACAAGGATGTATAACATTGAGGTTTGAGAGAGGAAAATTAGCGGGAAGAAGATGGGGTTTCCCGTTATTGACATGCTTATTATCATGTTATTATGCTTGTCTTGTTTTATTTGTTGATTATTCCTTGGTGAGGCTAGGATAGATAGTTAACCTATTTAGGTGTTGTTAATTTTATCTTTTTTCTCACATGTACATTAGAATACTTCTTTCAGGTGTTTATAAGAGAGTCTGGTTTTCTTACACATTATACATGTATGATCACCCAATGTATGTGATACTATATACTAGTTTCCAATATAATTATGTGGACGGTGATATACAATAGTATGTTAAATCTATAAATAAATTATATGTAATTGATATATCTTTTATTTTTGGAATTTACTTTTGGATACCCTCAACTATATTAGTTTTATTTATACATGCATGTTGAATTTTTTTGGTTTCTTTTTTACATAATGTCACGAAGTTTCATGTGGATGATTCAAGTTATCTTATGATATTATATTATTATAGGGGTAATACCTCCCATTTAATGATATTTTTATACCCTTAGTTATATTCACCAATCTAGGGACTTCCAGATGCAAGAATCATGGGTCATTTTTTCTCCCCCTCATCGCTACATGTTTAGAGAGATGAGGTCATGACTAGTATCTTATTGGTTAATTTATTCACCCCCTACATTAAAAAAATGGTGGTTTTGTAGATTTTTTCTGGTGTAATATAGGTAAACGAAAAAAATCATTTTTCACTAATGACATATAATTGTTGTTGTGTTTGAGTCACAGAGGAGGAGGAGAATCTCTATGATTTGTTGGATTATATATTTTGAGGGTGACACAAAGGATCCCTTTTCTTAATCCATATTTGTTGGTTATTCATTTCGTATCGATGACATAATTTTATATTTGGAAAACGTTTTCCCCTTTTCTAGATGGTTCTTATTAGATTTTGATGATATTAACTGTTTTTTATTTTATGATGTATTATGTTTTATGTGATATTTACACTATGTATTATTATTTAATATTTTATAAGATATGTTATTATTATAAACTGATATATTATAGCTAAATACCGGTAGACTATATGATTCATGAGTGTAATTATTTTATTGTTAAACTACAAAAAAATTATTTTTTATCAGTTCAAATATAATTTTATATCCTTGGTGATAAAATTGATCCACGGATGGACAAATAATATTTGTTAATCAGTGCTGTATGTTTGACTAGTGATAGGTTTTGCATGGTTGTTAGAAATGGTATCATTTTTGCTCCATTTAAGAATAGGCATAATTATAGGTTGTGTTTTAACTAATGACGTAATTATAAAAGGTTGTATGTATCATTTTTATAAATAATAATGGTTCACAATGATTCATGGTTGTAACAACCTGATAATTTAAAATAAAACTATGTTCAATAGAATACATGATACGCCACCCTAAGCACAAATGAACCATAAAAGATTTTCATTTTAAATATGATATTTAAAACATATCTGTTAAATTGGAATGTATACATAGGATTAAAATCTTTATGAAAAATATATAATGTTATTACTATATATAAAAAATTTATAAATGTTTAGTCAATAATCAAATCAATTTTTAGATGATTTATTTTATTCTTTAAAAAATATTTTCATAAAAAAATGGTTTTTATTACTATTAATGAGAAAATATAGAATTAATTTCATGTAAATTTAGAAATTAAATTGGATAAATATGATATAATTTTCTAATTCCTAGGTTCAAAATTATCTTAGAATAACTTTTTGAGGATTTTCAACATCGTATGATCTTCCAATGAATAGTAGAAAAATAATAATTTTTATTGGAAATTGCTTTTCATTTCATGCATGTAAAATGTTAGTTTTTTTAAAAATAGTTTTAAAGTATCATTATTAATATTATATTATTAGTAATCAAATTAGGTTCATTGTAATAAATTTTATTATTGAATTTAGTATAAATATATTTTTATACAAAAAAGGCGTTTTCATAAATACCTGTTTCCATTCATTAAATGAACCATTATAATTATAAATTAAATTAATGACTGTTAGTTAATGATATTAATGAAATATATATATTATATATTCAATATAATTTATTGAACATTCGTCTAATATTTTTACTTTTCATGAGATAAGAATAAATCCTGTTTTAATTTTTAAAATTCAATTATTCTAAAAGATGTTTTCATAATGTTTTGAGAACATATTTTAAAATAATTTTATTCCAGTTATTGTTCTTGATATTTTGGAAATTTATTTCATATTCATAATTAGGAGGTTTGAAAATGTTAAATACCCCGTTTTATTCTTTTACAATGTGAATGGTAACCATTGAAATATCTATCAACTCACTAAAGAGTAAATTGATTTAATCTAGAAAAAAACTATGTGAGATGGCTATAATTTATCATAATATATGTTATTTAACTAATTTAATTCAACATTTAACACCTTATACATGAAATTTAACTTTTTAATGGACATTTTCCCATCAAAATTACTTTAATAATATTTAAATAATTTTTTTACAAAATGTCTCTATTTTTGTTTTAAATATATATTATGTGTCCACATAGAAACAAAATAATGTTAGGAATTAATAAAAAAGTATATTTTTAGAATAGTAATGTTATTCTCATGATGTAAATTTATTTCTATTTTTTTAATTATATATATATCTTAAATTTTTATGCAATGCTGACATAGTATTTCATCATTTAACCGAAGAATAAAATATGCGATTTTAAAAATTTTAAAACTAATATAATATAATTTATTTACAGTGTGTAATAAATTTTCTAGATTAATATTGAATAATAGTGATATTTATATAGATTATATTACAATTTCAACCTTTTATTCATGTAGTTTTAGTCAAATTAAATGAATACTTTTGAAATTGAGAGTGGTGATATTTTTTCGAAATAATATTTACTTTTTTTTTTAAGGGTAAAAGGCATTTTATTGATAAGAAAAAAAGTTACAAGAGGCGGAAGGATGGAATTCTTTTACAATCTCTATCAAGCAAAGATGAGAACTCCGCAGGTAAAGAGGTCAGCCAAGTCAAGGACAGATGAATGCCTTTGTTGGCAAGAGCATCTGCAACATAGTTCGCTTCCCGATAGGTGTGAGTGGCTATGTAGTCTATCCCTTGGAGAGCGTTGAGACAATTCGTCCAAAGAGAGGTGAGAGACCAAGCCAGATGAAGGGTACCGTTCCAGATGGCCCGAATGATAGTAGTAGAGTCACTTTCAATCCAGAGTTTTTTCCAGCCTCTTTGAAGGGCAAAATCAACGGCGTGAATGACACCCAGCATTTCAGCTTCCAGGGAAGAGGAATGGGCACAGCCAGCGTAGAAGCATCCCTGACAAAGACCAGCCGAGTCGCGAAATATAGCACCACAACCAGCCGGGCCTGGATTACCCTTGGAGGCACCGTCAACATTCACTTTGATCCAACCTGACATCGGTGATTGCCAGAAAACTTCGAAAGATCGTTTGGTTCGAGGATAGACGCCGGGCACACGAAGGTGACGAAGGATCTCAAAATCGCCCACTGAATTGGTGCAACATTCTTTTTGAATTGACGCCGCTTCATGTATCGCAATAAGAATTCGAGATTTACCTGCAATTAAACTAAATGAGCGCTTATTATGCATAATGTCATTTCTAGCATACCAGATCACATGAAGCAGTTCTGCCACCGCCGTAAGCAGCAGATTTTTAACCTGAGGAGAGAAAACATAACTAGTGCACTTGTTAAGGAATAAAGAAATAGTATCAGAAAAGGACCATCTGCAATTAAAAAGGTCAAAAACATAATTCCATAAAGCAGAAGCCGTCGCACACGACAAAAAAAGGTGATTCGCATCTTCCCTGTGTTGATTACACAAGCGACAAATGGAGCAAAGTTGAATGCTAAAGGATTGTAGACAAGCTTCAGTGGGTAATCTATTATGGGCAATTCGCCAAATGAGATTAAGTCTAGAGGGTTTGATCCACGGCTTATCAAAATGGCTCACCCAGTGTAGAATAGAATCACTTTCAGAAAAGTAATTTTGATAGAAGTTTTTGGAGTCAAGAATGCCATTCGAGGCAGGTTCCCAAACAAGGAAATCACCAATAGGAGAAAAGTGATGCTCATCAATGATCTGCGCAATATTGTCAGGGAGAGCATGTCTGTGATATTGTAAGACATCCCTTATGGAAAGGTTATAGTCATTGGGGGTGATATTAGGTGGTAGCAGTGATATCAGAGGGTTACCACACCATTTAATAATTTTGAATATCATTTAGGGAAAAATTGTATAATATATGGTTTAAAATTTCATCATTTTTTCATTTACTATTTAATTGTTATGTTATGTATAAAATTATAACCCTTTAGGTGTGAAATAATTTTTTCCAGGGTAATGTCAAATTATGATAACATAGGAATTAAACTGAAGTATATGGTTTAAAATTCCACATAAACTAATCTGAATTTTATTAGATGACTTTATTTCAACCCCATTATATCTTAACATGAAATAATTATCATTTTTAGTCATTTTTACTAGATATTGACTTTATTATATTCAAATATATTATATAATTCAAAAAGGTCCCCTCACCTCAATTACTAACCGGTAGTTCCTCCCCACAATTATTCATAACATTTGATCCTTTTATCTCAACCATAAACTACTAATATCCTGTATAAAATTATATATACAAATTATATAGGTTTTTACATAAAAATATATCATTTCTAGGATCCTTTAAAGGATATTAATTGAATTTCGTTCAAACAAGAGGCAATCACCTCAACCAATAACATTTTTTTAATTTTTCTTTTACCTCAAAACAAATATGTTATATTATTCATAAAATAATATCTTCAGTATCCTCAAAATACATAAATGATATTATGATCCTGAATGCTTCTTTAGTTTCTGCTTTTATATCAAATTTTTTGTTAAATTATCCCTTGTGAGGATTTATATCTTTCTACATCCACAGAGAGATACAATTCATTTATAATCACCATAATTTTTGGATGGGTTTTATGGTGGAATTAAATTTTATAAATGATAATTATGAAATAATTATATTTATTTAATTATATTTTCATATAATCCTTCATACCAAAAAAACTGTAGGAAAATGATAATGCCATTAATGCATATGTGTTGACTACCGCATCTATGAATTAATGTGATTCAATTTTCATTTATTTTTTACATGTATAGAAATAATGATTTATTTATTAAATATATATTATTTATAAGATATAATAATTAATCTATAAATTATATATTTTATTTATGTTTTTTTTCATTCAATCTGTTGAAAAAGTAATCAAACGATTATGAGTACGTACGACCTACCATCTCTTTAAACGGTGCAAATCATTTTTATATCACTAAATTTTTTAATGACTGAAAACCTATATGAATTTAATATATATTATATTTATATAATTATTAAAATCATGTATATTATGTATATTTGATCAAATTACATGGACCAAAACAATTTAACCAAAACATAAACAGAAAATTAAGCTGATATCATTTGGAATAGAGATTTTAATAAAAAATATTTAATAAATATGTGATAAATGTTTACAGGTATATCATATATGGTATGATATATATTATAATGATTTTATAAAATATTTATAATAAATATATATGTATTATATCAGATGATTCAATTTATGCGGAAGAATTTGGGGCTATGGTAATGTGTTTTGGTCTATCTTTTATTTTTGTGAGACACAACCTATATTCACTACTTATTTCATTTATGCGGTGTATATACTTATCATGAAATATATAGGGATTTAAATATCCATATAAATTTAATTCTATCATTGGGAATGTGATTCTAAAGATTCAAAATTGGTAAGTGTTGTATATTACCATGTTCTTATTTTTTTGAATTGTTTACTATTTTTCATTAGATGATAAAAAATAATTATATAACTCTCAAGGATCTCATTAATTTTCATCT
The DNA here is from genome assembly GCA_963277665.1 of Viscum album. NCBI lineage: Eukaryota > Viridiplantae > Streptophyta > Magnoliopsida > Santalales > Viscaceae > Viscum > Viscum album. Next base: position 1,485,383,895 of record OY728147.1, on the reverse strand, counting down.
CCTCTAGTTATATATTGAAAATAAATTATTTTAATTAATTTTTCTCACCTTAATTACTCAAGAGACTAAATATATGTTTCTAAGGAAAACCACATTCATTTATCTCTTAGGTCGAAAATCCTTTCAATTCCATGTCCATGTTTTCTAAAAATTCTTTCAATATTGATTTTAATATTATGGAATGATTTTTCAATTTAATTTTTACCCATTATTTAAAATTTTACTTTTTTCAAGGAATCTTCTTGTTTTTTGAGAAGCATTTACTTTGAAATTTTTATAAAAATGTAAAAGAACTATTTTAATATTAATATATAAGAAATGAATAAAATTTACTACATTATTTAATTCTTAATGATTTGAATATTCATTTACATTCCTCTTGTGTTTCATTTAAAATAAAATTTAGTCTAGAATATTTTGGGAATTTGATTATTTTAAAGTAATTATTTCATAATGAAAAGTTTATTTTGCTAAATAAATATTTGATAGATCTTATAATGGATGATAATATGTTCAAAGGCATAAAACCCCCACTTTAATGTTTTAATTAATGTTATGTTTTAGTGATTTGAATATTTTTGTGGGTATTACAAAAAATACTGTATTGAGGTGAAAATAACCCTTTGGGGTTGGTATACGATTTGATGCTAAGTTAATTATATTCTACACGAAATTAAAATATAGATAATCTTTATGGATAGATATTGAATAATTAACAATGTGATATTTTAATAAATATTTAGGGTCATGTTAGGGATTAACTTCTAGATAATTATCTGTATTTGAATTAGGATATTTTGGGGATGTTTACAAAATTAAATGATTATATAGTTATTTATTAGGTTATTAATGAATTTTGGGAGGTGTTTTATTAGAATTAAGTATTCATAAACCATAGGTTTAAGAAGCTATTTGAAATTAAATTTTATTTTGTAAGAATGAAATTTAATTTTTTAATATGTAATCTGGATGGTATGATAAATGAATTGAAATTAAAAAATTCTGAAATTTTACGGTTTTTGAGGAAACTAATGATTTATTTATTCATATGATGAATTATTTATTTTTAGAATTATTCTATTCTAACAATTTAGGTTTTTGTTCAATTTATAAATATAGTAATTATTTCTTGATATACATTATCAATCCATTAGAATTTCATTTTAGTGTTTCAGATCTGAATAATTCATCTCGAATACTTATTGTTTGGAGGAGCAAATTAAATTTTTGGGGAAAAATGTTAATGGGTAAAATAATAAATTCCACGTAAGTATATATTCATATCTTTTTAGCCCATATGATAAAGGTATTCTTAAACATTAGGAAAATTACCATAAAACAAAAATTATATTGAATAACCTTCAATTCCATTGAATTTATATTCTTTTATCCCCTCACCAACTGATGGTTTAATGGTGGTTAATTTTCTCCTTGACATGTTCTATTTAATTTTCTATTAGTCCATGGGTGTTATTTTTCTATCAATTGTCCAAATTTTTACTTTTAGAAAATTTTCTCCTATTGGAGAACAATGTTTTTTGTTATTCCATATGAACTTATTATTTCCCAGTCCCTTTTTCAAGAATATCTTTTAATAATAGTTTTTATAATTTGGGTATTCAACACTGGAGTTTCCAAATATAAAACCCTTAATTAATAAAATTATAATTAAAAATAAAGCTCTAAATTTATTTAATGAGAGATTATTTTACACCCAAATATTTTTAAAGTACATACAGTTCAATAGTGGACAAGATATGTAACACCGAGCCTAAATAGACAATGAAATTTTATTATTTAAACAAAATAGTTGTAACCGAGCCATTAAATTAGTGGGTCGAATAGGATTCACTTATATATTAAATATATATAAATTTTCCACACAATATAGATATATTGATAAATTTTTTGTAAATATTCAAATTTATTTTTAGTTAATTTACTTTATTCTTAAAACATATGTTTTCTTTAGAATTGATTTTAAATTATTTTTGTGAGAAAATATAAAAAATAATTTATAAAATATTTAGAAAATAAATTTTATAATAATGATACTATTTTTTTATTATTCATGTTAGAATTACCTTATGATTATTTTTGTAGGATTTTTAGAAAGGTATGATTTTTTAATTATTTGTAAAAAAAATAATGATTTTTAAGGGTGTGTATATTTCCCTTTCAAGAATTTAAAAATTTACATTTTGATTTAAATTAATTTGAAAGTATCATCAGTTATATTATATTATGAATAATAAAATTATGTTTTTTGGAATAAATTTTATTACTGAATTTAGTATAAAAACACATCAATACAAAAACGATTTTTCCTGAAAAACTAATTTTATTCATGCAATAAATTTTTATCACAATAAATAAAATTATTCTCTATTTCCAATAATTTTACTGAAATATTTATATTAAATATTCAATAAATTATTTTAATCATTCATCTAATATTTTTACTATTCTTGAGATACCAATAAATATAATTATATGTTTAATAACATCATTGTTTTAAAAGAGGGTATAAACAGGTTTTCTTCAATAATTTTAAAATTAATTTTTACTAATTATTAAAAACTATTTTGTTAAAATGGATTATATATTTGGAATAATGATATTTAATTTAGGTAAATAGTCCCCTTTTATTTTTGTCTATGTTAAATTGTAACTATTTTAAAATTTATTACCTATTTAAGTGGCATATAAGATTAATGTAGGATGAAAATAAGTGATAAGAACATAATTTTTTATCATATTCTTTAAAAGGTGTATGGAATTAAATACTTATCAACTTAGGATAGAAAATTACACTGTTCAAGTAAAATGACCTATATAATATTTAAATAAAAGAATGTTAAAAATGTCAGTCTCTCTATTTTAAATATCTATTATGTGTCCAAAAAGACACAAAATGAAGTCATGAATGAATATACAGTCCTATTTTGTTTTTATAATAATGGAATTATTTTTATGATGGAAATTTATTTATAATATTTAGTAGTAATATAATTACCATAACATCTAAATAAACAATGACAAATTATTTTATAAATTAATACAAAAATAAAATACTGATTTAAAAAATATAAAAAGTATCATAATTTGAGTGATTTATAGTTTTACAATATTTTCATAAATTAATATTATTTATAATTTATTTTTAAAATTATTATATTATAATTCATACATTTTCTATATATATTTAATATGAAATGAAATGAATAGTTTCATTATTGACATTAATGATAATTTTAGAAAATAATATTTCATTAAATTATTTAAAATTCATAAAAATATTTAAATTAGAAAATTATGGTATTATATGGTATATAATTTAATAATTAGTTCATTTATGATTAAATATTTATATTATAGGAAAAATTATTTCAATTTTAGAGTGGAAAATTTGTTATCATGGTTAATGCTAAAATAGGTCAACAAAGAGGTTATGTTAAATAAAAAGGTTTAAAAAACAATTTGAACTTATCCAACTATTAATTTATGATATTATTTAAACCCCATACTCTATTATATATTAATACATATTTTTTGAAGATTTATTGAATAGGTAAAAAATATATTATTTTTTAATGTTTTATAAAATTCCAAAAGTGACAGTCACCACAATTATAGATGGGAACATCCACCCCTCACATATTCACAACTTCTGATCCTTCAATATGAAGGATTAAATACAAAAAAATTATTAGGATCCATATACAAATTAAACTGGTGAGTTTGTTCACAAATTAGAAACCCTATGATCCCAAAAAGGATATTTGTAACATCTTACCCCAACTCATTATATTGACATGGCGGAGGAACTGTACACGACCTTCGGTGATGTTCTCAAGGTTCCAAAGGCTGGAAATAAATTTTAATGGCTTTGAGAATAAATTGGGGAATGATTTCCCTTGAGATAAAACCAACCAAACAATTCATTGACTATAAACAAACTACATGATGCATTTTGATCGAACAACCAAGTACATACATTACCAAAATGGAAACCAAACTCTTCATAACAATCCCACATACAAAATAAAACCAAAACAAATACCAGAGTACCAAGAAGAAATATACACGATGAAAACCCAAAGAACTAGGACACCATCTATAGCTCCACACCATGCTCCATGCTCCAAGAACCACTACGTCACCAAAGCATCATGTCGAACCGCTAGTAAAATGAGATGCCAAAATCATACCTATGTCTTGGAATACAGCATATGAAAAAGAAACAAACTGAAAAAGAAGAAGGTGAGTACTAATAAATAGTAGGTTTTCCCGAAATTAATTCCCTACACACGCCACTAGGATAAATACTTTAGCACATTATTAATATAACGTTTATAATAAACATTAAATAGTTCAATAATTTCTACTATTAAAACATACCCTTACCAAGCCATGAAACCCAAGGGAAAGCTAAAAACATTCAATAACCCATGTCAAAATCACATAATGGTACAATCAATTACCACTTCACCTAGCCACCAAAAAAATCACACACAATGTTTCACAACCCAAAAATGGTGTAACAATCATGGAAACACTTCCATCTATCCCGATCCTTCATTCCCAATTTAGTTTCACTTCTCGTCCACTTATCCTTGATGGTGGCCATTCTTTCCACTATCCATCCTCCTTTTTATAGTGGTACTTCTCACCCACATTACACATAATTCACAGAGGCCATAACCAAGAATGGATCAACAAGGCTAAAACAATAGACACATAACCATTTCCATGACAATCCAAACCACTTAAATAAATCACCCATATATTGAAATCTTACATAAATTGTTTTTCCATTCTAATCCTTAATTAAATTAGAAAATATAATTATTAAAAACCATTCATTAACCAAGTTCTAAAATCATTTCATGAAAACCATTTTATAATCTCTAATTTAAAATGTGCAATAATAATATTTCACCCCAAAATACCATTTTTCCCAAAAATCCACAAAACATTAACAATTGTAATTCTAACCAATTTTTCACATCAAAAAAAAATTAATTTCAAAAAATATATATTAACTGTAACCATGCTTCATGATCTATCCTTGTGGTGTTAATAGAGAATCCACCTACCTTTAGGGTTCATGTGAAATGGACCGACAAACAACCGTACACCAAATCTAGTGAATGCACCACCAAGACCACTCTAACTCCCATTACCTAACATCTATTAGAATTAAAATCAACTCCAAAGGAATCCAAAACCCTGTATCTACACACAACGGGTTTATATCTAGAAAACCGAGAAATAGGGAGATGTAAATCAAAAGGAACCCACAAAGAACCAAGAGAAGAGACTAACTCGAGAAGAACGACATTAAATACCACAACAAACATCTATGATATTCATTCAAAACATGTGGGATATCACCTACAACCATTGATAACAAAAAAAACCCAGTGTGGCTTGAGTGTGGGAGTGTTTGGAGTGAAAAAGGTTAAGCATGAATGAACCCGGATTTAAAAACCAATTTTTCGGTGGCCTCCTGGTTAGCCCGCACCGCCTGTCAAACCATGCTATAACCGTGAATATGCCACTATATCGAGAGAAGTTGTCCTCATAGTTTCCTTGTAAAATTTGGGAAACTGGGCACCTACCCTGCGAAGCCCACTGTCTCCCCTTACATGGTTTCCTAGAGAACCCACATGATTTTCCCAAAACGTGCTCAAACCGTGTGATATTAAAAAATCCTCTAAACATATTTTAAACCCTTACAACCTCTCACAACCTCTTAAAAACTCATCCCAATAACATTAAACACATAAAATGGCATAAAAAATATATATAACTAGAACTGGAGGCACTATATTCTCCCCGCCATTGGAATTTCCATCCTCAGAATGTATAGAAACATCACTTTGCTGAAAGAGCTCAGGACATTTCTCAGTCATCTCTTCTATTGATCCCAAGACTCCTCTTGATTCTGACCACTCTACCACAAAAAAACAAACTAAATCTATTCTTTTACCATGAAAGACATTACCTAGCCTATCCACAATCCGCACAAGAACATGCAACAATGAAGCATCTAGATATTGCTCAACATGATTGCAACGAATCACATGGGCACATTCTAGATAACAATTTTTCAATTGTGACACATGAAACAAATTTTTCACTTCACTAAACCATTTTGGAATATCCAAACAATGATACACCTCTCCAATATTCTCTACTATTGCAAAATTCCTAATATACCATGAAGATAACTTAACGTTCTTCCCAAGCCAACGATGTTCCAACATAGGAGATATTCTAAAAACACATGATCACCCACCACGAATGAAAACAGTCATCAATGATGGTCCACATACAATTTATGATTACTTTGGTTAGTCTCCATCCTCATCCTAATCAACATGATCTTTTCAATAGTCTCTTGGTCAAGGCTTAGTATGATCATCAAAATCTCACCTGTTTCCACCCAACAGAGTGCAGAACGACACATATGCCCATACAGAGCCTTAAAAATATCCATATGTATCGATTCCGGGTAACCGTTATTATAGTATAACTCCACAAAGTATATGTTTTCCTCCCATGAACCATCAAATTCTATTACAAATTCCCTTAACATATCCTTCATGGTTTGTATCATCCTCTTAGATTGTCCATCTGTATGAGGATGATACACTATGCACATTGTCAAATATGTCCTATGGGATTGATCCCTGGATTTCCAAAAATGAGATGTGAACCTTAGATCTCTATATGATAAAATCAAAACGAGAATACCATTCCCCTTTACCACCTCCCAGATTTATATTTGTGATAGATCATTCACCATTCTCAAAAGACCGATCACAAAATCCATAGCTGTCTACTCCCATTTTCACATAGGGATAGGTATAGACTACAAAATTCCTACTGGCCATTGATTATCTTCACTTACTATCTGACAAGTAGAGCATTTCAAGACAAACCCAGCCACATCCCCTTTCATACTATCCCATAAAAACTACACTTTCAAAAAATTGTACATTTTTTGAATTTCAGGACGGATTGCCCACATAGGATAATGATAAGCCCCGAGATTTTTCTCCCAACAAGCCACTAGTACCCCCATTTTATTCCAAAGAAAAACTGGATTGCCATTCAATTTCCAGTTCTCAATGGTCTCCCCACCATTGATTTTCAACCCCATCTACATAAACCTAGAATTTTGTACCAATGTCTCTTTGACCAAAGTAGTCAAGTTAGGAACCAACAAAACTAGAATGAAGGGAGCTCTTCCACCAAAGTTATCACCTTCCAACTACATGTCGGCTATGACTAACATCAACTTCCATAAATATGATTCATGTTTCACTAATTGAGCATATGATTTCATACTTAATGCACCCACCACCAAATATCCATTACCCTATGTGTAGATTATGTCGAAATCAAACATCTATAGATATTACATCATTATCCTTTTCCTCTGGTTCAAATATCTTTGTGAGAAGATACGCTTTAAACTCTTCTGATCAGTAAACAATGTAAATTACTCACCAATGACATAATGAAACCATATATTTAAATCCTAAAATACTTACGTCAACTCCAAATCATGTGTTGGGTAGTTCTTCTCATTAAACCTCAACTGTCCTGAGCCATATGCTACCAGATGATCCCCCCGCATGAGAACAGACACCTACCCTGATCCAGATGTGTCACAATATACCACATACGCTTTCCATTATTTAGGAAAAATATATTGGTACTGATGTATGGATTCCATTTAACTCTTGAAAACATTTCTGATACTACTCATCCCATTGAAATGGGATATTATTCTTTGTCAATTCTGTCCTCGGTGAATCCAATCGTGAGAAATCATGAATTAAACATCGATAATACCCAACAAGAACATGTAAGCTCTGTATATCGTTAATCTTCTTTAGTGGTTTCCATAAGATAACAACCATTATATTTTCCAGATCTTATGAAACACCCTTCTCAACAATCCCATGGGAAAGGAAAAAATCCTTCTATATCAATATGTCACACTTAGACAATTTGGCATACAACTGATGACCCCTCGAGATCCCCAACAAAATCAGCAAATGTTGCTCATGCTCTAACCTTGTCCTCGAATACACTAGTATATCATCCCCAAAAACACAAAAAAAGAATCCATATATCTCTAAAATATAAATTTAATCAATTCTTTGATCACTGTTGATGCATTCGTTAGACCAAAGAGAATAAGCACATACTCGCAATGGCTATATCTAATTATGAACGTTGTTTTCTGGATATCCTCCTTATATAACTGTAATTGAAGATATCCTAACCTCAAGTAAATCTTGGAGAACCACTGAGCTCAACTCAATGGGTTAAAGAAATCATTAATGTGTTGAAGTGGATATCAGTTCTTCATCATAACCTGATTAAATCTTACACTATCCATAGATAGCTACAAAGTTCTACCTACATTTTTAATAAAGAGAACATGTGATTCAAACAAAGACAAGCATGGCTGGATGAACCGGTTTTTCTCTAACACTTACAACTTCAACTTTAATTACGACAATTCTTGTGGTGCCATTTGGTAAGAAGGAAGTGAGATTGGACTGGTCCCTAGAAGAAGATCAATCATAAAATCCACTTCTCTTACATGTAGAAACCCTAATAATTCATTAGGAAATACATACAAAAAACTGATTCACAACTACCATAGGAACACTCTTCTTAACACTTTCTAGTGATTCCAATGACAAATATCATAACGGATACACGACCATTCCAATATGTAGTGCCAATAATTCTGTTTCACCCACCCTTTAAATCTTCTCCCCTCTACAGAGATTTCTAGAAACATACTCCACCACAAAACAAACTGTTCAGGAATAACATTCGATGTGGGCATTAAACAACACTAACCAATCCATTCCCAGGATTATATCATAAGTATTCAACTCAAGCACTATGAAATCTCACATCATTTCAATGGCGTCGACAACTAGGAAAAACTCTCTACATAGGGAGAATTGTCACTCTCTTTGACCCAAAAGAGTATGTAGTTTTAAAATAGATGGCATCATTTTCATGTGTAATCCCCTCAAATATATGATGCAAGAAGAAATTAACAAATTTGAAGCACCCATCTCATTCAATGAATGCATCAATGTTCAATTTATAAAAACCATACATCCCACCATGAATGGTTCCTACTAATCATCCACTATAAACTTATTAGCTCAAAAAAACTGGTTTCTTTCCATACTTTACTCTTGTGTTGAGGAGTCATGGTGTTCCTCAAAAACCATGAATAATCTTTATTTTCTACTGAGGAGTATGTTGTTGCCCCCATCCCATCTAGGTATTTGACCTCTATGACCCCTAATAGGTGACATAGACACCAGACCTCAGAGCATTCTGAATATTACACTAGAGATTCCCCATATTCTTACAATTATGACATGATCAAGGTTGTTCCATACAATCCCAAATGATGTGGCTTGTAGAACCACACTGAAAACATCGCTTCTTATTCTGAGTCTTTGGAAAAAGATTCACCGATCCTTCCATTGTATCTTGAGCTATACATTCACCCTGGAAATAAGTGTCCCTATTATGCTAGGACCCATCATTTGTGTCCCCACTATTTCCCATGGGTTCAAACATAATTCCCCACCTGTAGCCCCCACGAGATCCCTCTCATCCATAGTAGCTCGATTCACCATTTCAGTGTTATTATATATACACAACACAACTATCTTGGAACAAATTTCCCTTTTCAACCTAGCTTCAGAAATTTGTGCATCCAATGATGTAATACACACCACCTCAGTTTATAAACACACTATGTTCAAAAACATAGATGAATATTATTTCACCATCATGTTCCCTTGCTTCAAACAGAATAAATCTATTGTCTGATGAATATGAACGTATAAGGGAATAATTGTTTATTAACAAATTCCTCGAACTCCTCCCATTTCACAGTGTGGTCCATCCCAGCATGGATTTCTAGCTTGCACCACTAGAGGTAATGATCATCCAACATATATGTTGATAGTTTTAGTTTTTTATGTCATTGTTCTGAAGAAGTCAAATATCATATTCATTTTGTTCTGCCATGTTGCATCCCTTTACGGCTCTGAATCATGCCTAATCATGGTTGGATAAGACTTTTAAAACTGAACCACATGATTTACATGCCTCGGTTCATCTAATATATTCCAAAATTTTAGAGCATGGAAAGCTTGAACTGTTCTCTACACTAGTTGTGGTTAACTTGGGGCTCAAGTGAAACCACATTTTCACCAACTTCATTTGGTTTGTCCTTATGAGGCCTACATGGTTCCATGTCTATCAATGCGAAAACAAAAATATGTCTCTATATCTTATCACTAAAGGGTATACAATTTTCAAATTCAATCACCTAACGACTATCACAACTAGGATTTCTAGAATTTCACATTTCACATGTAGCACTTTTCTGAAAAATCAACCATTTTTTAAAAATCAACACATTTTCCAAATACGAGAAGATTCCAGGTTTCAAATCCATATGATTTCAAATATAATATGAATTTTCCAAATCCAAAAAGTCATATCACACCATAGATCATTATACCAAAATGAAATATGCATCTGAGTGGGATCTCATTTCTGCAATAAATGTGATGCTCATCTCTTTGGCTACACCCACAACAATGACATATCATAATCTTATAAGTGTCCCCAAACAATTATATAACCAACTCCCTGGTAACATGATGTTCAGGAGGGTTAGCTAGGTCCAATTATGCTACACATTCCATGTTCCAATAATCCTATGTCGTGCTACAATCTCGACTCAGGGAATAGGTCAAAAATGTATGTCAACACCAAGACCAATGATCAACTCCAAGTATTACACAGTTTCCCTCACATAAAATCCAATGACCAAAAAAACTAATACCACTTGTAACATCCCTCCCCATCACATTGGCTTGAGAGATAAGGGGAATTCTACATGCCTATAAGAGACATTCCCAAGTTACCAAAGGCTAGAGATAAATGACGAGGTCTTCAAGAATAAATTGTGGAATGATTTTCCATTGAGATAAAACCAACCAACCTAACCATCAAATATAAACAAACTACATGATGCATGTCAACTGAACAACCAAATCCATACATTACCAAAAATGAAACCAAACTATTCATAACAATTCCACTCTCCAAATACAACCAAGCCATATACCAGAGTACCTAGAAGAAGACTACACAACAAGACCCCAAAGAACTAGGACACCACTCATTGCTCCACACCAAGTTCCATGCTCTATACACCACAACATCACTAAATCATCATGTCAAACTGCTAGCAAAATGAGAATCCATACTCTTACTTGTGTCCTAGAATACAACATTCCCAAAAGAACCTAAGTGCCAAAGGAGGTGGTATGTAATAATACTGTATAGGTTTTCCCCAAATTACTTCTTGACACACACTACTTGCATAAAACTATCAACACATTTATTATAAGAAATTAATAATAAAAACTAAATATTCCAACCATTAATGAAAGAAAAAAAACCATTACCAAGACATGTCACACAAGGGAAAGCCAAAAACATGCCATAATCCATGTCACCATCACAGAGAATCACATCCAATTACATATTTGCATATCCAAAATGCAAACAAATCACACATAATGTTTCAAAAACACAAACCAGTGTAACTATTAGAGTGGCACATCCGTCGGACCCATTCCCTCCTTCCCAATTTAGTGGAACTTCCCGTCAAATTTTCATTGATGGTGTCCTTTATGTAAACTATCCATAATCATTTTTATATTGGTACATCCTTCCCACTTTACACACGATTCACACGATTCACACAATCCATAACCATACACGACTCACCAAGGCCACAACAATATACAAGTAACTATTTCCATCACATGCCAAACCACTTCCATAAATCACCCATTTATTGAAATAACCCTTTAATTATTTTCCAATCAAAAAAACATTTCAATAAATAATATCTTTATTCAATACCATTAATCTACCTAATTAACAAAAAATTTCAAGAAACCCATTTTAAAATCTCTATTTTAAAATCTTCAACAAAAATAGTTCACCCAAAAATATCATTTTTCCAAAAATACACAAAAAATTAGCCAATGGAATTTTAACCAATTTAGAACTTCAAAAAAATTTAATTTCAAGCACAAAATGGTAATTTTAACCAAGGTTCAAGATCTATCCAACTGGAGTAAAGAGAGAACCACCTACCTTATAAGTTCTGGGGAAATCGACCCACACTAAACCACACCCTAAATCCAGAGAATGCACCACCTAAACCAATTTAGATCCCATTACAAAACATCTAAAATACTCAAAGTCAACTTCCAAGGAAACCAAAACCCTAGATCTACACACATAGTGTGTAGATGTAGCGAATCGATAGAGAGGGAGATGTGGATCTAAAGGAATCCACAAAAAAACTTCAAGAGAAGACTTACCAAAGATGAACCACCTTAAATCCCCCATGAAACCATTTCTATTTGCAACCAAAACATGTGGTAGATAAAATCCGACCATTGATAACCCAAAATCCTGGGGAGGATCATGTGGGAGAGAGTTTGGAGTGAAATTGGTCAAGCCTGAGTGAACTCGGATTTAAAAAACCCCATTTTTATGTGGACACACAGTTTTTCAAACTGTTCGCACTCCACTATATTTGAAAAGGGCTCCACACAATTTCCTCACACATTTTGGAAAACAATTCTAATTCCATGTGAAGACCACTTTCTCCCCCAGCACGGTTACCTGGGGAACCCGCATGGTTTTCCCCAACCATGCGTAAACTGTGCACCCCTAGAAAAGCCTCCAAACATATTGAAAACCCTTCCAAAATCTCCCAACCTATTCCAATATCATCCCAAAAATAGTAAACACAAATAAAAGTCATAAAAAGGTTAAATACCTGCAACCATGTTTGCTACAATAAATAATGTATTTATTTAAAAGGATAGGTAATCACCTTAACTGATCTCTATCTTTTAAATTGTTCTTTTACATCCATTAAAAACATTACATTAAAAATTAATTAACAACATCATTTTATAAAATATATTTTAATGCTATTATGACTATGAAACCAAATTTATTCAACATTTTTCCATAAAATGGGATGTGAATGTATCACTATTGCGTATGTACAACTTACTATTCCACATAACCATACAATTCTTTTTTCATCATCATATTTTATAAAAATGTATTTTGATGGGTTTATTATATATATATTATAATTATGAAATAATTATACATATTAAATTATAAAATCATATTTTAATTATAACATTCCAAACTATGGGAAAATGATAATGTCGATCTTGCGTACATGTGGACTACCAACTCCACAAAGAGATGAGATTTATTTATCATATCTATTTTAATTTGATTATAATAATCATTGATTTAATGAATATATATGATATATATGATATATATGATATATTGTATAATAAGGATTCAAGGAAGGTGATTTATTATTTACCTTTCATTGGTTCTATCAGTCAATAAATGGGAACAATGTTTATGTGTGCGTACAACATACCGTCTCCAACAACAATGTAATTATTTTTTCTATCTTTACATTTAAGATTGAATATGAAATGTCATATAATGAATATATATTATATTAATTTAATTATAATGTTTTTGGATATTATGTAACTATGTCAAAATGGGAAGGAATGAAACTACCGACTAAAATCATACATGAAAAATGAATCAGATATCACAAAGCAAAGTGATTTTAATAATCAACATAAAAAATGAGTGATTAAATATTATAAGTAAATCATATATGGTATTATATTTATTTTTAGATTTCATCAATTTTTGTATAGGAAATATATATTTATTATAAATAATATTCAAATATGTATGAAGGAAGATGGACCTAAGGTAAAGGGTTTTCATCTCACTATTATTTCTTTGGGAAAAATTCTGTATCCACCACGTGATTATTTTTTGTGGTGTATATACTATACATAAATGAATTTTATAATTATTGTTATGAAAATTAAGGGTATTTACATATGCATATATGGTTATTAATTTAATGGGGACTATGATTCAAAATCTACGAAAGATGTATAAGGTTTTGTTACAATCTCATTATTTATTTGGATTATTTAGGATTAATTTTTAGATGATGAAAACTTATGATCTACCACTCAAAAAAACACATGAATTTTGATTTACTTTTTTATATATTTAAAGTACAAGTATTCCATTCATTTTCATTATATTATGTAATCATGATATTGAAAATGTGTTTTTATGGGAAGTAGACTTAATTTCCCTCTTTGGTCGAAAATCCATTATCTTCTATGTCCAAATTTTAAGAAAATAGTATCAAGAATGTTTTAAATAATTTAAAGTTATTGATAATTTATTTTAATTTATTTTAATTTTTACAAAATTGTTTAAAAGGAATTTTATTTTTATTTTCTAAAATTGGTACTTTTTGAATTTTTACAAAAAAATATACAGGGAATGTTTTCTTTTAACTTATACAAGATAAAAACATTTTACTAAAATCATGTAAACATAATTAATTGAATATTATTATACACGTTTACATAGTTAATTTAAAATAATAGGTTGTCTGAAATATATTATGGGTTTTTATATTTATTAAAGAAATTATTATAAAATTAAAAGGGTATTTTTCTTAAAAAAATAAGTGATATTTTAAATAAAAATTTAAACCATGAAATAATAATTTAATGTTAATTATTTTTTAATTTGCATATTTTAGAATGATACCGTACTTATTTTTTCAATAGATGCTGTATAATGACAATATTTTTATGAAATTATTTCAATTTTTATGGATTATACTATGATCAAAATAATTAAATGATTATGAAACACATTATTTTTCATGGGATATTAATATAATAAATGTTTTATGATTTTTATCACCAATATGTGTGATTTTAATTCTATGATATGTGGCCGCATAATTATTTATCCCTCATTTAAATTAAGGAAATATTGATATGTTTAACAACCCAATCATTTCGAATGATTTTTTTTCAACGAATTTTTTGTTACATATTATATAATATCAAACATATAAAAAAATAAAGAGAAACAATAAAAATCTACTACAATAAAGATCATTGCATTAGTCATCTATAAAACGAATTATAATTCCATGCATTACAACTAGAATAAAAATATAAAATAGAATAGAAAAAATGGGAAAATATGGATCACCCAAATCTGCCAGAAATATAACTCCCAAAAAAAGAGATATAGAAATAAATGAAAATATTAGTGAATCAATCATCATCTGATGAAAATAAACCTAAAACCTTATGAGATATTGTTGTGATTTTTAGTTAAATAGTGAAGTTTTATCTATAGGGAATAATGGGAAATGTGACTATTGGGATTTGACTATTATATATCTACTGGTCAATATGACCATTTCTCAATTTTACAATTGGTAAATATGTCTAATTGAAACTATACACCTGGTTAATAATTTTAGCATTTTAAATAATGTTTATCATCATCAATGAAAAATGATAATTGGTTCATAAAGTATAATAGATGGACTCAACTAGTAGAGTCATTCAAATTGATACAAATTTGTCTAAACATAAGAGTGAGGAAGCATCACTACGATTTCCCATGAAGAAGCCGAGGATGAGCTTCAACAGATGCAGCTTGAAGAAAATCACCTACTATAGAAGATTATGTTAGTAGAGATTACCACTCGGTCAATGTTAGCCTATCCACCATATGAAACTATCACCGTCACACACTATAGCCTTAGAGAGTTTGCCGGGGTAAAACTGGGATACATGTCTAGACCTTAGTCACATAATGTGTAATTTTATTTGATTAAATAATATTATGATTCCCACAATTCCTCATATGAATAGTTTTTTTAAATAAAATATATGTTTAATTTAAATGAATTTGATTATTTTATTTCTAGACACAAATTAAACATAAGTGTATTTTCCTAGAATATATATATATATATATATTTATAATAAACCATTTTATTATGAATATTATTTGTTGTAAGGTATTAGTATTTCAAAATAATTTTATTTATATTGTATATGAGAAAATAAATATATAATGGTCTATAATGTTTTTTATAAGTGTTAGAAATTTGATTATGCCTTAAATACTCATATTTTTATACAAATAAATATTTTTATATTTAAATGTAAAAATTATCATATTTCGAGAGGTTGTCATGAAAAATAAACAATATATTGGAAATCAACATGTTGAAAATATAATAGGGTTAATTTATATTAATTTCATGAAATACATTATTTACAAAAATAGTAAAAAAATCAATTTTAGGTGTTCCATATATTTTATGACATCATATTTAGGTCATAGTGATGTAATAATTAATTAAACATAATCCATGACATAACATATTTTATTTTATAAATATTAAGTATTTTAATATATTTTAATCAACATCTAAAACTATAACTAAATTTCCAATGATTATAAATATTTGATTTTAAAAAAAATAATACTTTACAGAATCATTACACTTCCCTTCAAAAGGAAGTATTAAAAATGGCGATAGGTTATAGTGGATTAATAATTATTAAATTTGGAAAAAATTCACAAACCTAGGAGAAAAATGCATGGGTTATGAAGTGGTTTTTCATATTCTACAAGATGGAATTCCAATACCGATATTGGTAAATTATTAAACAATTCATCCACTTTTGGTACAAATACCCTCCAGTTTCTCCATTTTCATTCACTTCCAAACCATTATCCACATTGTTCGAGTGATTGTTCCTTCTAAGGACCCCCAACCTGTCCCCAATTCCCCAAGGATTCATCCTTATGTTTTGGGAGCAATTCTTCTTGGTGATGGAAATCCTCACTTCCCATTTCCATTCAAGTTCACTTTTTATGTGAAATGTATTCTAATTTAAAACTATGTTCATAGGTAATAATTATATTCTACCATTATTGAAATAATATTCTTTTATTGATTGGAAACTATTATATCCTCTCAGTTTACCATTTTGTAAAACCATGTTTTATAACTGTCCTATAACCGAATTTACCTATCAAATTTTCCTCTTTCACATAAGAAATTATATTCTCCTTTTTCATTGAATACAAAAAACTCTTTTCTTATAAAAGGGTATTAAAATATATTTAAAAAAAACTTTTTTATTTTTCTATTTACATTTAGCAAACCCATAATTCTTTTAGCAGGTGAAAAATGATGCAACAGTAATGTATTTAAACTCCATTGTATGCCAAAATTATGATAAGAAAATCATTACATGACATCCAATAGATATTACTAAAATTATTTTTTATGATCTAGGTTTCTTATATTAAATTTATATATATAATTGGTTCTCCTTTATAGTTCTCCAATGCATTGGATAAATAATTTAATCCCTATATGTGACATGATTTACTTTACCTTGGAAAATAACCTTGGTATTTTTATTTGTGAGACATTAGTGGTAAATTGAGATGAAAATATTATTAATGTATAATATAAATGTTATAAACTCATTTACACGTCATTTTTAATGTTATTATTATTATTATATTCCACTTTCTCATACGTTGATCTTATACAATGTGTTCTTATTGATATTCCTTAAGATCACATGTTATTTGTCTCTCTAGATTATTCCCTTACCTGAGTTTATGGTCACCCAATTACATTGATGTATTCACCTATGATATGAGATAAAATAAAAATAACCTTGAGTGAACCCATAAAAAATAAATTCCAAGTGCTTTTAGAGTAATGTTTATGCTTTTAGGTATTATATACCTTATTTAGAAGAATGTAAACATTAAAAGATCCTCTATTTGTATCATTTAATGAAAAATTATGTAATAAAAATATGGGATTATATAGTTATTATCAAATTATGGTTCAGTTATTTTTGGATGTAAGGATTTTTAAAATTTATAAAACCCATGGGAAAAGTCTAAATATAAGAAAATATCCAGATATTTTCACAATTACTAAAAATTCCATTGCATTAAAATGAATACCTATCAAAATACTAAAATTTTATGTGACTCTAGAATAGATTTACCTAGGGGTAACACCTAAAAATTCCTTATTGAGCTAGATTTGATCAGGAACCCGAGCATGAGAATAATCCATTCAAAAAATATAGTTTGAAACTCTTGAGGGATCTGTTTGGTTAATCATAATATATTTATGAACCGTTATCAAGGATATATAAAAAATGAAATTGTTATTACCTGATATTAAAAACATAATAAAGATATATATTTTACAATACACAATCCCTTTACATTTACAACATTTCTAAAAGTAACATGTTTCTTACAATGTTTTTCTTTTTTTAGAAAAAATAGCATTAGATAGGAGGAAAACATAAATTTTGTGTGCAATAGATGACACACTAATGGAATTCTAATAGAAGCTAAAATTGAATTCATTATGTGGATGATGGATAGAATAAAATGAGTTAATAAGAATAAAGTGAATCAATTTGAGAGATTTGACTCACCTTAAAGGGATAATTTATTAGTTGGGTCCTTCATATGCCAACGAACACATTCTTTTAATTGATATACTGAACCATTGATAGTTGAACAGTGTATAAGATCTATAGAAAATATATTTTCTATACACTATTGTTTGTAATTTAACTTTGGTAGTATACCACTTAGAATTTAAAGAATATCATTAGTGGGAATATATTAAAAACAAAAAGTGTAGAAGTTAGATTGATGCTATGGTGATGGAAGAGTTAATGGGAATCATTTTCAGTAAATATTTACCCAATTTGATACAAATGAACATGGAAAAATAATTTCCAGAATTAATGTAAAAGGAAAATGAATCGGTTTGAAACTATGAGGGGAAATTTAAAATACATGCTCGATACACCTCTATATTTTTTATGGATTCCAAAGGAAAGGTGTATAGATTCTTTAGCGTACAAAGTCCCCATCTGTAGAAGAATCTAGCAGAATCTTGACTACTAATTGTATAAGGATATAGTGTGGTGTGATTTGAAGGTTGAATTGGAGTTTGGAGATACACTATAGTCACATAAATTGAATGAAATGATGAGATAAATGGGGCCACACTTAGGGAGGGACATTGATCATAGAAGAGGTAGAATGAAAGTGAAACATTCCACATGAAAAAAAAGTGGGATAAAGAGTTCAGAGAACTAATTCCATGGGCGTGTAAAGTTATAAAGTGTGGAAGAGATGGGAATACTTCTTGAAACTATTGTGGTGAGTTGAAGGAAAAAAATTTAAATGCTAACGACAGTGGGAAGATAACAGAGTCTTGGTATAATGCTCTATGATTAATGTTTGGGAAGATTTAGAAATTTTATTATCGATGTCTAAATCAGCAGATTATATTGGGGAATAACTATAAACCTCACCACATGCCAAGATATCTAGTTTGGAAATTTTGTATCAATAATAATTAATTAGAGTCTTCAAATTATGTGGTAATAGGTACAACAATTATACTATCAATGTCATCAATTTTTTTATTTTGGATTTATGAGTTCAATTATATCTTATTTGTTTTCAATGAATATAAAAGAAATACATAAATTGACGGAAGTGGTGGTTCCAGTCAATACTCTCATAGGGATTATCCTTTCATCCAAAGTGTATATAAAATATAGTATTAACTAATATATTTAAAATATCCTCACAAATATTGAAGTCATTACCAAGGTGGAATTCGACAAAATACTAGGGAAATATAGGCTCTGAATGTACATTATTAAGATCAACTACAAAATCAATGAAATTATATTAGTCGTGAATGGAAACCAGAAACTAATTTTCAAAGGATATATATCCCTTCCTGATATTTTTTAGAAGACCCTCCCATATCATTCGTTATAGATATGATTGGTGAAGAGGGGGATGGAAATGAAAGTATAAAGATAGATCATGACCCAATCATTCAACCACACATTGATGTTTTTCATAAATATTTTAAAAGAATACCCTATAAAGTGAGATATTTTTCTCTATTTAACTCATACCTAGATAATAGATGATTTCAATGGACCCATATAGAATATAATATATAGTGTTTGAGGAATTAGAGGAACTACTTCATGATCTTTTGGATAAGGGATTTATCTGAAAAAGGGTGTCATTTTGGGGAGAACCAGTTCATGTTTCATGGAAGAAATTAGGACCAATGCCGCTATGCATTGATTATAAAGAACATAATTGGATCAAAATAAATAATAATTACCCTATCTCAATGAATGAAGATTTATTTTACCATCTTCATGGGGATCAATTATTATCCAAGACTGACCTCTGAGTTGGGTATCATCATTTGAGGGTGATGAAATAAGATTTTCCGAAGTCTATTATCCTAACAAGACACATGCATTATGAGTTTGTTTTTATTCCCTTAATCTGCACTAAATATATTTCAATATTTATAGATTTATGGAACAGAGTTATTGAGGACCATCTAGAAAATATTTTGGTAGTTTTTATTTAATATAATATGGTATATTGCAAAATATATAAGGTGAATTATTATCATATAAGGATTATACTGAAAGAACTAAAGAAAGTGTTGTTTATTAGGAAATTCATAAAATTTGTATTATTATTGAAATTTTTTTCATTAATGCGGAAAATTGTAACCAATGAAGGAATCATAGTTCACCCTATGAAGAAAAAGGTTGTATAGAAGTGGCTTTATCCTACAATAATAACTGAGACTCATATTTTCCTTGGTTTAGTAAGAGATTATATGATATTTTTGAAAAACATTTCAAGACATTATAATCCTCTAAAGAAGATAGCATAAAATGAATATATGTTCATATAGACAAAGGAGTGTGAAGAAAGATTTCATGAACCAAAGAAGAGATTTGTTTTTACACGTATGTCAACTCTACCGTTAATTAGAGAAGGATTCATTATTTATAGGTATTTCTATCTGAAAGGGAATGGATGTGTCCTCATGATATTGACAGGTTGATTGCTTATTATTCAAAATAGTTAAATCCACATTCTTATAATTATAATATGCACGTCTTGGAACATTGTGTAGTTATTTATTAGTCTGAATATATGGAGGCACTATCTTTATGCAGAGAAATGTGATTTCTAAAATGACCACCAATGTCTGTAGTATACATTCATGGAAAATGAATTATAAATGAGACATGGGAGATGGTAGGAACTTTTTAAGTACCATTAATATTAATTTTTTTATCACTATAAAATAAAAAACAATTTCACTTATGAATTAAGTATTAAAGACCCTATTGTAATGGTAATGGTGAGCATTCACAAAGACCCTTTGATCAAGGACCTAGTAAAATTGGAAAAGGGAATCCCAATAGAATAGTAATCATTAATCCTATCCCAAATAATTTCTAAACCATAATTAATATATAATATCAAGAATTATTAAATATTATATGCTTTGTTACAAAACAAGATATAGGATGTCAAGAATGGGAAGTTCTGTCATATCAATAATAGCTAATAAGGTGTACTGAGATTTATTTCCTGGTTATGTGTCCAATCTATCCCATATATAAATAAGGATATGATGGCTGAATCTTACAGCTCTACATTCTATATAAATCTTAGAATCACTAAAATGAAAACGGGGATTCGTGATAAATATTTGTGGGATAATAGGAAAATTCAATTTTTAACTACACTACATGGTTCGTGATATGTTAACAAATGAATGAAAATCGACAACTACCCGAAGGGGTATTGAACCACTATCCATTTGAAGTGAAAAAATATCACTATGTAATTCATTACTAGTATCCCAATAAAATCTAGAGGAAACAATTCTTTATGGTTTATAGTGGATATAATTGTAAATACAACCCTTTTTATTGATATTTATTAAGATTTTCTCTTGCATGACATGTAAATATATACTTAAAATATATATTTTTGTTGCATAGGGTGACTGTTTATATTTTTATTTATAATGATCCAAGATTCACATCTATTTTATAAATAAATCTTCAACATTATTTGAATACCAAATTGATTTTCATTACGACCTATTTCCCATAACTGATGGCCAGTTTGAATGAATGTTTAAAAAAATGAGGACATGCTGAGAACATGATAAATTAACTGAAAGGTGGATTTGATCCACACCTCCCATTATTTGAGTTCTCATACAACATTATATTTGATAGGAGTGTTCAAATGTCACCATATAAAGCCTTATATGGTAGAAGATGTTGAAATCCTACTTGATCGGATAAAGGTGGTGAGTGGAAATCGACTATGCCCAATCTAGTTATAGAGATGACATAGAAGATTCATTCCATCCAACAACATATAATTGTATCTCATGGTTGAAATAAGAGTTATGTAGACATAATTATACGGGACTTGTACTTTTGTATTGGGGAAAAATTATTCCTTGGGATATCATCATGGAAGAGAGTCATGAAATTTATAATGAAAGGGAATTTTAACCCTAGGTGCGTTGGCCCCTTTGAAATTCTTGACTATATAGGGGTAGTGACATATCACATAGAACATCAAAAAAAAATATATAATGTTAATGATTATTTCCATGGTTTTCTTTTGTGAAAGTACATAATAGAACCCTCATATTTAATGAAATCAGATATGGTACAACTAGAACATGAACTCTCATATGAGGAGAGACAAGTGGAGATCATGGACCGTAGAGACAAGCTTCTATGAAAAATGAATACCCACCTCAAATTTTTTTTAAGGATCCTTGAATACAAATAATTTGTATAGGAACCATTGGAGACAATGAGATAGTGGTACCATCATATTTTCTCAATTCAAAAAATGACATTAAATTTCAAAGATGAAATTTATGAAGTAATAATAATATAAAGACCTATATTTTTTAAGTCATATTTTATTGCTTAATAAATATTTTCTACATAATACATAATATCCCACATGTAAAAAATAATGAGGCAATAAAACAAAAACATATTTAACAACGATCATTACATTGGTCAACTATGAACAAAATTAAAATTCCCAAACATTAACACTGGGAAAAAATACAAAAAATAACTAAAATAAGAAAATAAGGATCCCCCAATATGATATAATCATCATTTAAATATAAAATGACATATAAATAAAAAAATATTATCAAAGCGATGAACATATTATACAAATTAATATATAACCTTAAGTGAAATTTGAGTAATAATAAGTGGACTATTGATGTTGAATATATAGGGTATAAAGGGATACTATATAATTTTTCTATATGACCAATGGAAACTATAACCTTGTTTGAATAATTTAGAATTTGAAATAGTATTTATAAGTACGAATGAAAAAGGATAATTGGAACAAAAAGGATAATCACTGACCTAAACTAGTAGATTATTTCCCTTTGAAGCCCATTTTTTCAATAATGGGAGGGAGGTAGCGTCATTGGGGTTATCCCTTAACTGATACTAAGATGAGAAAAAAATACAATCTTGAAAAAAATATCATATTAGAGATGTTGTAGTTAGTGGATATTACAACTCAGATGACGTATGTTGATCCACCTAATGAAATTACCACCATTCCACACCCTACCCATAGAAATAATAAGGGTTTAATAAGGGGTAATCTGTCAAGTGCATAGTTTCTGAAATTATCAATTTTTTTACAAATAAAATATTCATTCCATGAATTCCTCTAAATAATTGTTTTTCCAAATATAATATTTGCTTAACTAAGATAACTTTCATAATATAATTTTTTGGTGAAAATAAAACATAATTATATTTTCCTATAAATATATAAAATTTTTATAATAATTCAAAGTTATGAGAATAGTAATTTTTTAATTAAATAGTATTTTAATACACATTTATTTAAATAATAAACCATAAAATATTTTAATAATTATATAGAATATTTTTTATAAGTGTTGGAAATTTGAATGTACCTTAATTTTTTATAAAATAAGTATTTTTATATTCAAAAATAACAATTATCATTTTTCCATAATTTATATGAAAAAACATTATATTATAAATTATAACATCAAAATTAGTTTATGGTGAATTTATCTGAATTTTCCAAAAAAAAATTTCTTTTATGAATAGTAGAATGTGATGTTTTTAGATTTCAGTACATTTTATGACAGAATATTTTTGTCATAAATTTTTAATAATTAATTAATTACCACCCTTGATATAAAATCTTATTATTTATAAATATTATATATTTTAATAGAATTTAATAAATTCCACAAAATACAAGGGACTTTTAAAAGCCCAAAAAAGGAAATTTAAACTTTTTTAATCATTAATTTTTAGAATCATCAGGCTACAAGAGAAAAAGATGTATTATAAATAGTATTAGGTTATATGTGATTAAAATAATACAAAATGTGACTCAAATTTTTAAAAATATGAAAGAAAACTATGGGTATTCTAATTGTTTTTCATTTTTCACAACCTTGGGTTCATAGAAAAATATTTAGAAATTATTAACCAATTCCACCACTTTTCTTAAAAATACCCACCAAATATATCTGTTCTCATTCACACAAAATCCATACTACATGATGTTATATTTATTATCCTCCCATGTTTTTTGTCAAGGTGTCCTCAATCCCCTGTGGTTCCATCCAAATGATTTTTGATTAACACATCAAGGTAATTGACATATTCAATTCTCTTTTCCATTCATGTTTTATTTTCATGTGCTATGTCTTATAATTTCCAACAATGATCATCATTAAAATTTATATTATCCCATTATAATATTAACAACATTTTATGAATGAGATAACCTTTTACCCTCTCATTTTACCATTTTCTACAACCATGTTTTATACCTGTCATGTTTCCAGATTTACTTA
This sequence comes from Viscum album, assembly GCA_963277665.1. NCBI lineage: Eukaryota > Viridiplantae > Streptophyta > Magnoliopsida > Santalales > Viscaceae > Viscum > Viscum album. The sequence continues at coordinate 1,485,359,000 of OY728147.1, read as the reverse complement.
TCAAATTTTCCTCTTTTATATGAGAAATTAAATTTTCCTTTTTATTTCAATACAAAAACATATTTTCTATTAAATGGGTATTCAATGAGATTTATAAATTAGTTTTTTATTTTTTTTATTTATTGATATGAAACCCACTTTTCCATTCGTGGGTTAAAAAAAATTAAAAATCATGTTTTTAATCTTTTTTCTTTGTCATCATTTTGATAAAAGAGGACATTCTTTACCCTCCACTGTTTATTAATGAAATAATTTATTATGACATATGTGTATCAATTGAAATTAATACATATAGAGGGTTTTCTCTAATAGTTCCATCTTTCACTGATTAAATAATTTAATTTTTAGAGATGAAATGTTTTACAATACCTTGGTGAATAACAATGTTATTTTTTATTTATGACTCCTTGGTGATAAACCATGGTGATATGATTATGAATTACTCATTTAAAAAGAACCATTTATATTTTATTATTCATGTTATTATTATTATGCCTTGAATGATTATCATTCCTTATAACTATGCCTCCTATAATTTTTAATGTTTCTTAAGATCCCATGATATATGTCTCTCTTGCTTATTTCTTTACTAGGATTAATACAAACACCTTTATTTTGATGTATGTCGTTAGGATAAGATATGTAGAAAAAATAATCTATTTTGAAACTATGAATAATTATTTCATGTATTTTTAGAATAATGATTAATTTTTCATGTATTATATATGTTGTTTCCATGATACTAAACTTTAATTGATCCTCTATTTTTACCATGTAATGAAAATTTTATAATAAAAATTAGGGAATCCATAATATATCATGTCCTAATAGAATTATATTACGGAGTGAACCCAGTTCAGTTCGAGACTCTATCCACTATGATAGTACTAGGAGAGAACATTTACTAAAATATTGGTTTGGGTAGTGAACCTAATCCACCATGATAGTATTAGGATTAAACCTTGACTACTAATTTTTTTGGGGAGTTAACCCATTCTAGTATGATTATATTGGAAATGATTCTTCCATACTACGTAAATTATTTTCTATTATTATGTGTTTTCCAAAATTCACGACTTATGTTAATTTTATACTCTCATGGATCATGTTATTTTATTCCCTTATGATTATTTTCATATGAAATTCCAATATATATTCCATGACAAAATATTATGATCTATGTTATAAAGGATATGTATTTAAAATGTTTGTTTCGTGTTCTCATAACCATATATTAATGATATGGTCAAGTGATCATTTATATCTCCCTTATTTACCCTTATTGAGAATATCATATCACCCTTTATTTTATTTTCTTTTTTCTAGGTTATGATGAAATATATTATGTGTGATATATCTAATAAGGGAGCTTGTTATGAATGACATAATGATAAATTATGTAGTTCACTTATGAAACAATTTTTTATGTTTCCAATTTTACAAAGGGAATAAATCTATAAGAATCTAACATGGATCATATGTTATGTAATGAATAGTAATATTAAAATATAAAATATATAAGTATTAAAAATATGGGAAGATATAGTGGGTGTGACGCCCGAAAAAAATTAATGCAATAATAGTGTGTTCGATAACATATATGACATGTGACATCAAGTCCGTAAGTTAATATAATATTCGTAAACTTTATAGTATATTTACTATTTAAAATATTTTCTATATATTTCAATGCAAGAAACATTGAGTTCGATTAAAATGCATGTGACAATGGGTTAGAGTTAATCATACTCAACAATGACTTTCCTTTATAGATTTTGTTACATGAAAAAGTGACTTATTTCGATGGCTTGCGCTATACGCAATACCGAGTCTTACAAAAAAACAATCTATAATTAAATCATTATTATTTAATATAATAAGATATAAAATAGAATTTATAAATAGTATTTAGAAACATATGAAGAAAAAAGGTTTAGGCAACAAAATCATTGGTAACAAATAAAATAGAAATTAATATAAGAACCTATTGAATATTAAAAAAAAATTTATAAAATTATTATTTTATAGAGACGTCTTACCAAATTGATGGAATTAATTACAAATAGTTGGTGATATTAATCCCGGAAATATTTTATATATTTATTATATTCTTCATATTCATTTAATATATGTGTTGCGCATAAGATAATATCGAACTCAACATTTCACATAAAAACCTACGTTGGGGGATTTTAACCACCTTATAATGGTGAACATTTTTTAAATATTAATTTTGATTATTTAATGGATTAAATTTTATAAAATAAAAATAATTTTTTAATTTAAAATTTTACGTTAACTAAAAATGATTTCATTTGGGATTTTTCAGAGAAAAATTATTTTTTAATTAATAGTAGAAAATAATGTGTTTTAGTTTAAAAATACCTTTACATTTAAATAATTATTATTTTTAAATAGTATTATAATATGGTTTTAATGTAAAATTAGATCAATTATACATCTATTTTTGTAAATTTTTTCATTATAATCAATATAACTTTTAAATTTAATTTCAAAATATATAAATATTTTTATCATTTTTATACAAAAACCATCAAATCTGTCTGTCTATGAGATTAGCATTAATCAGAATTTTTCTGCTTCTGTGATTTGAAATTTTACAATTAGAGATAAAAAATAGTATTCAAGATAATTTTTTTTCTATTAATTCCATGTAATATTTTGTCAAAAAATGGTTAGGGAATGTGATTAAAAATAATTTTAGTAATTAAAGTGTAATTGGGATTAAAAATGGACTAAATGCTTTGTTTAAGGGCCCAAATGACCTATCCACTATAAAAATACCAATTTTATAGCCATATTTATACAATTAACCTTAAATTCATGTGTTTTTATGGGTTTTTATGACTTTTATTTGGTAATAACATGTGAAAACCTATATTCTTTTAAAAAACACCAAGTGAGTCATTTTTCATACCTATAAAAGGCCACCATCTCTACCCATTCCTAAATCCACTCAAAATTCATAATATCTTCCAATTTTTTCCCTAATATTCTCCCATAATTTATATCCTCAACATAGAAGCATCCTTTGTTCAAAAACCCTTCCAACAAATCCATTTTGTTGAAACCAAAAAATTTACCCGATTTAAAGGTAATGTCTTTTCTCAATCTCACTAGCTTCATTTCCATTATCAAACCCCTATAATCTACTTATTATATTATTATTTTACAAAAATAGTATACAAAATATACTAGGATTTATTTATTCTTATATTTTAACTTAAAATTACAAATACCACCTTTTAATGGGTAACGAACATAATGCTTCTCGGGACGACGAACTACTGCCTCACGAAATGATAATTGTTCATTTTTTCATTCCCTCCTCTCATGGTGGAAATTATTATGTAAAAAATCTTTAAATATGTTATATATTATAATTTTTTGTATTTATTATTCTCTAACCCTTTTATAATACATACATTTAGTACGTTCCCTTTTATGTTAACACGATAACATCGTTTGAGGAAGTGTGGACTACAACCCCCTCAAAGCGATGTGATTAATTCATAGGATACATGGAATGTATACAAGATTGTTACAATTAAAAAGAAGATACATAAAAAAATTTATATTATATTCATTAAATAATTACCTATATATATATATATATTGCATTACCCCTTCACACACTTTAAAAGAGATAACATCATTCATAGACATGTGAGCTACCACCTCTTCGACATGTTGTGATTTATTTTACACAACATAATTATATATATAAGTATATATGATTAAATAATATTACATTTATTATATAATTATTATTTTTGATATATTTTAGTATCATACCATCTTTCTTCAATGATCAATTAAAAATGGAAAGGTTACTCATGCATACATATGACACACCATATCCAAGATTTTAACATATTTTAAATTTCATATCCACATTTATTGATTGAAATTAAAATAATATTAGAAGTAAAATATTATAATTATGTCATTTTATCATTATGGAGGTGTTATATATGGACCCGTTTTTCCATAGTTGACCGACAATAGTGGTTTTGATACATAAACTGATTTGGTTAATGTTACCCAAAAAAATTCTAATTGTTTAAGTAGTGGTAAAAACAGTGTAATAAGTAAAGTAAAGTAATTATAAAAATAAAAATTTCTACGATGAAAATATATAATTGACATAAATTTATTATACAGAAAGTTAAACGACGTTCACCCTAAATGATACTCATGGTAAGGGATTATTGTATCAAATTCATTTCATGAGGCATAAATAATTTATGTGATCCTAATTTATTATATATGGGTTACTAACGTCCAAATTGAAAAATAAATCATTAATTACTTTCCATTCATCATATTTAATAATTTCATTTCATATTTTTATTTTATTAATTTTATGATGTAAAAATGTGTCAAAGTGGTGTTGGATACAATGGAATGTTTAATGATTATTTCCATCACGACTAATACTAACAATTATTCAATGAAATTTCAATTTAGGGAAATTATATTTAAATTTTTCAATAATTCCATCCATTTTTATCTATATATTCTTGACCATTTTCATGTATTAGTACCATTTTACCACTCTTTATTACTCAAAGGGTTTAAAGAAAGGCTTTTAAGAAAATTCGACATTTTTTCTTTCTATAGTTAGAGAACCTGTTTTCTTTTAAAAACTATGTTTTATTTAAAAAGATTCATAAATAATTTTAAAATTGTTTTCTAAAGACACTTTTACCCTTTTTTATATTTATCAATCTCATAGAAGGAATCTTCCTATCACTTTTCAAAAGAGTCATTTTCTATCCTTTTTCTATAAAAAAGAAATATTTATTTTACATAGTAAATAATGTACTAATTTATCTACAGTCATTTCATTGAAGCCTCCTTCTCAATATCAAATGGTTTAAAAAATGATATTTTTTTCAGAACCCATCCTAGTGAGTACCATGACACGACTCAACAAGACCTCCTCAAATAGGGATGGGGATACTGTATAGCACAGAGTAGGCATATCACTAACATGAGTGGAATTTTATATGTACCTGTACACACACACACACACATCCCCAACCTCGCAAATGTTGAAATGTAAAAAAGCCACTATGGAACCAAATTCATGCATACAACTAATCCCAACCAATAAAGTACGATGGAAAGTATGGTCATGATGTAAATTGGGAAAAAATATAATCCCACACAAAAAAGGTGTCTGATAAATACTAAGACTAAAAAATAAGCAAAAATAGGTACTGGGACTGCTACTCATAGTCATAGGAACACCATGGCTTACAGGAAACATAAAAAGCTCGGTCCGGTCTTGGTTTCCCCTGGACTCCGTCAAAAGTTCACTCATCTTCAAAATAAAAGACACGTGTGGGAAAAGCCCGTGAAGGGGTGAGTATATCTATACTCAGTAGAGAACCCTGAAAAACAAAATGTAATACAAAATGTAAAGTTATAGTCAACACTAAATATTATATGTCTACAAAACAAATTTCAAGAGAACACAATCCAGATATACTTGAAACCTAGAGTCGTGGTCTTGAGATAAGGCACACAATCGCATACCCCCGATAGGGATTCTATTCTAAGGTTCCACTAAGCACATGTCAAGGAGGACTCACTCCACGAGTATGATAGATCTTATGTTTTATGTACCAGATGTACTAATATTCAGGAAAATCCATGAGATTTTGATACAGTCATTCTGGGATAACAGACTCTTGAGTGGGGAAATATCATGATACACATACGAGGATCACTTATAGGACCTTGCTGGATACCGCGACTTATCTGGATTCACCTGCTAAGTAGAGGATCAATGCCATATAAGATTAGTCAGGTGGATACCTGACTCTAACTAGGGTCAGGAATTGATAGAGGATCTCGCTCTGGGACTCTCGGAGGGATACCTAACACTATCTTAGAATTTATTTCTAAATGGATCATACTCTTGTGGATAGAAATTATACATGACCTTCAGAGGAATGAGTGAAATGGAACTAACCCAAAAGAAACATTTCCAAGGAACGATTGACATTAGGATCAATCCATGTACTGAAAAGTACACGGTGTGTAGAAGGGGTCACATGTTGTTTCCTCTAACATTGGGTACTTCCCATGTACAACGACTTGTGTCACACGGCAAGTCATGTAGAAGAAGGTATACATGACATGTGAGAGAGTGACATGCCATGTTCCTATATTCTGAGTGGAATCCATCTATGCTGGCCATGTTCCTATACATGGATTTAACCTGTGTGTGACAACTCGTGTAGCTGATACATGGGGTGACACACATAACCAGCCCTGTCTGGCTGTGTGGTGGAGTACATGATGTGTACTCGACCCTGTGTCCATGTATCATCTAAGATTCACACTGAGTCCGCGTAAGGACCCACACACCATGTGACTATGGACACATGATGTGATTGTGCTTCCTGTCACCCAAAACACTAGACATCACTGGATGGGGCCCACACATCATTAATTCATGGGGGCATTCCATTTTCTTTTCTGTGCCCAGTGAGGATTCCCTTTCCGCCACAAAGAAAAACCATACACATAGTGTTCTTCGGGATACATGCTGTATTGATCTGGATTTTCCATAAATGCCACTGTGCCCTAGTTTATCCTCCAGTCTTCGATCCAGTCGTCCATTCACCTCTAAACTCAATATTCAAGGACTCTCTACCATGCCATAAATTTTTGGAGAGATTTTGAGATTTTGATTGCCCTGAAAACTCATTTCGATTATCCGTACAATGAATGATCAAAGAATAATTTCTCCTAAGAGGTATCGATTCTTTTAATTCCATCAATTTCTCACCTCCATTGAGTTGTTGTGATGTCATATCTTTAATTTGAGATCACTTCATTACAAAATGGACGTGAAACGAACCGATTTTCATAACCCCATGAAGAAATCAAAGAATGTGGGGTTAAGAGGAGGAAGAAATCAATAAAGAAAAGAGGAACTCTCCTTTGTTGTCATTCATAATAGCATTGATTCTATCCATTTATAAGTATTAAACATGATGAATCAAAATATAATACAACAATTATCACAAATTAATTTATGTGTCAAACCCCAAAAGAAATGGAAAATAATTCTCACCCATAAGAATTCATGATCCACAAATCAAACTATTTATGGGTTGATCTACGTTCATCAATTCATAGAATAATGGGAAAGAACTAAATCAAAATAAAAAACCCCTACCTCAATTCAATTGATGAAATACCATCGTGTCACGTTCGTTGGACAGGTTCGTCGAATCCGAGATGCATTGATCGATCATGTCATTGTCGTCCACCAAAGGTTAATCCTCCAATGCTCTAATGGAAAACTTCAATTCACTGGTTCATGTGACTAACCCTATAAACATTCCATAAGAAGTTATTTAAATGGGAGGAATTAAGTCATTGTATAAAATGAATTTTTTTTAAAATATATTAATTTAAAATTAATTATATTTACAATAAATAGTCCGAAAACTATCTTTTACAGATGACCCACACCGGTCGATGTTAGGCCCTGCCAAAGTTAATGTGGCTACTCTAAACATATTTGTGACCTCAGATTTATGATTTGGGAACTTATTTTAATGTCATTCTACTTTTTTTGGAAAACAGTACATGCACACTATTTAAATGATTAATTTACTTAAAATATTTATTCTTGGAACTCCAGGCTTCATAATTGCACACCATCGAAAATCCTGGTATCAAAATAATTCCATATAAAATTTAAAAAATAATAAATGATAACTCTGAGACTTTACATTAACCCATCCTTAGTGATTTCCATCCATGAAAAGAAAAAACAAATGGCTAATCAAACAAATGTGGTTACTGGGCACAAATTTGAGGCTCCCACTCCCACGTGTTCTCTTGAAGGTCCATGTGCTGCAACTAGACACTCACCAAGGGAATCCATCATCCATGAAGAATCCTATCATGCCGATCCTTGATCTCTTATAGGTACTCAACAAAGGACTCTCAATACTTGATGTCTAGCTCACCCCAGTCGATGACGTGCAATACTTCATGCATGTACCTATTCATTTATGACACGTGGAAGACATCATGTACCCAGTGAAACTGCAGCAGTTGAGCTATGAGGTATGCCACCTTTTTAACTATGCATAGTACTTGAAAAGGGACAATGAACCTTAGAGATGAATTTCCACCCAATCCAATTATCTAAAACCGTCATCGATGTGAGAACCTAAGGACAAAGCAATCCCCTTCCTCGAGCTCCAGAGGTATCTGTCATCTGTCAGCATAAAAAATATGCCAGCTCTGTGCAGTCTTTATGCAATAATTGATGATATGAATCTTCTCAATGGTAGCTCATACCAGCTCTGGACCCAAAAGTGCTGAATGTCCTATGTTTGTCTAGTAGACCAGCGATCGTAAAGGTCACCTGTACAGGGCGTCAAACGGTACGATGCTGATAGTGGAATGATAGATGTTTTTGTATGAAAACTCCACTAGTGGTAGATGGCTCTCCCAATTGTGACAAAATTCCAAGATACATTCTCACAACATAACCTCCATAACCTGAATCGTTCTCTTAGTCTGACCATCAATCTGGGGATGAAACATTGTGCTCATGCGTTGTTGAGTCCGGAAAGCCACCTGAAATACCTTCCACAATCGGGATGTGATATAGGAATCCCAATATGAGACTATTAATGAAGGGAAACCATGAAGATGAACTATCTTCTACACATAGAGGCATCCCAATATCTCTACAGAACTCCATTGTCTGATAGCTAGGATGTGGGCCAACATGGTGAGTCAATCAATGATCACCTAGAAGAAATCACACCCCACAGACCCCTATATTAATCCAATCTCAATGTACATCAAAATCCCATACCATTTCTAATGTACCACATATAAGGGTGAGCTAATCCCACTAGAAATTGGTGCTCATACATCACCCGCCGACATGTAAGGCATCGAGAAACAAAATCTAATACAACCTTCTTCATGCCTAACCACCGGAAGTATCATCATAAATCTTGGTACATCTTCTCCACACCATGGTGTACCACATTTTGGGATGTATCAAACTCCCATTGGACCTCCTCCCACAACACCACTGGTACAATAGTGTATCCTTTGAAAAGAACTATGTTCTCCCCACCTTGTGAATATCAATCAAGAGCATGTCCTATGGATAACTGAGCACGTAAAACCTCACAGTCGACATCCCCAAGCCATGCCTCCCAAACACACAATAAGGGTAGAGGGTTTAAAATTAATGACTGAAGGTATGGGGCATCCTATCTATCCATGAAGGATAATAGAAACGATGAAACTATTCTATCGCCACACTCAACATCTATGAGATTGATCTCTTGATAAGAGCATCTGCCACCTTCTTCAACTTCACTTGTGGCCTATGATGGTGCGAACCATAAGAAATCACTACCTGTCTCTACATTAGTAGAAAACAAATTCTTGTCCCAGATGCATCATAGAGAATTACGTACTCGACACCTTCCTCCAGAAATCTCAAGAGTGGGGCACTCGTCGATCTCTATTACAACTACTTGAAAGCCTACTATCACTTCTCCAACCACATGAAGGGTTTCCCTTTCCTGGTCAAGGCCATCACCGGAGCTGATATCCAAGAGAAATCCAGAATTAATCTTTGGTAATATCTTACCAACCTAAGGAAGCTCTGCACCTCCGTCACCCTCTAAGGTGGATTCTATTCCAACACTGGCTCTATGTTTGCTGGGTCCACAACTACTCCATTTGTTGAGATGACATGTCCCAAAATGTGGACCTCCTTAAACCAGAATTTTCACTTTAAGAGCATCCCATAAATCTGGTGCTCTTAGAGTACATTTAGAAGCATCCACAGGTGCCTCATGTGATCCGTCTCTGAAACTGAGTACATAAGGATGTCGTCAATTAAAACCACTAAGAACCGGTCCATGTATGTCTAGAAGAGCTTGTTCATAAGTCCCACGAACACTGTAGGGGTGTTGATCATTCAAAATAGAAACAACAAGTATTCTTAGTGACCATATCAAAATCTGAATGTTGTCTTCAGTATATCCTCATCTCGTACTCGTAACTAGTGGTAACCTGATCGAATGTCTACCTTTAGGAACCACTATTCCCCTCTCAGCTGATCAAAGAGGTCGTTGATCCTAGACAATAGATAAATGTTCTTCACCATCACCTAGTTTAGGAACCGGTAATCTAAACACCACCTCAAACTCTCAAATTCATTCATGGAAAACAAAAATGAGTCCACCCTAGGTGAAACGCTGGGTCTCACGAACCCATTTCTCTGCAAATCCTCCAAATGTACCCTCCATTCACGAAGCTCTGTGGGATCCATCTAATACACTATTAAGGATATCTGTGTCGTCTTGTGGTGTTTGTTGATGAAAAATTTGATCTCCCTGTGGGGAGGTAGTCCTAGAACATCTTCTAGAATGATTTACTCATACCGCGCCGCTATTTCTGGGAATTGGAATCTCACAACAATTTCTGCTCCAAGGGTAATGATAGCCAATATAGGTTTGAACGGTTTTAACCTCTATTTCATGTGCCCATTTTGTGCTACCTAGGTCTCCTTTTAATAGACCAAGAAAAACCTCACCCTATCACTACAGAAAAAACACAATTTTCATCTAAATCATATGATCTTGGTATGATCTAAATATAGACAATCCATAACCCTAACGACATCGTAAGGCCTCGATTCTTCTACCAAGATGTTCCAACCAAAAATCTTGCCTCCAAAAGTATGTTCACACCATTGGAAAAGGTGTGTGATCATAGATTCTCCTCTAGTAGGTGTCTCTATGTGAAGGGGTAAAGTCAACAGCTCTACTAGAATCTCACGGTTTGGCACAAGACATGTCAAAAGGAAGGAATGACTGGCACCTGTTTTTATATCTATGACAGCTAAGGTATAGAAGACATAGATAGTACCTATGATCAACCTATGAGTCCCTAGGTCATACACCTTGACTGCATATAGTTTTACCCACCCCTATCCCCTAGCTCCATGAATCTGGTTTAGACCTCTTGGAGGTGGTGGTGGATGTAGGTCGAATCATATGCCACCCCATGCCACTCTTCCTGCTCTTATGTCATGTCTACCGCCTGGAGGGTCTATCTGCTTCACTCTCTACCTCTACCTCGGTGGTCCATCAACTACTTCCCTATCAGAAGATCGATGGATTGGATAGTCTCTAGCGAGAAGTCCCCTACCATCGCACATGGTGCATCGCCTCTCTCGAGGTTGACTGGATCTTGCCAGCGAGCCCTCAGCTATTGACCCCTTGTCCTGGGTCCTCCTGTGACGTCCCCCGCTTCCGGAATCCCATGACTGATTTCATCTCCCTATTGTCGAGTTCTCCACACCTGTCGGCTAGTTATTGATTGTCGTTATCTTACACTACATCGCCAAAAAGCTCTTGATCACCAAGGCTAACTCGATCTCTACAACATAAGTCAAAATTCATAGAGGTACATAACTATTTCGGATGTCTCATCATAGACCTTTCTTGAAGGTCTGAGACCTGATGTAATGTTCCCTGACCATATCCAATGAGTACCTAGTGAGGTTGGTGACCTTCAATGAATAGTCAGACATAGTCAAACTGCCCTACTGGAGCTGAAGATACTCCTTGATACACAATGATCATAGTGTAACCAGAGAGAACTCCTTTCTAAAGAGTTTCTAAAACTCTATCCATGAGAGAGTCTCATTGTGTTTAGTCTCTGTGGTGAGACTCATCCATCATCCTACCAAACCCCATAGATGGCTCTCTCCTAGGATCACCATTTGGTCTACTGGTGTCCTCACTAGATGGAAAACTCTAGTCCCTGCCTCAAGCCAGTCCTCAACTGCCTGAGGGTTGAGCTTTCCAGGGAATCTAATGGGTCCCTGTCTCTATAACTTATGGAGCACAGACATCCTACGCCCTTAATATGTCAGTACGGCATGTACTACAGGCTACACCACTGGTGGTGGTATAACAGGTGCACCACCTGGTGGTAACTCCTAGGGAACCTATCCTTGTATTGAAGCCTCGTCACTGAGGGGGTCATCCTCATGATCACAATGCTGAATCCCAGCTGGTATGCATCACAGCGGCATGCTGTATGGAATGAATATATACCATGATCAACAAGTATATCTATATAGCCTACACAAAGGACATGGAAAACACAACACATTCTTCTATCATACATGTACTATTCTTTTACATCCCCACAACTATTTTTTTCACGTACCATGTCGAAAAAAAGTTTCTCAAAGTCATAGTGTATGGATACGTTGGCCGCACGCACCAACACTAGAGTCTCTGGCATGAAAGATGAGCTCAAAACATGTTACACTATTACCCCAAACCACTCCAACAGAATCTTGGTCCTATGGTAGACCTGAACACCTCTGATACAACTCTATCAGAACCCATCCCAATGGGGCCCGCTTAGTGACTCCCTATGCCTGCCTCCAATAGGCCATGGGTTGGTGACTAGCACCGAGTAGGAAAATGACTAACATGGGAGGAATTTATTAATTACTTGTAGAAACACACACATATCGAAGCCCCAAAATGATGAAATGTAAAAAAATAATGGAAGAAAATTCATGAACACAACTAAACCCAACAAATAGAGTTTAATGGAAAGTATTGTACTGATAGTAAACTAGGACAGAATACAAGACCACAAAAAACAACAATCTGCAAACTACCATGTCCAACCTGTAAGCACAAAAAGGTTATGAGACTGCTGCTCATAACCATAGGAACACCTCAACCTATAGGGAACTAATAAATATTAGTCCGTTCCTAGTCCACCCTTGTCTCCATCAAATGGAAACTCATTTTCACATTATATGACACATGTGGGAAAGCCCGTGCAGGGGTTAGTATAACAATACTCAGTAAAGGACCTCAAAAACCACAAAGTAATACAAAAAGTAAAGGTATAGTTAACTCTAAATAGTATATTTCTACTAAAAATATAGCAATAGAACACAATCTAGATATACTGTAATCCCAAACCAGTGGTCTAGAGATAAGGTGCACAACCGCATACCCCCGCTAGGGATTCAGTTTTAATGTTACACGAAGAACTCATCTTGAAGAACTCACATCATGAGTCTAATAGCTCTCATTTCATCTGTTCGATTTGTATTGTTGATCGAGAAATGCCATGAATGGTATATACACACATTCTGGGAGAACACACTCATGAGTGGGGAAAGATCACAATATCCTAATGAGGATCACTGCCACGGACTTGGCAGATACTGTGACTCATCTAAATTCACCTGCTATGTAGAGGATCACTATCTTGTAGGATTAGTGACATTGATACCTGACTCATATAAGGGTCATGAATGAATAGCGGATCTCTCTCTGGGTCTCTCAGAGGGATACATGACTCTATCTCAAAATTTCCTGCTAAAGGGATCATACTCTTCTAGATAGAAATGATACCTGAGCTTTAGTGGAATGAGTATAAGTTTAACTGACCAAAACAAAACTTGTCCAAGGAAAGGCAGAAAAGAGGATCAAGACACATGATGAAAAGTACACAGCGTTTAGAAGAGGTCACATGCCATTTCCTCTGACCATGGGTACTACCCATGTCTAATGGCCCATGTCACAAGGCATGTCCTGTAGAAGAAGTTATAGTTGTTGTGTAAGAGACTGACATGCCATGTTACTGTATTAGGTGAGGAATCCATGTACACTGGCAATGTGCCTGTACACAACTTCAACCCATGTGTGACAACCTGTGTAACTAGTACACAGGGTGACCCATGTAACTGGCCTCGTCTGGCCATGTGGTGGAGTACATGGCATGTACTTCTCCATGTTTCTATCTGTCTTCCATGATACATGTGAAGTCAGCATAGGGACCCACACACAGTGTGTGACGATGGTCACACACTGTATTTGTGCTTCGTGTCACCCGGAACTCCAGACGCAAATTAATGGGCCCCACATGTCATGTCTTTCTGGGGGCACGTAGTGTTCTTCTACGTGCGTGGAACAAAATCCCTAGCCACCTCAATGAAAACCATACACGGCGTGTTCTTTTGGATACACTCGGTGTTGATCTGAAATTTCAAGAAACGCCGTCACACCACAGTTTCTCCTCTAGTCATTGATTTGGACATCCAATCACCTTAAAACATATGATTTCAGGTCTCTATACCATTCCATAATTGTTTAAAGAGGTTTTGGATGTTCGATCGGCCCTGAAAACTTGTTTTGATCATCCGCACAATGAACATTAGAAGAATGATTTCTCCCTAAACTTGTCGATTCATCTACCCCCTTCGTCTTCGCACATCCATTGAGTCATAGCGATGTTGGATCTCTAGTTTGGGATCATTTCATTGTGAAATATACTCAAAATGATCTGATGTTTATAAACCCACAAAGAACGTGAAGAACACGAGGTTAAGTGCATAAATAAATAAACAAACAAAGGAGGTAAGCTCATCCACTATCGTTCATCATGATGTTGATTCTCTCCTTTTAGAAGGATTAAATAGGATGAATGAAAAGATAATACAAAAAATTATCACAAATCAATTTCTTGAATCAAACCCCAAAAAATGGAAAATAACGCCTACCTGTAAGAACACATGTTCTGTGGATCAACTTATTCATGGGTTGATCTTTGTTCATCATTTTATTGATGTATAGGGAAAATCTAAATAAAAATAACAAACCTATTCCATGATTTGGTTGAATAATGATCTCCGCATCGCGTTCTTTGGAGAGGTTCATCGAATCTGAGATGCATTGATCGATCATGTTGTCATCCTCTGCCAATAGGTTCTCCTCCAAAGCTCCAATGGAAATTCTCAATTTGTAGGGTTATGTGTCTATCCCTGGGAACATTCCATAACATGGTATTTAAAGGGGAGGAATTAAGTCATTTCATAAAAAGTCAACATTTAAAAAAAATATTGTCTATTTATTTATTTCCTTTAAATAGTCCAAAAACAATCTTTTTCTGCTGACCTGAACTGGTCAATTTTAGGCCCCACCAAAGGTAAAGTCGCTACTATAAACACAACAATTCCATCAAATTTATGATTCAGAATCCTTTTAAATTTAATTCCCATTTTTCAGGAAAACCACTCATGCTCATGGTTTGAAAGTATAATTTATTTCAAACATTTATTATGGGCACTCTGTGCCTCAGAATCTCTCACCGTCAAAAATACTGGTCTCCAAATAATTATATATAATATTTAAAAAAATACATATAAAATCTGAGACAATAGAATTTTACATAAGAATATTTATAAAAGTTAATCTTTTATTTCATCAATGAAAAAATCTCTCGATTTTACTGCCCTCAGATTTGTTGTATTGATACCATCCTTATTCTTCTTATAGACTATTCGTTATTGATTTGGACATAGATAGTATTCAAATTCACATCCTTTTTTTAGTCACCTTGAAGTATCACATTTCCTATGATCATTGATTTTTGAATTCTCCCATATTACGCATTTCATTTTTCATTGGTTTTACTATTTCTAAAACCATATACCATTTTATATATGGTTCCTACATTGATAGTTATTTTATTAATTTGATATTTATTGATATATCTATGTTTCTCATCACATATAGTTATTTGAAAAGGAATATAATTATTTTTTATTGTTCAATATGAGTAATTATTTGGAATAGAAATGAAGGGTGTACACCGAACATTATATAGATCCATGATGCATTGATGAGTTATTATGAAATGAATTAATGAGAAAATGGGTTTCTACCCTTAATTTTAAACCGTCTTAGGAATTCCCTTGATGTTAACACGTCCTAATTTTCCTAAGATGTGACATCCATAAAGAAATCAATTTCCCTCGTACTAGTTTTATTATTATTTATCCATGAGATATTTCATCAACATATCTATGGAAACATTTCATTTAATTTCATTAATTAATGGCCTTTTTTTAGTTTCATACATTTCCAAATTTATTTTTAATTGTCTCGTTATTTGAATTGAATGAGTTTATAGTTATTACCATTCCTAATTTCTTATGTACATTCATTCATTTTTTTGATTACATGGCATGTGTGTTTAGTTTCTGACCTTTCCATAATGACTATTATAATTGGTTCACTATTTATTCCTCCATATTCAGCGCTTACTAGGTATTTGAGAACACCCATATTATGTTTGATTCCATAGGAATCCAAGAAGCATTCTATGAAATAAATTAAAAAATATAATACATTTATTAGAGTTATCCTTGATGTTTTTTTAGTATTTATTATGAAAAAATAATTAAAATATGTTTTAATTAGTGTATCCATTTGTAATGTAATGCTCATTTATGTATCGAGTATACCAAGACTACTAAATTGATCAGCCTTTTAGAGATTGATTCTATAACGCCCCGACCATAGTTACCCATGGTTGGTGCATTATTACATAACAATAGTATGATCACAAACAATCATGTCTTGAAAGACCGATTAGTTTAGTAGTCTTGGAAACACTATATATATTCATAAGTCTTACATTACATTTCAAATTAAAAAAAAGTACAACAACATCTTGTCTTCATATCCCCTCATACTATCCCTATAGGTCATTCATAAATTACTTTTTCACATCCTGGGAAAAATAAAACATTGAAAGGGGTGAGCACAGATGCTCAGTAAGGATATCAATATAACGGAAACTTTCATAAATAAGCATTAAAGGAAATGTATAACTAAAACAAAATCCTTTTAAATATAAAGTTAAGAATAATATGGAAAATATAAAATGAAATAATTTCATTTACTTATTCACATGGATATTCTACTAGTCTAATAACCACATGCAATATCAATAACCACATTCATAATGATGGAATGCATAATTCCAGATTATCATAACCACATAGTCAAGGCCTTGTGCCATGACTAAAAATAAGATTTTGTCAAGGCCTTGTGCCAAGACACTAGTTTGTCTCATGAGACATAACGATGCATTGAGGAGCTATAGAGGGCTCCACCCGTCACTTATTAAGTCCAATGCATTTCTCATATGAACAGGTTTAAACATAACATAAACATTCGTATTAAAACTAGCATACGAAATGTTAATACATTCTCCATAAACCATGAACGGTATAAAAATAACACATCCATAGTCAGACATATCATAAAACCTTCAATACAATATGGAAGTTTTTTATTATAATAAATAAACATTAAATACGCTTAAAATCCATCAAAGGATGTTGACATATATGAAATCAAAACTATTTGAGAGAAATATATCTTTTTTGAAATCATTTAAAGGTCACATAATTATAAAAGAAATAATTTACTTTGAAAATATTTTTATAAACTTGTAATGGAAGATTCGACTATTTTACAACGGCAGAAAATAGCCGCACTCTCCGTATAAGTTAAAAAAGACATTCTTACCTTAATTCTACCGAAAAGGTTAAAAAGGACCTTGTTTGGAAAATGAGAGAAAGATTCCTTTATAAAATTCTTATAAAAATTAAAAAAAAGGTATAAATGACTTTAACCCTTATTCTGTATAATAGTAATAATGATTTGAAATACATTTTTAAGAAACATTGATGTGGATGATAAAGAGGTCCTAATAGATAAGTACGTATAAACAACCTCGGATAAGGAAGAGATTGTGAAATAAACCCTTACCTTGTACTTTTCCTTGGTTGAAGGTAGGTTAACATTCTGTATAATTGTGAAATAATTGTTATTAAATTATACAAGAATCATATACATTAATATGATATCTTATATGATCTTTTAACATTGATTTGTTAATAATATCTTAGTATTATCGTCGTTTCGGGTGTTAACTTACTCGTTTTATTTTATGTATTTTTACATAATCCATTTTTGTTATGGATTGGTTGTATCATATTCATATATAGAACGATATCAAGTCCTTAAACATTATGTTTAATCATCAAATGCGAATTATACTTGAATGGCTATGATGGGGAATGAATCTCATCGCATTCGTGTAGACGGTAGTCCGTACGTACGCACGAGCGACAATATCACTCCTTTGATATTAAAATAATATATAATTGGATGTTATATCATATATACAGAATTATTATCATGTTATATTTGTTTTTTACATGAATTACACATCATTATTATACCCATCCAAATAATAATGTATTGAATAACAATTACACCACGACGTGAGACGGTAGACCGTACGTATGCACGTATGGTGACATGTCATTCAAAGGATGGATCGAATACAGAATATGGTTTTACCATATTTATAATAACTTCATAGTACATAGAAGATACATGAGTTCTTATTTTAGAATTGAAATAACAAATAAAGAAGAAGTGGAAGAAGAAAGGAACTTGAAAGAGGGTGGTGAAAACATTACCTCTTCTTCGGGTTCTTCCTTTTGATTTGATCAGAAGGGATCCATTGGTTGGAATTCTGATCAAACTAATGCCTCTAAGTTGAATTGAGGGATGTTTAGAGAATATTTGTGTATGGGTTGGCCAAGAAAAAAGGCTTTGAAAGTCTTAATTATAGATAAGGGGGAGTGCCCTTTTATAAGAGGGGTGATGAGCACCTTTGGAAAAGCTAGAAATATTATTTTATAATAAATTGATATTCAGTTTCTAATGGCTTAAAAGTGGATTATATAAAGTTTAAGGTGGGGATGGGTCGAAATCCTTTCGACCAATAAATTTTAGACAGGTTTGTGTCACTATATTAACCTTATCATTTAGATTTAACTCTTAGTTAAATAGTTTAACATTTAGCATGTCTCTTTGTTTTCTTATATTATATAGTTGATAAACATACTATATACTTCCAATAGACCACCAAGTGGTCCATTAATGATAAAAATATCATGACATAAGTACTCTGGAACAACCATATATTTTTAGGAATATAATATCAATTAATAATATAATATTTGTTTTAAAAACTCATTTATTTAAATTTTGACACTATTGGGTATTGTGTTTTTGATAAATTCACAACAAAATTATTACTTCGAAAAGAATTTATATAAACAATAATAATAAGTCATATTAAACTAGAAAATTAGTGTAATTCATAAAAATTATCAAATTTCATTTATTTAGATATTTATAATAACAATTATTTTAATATTTCATTAATTAGGTATTTACTACATTACCATTGTGTCATAAATAAATTAAATTATTTAATGTCTAAAAATTATAAATAAAATACCATTTTGTAGTAAATCGTTTTATATTTATAATGAATATTTATAATAGAAATTATATTATTTATAACCCTATACTAAAAATGTTTTAGTAATTAAACATTGATTTTAATTCTTTTAACTATTCTTCGAATTAATTAATAATAAATTTCCAAATCTAATCCAAGTGGACCTAAATGAAAATATTTTATTCCTAATGTTGTTTTTGGTCGAGATAAACTTGTCAAATAGAATTAGGACATGTTTAAGGGTAATATTAATAACATTTTTACCCTTAATTACCATATTTACTTTTAACTGTGGTAAATAAAAGCAAAAGGTTACTATTCAACAAAAAATTGTTTTTATCTTATTGAACCACATTTTACTCATTGATATTAAACGTGTCTCTCATATTTTTGAAATTCCACTCACAGGAGCAGTAAAGTTATGTTTTATGTGAATTTCCAAATTCTACTAGGAGGTGGGTAAAAGACGGGGAAAAGTTCAATAAAATTTTTATATATCTAAAATTATTCTAAACTAACTCCAATGAATTAAATTGAACTTATATAGGTATTATGTATCTATTTTGACCTTAATTAAATATAAATACAATAATTAAATATTTAAAAAAATTCGGTTTTAAACTATAACTCAGTGTTTTCTCACTATTCATAAAAAACTGAATGTTTTTAGAAAAATACCAAAAATTCACCCTAAGATAAGTTTGATATTCCAAATCAAAAAATGAAGTCCATTTTGAAAGATCAAATTTATAAAATTTCAAAAAGTATGTATTAACATTCATAACGGTTAGTTTGATTGGTTGTGGTGTGTGTTAGAATTCGAAGTTGTGTACAACACATGCTACTTTATTATTCAATGAGAAACGTATCGTTGAAGCTTGGGGTGTTACATTCCCCCATCCTTCAAATAATTTCGTCCTCAAAATTTCTAGAATATTACTATGTAAGAAGACACGGGTGATTCTTCATCATAAGTTCCTCGGTTTCCTACATTGCATGTTCTATTTAATGGTTTCTCCATAGAACTTTTACCAGAAGAGTCGTCCGGTTTCTCAGCACTTGTTCTCTTGTATCAAGAATCTTGAAGGGCTCTTCATAATAAGACAGATCAAGTTCTAGTTCTAATTCTTCATAGGTGAGTACATGTGTTGGGTCAGGCATGTATTTTCTCAACAGTGATACGTGGAACACATCATGAACTTTGGAGAGATTTGGCAGTATTGCCAAACGGTAAGCTACAACACCAATTCGTTCTATAATTTTGAAAGGTCCGATGTAACTGGGAGTCTATTTATCTTTATTACCAAAACATATAACTCCTTTCCATGGAGATACCTTCAAGAAAACATGATCTCCTACCTGAAATTCCAAATCCTTCCTTCGATTATCGGCATAGCTCTTCTGCCTACATTGAGATTCTTTGATGTGGTTTAAGATTACCTTCACTTTTTCCATCATTTCCTCCACCAGTTATGGGCCTAAGAATTTTCTTTCACTAACTTCATCCCAACAGATTGGTGTGTGACATCTCTTTTCGTACAATGCTTTATATGGTGCCATCCGAATATTTTAATGGAAGTTATTGTTATAGGAAAATTCAACGAGAGGTAAATATTGATCCCACACACCCTGAAAGTCAAGTGAGCATGATATCACCATGTCTTCTAAGGTTTTAATAGTCCGTTCTGATTGTCCAACAATTTGAGGGTGGTAGGTAGTGCTCAAATGAAGTTCAATATCCAAGGCCTTCTGATGACTTTTCCAGAACCATGATGTGAAACGTGGATCACGGTCAGAAACAATCGATATGGGTACTCCATGAAGTCTCACAAATTCATTAATATATAGTATTTCCAGAAGATTAAGTGGTAAATCCTCCCTTATAGCAAGAAAATGTACTGACTTGGTAAGACAATCAACACAGACCCATATTGCGTCATTCCTTCTAGGAGTGTTTGGTAGTCCCATGAAAAAGTCCATTGTGATATTATCCCATTTCCACTCAGGTATGGGAATAGGTTGCATGACTCTTCTAGGCTATTTCCATCCATCTTTCACTTGTTGAAAAGCCATACATCATGAAACAAAATCAACACTCTCTCTCTTCATGTTGTCCCACCAAAAATGTTCCTTCAAATCTATTTACATTTTGGTGCTCCCAGGGTGTATAGAGAAATTGGAACTATGAGAATCATCCAACAATTCCCTTTTTAGATCTGCTATTTTGGGAACACAAAGTCTCTTACCAAATTTCAAATTCAATCTTCATACCCAAAGTTATTCAATCTCCCATCATTCACAGCTTTATTCATCTTTTGAAACTCTTCATCACCGGTATGAGAACACTTTATCCATTATAATAAAGATGGTTTAGCAACCATTTAAAAAAGTATCGATGTTTCACCTTCGATGGTAATTCTCATATCAATCTTCACTAGATCAATGAAAATAAGATCCCTTTTAATTCTCATCATTTTCAAAACTATATGATCTTTTCTGCTCAAAGCATCTTCCACCTTATTTTCCTTCCTCGGTTGGTAGTGTATCATGAAATCATAATCCTTGAGTAGTTCAAGTCATCGCCTTTACCTCATGCTGAGTTCTTTTTGTGAGAAAATGTACTTCAGACTCTTGTGATCAGTATAAATCTCACATTTTTCACCATAGAGATAATGTCTCCATATTTTCAAAGCAATGATTACGGCAGCTAAGCCAAGATCATGAGTAGGATAGTTTTCCTCATGAATTTTTATCTATCGTGATGCATAGGCAATAACCCTATCATTCTGTATAAGAACACAACCAAGTCCTTTCATTGATGCTGTTTCGGTGCGGATGTGCGTCGGGTTATGCTGTTCCACCAGGACGCGTTCGCGCGTGCACCCGTCGACCCGAGGGGATGGGCGCGCGCGGCTCGTGGTCCCGCAGTCCCGCTTTCCAAGGGCGGGCGGCATCCGTCCCTTATTCAGGGGCGTCTGCTCCTTGATCGAAACCGGGATGATGGGATGTCGGCTCCTCCTTTCGTGGACGTCTCCTCGGAACTCGTCGCCTAATCCGGGTCTCCCTCATAGATTTAAGAATGTTCGTGAATCTCGTTCCCGGCGCCATATCTTCATGGACATCGGTTAATTACGATGCTTCCGCCCGGACGCGCCAAGGAGTCTGGTCGAGGAAGCAACCTACGGTGAGGAGACCGGGTGGCTCCGGGTGTCGGGGGCGTGTCTTAACACTGGGCCTCTGCATGTCTGCCTTCGGTCCCTAATAGGGCTTCTCGAAGGCGTGATGGCCTGAGACATCCCACACTTGGCGCGGGGAACTGTGTTACCTGAGGTTTTCCTCAGCTTCCCATGTTTAACACGGGGTATGCCGCGAGTTTAACGTCCAGCGGGGACGGCATCGGACTGATCAACACGAAGAGTGGATCAGATGACAGAACCCCTTGCGGGGAACCTCCGACGCTGGGGCCAGCACATGGGCGGCTTCCCGAGTGAAGTGGAGTGGAATGAAATGGAATGACCCCACCGGGATGTGGCGGCCCGGGTAAGGATCAGGGTGGATGATGGAGTGAAGAGCTTGTACCCCGTAGGGGCTTCCTACGTACCGTGCGTTAGCGCGGATCAAAGTCAGCGTAGTTCGGGTATACAGTTTAACGTCATGCTGGACGTCGGCAAGCCGACTCACAAAGAGATCGAGGCTGCCGGGCGGAGGGTTGAACCGAACCACCTCGCACAGAGGGGGATGGAACGGCCGGGTGGATCACAGTTTTACGTCATGCTGGACGTTAGCAAGCCGACTCACGAAGAGGTCGAGGCGGTGGGGAAGCACAATGGAGATACACACGTGCAGTCCCCCACAGAGGCGGATTCATAGGTGAATCAACGCAAGTGTGAACCCGGGAGGGGTTCACTGATGGACGAACCGACGTAAATACGACCGGGACGACCAGGTGGCGGGCTTGAACCTCGGAGAGGCTTCCTACGTACCCTGTTTAGAAGACAAGGAGCAAAGTCCACGTAGTTCGTTCTGTCAGGACTTACGCACTGAGGCAGCCCGGATGCGGCAAAACTCAGTTGGAGAGGGACTTGGGCCGAAGGCAAGAGACCTCGATCCCTGTCACGCCCTCTACTGGCTTCGGCAGTGGGGAAGCACAATGGAGATACACATGTGCAGTCCCCCACAAGGAACTAGGGGTTTGTAATGCCCTACCCCCGTGGGCGAAGGCCACTCCAATTAAATCGTCCCTAAAGAGGGGCAATCCCGACATCCCTGCAGAGACGAGCGGGTGGGGGCCACATCCAAACCGGGGGGACCCTGCGTGCGGGGCACGAGATCGGGTGATGCGGATGGTTTAACGTCTTGCCGGACGAAATACAGTTTAACGTCGTGTGTTGAGGACGAAGCAGACGGTTTAACGTCTTTCCGGACGAAGTACAGTTTAACGTCGTGTGTTGAAGACGAAGATTCTTGGCAGTTTAACGTCTTGCAGCGCGGACGATGTGGGCTAGGCAGTTTAACGTCATGCAGCTTGGACGCATGCAGTTTAACGTCGTGCAGGATGTGGTGCAGTTTAGCGTCATGCAGGACGAATTAAAGTTTAACGTCGTGCAGGACGTTGAAGCCGCCGATAGGTTCGTGTCACTTCGCACAAGCCTAGGGGGGCCGCACGGGAAGACGACGCACGGTGCGGGCACCCGGGATGAGGGTCATCGGGCGCCACGCAGGCGGGTACCCAAAGGGGGGCAAAGGGGGCGACCCTGGTGGTTTGCGCGCAAAAGAGGGGCTTTGCGCGCAATACCACGGGTCGACGCGCAAATGGGCGGGCTGGCGCGCAATGGGGCCAGCAATTTGCGCGCGGATGATCGAGATTGCGCGCACCGGGCTTCGGGTAGCGCACGGGGGCAATGGATCATTCTTTAATGAATGGCCACTTTGAAAATGGGGGGTGCGCGCAATCGGGCTGGATTGCGCGCACCCTGGGGCAATTGCGCGCAAGAGGCTTCTTTTGCGCGCAAATGCCTTTGAGTGAAGGGTTATTCAAGGGAAAGGAGCCAAAGGGATTCCGCGCGAAGGCGAACCCCGAGGATTTCTTGCGCGAAAGAAAAGAGGTTACCTGAAGATCGGCATTGCGCGCGGAAGGGGTTGGATTGCGCGCACGAGAGACCTTTCGAATTCCGGCAACCTTCAAAACGTCGGGGGTCGCCTTATATTTATAGGCAACCCCGGGCGCGGAATTCTCATCGCGGGCGCGGAATTCCCTTCGCGGGCGCCGAATCAGGACCCGGCGCGCCAGGGAGTCGCGGGAGCTCGGGGCGCGCAAAATTGCGCACCGGCCCGGCGGATTGTGCGCATCCCGGGAGGATTGCGCGCCGCGACTCAACTTTGCGCGCGGGACTCTAAAATTTCGCGCACGCCCTCCGGGCTCTCCGGAACAGGCGTCTGACTCCAAATATCACTTCGCTTTCCGCATCCGGAACTTCGTTTGGGGATCAACAGACTTTTCTGGCATCTACAAAATCCCCCCCTCGGAATCTGATCGGCGAGAGGTCGCAACGATCGGGTTCCGAGGGAGACGTCGGAATGCCGAAGTCCTGGGCGGCGCGGGACTTAGGCGCGCAAAAAGGGGCACCGGGCGCGCAATTCGCCGCCGCGGTCGCGCAATCGGGCGTTCCGCGCGGCGCAGGATCCCGGCCGCGTCTATAAATAGGGGTCCGAGGCTCCGCGTTCCGTACACAGGCCTTCCGCGCGATAAGCTTCAACGCTCTCGTGCGCGAAATTGCCTTTTCCGGCGCGAAATTCGCCCGATCGGCGCGCAAAACCATCCGGATTTCGCCTTGTCTTTACGCGAAAACCCGGAACTTTTCGTGACATTCTTCCCGATTGCGTGCCGTCCACTTGGATTTCGCGCCAACCTTCAAACTTTTCTACCAGCCTCGTCCGATCCCGCACGCTTCATCCCTTTACCCTCACGACTCCCGGAGCTTCTGAGATGGCCGCGAATCAAGGAAATGAGGGGGATGCCGCCACTCGCAGAGCTGAGATGGAGACGAACGAGGAGGTCTACAGAGCCAAGGAGATTGTTTCCAACAATCAATCCTTGTTCGATTTGCTGACGTCGGCCCAGAAGACATATCCACTGTCGGACAACCTGCCGCTCTAGAACTTCGGCATCCTGGATGAGGTTCCGGTGCCAGGGTTCGAGGTTGATGCGCCACGGACCTGGGTGACTCGGGAGGACGAGCTTCCCCGCTATAACATCACCAACAATGGGCATCCTGCCAGGGAGACCAGACATTTAGATGTCTATGTCCTGAACCCAAGGACGCGAACCATCGTCGGAAGTGAGCCTACTGCGGAGAACTCTCCAGCCCTCTACTCGAGCATATATCGCCAGAGTGTCACCGACGAAACCAAGGGCTGGATGAAGGACTGGGACTTGCGATCTGGGGGCAATTTCACCAGTGAGTGGGCCTGGGCGTTCTGGGTACGTCACACCTGCGATCACTTCGCGGAGGAGCTGCGGTACATCGGCCTGTTTGAGGCGGTGTGGACGTCGCAGTTCCACTTCTACCAGCAGTCCGAGCTCGGGCCGGAGCTGTTCACCCGCTGGTCCCCGGATACCAACACCTTCCATCTTCACCATGGGGAGGTCGGCATCGGTCTCTGGGACATCCACTGCATCGGAGGTATCCCGCTGGAGGGTTACCAGTATGATGAGTTCCTGCCTCCGAGGAACACCTGGGGTGACAGGTCACAGACTCCCATCCTGACGTGGCATCTGCTGGACCTGGCTACAGAGCGGCTTGGGGTCAAGGACTTCCAGAAGGACATAGCCTACAAGGAGTGGTTCTTCCAGTTCTTGGAGCATGACCCGGCGGTCAAGATGCCAGGCAGGGGGAAGCGGTGCCCGACCGCGTCTCAGAGGAGCCGGAACGGGTCGTACTGGCGGGTCCTGGAGAAGGGCGACTACCGCTCATGGGGGTATCACGTCATCGAGGCCCGGGACCCAAATGTCCGGTACGCGGCGTTCCTGGCCGCCTTTCTGAGTGGGTGGCTCCTGCCAGTGCGGGACGCGAGAATGGGCGTTCGCCCGGCGACACTGGCGATGGCGGGCGCCATGGCCGCCAACAAAAGATATAACCTCGGGGTCCCAGTACTGGCGAAGCTGTATGCCATCCTGGGACGCATCTCACGAGGGGGGTCGCCACGAAGGATCTGTGGGCCCTTCCAATTCTTCCACGGCTGGGTGGCTGCTCACCTTGGTGGGTACACGTTTCCGAACGCCATCATTCCTCCGGGCAACGGCCTGCGACCCTCCCTGCTGAACATCGCGGGGGTCGCTCCGATGACCCTAAATGAGGAGGGCGTGAGGATTCGGATTGGCAATCATGCCAATTTCAACTTCAGCCCGTTCCCCACTCCCGTTGGCCAGATGATCGACAATGGGCAGGGTCCGCTGGAGCAGCATGAGTACTTCCTGAACATGCGGGGCGGGGTGCTCGTGGCTCGGATCGACGGAAAGGTGATCTGCGAGCCCTACGTGCCAACCCGGTTCG
Source organism: Viscum album (assembly GCA_963277665.1). Lineage (NCBI taxonomy): Eukaryota > Viridiplantae > Streptophyta > Magnoliopsida > Santalales > Viscaceae > Viscum > Viscum album. The sequence goes on along the minus strand of OY728147.1, from coordinate 1,485,332,193 downwards.
CCAGGCAGTTCGGGTGCCTTCAACGGATGCCGAAAAGGGTATTCACTGCTGTCCGGGAGGAGATGAACCCTGGCGTCCTTCGCCAGATGTGGCTGATGTTTGCCGCTTTCGGCTCTGGCGACGTCATCACTCTCCCTCCTACCGGGGGTCGACGTAGGCTTGGCAACCGAGTACGCCGAACACTGGGCCATTGCGTACCCCGAGGGGCTTCTACGGAAGCCAGTTCGGTGGCTCGAGGTCACCCGTGCGGAGGCCAGGCGTCAAGGAAGGAGGCGAGGCGCCGCCACACGAGGGAGAACGGAGGCGCGCCAAGTAGCGGAGCTGGCGCGAGCAGGGACTTCGGCAGCGGGCACATCGCAGGCTGCCGCCACGACTTCAGCGCCCAGAGAGAGGGCACATGTGGCGGTCGGGGAGCGGCCCGGGAAGCAGGTAAGGCGTCTGCTCGAACCCTCCCACGATGCAGTCTTCCCGGCACTGTGGTCGGCCTGGATGACCCTGCGGCAGTCACTGGGGTCCGACGCCATCTGGCGAAAGATACTCAGAGAAGGAATCCATCTTCCAGAGGTCAGGCGCCTCCAGATCGCCGACAGGGTGGACTTCAACCGGCAGTATGCGTATCTGACGGCCATGGACGAGTACGCGCGCCAACGTGGTCAGCGTGCGGAGCCATCCCTTCTGGTGAAGGTGATGCTCGGTCTAGAGCCTGCTCCAGAACAGATGCCGCTGGAGGAAGATGACAGTAGCAACGACTCCGAGGAGGAGGAGGAAATGGGGGAGGATAAAGGCTCCAAGGGAAGATCCCACCAGGGGAGCCCACGGGAGAGCGGCGAGGTGGCCGGCTCTGACAATGTCGATGTCACTGAGCTCCTCGAGGTCCGCTTCTATCCCTACTCAACCTACTTCATCCATTCTCTTATGCAGCTTCTAACCCACTTCTCCACCTTTCTCAGGAGCGCACAGATGTTGGTCAGGCGTCCTCAGCGGGAGTAGGAGAGGCGCCAGCAGGACAAGGCGGGGGCCAGGCACCCATTATCGAATTGACAAGCGCGGAAGGGTCCCCTGCTGCAACTGTTCCTGCGGCGGTCGGGATAGAGGAATATGACGCCCTGAACTCCTGTAAGTCTCCTTACTTTACTGCCGGTGCTTGCCATTGACGATCCGTGACTAACCACGGCATGCCCTGCGCAGTGATCTCAACACCGGAGGCTCGTCGGGTTGCCGAACCCGGGCCATCCATGAGTGGACCGGTGGCAGACATGCCGCCTGCTCCGGAACAGACTTCCCACACCGAGCCGGCCCCACCAACTGCTGATCAAGGGGCTACGGACGTCGGCGGTGATGCCATCGGAGAGAGGTCGGGGGCTGACGAGGGTGTCAATGCCGCCGGGGCGGGAGAAGAAGGTCGCCCAGATGTTGGGGAACCTATCCCCCGTGAGGAAATCCCAGGGGCGGACCCTACAGCAGACCTGCTGGCTGCCTTCCCTGCCTACCGACCTGCCGACCCCGAGGAGATGGACGACTCAGACGCGGAGGCGGTCGAGGAGAGCCGGATAACGCGCCGAAGGGGGTGGAAGTGCATCCAACGCTTTCTCAAGCGAGACCCATCGGAGTGGCTGGGGCGCATGGGATCACTCCAAACCTGGCTGCGCTTCCTGTGTGCCGGGGGAGCTGATGCTCAACGCCTCCATCTGACGGTCCGTGATTTCATGGCCGAAAAGATGCGCGAGAGCCGCCGGCGTGCCGACGTCACACAATGTCGGGACATGTCGGAGAGCACGCGGGCGCTCCTCGTGGCAGAGCAGGAAGTCCGGCGCCTCGAAGGGCAGGCGGTAGAGAAGGAGGCCTTCATCGCAGCGTGCACTGAGCTTGTGGAGCAACTAGCAGCCCAGCTGGTTGACGCCCAGGTGAAGCTGACGGAGGCGGGCCAACAGATGGTCACAATTCAAGTCGAGCGGGAGCATGCACAGGCCAGAATCGACGAACTGCGTGCTGCGACCGCCGACGAGGAAAGGGCGCGCAGAGAGCGAGAAGCAGCCCTGGAGGCCGCCAGCCAAAGGGTAGCGGCGTTAGAAAGACTTATCCAGCACGCTAATCCCCAGGGGCTTTGTTTTTGCCACTCCCAGAACATTTTCTTCCGCTCCTCAATATTTCGATCCATTTGTATGAATCACCATATTTATCTGCATCTTTTGGCTTAACATGCTCAACCACAATTCACTGTCTTGCGGGAGCGTCAACCAAGCTTCAGGCATCCATAATTGGGCCTGGAATTCTAAAGAAAAGAGGGAGGTCATTCCTAGGAAAGGAGACCTCAAGCCTAATCAATGTATCATCCCCCCAACTTGTTCCGACACACGAGCGGGACAACGCTAGGGGCGTTGAGATTTTGTCCGAACATAGCGAAATGAGAAAGGGTGAATCGCGTGTCCCGAATTCAGAAATCCACAACGGTTGGCCTTCCAGGAAATGTCCAAGACGGCAAGCGGACAATGGATCAATCGACCATACTACTGCGATAGACGGACCGAAGGTCATCATCCATATTGCAGGAGGCGGATCACATGTCATCATCAATGCCGCTTTGGGGGTTCCTTCAGGCACAAGGGTGGAAATCCAGATCAACAGGGCATGCGAAGCGTGGGGCAAAGTGACGATTTGTTCGGACAGAATCCAACGCTCCCAAAATTGCGCCACCGTGGGGAAAGCGTATTAGGAGGATGCATTAATCTGGCCGTGAATCACCCCAATTCTCAGACAGAACCTCTTTGAAGAGGAAACTGTCGCTTCCCATCATTGCGACGGGGCATCCCGAGCTGAATCGGGGAGAATATCACAACTGCACCACTCTACCCGAGGTCAGGCCAGACGGCCGGCGACGAGGAGGGGCGGGACTTAGCGATCCCTGAGGCTGGACCCGAGTCGAAATGCCCGGGCGTTCCTACGTACTCCATCAGGCTGGAGATCAATCCATATGTAGTTCTGCGAGTGCAGTTTAACATCATGCAGGACGCAGAACCCCATTTGGGGAGATCTTAGTTTAAGGTCGTAGAGCTTGGACCATAAGGGTAGATCTTAGTTTAAGGTCTTAGAGCTCGGACCATAAGGGTAGATCTTAGTTTAAGGTCTTAGAGCTCGTACCATAGGGGTAGATCTTAGTTTAAGGTCTTAGAGCTCGGACCATACGGGTAGATCTTAGTTTAAGGTCTTAGAGCTCGGACCATAAGGGTAGATCTTAGTTTAAGGTCTTAGAGCTCGGACCATAAGGGTAGATCTTAGTTTAAGGTCTTAGAGCTCGGACCATAAGGGTAGATCTTAGTTTAAGGTCTTAGAGCTCGGACCATAATAACCTCAAAGTACGCCGCATCGTGGCCCTATCCCCTGGATATGCGAAGACGCACTGAGGGATAGTGTCAAGAGTGTCGAGATTTTGCCTGGTCAGAATGGGAGGTGGAAAATGTGATGTGAATCATGTGGCCATTCACTCAAGGACTGGGGGCACCGGCGTAACGATATGGGAGTACTGCCGACCGTGGCGGAAAAGCAGCATCAATATCGCACTAACCGTTGATGGAACGAGGCAGCAAACGAGCATCGACCGCTCAATCGCAGGATTCATATCGATTCGCTGCCCGAGGCCATTGGGGGCACCAGCCCGAGTCGGTGGGAGAGCACTGAGGCATTGTGTCCAAACCGTTCACGGGGGCTCCACCCAGGGCGTAGGCGATGGGTCCGAATGAAAGGGAGCACGAAGCCTGAAAATGGAAGGAACCTGACCAAGCTGAACCTGACCCTCCTGGACATAAACCAGAGTACTCTTGACACGAGTGGACCACTGCAAGGGGTCGAGGGACACGCCTTGAGGGTGGCCTGAAGGCGGCGGATTCCCTAGAGAAGGGGGAATCTCTAAGGGGTGGGGGCTGGACCCGAAGTTTCAAACATCCGGGCGTTCCTACGTATCCCATAAGGATGGGAATCAAGCCACACGTAGTTCTTGAAGCGCAACGCAACACAATCGGGCACCAGCGCGGGGAAGGGTGCGGGTCTGACCCTCGCACACAGAAGAAGCGGTATTTGATATTTCTTGTTTGTCCTTAGAGATGGATGGTTTTTCTTTGTGCAGCGACATGCCTATGATTAAGGAATCCCTGGCGTCGCCACAATAATCAAGCCATGAAAGGCATTGATGAATGGCGTGGTTATTAAACAGCGCCCAACGTGAGTGTCCCCTGAGGAGAACACCACGATGCAGTGCCATTTCTCGTCGGGCGGCCAAGACGATCACAGTTTACGGTCGTGTGGTAGGACCAGACAACACAGTTTAAGGTCGTGTGGTTCGGACCATGGAGGAATCCGCTTATCGTGATACGGTGGACTCAGCGGAGGTGGGAACATACCCAGCCCTGCGGTCACGCACGATTCCAGAAAAAGGATCCTGGGATAGGGGCCCGCGCATGTCCATCACCCGAAGGGCAGGGATGCTAGCCTCCATCTATACTGGGCCCAGAACGCGATTGTTCGGGCGACTCCTTCCTCCTTATGGGGACGAGGGTCCAGCTACACATGGACCTTAGGGAGGACATCCGCATATATCCTTGGTGTTCAGATCGTGGGAGCCTCGACAGACACCATTACCCTGGTTGGCCTGCCTAACGTGTAAAGGTGTACTGAAGGTCAGTATGAAGAGAGTGTCGAGATTCCACTACAACGCACAAAGGCGGAGTGTGATGAGGACCGCGCAACCAATGTTCGGAGCCTAAAAGAGCCTACATGGCGATCAAGGATGTCGCTGACCATATTCGCAACACAACATCCGATCGCGTCAGCCTAGAACGGGGCAAGCAAACGAGCATCAACCGCTCAATCGCAGGATTCATATCGATTTGCGGCCCAGGACCCTCCGGTAAATCGACCCGGAGCGGTAGGAGAGCACTGAGGCATCGTACCCAAACCGCTAACGAGGATCCCTTTGAGTGAAGGCTCGAACAAGAGGAAGCGCGCGGCCCGACAAGCAACACAAGACTTGCCGGGATTGCATTCGACACTACGGGCCATAGACCAAAGTACCCAAAACATGTTAATAGATCACCGGAAAGGGTCGGAGGACTCACCCTGAGAGCAACCAAAAGACAGCAGGTCCCCGTGATCGACCAAGAGACGGGGCTGGACCTAAAACACAATCGTCCAGGCGGTCCTACGTATCCCATAATGATGGGAATCAAGCCGCACGTAGTTCTTGAGAGGCAGTTTAACGTCATGCAGGACGATGAGGGAAGAAGGGTGAAATGGAAGGCATCCCCAAACGTGGGGGGCGTACAGCGTGGTGAGAAAACCGACGTGAATAAGGACATATCCCCGCGTTCACACCATACGCCACATACCCAGAGGCAACTGGGCCAAGGGCCCGAGGTGGGATGGAAATTCCCGAAGGATGGGGCTGGGCCTGAAACATGAATGTTCAGGCGGTCCTACGTATCCCATAAGGATGGGAATCAAGCCGCACGTAGTTCTTGAGGTGCAGTTTTAGCGTCATGCAGGACGAATGCTGAACAGTTTAACGTCTTGTAGCTCGGACGTGGTGCAGTTTAGCGTCATGCGGGACGATGTACAGTTTAACGTCATGTTGGACGAGTGCTAAACAGTTTAACGTCTTGTAGCTTGGACGAAGGTGCTGGGCAGTTTAACGTCGTGCAGCTTGGACGTAGTACAGTTTAACGTCATGTTGGACGAGTGCTAAACAGTTTAACGTCTTGTAGCTTGGACGAAGGTGCTGGGCAGTTTAACGTCGTGCATCTTGGACGTAGTACAGTTTAACGTCATGTTGGACGAGTGCTAAACAGTTTAACGTCTTGTAGCTTGGACGAAGCTGCTGGGCAGTTTAACGTCGTGCAGCTTGGACGTAGTACAGTTTAACGTCATGTTGGACGAGTGCTAAACAGTTTAACGTCTTGTAGCTTGGACGAAGGTGCTGGGCAGTTTAACGTCGTGCAGCTTGGACGTAGTATAGTTTAACGTCATGTTGGACGAGTGCTAAACAGTTTAACGTCTTGTAGCTTGGACGAAGGTGCTGGGCAGTTTAACGTCGTGCAGCTTGGACGTTATGCCCTCAGACAAAGTACTGCTTGAGGAACCTAGCGTTGTTGGGAGGAGTGACACGCTCACCATCCATAGTCGCTAGGGAGTACGCGCCATTGGGATAAACTTTGTGGACGACAAGAGGTCCCTCCCACTTGGGCTCCAACTTGGGCGGCTTCCTGCCGGGGATCATTGGCGCTCTTAGGGATAGCACTAGGTCACCCTGTAGTAAGGAGCGGAGGTGAACCTTCTTATTGAAAGCTCGAGCCATTCTGCTTTGATGCCTCTCCAAGTTGTGCAAAGCGCGGAGCCTATTCTCATCTAGTGCTTCCAACTCGACTAGACGGGCTTCAACAGCTCTGTCCGGCGCTTGCTGGTCATAGACCGCAGTGCGCAAGGACGGTAACTGGATCTCGATGGGCAGGACGGCCTCAGCTCCATACACCAGGGAATAAGGGGTCATCTGGGTGGAATTGCGAGTCGTCGTCCGATAAGCCCAGAGGGCGTTGGGGAGCTTGTCCGGCCAACTCTTCTTGTTCTGACCAACCATTTTTTGCAGAATGTTAGAGAGGGTTTTGTTAAACGCCTCGATCTGTCCATTCGCTTGCGCATGATAGCGAGATGTATGGTTCGAGCGAATGTTGTACTTGGCGTACAACTTCTTCAACTCGGCTGCTCGGAAATTGGCTCCGTTATCCGTGAGGATAGCGTGAGGCACTCCAAATCGGTGAATGATGTTGGAGGTCACGAAGTCAGCGATCGAACGGGATTTGACCTCTCTGAGCGGAATCGCCTCTGCCCATTTGGAGAAGAAGTCCGTGGCGGTCAGAATGAACCGGCACTAGCGAGCCGTTGCCGGCGGGTAAGGTCCCACAACATCCATCCCCCAGACTGCAAAGGGCCAAGAATACCTGGTGTTATGGAGAGTCTCCGGAGGCCGATGCACAAAGTTCGCATGAACCTGGCACGCATGGCACCTCCTGGCATACTCGATGCAGTCATGGATCATGGAGGGCCAGAAGTTTCCCAACCTCGGAATCTGGTGGGACAGCTTCGGCCCAGTCTGATGGGCACCGCATGAACCAGCATGAACCTCTTGCATGACTCGTGGGATCTCAACTCCCTGAAGGCAACGGAGGAGAACACCATCGAATCCGCGTTTATAGAGGATCTGCTCCAGGCCGGGACTGCTCTGGAGGACAAACTGCGATGCGCAGCGTCGAACTCGCTCGCGCTCGGCCCGATCCGGCGGGAGAATACCATGTTGGAGGTACTCAACCAAAGGCGTCCTCCAATCAGGGGCTGGTTCGACTGTCATATCTGGGGTACTCGGGGCTCCGGGCACAGGGGCAACCGTGGTGAGATTACTTACCGACGGGCCGCGATCTCCCTCCGGGATAACGGGAGCGATGAGCCTGCAGCGCGTCACGCGGACGATCAGGTTATCCTGTTCAGGCTCTGCAAGTGACGCAGCAAGGCTGGCCAAAGCATCTGCTCGACCGTTCTGCGACCGGGGAATATGGACAATTTCTGGCCGAGAAGGGAACTGGGCCATCAGAAGGAGGGTGCACTCCAGCAATGGCACAAGTTCCGGCTTCCTGACAACATAGTCGCCATTGATCTGCTTAACAACTAGCTCGGAGTCCCCTTTCACGCACAGATGGGGCACGTCGATCTCGAGAGCTAACTCGAGGCCGGTGATGAGGGCATGGTATTCCGCCTCATTGTTGGTACAACCCTCGGACAGCAGGAAAGAGTATGGCAGCACGGCTCGCTCCGGGGTAATGAAGACGATACCCAAGCCCACTTTGTTGAGCTTAGGATTATCGAGTCTTCTACCGGTGGGGCTCCGGGAGGCACCGTCAAAGTGCATCTGCCAGCATGGACCGGCTCGATCGACCGAGAGGATGGCCTCATCAGGAAAGCCTAGATCCAGCGGCTGATCCGCGGAGGTTGGGTGAGCAGCCAGAAAGTCTGCCAATGCTTGCCCTTTGATGGCCTTCTGAGACACATACCTGATGTCGAACTGGTGGAGAACCACAACCCACCGCGCTAGACGGCCAGTAAACATAGGCCGGCTCAGGATATATTTCAATGGGTCTACCCGAGAAACCAACTGTACCTCATGGTGCTGCAAGTAGTGCTGTAATTTCTGTACGGCAAATACGAGCGCCAGGCAGCTCTTCTCGACGGGGTAATACCTGACTTCCGCATCGAGGAGCATGCGACTGAGGTAATAGAGGCTATTCTCTGTTCCCTCGTTATTCTTTTGGGCGAGAAGGGCACCCAGGGACCGTTCCAGGGCGGTCACATAGAGGACCAGCGGCTTCCCGGATACAGGCGGCATCAGAACCGGAGGCTGCAGCAGGTACTGCTTGATTTCCTCGAAAGCGGTCTGACACTCTTTATCCCATACATAGGTGGCACCTTTCTTCATGAGCCGAGAAAAGGGCTTACACTTTCCGGCCAGATTCGCGATGAATCGGCATATATAGGCTAAGTGGCCTTGGAACCCTTGCAGTTCCCGGATGTTACCTGGGGGAGGCATCTGGCTAATCGCCCTGATCTTCTCTGGGTCGATCTCAATACCCCGGTATCTTACCACAAATCCAAGGAACTTTCCGGAGGTGACCCCGAAGGCACACTTCAACGGGTTCATCTTCAGGCAGCGAGACCGGAGGAAGCCGAACACTTTCTCAAGATCTTTGAGATGGTCCTGACGCTGGCGCGATTTGACCACCAAGTCGTCGACGTAGCATTCCACCAGTGTGCCGAGGATTGGCTTGAATATGCGGTGCATCGCCCGTTGATAGGTGGCACCTGCATTATTCAGGCCGAAGGGCATGACCCGGTAACAGAAGGTACCTTGGGGGGCCCTGAAGGTAGTGAACTCCTCATCCTCAGGGGCCATCCGAATTTGGTTGTATCCGGAGTATCCATCCATAAAGGAGAGGGCTTGGAACCCTGCCGTGGCGTCAATCAATAGCTCTGTCACTGGAAGGGGAAAACCATCCTTCGGACAGTGGCGGTTGAGATCGCGGAAGTCGATGTAGACTCTGATCTGCCCGTTCTTCTTCCTGACCGACACAATGTTGGCCAGCCATTTGGGGTACTGGACTTCCCTTACGAAGTTGGCTTTGATAAGCTTGTCAACTTCGGCCTCAACCATGGCACCGTGGAGTGGATGCATCTTCCTGGGAGGCTGCTTGAACCTGCGATGGTTCGCCGGGAGACCAAGGCGGTGGACGACTACCTGAGGATCTAGCCCCGGCATCTCGTCATAGCCCCAAGCGAACACATCACGGTGCTGCCTGAGAAAGTCCACGTACTGCTGCCGCTCCTCAGAGGGCATGGCGGCACTGACCAATGTGGGTCTCGGATCTGCTTCGGTTCCAAGGTTCACTGGTACTAACGCATCGACCGTGGCGGAGACGCCCTCCTCAAAGGCTGGGGGTGCATCTTCCACGTCCTCTCCACTCGGGGAGGGATCGTCCACGGGAGAGACTACGTTGGAAACTGCATTGGGGCTACCAGATCCTGCTGGGCCGCTGGTGCTGGCACGGGCGGTCGCGGTCATCCCATCAGGAGACTCACAGGCCGTCGAGACCATGGCTACGTCCAACCGTTGAATCGGGAGGACGTAAGCGTCATCCAAACTTGCCCAGGGATCCCTTGCAACAGCGACAGGCTCGACCTCACCTGCCAGGATCTGCTTATCCTTGCTCTTGTAATAGTCCGTGTCCAGATAGCGGGCATCACATGAGGCAAAAGGAGAGGCATCTCCCTGAAGCACGCCTACTCGACCATTAAGGGAGTATTTGAGGCATTGGTGGTAGGACGAGGGAACCGCCGCATGAAGGTGGAGCCATGGCCTACCCATCAATGCGTTGTACGCAGTGTCTTGAGAGACTACCATGAATTCGGTGTTGGCAACCAAGTCACCGAACTAGGTCTTCAAGCGTATCTTGCCGACCAGAGTTTTCTCGGTGCGGTCATACCCCTGGATCCTGAGGTCGGAGGGAATCAAGTCATCCTCAGACAACCCCAATCTCCGGAGCGTCCGAGTTGGAATCAGGTTAATCCCGGACCCCGTGTCGACAAGACAGCGTCGGACTTCAAGGCCATTGAACTGGCCGGTAACATACAGCGGACGAATATGCCCCTGTATAGGAGGGTCTTCATCCTTACCAGAGAACGAGATAATTGCCTGGCATTCGGCGTCCTCAATCGTTTCGGCGTGAAAGGCCTCTGCAGCCGCAACCTCTGTCTCAAACTGGAGGGGGCTCTTCAGGGCTTCAGCGAGTGCCTCGCGCATCTCAGATGACATGCGCAGAGCATCAAGGATGGAGAGTCTCGCTGGGATGTCGGCCAAGTGCTTCAGGACATCATACTTTTTGGCCAAGCGCGAGCCCCTGGTTGCAGGAGGTTGCTCCACGGTTGGAGGCATGATGGGCCCTGCCGGTTGGACCGGCGGCCGGCTGGTGCTTGGCGCATCTCGCTGTTCATTGGTTGAAGCCCGGGAAATGGTCACCGTACTGGGGTCAGGAGGCCGGGATGGACTCGTGGCAGGGCGGAGCTGATCGCGACGCGGATGAGGCGGTTCTGCCTGATCCCACACCACAAACAGTGGCGGAGGCGAATCCGTCATCCCCGGATGGGGGGCTGCGCACGCTGAGCTCGATCTTGAGCCTACTGCCTAGTCTCAGTGGCGTTCACGGCCTGGCTGGAGGTACCAACTGCTGTGCCCCGGCGACCCCTGTTGTTGAGGCTCCTCCGACGGTGGCGACGACCGGGAACACTAGGGAGGTCCACCTGGTGTTCTTCAACGTCGGGAACCGAAAAGGGATTTACCAGCTCGACGGTATTAACCGAAGCATACCCAATACTGTCATCGGACGAATCATTCACCACTGGGCGGATCCGAGGAGGGATCCCCATCTCCGAGGGCATGAAATCGCCGAGAATGCGGGATAGTGGCGGAACTGGCGGGGCGCGCTCTTCATTCTTGCGCCGCCGCCGTTTGCTCTTCTTGGAAGAGGCAGGCTGGGACAACGATGCCGAAGCAGCACCCACAGATTCTGGGGGCTCAGGCTGATTCAAGCGCGCACGGATGATTCCATGGGCGCGAATGATCGTCTTGCGGGCCATCCAGTTCTTATACTTCTGGGACCCGCGGTCGGAGACCAGCTTCCATTCGTCCTCGTTGCCACTATCGTCATCTGATCCCACGAACACGCCCGCCACTTGTGCTGGAGCTGGGCCCAACCTGATTACATTGTTGTTAATCTGGTCTTGGAGCCAATCCTTAAACACATAGAACCGCTGGATGGTGTGCCCCAGGGCCCGATGGTAGGGGCAATAGCGGGGGTTATCCGTGAGATGTGCCTCCTCTGGCCTCCAACACTCAGGCAGTCGCACAATCCTCTGCTCCAGGGCGCTCCGGAAATAACCGGGGACCTGATCCTCGTGAAATGAGTAGGTCAGGTATCGCGGGCCTCTGGGAGCGTGGTCTTGACGAGGGGCTGGAGGGGCCTCCCGAGGAGGTGGACCCTGATTATCTCGCCTGGGTTGCGGCGGTACATTACGCGGAGGGGCCGGCCGGTTCTGAGGCTGCCGCTGCTGGGCCGGGAACTGAGCCCGTGGAGGCGGATTCCTATGAGGCTGTGGAGCTGGTCTCACTGGCAGCAACTCCAACGGCCTGGGAGCCTCTATCTGGGCAACAGAAGCGGGCTCAGCCCTGCTGGCTCTCCTTGCAGGAATCATAGGAGGCAGCGGGTGTGCCTGGCTGGCCTGTTGCAGGGCTTCCTCAAGACGTTGAGCTTTGTCTGAGAAGTCCCTGAACCCTCCGGGGTAATTCTGAGTGATCAAGGAAGGGACCAGCTCGGTCTTGACGTTCCCGACGCACATTGTCAGCAACTGCTCATGAGTCAATGGCATGTCAAGGGAATACGTGAGACCCTTCCATCGGGCGACGAAGTCCGCGACTCGCTCATCAGGCCTCTGCTTGCACTTGAAGAGGTATGCGATACTCGTCTTCCGGGTCGTGGAACTGAACTGGTAGAGGAATTGTCTTCGAAGGTCCTCCCATCTAGTTATTGACCCGACGGGGAGTTGGCTGTACCAGACAAATGCTGGCCCTTCCAACGTCTGGACAAAGCAGCGAAGCTTAGCGGCCTCTTGCTGCGCCGGAGTCCCCAACATAGGCCCGCACCTCGAGTTGAAATGGGCCAAATGCTGTGGCGGATCTCCAGTCCCGTTGAAGGGGGCGAAAGTGGGATTCCCGAATCCCAGAGGCGCCGGCATGTCATCCACCCATCCTGGGTATGGCTTGCCGTCCGGTGGGATCGCCACTTGCCGAGTCTCCAAGGCCTCCAAGCGGGCGATGAGTGCTGCCATCGGATCGTCCGGACATGGGTTCCAGTCCTGGCGAGGATCTCTAACCACGAGCGCATTGCATGGCCCTTCAATCGGGTCGTCGATCGGGTCGTCGAACTCGGCAGCTCGTGGGATGGCGGGCGGAGCGGCCCTTGGGGCAGCGGGAGGAATCCGAGCGGGGTCTCTCAGGTAGTCACGCCGCTCGGGAGGGTGTGGTGAAACATACCGCGCCCTCTTTCCATAGGCGTTGGCCTCTCTCCTGTCGGCAAACACGGCATAATCACGGTTTCCCGGGAGAGCCTCACCGAGGGGTGGTTGTTCATGTCCCTGCTGTCCTGGCCTAGGATCACCGTAGTCAGGCCGCTGCTTTGCAGCGCGCTCGGCGAGGAGCTGGTCAACCAGCTTCTTCTGCTCGGCGAGCTGTTGACGTAGCGTAGCCTTCTCGGGATCCTCGTCTGCCCTCTGCATGGAGGTGGATGGGTCGGCGGGCTTTATAGCCCCGCCGTGCTCTTTACCTTTGCTGACGTTTCGGCTCAACGTTAGTGCTTCAGTGGGTGCGGGGAGTCCCAGGAGGTTCCTCTGATGACGAGTAACTCTCACCGATGGATCCAACGACGGCTTGTCTTCGGGTGAAGAGCCCCCGTCGAGAAGTTCCAAGTCGTTCCCCTCTCCCGACAGGTCAGCCATATTGACCGTTTCCGTCCCTGGGGATATACCCTCAGGGCCACCCAGTGAATCGGGCTGTCGGCGAATCGCACTGAAGCGTAGGGCAGCGTACTGCCCCCATCCACGGATATACATGTGGGGAGTGGCTTCCTTGAAACTTTGCGGAGTACTTGAAAACACTCAACGCATCATTGTTGGAGGGCCTCGTGGTGCCCAAATGACCCGGGGTGCCGAACCGCGGGGAGCGTGGCCAGGTCAATTTGACGGCTCTGCTCACCAATATCTTCCAGGTGCACTTGACTCCCGGGATATGGCATTTGTAGGCGGTGAAGACGGGAGTGAGTCTCCCGGAGAGTTCGGCGGAAGCATTCGAACTCATCCGGGGTGAGGGATTCGGGTGCATCAAAGTCCGGTCCTGCGACTGGCCAAAACTTCTCAGGGAAGTGGCCCTCTGCAAGGACGGTCCAGAAGCTCCACGACTCAAACTCGGGACTCAGGTCTCCTTGGTCCTCTTCAACGACTGGGAATGGACGGGGAACCGACAGTGGTGCCGAGGCGGGCCGCCTGGCCGACGGGCTGGCCGGCGGTGAATACGGAGAGCAGGCCGATTGGCCTCCATATCCCGGGCCGCCCTCTGAGGGTGGCGGTGCCCCAGCTACCACATCACGATAGGACGGGCTGGCGAGCGAACATCCTGCCGTAGCGTCGGTGCTCGCCGAGGGTGCACTAGATCGTGGTTCGACCGTCGGTCCCCAGAAAAAGTCTCCGGCTTCTCCGATCGAGGCAGAAGGTGCTTCCGGAGGGGCCGGTACCAACCGCAAGCTTGATCCTTGGGGGTCTACCAGGCCCTCGCTACTCCGGATATACCTTCGGAGAGAAGCGGGGATCATATCGATCTCGCTCTCGGGAAGTACGAGGCTGACGTGCCGCATTCCTACCCCTGCCCTTGACTGGCGGGATTGGGGGGAGGGCTCTGTCGCCGAATCATACTCCGCCTCTGTATCAGAGAAATGAACCGGTCGGATCTCTGTCCGGAATTCCGTAACATACTTCCCTCGGCGTCGACGCCTCGCCCTCCTGCCCCTGGGTGGTTCTTCGGGGCATGGCTGATCTCTATCCTGGCGTCCTCCGGCCGCACTGGTGCTGGGGCCAAGAGGACTGGAAACCAAGGTGCGAGGAGCACCGGGACAGATATCAATGGGGACGCGGGGAGAGATGATTCCGGGCAGGCCTCCGGGCCGGGATCGGAAGGCGGGGTGACCCATGCCTCTTGGATCGGCCACACGGAGTAGACCCTGTTGGTGAATAGCGCTACCGCGAGGTGGTCCGCGGTGGCCATTGCCTGTACCAGCAACCGGGAGAGTCAACCCAACCTGCCTTTGGGGCGGTCGGGGCCTCGATCCGGGTCGGGCATAGAAGTGCTCCTGCTCAGGATGCGTAGGGGCCCGGTGACTGGAGCCAGCAGTGGCTTGAGCCAACGCGGCCGCTGTTGCTAGGGCCCCAAGGTGGGCATCCTCTTCCGCTCGAGCCCGACGTTGGCGTCGGGACAAACGAGTCGGGATGAGCGGCGTGGGCAGGTGGAGAGCCTGTTCCTCGACTTGAGAGGCCTGGCGGCGATGTCGTCGTGGCCTGATAGGAGCCCTCATCGCGGATCCCTGGAGCGAATCTCGGATAGGGTAGTCCCGGGCATCTTCCACCTCATCCGCATAGGGGAAGGAGTTGTCGGATCGCTCCGAGGATAAACTCCCAAAGCGGTTGGACGTCGAGGTAAGCAGCGGTGCCTCCCTGCGCGGCCCTCGGGGGCGGCGTTGGTGGCAAGGTGCAGCTCCCTTGAGGTCTAGGCGAGCCATGTCCCTGGTGGGGATGACTCCCTCTTCCTCATATCTCTGCACCAAGTTGTTGATCACCCTTCTCTGGATGACCTCCGAGGGGGAGAGAGGGCGTGGTTGCCCCGCAGCTGCGGCTGCTGGGACGGCTGCGGAACGGGCGGGACCGCGCGGAGTAGCCGCGTCGGTGTTTCCCCTACCCCTGCGCCAGTGGGCGGGTGGCGATCATGCACTGGATTGGGCGACCTGATTTCTGAAAGCAGGGAGAAAACCCCATTAACACTGACAGGAAAAGGAATCGACAACCAACCATTAGTGCCATGACGCCTTCCGTGGGGGGGACCCAGGCCATCGACGTCGCGAGACGGAGTGCCCGATTTCCCTTCCCCAGCCCCTGGCGGGTAAAACTGAATGCTCGGTCGAGCAGCATGCTGGTCTTCCAACACCTCTGAAAGCCATCGGTCTTCGTATTGAGGAGAAGAGATTCACGTCGGGTTCACCATTTTTCTGTTTCGGTGCGGATGTGCGTCAGGTTACGCTGTTCCGCCAGGACGCGTTCGCGCGTGCACCCGTCGACCCGAGGGGATGGGCGCGCGCGGCTCGTGGTCCCGCAGTCCCGCTTTCCAAGGGCGGGCGGCATCCGTCCCTTATTCAGGGGCGTCTGCTCCTTGATCGAAACCGGGATGATGGGATGTCGGCTCCTCCTTCCGTGGACGTCTCCTCGGAACTCGTCGCCTAATCCGGGTCTCCCTCATAGATTTAAGAATGTTCGTGAATCTCGTTCCCGACGCCATATCTTCATGGACACCGGTTAATTACGCTGCTTCCGCCCGGACGCTCCAAGGAGTCTGGTCGGGGCAGCAACCTGTGGTGAGGAGACCGGGTGGCTCCGGGTGTCGGGGGCGTGTCTTAACACTGCGCCTCTGCATGTCAGCCTTCCGTCCCTAATAGGGCTTCTCGAAGGCGTGATGGCCTGAGGCATCCCGCACTTGGCGCGGGGAACTGTGTTACCTGAGGTTTTCCTCAGCTTCCCATGTTTAACACGGGGTATGCCGCGAGTTTAACGTTTAACGGGGACGGCATCGGACTGATCAACACGAAGAGTGGATCAGATGACAGAACCCCTTGCGGGGAACCTCCGACGCTGGGGCCAGCACATGGGCGGCTTCCCGAGTGAAGTGGAGTGGAATGAAATGGCATGACCCCACCGGGATGTGGCGGCCCGGGTAAGGATCAGGGTGGATGATGGAGTGAAGAGCTTGGACCCCGTAGGGGCTTCCTACGTACCGTGCGTTAGCGCGGATCAAAGTCAGCATAGTTCGGGTATACAGTTTAACGTCATGCTGGACGTCGGCAAGCCAACTCACAAAGAGATCGTGGCTGCCGGGCGGAGGGTTGAACCGAACCACCTCGCACAGAGGGGGATGGAACGGCCGGGTGGATCACAGTTTTACGTCATGCTGGACGTTAGTAAGCCGACTCATGAAGAGGTCGAGGCGGTGGGGAAGCACAATGGAGATACACACGTGCAGTCCCCCACAGAGGCGGATTCATAGGTGAATCAATGCAAGTGTTAACCCGGGAGGGGTCCACTGATGGAAGAACCGACGTAAATACGACCGGGACGACCAGGTGGCGGGCTTGAACCTCGGAGAGGCTTCCTACGTACCCTGTTTAGAAGACAGGGATCAAAGTCCACGTAGTTCGTTCTGTCAGGACTTACGCACTGAGGCAGCCCGGATGCGGAAAAACTCAGTTGGAGAGGGACTTGGGCCGAAGGCGAGAGACCTCGATCCCTGTCACGCCCTCTACTGGCTTCGGCAGTGGGGAAGCACAATGGAGATACACATGTGCAGTCCCCCACAAGGAACTAGGGGTTTGTAATGCCCTACCCCTGTGGGAGAAGTCCACTCCAATTAAATCGTCCCTAAAGAGGGGCAATCCCGACATCCCTGCAGAGACGAGCGGGTGGGGGCCACATCCAAACCGGGGGGACCCTGCGTGCGGGGCACGGGATCGGGTGATGCGGACGGTTTAACGTCTTGCCGGACGAAATACAGTTTAACGTCGTGTGTTGAGGACGAAGCGGACGGTTTAACGTCTTGCCGGACGAAGTACAGTTTAACGTCGTGTGTTGAAGACGAAGATGCTTGGCAGTTTAACGTCTTGCAGCGCGGACGATGTGGGCTAGGCAGTTTAACGTCATGCAGCGTGGACGCATGCAGTTTAACGTCGTGCAGGACGTGGTGCAGTTTAGCGTCATGCAGGACGAATTACAGTTTATGGTCGTGCAGGACGTTGAAGCCGCCGATAGGTTCGTGTCACTTCGCACAAGCCTAGGGGGGCCGCACGGGAAGACGACGCACGGTGCGGGCACCCAGGATGAGGGTCATCGGGCGCCACGCTGGCGGGTACCCAAAGGGGGGCAAAGGGGGCGACCCTGGTGGTTTGCGCGCAAAAGAGGGGCTTTGCGTGCAATACCACGAGTCGGCGCGCAAATGGGCGGGCTGGCATGCAATGGGGCCAGCACTTTGCGCGCGGATGATCGAGATTGCGCGCACCGGGCTTCGGGTAGCGCACGGGGGCAACGACTCATTCTTTAATGAATGGCCACTTTGAAAATGGGGGGTGCGCGCAATCGAGCTGGATTGCGCGCACCCTGGGGAAATTGCGTGCAAGAGGCTTCTTTTGCGCGCAAATGCCTTTGAGTGAAGGGTTATTCAAGGGAAAGGAGCCAAAGGGATTCCGCGCGAAGGCGAACCCTGAGGCTTTCTTGCGCGAAAGAAAAGAGGTTACCTGAAGATCGGCATTGCGCGCGGAAGGGGTTGGATTGCGCGCACGAGAGACCTTTCGAATTCCAGCAACCTTCAAAACTTCGGGGGTCGCCTTATATTTATAGGCAACCCCAAGCGCGGAATTCTCATCGCGGGCGCGGAATTCCCTTCGCGGGCGCCGAATCAGGACCCGGCGCGCAAGGGAGTCGCGGGAGCTCGGGGCGCGCAAAATTGCGCGCCGGCCCGACGGATTGTGCGCATCCCGGGAGGATTGCGCGCCGCGACTCAACTTTGCGCGCGGGACTCTAAAATTTCGCGCATGCCCTCCGGGCTCTCCGGAACAGGCGTCTGACTCCAAATATCACTTCGCTTTCCGCATCCGGAACTTCGTTTGGGGATCAACAGACTTTTCCGGCGTCTACAGATGCATCACTATAAATAAAAAACCCATCATTCCCCGGTGGTAGAGTCAAAATAGGAGAATTGACTAATATTCTATTAAGTTCATGATAAAATTATTCACACTCTTTTTTCCAAACATATTTAACCCCTTTATGTGTGAGCTTCGTTAAAGGGTTATCCAATCGGGAAAAGTTCTAGAAAAAACACCGATAATAACCTGGTAAGCCCATAAAACTGCATATCTCGGTTATAAATGTTGGTACTTGCCATTCTTGGTTTTCCTTGGTATTATAAGGATCAATAGAGATTCCATCTTTGGAGACAATATGGACAATAAAATAAATCTCTTGAATCCAGAATTCAGACTTTCTAAACTGAAGTGCCCAGTTCAGTGTGAATCACTGAGAGGGGGAGGGGGTGAATCAGTGATCCTTTAAAACTTTTTACTAATTGATTCTTAATCAATTAAACCTCTATGGCTTGTTAAGGCCTCGATCCACTCTTCTTATGTCTCTCAACCTTTCCCGGATAATGCAGTAATGAAAAGGCACAGGACACAAGGATTTACAAGGTTCGGCACCAAAGGCCTACATCCTTGCCATGCTCTCCCAGCATGGATTCTCCCATTATAATCTGTTAGTACTACAATGGTCGATACAGCTTCCCACCGTATCTCTCCTGAGTCCCACAGGAGGGTCTTTATACTGCTTCACACAGTGTTACCAGAGTCCCACTGGCCTGCTCCAGAATCCCACTGAAGACTTCTTCTCCCTGAGTCCCACAGGGTCTTCTCTTGGCTCCTCGAGTCGCACGAGTAGCTCTTCTTCACTTTAAGCTTCTTCAAGTATCTTCAGCAGTCTGGGATAAAGACTGCTGGCTTTTTTCTGTACCTCTGATCACTTGAGTTGATCAGGTCTTCTCGTCTTGCTCAGGCTTTATCTCCTTCTTCTGAGGATGACCAGGCTTCTCTCCAACTACTGAATACTCAGACAACTGATGTCTTTAACTTCAGTCTGGTCCAGTCTCAATTCACATCAACTTCATGCACTGAGTGCATGGAAACTCTGAATCCTCATGCACTGACTGCATGGCCTTCTCAATACTCTTCAAGAACTCCTGGTCTTGGACAACTCAATTGCACACCACTGATTTGTCTCTGTTCACGTGTGCACGTGCATGCATACATTCATGCACTTTCCTTTTTCTTCACGGTGCAATAAGCCCACAAAGGGTGTAGTCTCTTTAAGCACACACCAGCTTCTCACTTCTTCACACACTTTATTCAATTTGCTTACACACTTAAATGTGTGTTATACTTTAGTGTGGATGTCCTCCCTTTTCTTCTTCTAAGTGTATACACACTTCTTAGTGCACACACCTAGGTTCGGCCTTCTTGTTACTTGTTCAAGTACACATAAATTGTTCTTTGTTTTGCACACACTTGACTTGGGCCTCTTCCCACTTCTTGTTGCACACCCTTAACCCATAGGTTGTTTATCAATTTTGCACACACAAAATGTGTCTTCAGTTGGTGCACACACAAGGCATGAAAGCCTCGGGTCCTCTTTTCCACTTGGCACACACTTGGCCTCGGCTTACTTCCTTCACATTAGCACACACACATAATGGTGTGGTCTCGGCCTTCTTTTTCTATTCCACCCGAATTCCAAAGGAGGCGCGCAAGGTCTGAGTTCACCTCGGGTGTAGCTGGCCGCGCAAGTGCACAAGGCCTTTAGGCCGCACTAGCCACGGGTGCAAGGCACCGCGGGCGCGCAAGTGCTACCGCACAGGGGGCACGGTGCACAGAGGGGGTGCGCAAGGTTCTATCGCGCAGCCCAACCTCTTCTTCTTGTCACGCAAATGAGTTGCGCGCAAGGGAATCCTTCGGGCCAAAGATGGCACCGAGGACTTCAGCCGCGCAAATAGATTGCACGGGGCTTCTTTCTTCGCGAGGCACAAAGGCACTCACGGGACTTCTCT
The DNA here is from genome assembly GCA_963277665.1 of Viscum album. Taxonomy (NCBI): domain Eukaryota; kingdom Viridiplantae; phylum Streptophyta; class Magnoliopsida; order Santalales; family Viscaceae; genus Viscum; species Viscum album. The sequence goes on along the minus strand of OY728147.1, from coordinate 1,485,312,098 downwards.
CGAGTTTTTCAGCAAAGCAATACCGAGAGCATGGCCTCTCCTTTTATAGGCAGAGAATCCTCAAAACTTCCGCGTGGGATAAATCTCAAATCCCCGAAATATTCGGATCTTCAAGATTTTTTCAAATCTTGAACTTTCTCCTCGGTTCTCCGCGGGTTCTTTTTTTTATTTTTCTCCTCTACGTGCATGCAACTTGGAACGCATGCACGGCCTTCGTTAAGGCACAAACCATGCACAGCAATAATCCTCATGGCCTCAGCAACTTCGTTTTGCCTCGGCCTTGTTCGAAATCTCCCAAACATTGCATGCATGCTTATTTTATTGCATGGTTAGGTTCGGTGTGGAGAGACGATCACGAGGGACACCTCAGCTTCGAAAATGGTGGCCGCAATCTCGAAAACATCGTTCGGGATGCCTCTGGTTCGAACGGAGGCTGCGGGAATGCGCGGGGAGGCCTCAGCCGAGCTCGGGGAAGAGGACGACTCGTCGGCCATTGGATCATCTCTTTGAACGGCTGCGATCAGAATGGGAGCGGCGCGATTAGATGAGCGGCTCGGATCTGGCGCGCGATCAATCGTGCGGCCAGGATGTGCTCCCGGGAATTTTTCCGCGTCCCACATCGAAACGGGGCGCGGTTTTTCCGCAGTTTATCAATGTGCCGTTGCCTTCCACTCAGCAATTGTACTTCCCTCCTCACGGTGCTGCCCCGCACCGTGTTCTCCCTGCGGGCGCGCTCTGCGCCCACTCTTCTCCCTGCGGGCGCGCTCCTAGCGCCCACTATTCACCTCAGGCGCCGGGTTTCACCACCGCGTCTCCTCAGGGGCTTACACACGGCCCCCTGCCTCTCGGGCTGGCCACATGGGATCCCCCCTTGGGCATGGCGCCTTAGGCCCACATGTGCCTTGGGGGTTGAACCCTTAAGGCTGGCCCTTGGTGGCTAATATTTTGCTTGAGGAAACACTTAGGACTTTGTTTAAAAACAAAGTAACCAAGTGAAATATGCCAAATGCCACAACTCTTCTTCTTCATTTCTTCCCTTCTCTTCTTCATTAGAATTCCTCAAATCTTCTCAACATATATTCATTACTTAGGAGTGAATTCTTGAAGGTTCTTCTTCTTCGACCGAACTCTTGAATCACTTAAATTCTTCAATGTGCTTCATTGATCAAATCAGAGATCAATTGGATCTTCTTCACATTCACATGCACTAAGTGTTAGTGCATGGACTTCTTTAATCCACTTCATCCACTTAGAAGTTGTGGATGGATCTCTTGCTTCTCCTCATGCATTGTCAATACAATACATGGCCTTCTAACATTGTTGTGACTTTGTATCATTAGGATACAAGTTCTATGAACTTAAAGATCAGCTCAACAATCGTCAGATATTTATAGAGAATGTTTCAACCACATCTCCTATGCCACTTAGTGAATCTCCTAAGTGACATGCATCTAAGTACCATGGCCATTCTCCATTCATCACCAACACCATCACAACCTTTGTCATTCACATCGTGACATTCCTTGACTTCCATTCATTCCAAGACAACTTCATGCCTCATTGACAACAAATGCAACACAGTGCACTTCAATCTCCCCCTTTGTATTTGTTGTCAATACACCACTTCAGCACATATGAATGGGTCAATATGTGTGCCAATATTTTCTCCCCCTTATTGGAAATCAAATGCAAAGGTGTGGTGTGGTTCACTTTCAAAAATATCTTCCTCCCTTTGAATAGCATCTTCTTGAAAATCACTAAGAGAGGGATGATGCCACATGTTCTTCTTTAGCAAAGAACCATTAGTAAATCAACTCTAAGTCTACTTGGGCTAACCCGGTGTAGAAAACAAGAGTGATATGACCAAGGAATTAAAATTTGTCCATAATTCTCTACACATGTGAGATCATGCTTAGGGGTTTGAAATTTTTTAGATATAACAATGAATTGCTGAATCCTGCACATACTTCACAAAACACATTAGAATGTTCAGGTGCAAAGATAAAGCTCCCCCATTCATCCATTTTCTTAAGATGATATTAATCTCAGAACATCATCTTCTTCAGATTTGCTCCCCCTCAAGGGGTGCACTCCGTTCTGTCCAAACCATCCTCCAGATGAGAATGATCATCATCTTCAATTCCCTGCAATGTTAGCACATGTATATACCAAGAGTATAAGGGAATAAGATGGAACCTCCTTGGTTCATCAATGTGAACAACAAGGTTGAGAAGATTCTCTCAACCGAGATGCCCCATTTTCACCAGTCTTCACACTTGCACATCTGATCTTCTTTGATGTTTGTGCTGGTGTGGATCTCAACACATCTTCATGTGAAATCTTCTTCTTCCCTTTTGCCTTAGCAATTGCCAGAACTTTATCTTCATCTTTTTGCAGATCTTTGGCAAGTTGCAACTGATTTGGCCATATGACTAGTAAATCATTTTGAAAAGTGGCCTCAGTTTTGGAAGTTCCACATGGTTCTTTGGATGCTGCTAAGCTACCTCTCTTAGGAAACTTATTTTCAATCAATCCCTTCTTCTTCTGGATTGATTGTCTTTTGGAGTTCAGTCTGCTTCTATTTAGTTTCATGGCTTCTTTACAAAGGTCCATGATGTGTCCTTTCTTTCCACAGTAGAAGCATGTTTTCTTGGTGGTCCTTCTGGATGCATCACCCTTCTTGGATTTAGAATCCAAGGACTTCTTTTCCTTTTTCATAATCTTCTTGGGAGCATTGTCACCTCTCTTCTGTTTGCTTCCCAAGGATTCTTTCTGAGCCAGGTTCTGTGATCTTTTCTTCTTTTGAGCTCTGGATACAGTTGGAGATTGACATGTATCTATTTGACCACTCTTGCAATCATCCCAGATGTTGTCAAGTAATCCAAATCTATTTGCAGTAAACAGATGTCTCTGGACCTGTGGATGTTGCTTCTTTTCCTCTGGCTTGCTCCCCCTAGGCATGGGCTTCCTCTGTGCTTTGGCATTCAGTGGATTGTACCAATAATCCTTTGCACAATGCCCATACTTGTTACAACACCAACATTGACCCAAAAATCTGGACTTCTTCATTCCTTCTGATTGTTGGGTACTTGTCTTGAATTGTTGTGCTGCTTCAAGAGAGCTTTCTTTCTTCATTGTCTTCATCCATACTTGTTTGGAATTATTCTTCCATCCTGCACTTTTTGTGGAAACACTATTAGAAGCATCAGTACAAGATGGGATGGATGGTACCTTCTTTTTAGAAGTTGTTGCAATTTCACTAGAGGATGTCTTTCTTTTAGAATCATCCTTCTCAATGCATACTTGTGTAGCAACATTTCTTCTTACAGCTGACTGGGAGGATTCAGCTTTGGGTGATTGCAGATTTGTCAATATCACTTCTAGTTCTAAGCACTTCATGTTAAGGGAGTTCTTCTCATCCTCAACAGCTCTTAGCTTTCCTTCCCAACTTTCTTTCAGCTGATTCATCTGGTCATCATGCACTGTCTTCAATTCAAGCAATGAATTGTCAAGCTCCTTCACCATTTTTGCTTTGTCTTCAAGTTGAGCATCTTTGACAACCATTGAAACTCTGTGTCTCTTTTCCAGTGCACGGAAAACATCTTTGATCATTATCAAAAATATTTCTTTCTCAGAAGAGCTCCTTTGCAATTCATCACATGTATCTTCATATCTTTCATTGCAAAGGGAAACAGTTTCATCTTTGGCCTTCACCAGCTTTCTGAGAGTGTTGCTTATGCCAACCCTTTTTGCCAATTGATCTTCCATTGCATTGGCTTCTTCTTATACCTGTGATTTTTCTTCTTGAAGATCAAGGATGCCTGTAGCTATACACATTGCCACTTCCTTGGGGACTGTCTTCTAAAGATATTTGATAGCATTGAGAAGATCATTGTTTCTTCCATCTTCATCACAGCTAGGACAGGCTTCATCAGAAGAATGATAAAAGGAATTGTCATCTTATGTGACTTTCACATTTCTTTCCATAGAAGGAGTTTCTATGATTGCACCAGCCTTCTTCTTAATCTTCTTTGCCTGTTTCTTCATTCTGTTTTTCAGAGTCTTGGCAGATATCTCCATTTGAGGCTGTTCTTTCATTTCCTCAAATCTGCACTCCATATAGACTCTCTTGGATCTTTTAGAGGTAAGCTCCCTTTGATACCAATTGATGTGCCCAGTTCAGTGTGAATCACTGAGAGGGGGAGGGGGTGAATCAGTGATCCTTTAAAACTTTTTACTAATTGATTCTTAATCAATTAAACCTCTATGGCTTGTTAAGGCCTTGATCCACTCTTCTTATGTCTCTCAACCTTTCCCGGATAATGCAGTAATGAAAAGGCACAGGACACAAGGATTTACAAGGTTCGGCACCAAAGGCCTACATCCTTGCCATGCTCTCCCAGCATGGATTCTCCCATTATAATCTGTTAGTATTACAATGGTCGATACAGCTTCCCACCGTATCTCTCCTGAGTCCCACAGGAGGGTCTTTATACTGCTTCACACAGTGTTACCAGAGTCCCACTGGCCTGCTCCAGAATCCCACTGAAGACTTCTTCTCCCTGAGTCCCACAGGGTCTTCTCTTGGCTCCTCGAGTCGCACGAGTAGCTCTTCTTCACTTTAAGCTTCTTCAAGTATCTTCAGCAGTCTGGGATAAAGATTGCTGGCCTTGCTCTGTACCTCTGATCACTTGAGATGATCAGGTCTTCTCGTCTTGCTTAGGCTTTATCTCCTTCTTCTGAGGATGACCTGGCTTCTCTCCAACTACTGAATACTCAGACAACTGATGTCTTTAACTTCAGTCTGGTCCAGTCTCAATTCACATCAACTTTATGCACTGAGTGCATGGCAACTCTGAATCCTCATGCACTGACTGCATGGCCTTCTCAATACTCTTCAAGAACTCCTGGTCTTGGACAACTCAATTGCACACCACTGATTTGTCTCTGTTCACGTGTGCACGTGCATGCATACATGCATGCACTTTCCTTTTTCTTCTCGGTGCAATAAGCCCACAAAGGGTGTAGTCTCTTTAAGCACACACCAGCTTCTCACTTCTTCACACACTTTATTCAATTTGCTTACACACTTAAATGTGTGTTATACTTTAGTGTGGATGTCCTCCCTTTTCTTCTTCTAAGTGTATACACACTTCTTAGTGCACACACCTAGGTTCGACCTTCTTGTTACTTGTTCAAGTACACATAAATTGTTCTTTGTTTTGCACACACTTGACTTGGGCCTCTTCCCACTTCTTGTTACACACCCTTAACCCGTAGGTTGTTCTTCAATTTTGCACACACAAAATGTGTCTTCACTTGGTGCACACACAAGGCATGAAAGCCTCGGGTCCTCTTTTCCACTTGGCACACACTTGGCCTCGGCTTACTTCCTTCACTTTAACACACACACATAATGGTGTGGTCTCGGCCTTCTTTTGCTATTCCACCCGAATTCCAAAGGAGGCGCGCAAGGTCTGAGTTCACCTCGGGTGTAGCTGGCCGCGCAAGTGCACAAGGCCTTTAGGCCGCACTAGCCACGGGTGCAAGGCACCGCGGGCGCGCAAGTGCTACCGCACAGGGGGCACGGTGCACAGAGGGGGTGCGCAAGGTTCTACCGCGCAGCCCAACCTCTTCTTCTTGTCATGCAAATGAGTTGCGCACAAGGGACTCCTTCGGGCCAAAGATGGCACCGAGGACTTCAGCCGCGCAAATAGATTTCACGGGGCTTCTTTCTTCGCGAGGCACAAAGGCACTCACGGGACTTCTCTCGAGTTTTTCAGCAAAGCAATACCGAGAGCATGGGCTCTCCTTTTATAGGCAGAGAATCCTCAAAACTTCCGCGTGGGATAAATCTCAAATCCCCGAAATATTCGGATCTTCAAGATTTTTTCAAATCTTGATCTTTCTCCTCGGTTCTCCGCGGGTTCTTCTCTTTTTATTTTTCTCCTCTACGTGCATGCAACTTGGAACGCATGCACGGCCTTCGTTAAGGCACAAACCATGCACAACAATAATCCTCATGGCCTCGGCAACTTCGTTTTGCCTCGGCCTTGTTCGAAATCTCCCAAACATTGCATGCATGCTTATTTTATTGCATGGTTAGGTTCGTTGTGGAGAGATGATCACGAGGGACACCTCAGCTTCGAAAATGGTGGCCGCAATCTCGAAAACATCGTTCGGGATGCCTCTGGTTCGAACGGAGGCTGCGGGAATGCGCGGGGAGGCCTCATCTGAGCTCGGGGAAGAGGACGACTCGTCGGCCGTTGGATCATCTCTTTGAACGGCTGCGATCAGAATGGGAGCGGCGCGATTAGATGAGCGGCTCAGATCTGGCGCGTGATCAATCGTGCGGCCAGGATGTGCTCCCGGGAATTTTTCCGCGTCCCACATCGAAACGGGGCGCGGTTTTGCCGCGGTTTATCAATGTGCCGCTGCCTTCCACTCAGCAATTGTACTTCCCTCCTCACGGTGCCGCCCCGCACCGTGTTCTCCCTGCAGGCGCGCTCTGCGCCCACTCTGCTCCCTGCGGGCGCGCTCCTAGCGCCCACTATGCACCTCGGGCGCGCGGGTTTCACCACCGCGTGTCCTCGGGGGCTTACACACGGCCCCCTGCCTCTCGGGCTGGCCACATGGGATCCCCCCTTGGGCGTGGCGCCTTAGGCCCACATGTGCCTTGGGGGTTGAACCCTTAAGGCTGGCCCTTGGTGGCTAATATTTTGCTTGAGGAAACACTTAGGACTTTGTTTAAAAACAAAGTAACCAAGTGAAATATGCCAAATGCCACAACTCTTCTTCTTCATTTCTTCCATTCTCTTCTTCATTAGAATTCTTCAAATCTTCTCAACATATATTCATTACTTAGGAGTGAATTCTTGAAGGTTCTTCTTCTTCGACCGAACTCTTGAATCACTTAAATTCTTCAATGTGCTTCATTGATCAAATCAGAGATCAATTGGATCTTCTTCACATTCACATGCACTAAGTGTTAGTGCATGGACTTCTTTAATCCACTTCATCCACTTAGAAGTTGTGGATGGATCTGTTGCTTCTCCTCATGCATTGTCAATAAAATACATGGTCTTCTAACATTGTTGTGACTTTGTATCATCGGGATACAAGTTCTATGAACTTAAAGATCAGCTCAAAAATCGTCAGATATTTATAGAGAATGTTTCAACCACATATCCTATGCCACTTAGTGAATCTACTAAGTGACATGCATCTAAGTACCATGGCCATTCTCCATTCATCGCCAACACCATCACAACCTTTGTCATTCACATCGTGACATTCCTTGACTTCCATTCATTCCAAGACAACTTCATGCCTCATTGACAACAAATGCAACACAGTGCACTTCATAAACATCCCATATAATTCATGTCTTCTAAGAGTCTTCAGGATAATGTTCAAGTAAGTTTCCTGATCCTCATAGCTTTTGGAGTATACCAAGATATCATCAATAAATACCACCACAAAATAATATAGATATTCCTTGAAAACTCTATTAATTAGATCCATGAATACAGAGGGTTTATTAGTCAATCGAAAATCCATTACTGTAAACTCGTAATACCCATACCTGGTTTGAAATGCTGTCTTCAGAATGTCATCCTTCTTCACACAGAACTGATAGTATCCATATCGAAGGTCAATTATTGAAAAGTATTGAGCTCCATGAATTTGGTCAAATAAATCATAAATGTGAGGTAGATGATACTTTTTCTTTATTTTTATAGCATTGATTTCCCTATAATCGATACATAACCTCATAGATCCATCTTTCTTCTCAACAAAAACGACAGGGTCTCCCCAAGGAGAAACACTAGGGAAAAAAATTCCTTACTACACAATTCCTCTAGTTGTTTCTTTAGTTCAAGTAATTCCATAGTGGCCATTCTATAAGGGGTCTTCGATATAGGCCTTGAACTAGAAATTAAATCAATGGAAAATTCAATTTCTCATTATGGAGGATGTCCAGGTAAATCTTCCGGAAACACATCTACATAATCTTTAACAATAGGCACATCCTCTATTTGAACATTCCTTTCCATACCCATAGTTATTTCATTCTCTTCCTCCCCAATAATTGAATTTAGCTGAGCTACTGGGGGTGTATCTATGTAAGAATCAGGTGGTGATGATTCTGCTCTAAAGATAAGGTGTTATTTATCATCATCATCAAAAATCATAACCTCTTTCTTCTTACAATAAATATTCACATCATGGTCTGAAATTCAATTCATACAGAGGATTATATAAAATTATATCATGGGTATGACGATCATATCAGTAGATAAAGAACATGTATGTCCTTTAATTGGGACTGATTCACAGAACTTTATAGCATTGATACTTTCCTTATGAGTTTTAACTGACAACTCGTTTGTTAAATAAAATTAGAAATATATAATTTTCTTATCAAATTGGGACGATATGAAACAATGTAATGATGTAGAATCAAATAAAGAATTTGATAATCTTGAGGAAACAGTTAAATTACTTACTGCTATGTCTTTCAGAGCTTCTACCTCGGTAGTAGTGATAGCATAATCTTGGCCTTGATCCCTTGGACTTTTCTGAAGTAAGATACCCAGATGCATAGGAAATTCATTTGCATAATGTCCCTCCTCACTGCAGTTGTAGCATTTAATCTCGGTAGCTTCTTTCTTCCCCTAGAGGTCATGATCTTGGTGGCCTTTTTCACCACACTTGTAACAGACTCCCATTCCTTTCAAGCAAGTGATGGGGTGTTTCTTCCAACATTTACTACCGGATGGATATTCAAATTTTACCTTCTTCCCCTTATTTCCAGTCATAGAGTGATCAGTAGATCTCTTCTTCCCTTGCTTTGCCATAAAGTTGTAAGACATAGAGAATTATTTTTCTGTCTTGATATCACGTAAGACAATATCTTCGTATGACGAGAAAGATTGTGAGACTAATGCTCGAAAGAGAAATAGTTTAAACACATCAAAGAAAGGATCAATCTTACTTCTTGGGTTACGTATATAATATGCTGCATGCCTCTCTAACCTTGTAAAGTTGGCCTCATAATTTGCTACATTCGCATCCTCCTTTTGTCTCGAACTCAGAAATTTCCTTTCCATATCTGCTCGATGGTCACAAGGAATGTATTTTTCTAAGAAAATCTCTTTGAACTCCCTCTATTCGATATTTGATACTTCATCATCTTAATTTGTGTTTTGTATCAATGACCACCATTGATCAGCATCTCTAGTGAGGCGATAAACTACCATGACAACTTTTTCTCATTCACTACACCCCAAAGCCTGAAATATTTTCTCTATGGAACTTATCCATTTCTCAGATACTAATGGTTTTGTACTCCCATTTAATGTTGGTGGTTGTTGCCTCATGAAACGATCTAACATAGATCCTTCACGCTACAGATCAATGTGCTCTATACAGGTAAGGTTATTATTCATAACCTGAGTGTGTTGTCCCAGTATGGTGATTAGCTGATCAGCACCAGTTACATCACTAGCTCCACTATAATTATCTTCAGTATTAAGGAAATACCTACATGGAGTGCGTGCGTTGATATAGTTTCCATTTCTTCGACTAGGTTCCATTTTTAAACAATGACATACATTACATTAGTTTATAAATCGCAATATATAAATCCAAACATGTAAAACACTTAACATAAATTGAATAGTTTATGGATATAATCCATAATAAAAAAATGATTTATTTGAGGAATTATAAACTCATAAAACCTTTATAATGATTTTTAATGAAAATTAGAATTATCCTAAGCATATTTTCCAGGATTGTCGTAACCAAGAGTACAGCACGGCCCGTTGTCGTGCACCAGTTCCCGTTAGAGTCTAGCTCAAAGCAGTGTTTTCGAGTTTTACCCCTAGGTACATCTGTTCCAGATCCGCCTCTACCTACTCGTATCCAGACAAGGATGTATTGCTCATAAAACTCACAAAATCTCTACAATACCAATATTCTATGAAGTTCTTCTATACTAATCCTCAAAGTCTATCTTAGGGCTATGTTCTCTAATCAAATTTTATCTAAATCAAGATTTCAAGGATTGTACTAAGCATACTTTGATACCAACTGTAACTCCCCAACCCCAGTTACCTAGGGTCGGTGCATTATTACATATCATTGGCATGATCACAAAAGATCCTGTCTCGAAACACCGATTAGTTTAGTAGTTTTTAAAACACTAGATATATTAATAAGTCTTACATTACATCTTAAAGTAAATAAACTACAACAACATCTTTTCTTCATATCCCCTCATAGTATCACTGTCGGTCATTCATAATTTACATCTTCACATCCTGGGAAAAATAAAACATTGGAAGGGATGAGCTCAGATGCTCAGTAAGGATAACAATATAGCGGAAACATTCATAAATAAGCATTTAAGGCAATGTATAACTAAAACAGAAGACATTTAATCTTTAACATCAGAATAATATGGAAATGATAAAATGAAATAATTCCATTTAATAATTCACATGGATATTCTACTAGTCGAATAACCACATGAAAAATCAGTAATGACTTTCATAATGATGGAATGCATAATTCCAGACTATCATAACCACATAGTCAAGGCCTTGGGCCAAGACTATAAATAATATTTTTTCAAGGCCTTGTGCCAAGACACAAGTTTGTCTCATGAGACCTACCTATGAATCGAGGATCTATAGTGGGCTCCACCTGTTACTTATTAAGTCTAATTAATTCATTATATGAACAGGTTTAAACATAACATAAACATTCGTATTAAAACTAGAATACGAAATGTCAATACTTTCTATATAAACAATTAATGGTAAATAAATAACTCATCCATAGTCAAACATATCAAAAAACCTTCAATACAATATGGAAGATTTGTATCATAATAAATAATATTCAAATAAGCTTAAAATCCATCAAAGGATGTTGACATCGATGAAATCAAAACTATTTGTGAGAAATATTTCTTTTTTGAAATAATTTAAAAGTCGCATAATTATAAAAGAAAACATTTACATTGAAAATATTCTTATAAGCTTGTAAGGGAATCTTGGACGATTTTATAATGGAGGAAAATAGCTGCACCCCCGTATAAGTTAAAAAAAGAATTCTTACCTTAATTTTGTCGAAAAGGTTAAAAAGAACCTTGTTTGGAAAAAGACATAAAGATTCCTTTATAAACATCTTATAAAAAATCAACAAGGGTATAAATAACTTTATGTCATAGTCTATAAAATAGTAAGAATGATTAGAAATACATTTTTAAGAAACATGGATGTGGATGATAAAGAGGTCCCAGTAGACAATTACGTATTAACAACCTTGGATAATAAAAATATTGTGAAATGAACCCTTACCTTGTACTTTTACTTGGTTGAGGGTAGGTTAAACTCATGTATAATAGTGTAATAATTGTTATTAAATTATACAAGAATCATATATGTTAATATAATATCACATATGATCTTTTTACATTGTTTTGTCAATAATATATTAGTATTATTGTCATTTCGGGTGTTAACTTACTCCTTCCCTTTTTTATGTTTTGTTACATAAGTCGTGATTGATATGGATGGGTTGTATCATATTCATATCCAGAATTATATCAAGTCCATAAAAATTATTTTGAATCATCAAATGAGAATTATACTTGAATGGATACGAAGGAGAATGAATTTCATCGCATTAGTGGAGACGGTAGTCCGTACGTACGCACGAGCGATGATATCATTCTTTTAATATTAAAATAATATATAATTGGATGGTATATAATATATACAGAATAATTATCATGTTATATTTATTATTTACATGAATTACACACCATTATTATACCCATCCAAATAATAATGTATTGAATAACAATTACACCACGACGTGGAGATGGTAGGCCGTACATACGCACGTAGGGTGACATGTCATTCAAAGGATGGATAGAATACTGAATATGGTTATACCATATTTATAATAACATCACATTATATTGATGATACTATATTTATTATTTTAGAATGGAAATAACAAAGAATGAAGAAGTGGAAGAAGAAAGGATCTTGAAAGTGGGTGGTGAAAACATTACATCTTCTTCGGGTTCTTTCTTTTGATTTGATAAAAAGGGAATCATAGGTTGGCTTTCTAATCAAACTAATGCCTCTATGTTGAATTGATAGTTATTGGGGGAATATTTGGTCAGGAGTTGGCTGAGAAAAAAGGCTTTGAATTTGTGAATTAGAGAGAAGGGGGAGTGCCCTTTTGTAAGAGGGGTGAGGGGCACCTTTGCAAAAGAAAGAAATATTATTTTATAATAAATTCATATTCAGTTTCTAATGGCTAAAAAGTGGATTATTTAAAGTTTAAGGTGGGTATGGGTCGAAATCCTCTCAACCAATATATTTTAGACAGGTTTGTGTCACTATATTATCCTTATCATTTATATTTAACTCTTAGTTAAATAGTTTGTCATTTACCATGTCTCTTTGTATTTTTATATTATATTGTTAATAAAAATTCTTTATACTTCCAAGCAACCCCCAAGTGGTCCATTAATGATAAAACTATCATTATATAAGTCTTATGGCCGAACCTTATATTTTTAGGAATAGAATATCAATTAATAATATAATATTTGTTTTAAAAACTCATTTATGTCAATTTTGACACTATTGGGTATTTTGTTTTTGATAACTTCATAAAAGAATTATTAATTAGAAATAGATTTATATAACCAATTATAATATTTTATATTGTCCTAGAATATTATTGTAATTCATAAAAAGACTCAAATTATATTTATTTTGATATTTATAATATCAATTATTTTAATATTTCATTAATTAGGTAATTACTGCATCATCATTGTGTCATAAATAAATGAAATTATTTAATGTTTAAAAATTGTAAATAAAAACCCATTATTTATTAAATCTTTTTATCTTTCTAATTAATATTTTTAATCGAATTTATCTTATGTATAACTATATATTATAAATGTTTTAGTAATTAAACATTGATTTAAACTCTTTTGACTCTTATTTGAATTAAATAATAATAAATGTCTTAATCTAATCCAAGTGGATCTAAATGATAATAGTTTTTTCATAATGTTGTTTTTGGTCGATATACAGTTGTCCAATAGAATTAGAACCCATGTTAGTGTAATATTAATATCATTTTTACCATTAATTACCCTATTTACTTTTATTTGCGGTAAATAAAAGTAAAAAGATACTATTCACCAAATATTATTTTTATCTTATTGATCCACATTTTACTCCTTTATATTAACCATGTCTCTCAGATTTTTGAAATTTCACTCACAGGAGTGGTAAAATTATGTTTTTTGTGAATTTTTAAATTCTCCTAGGAGGTGGGTAAAAGAAGGAGAAAAGTTCAATAAAATTTTTATATAACTAAAATTATTCAAAACTAACTCCAAATAATTACATTGAACATATATAGGTATTATATATCTATTTTGACATTAACAAAATTTAAATAAACTAAATAATTATTTAAATAAAAATTCAGTTTTAAACTATAACTCAGTGTTTTTTCACTATTCATCAAAAATTAAATATTTTCAGAAAAATACCAAAAATTCACCCTAAGCTAATTTCAATAGTCCAAATCCAAAAATGAAGTCCATTTTGAAAGATAAAATTTATGAAATTTCAAAAATTGTGTATCACTATTCATAACGGCTAGTTTGATTGGTTGTGGTGTGTGTTATAATTTGAAGTTGCATACAACACACGCTACTGTATTATTCGAAGAGAAGCATACCGTGGAAGAATGGGGTGTTATATATTCCTTTTAATCATGGTAATTTATCTAGTAGCAGACACCAAATCTACGATATCTGGGGTTAGGTCACTACAATGGGTATAATCAGATTCTAGAATAAGTTTTATATACTTTTTAATGAATCAAATTTTAAAATTTTCTTTGTTAAGGATAATGATTTTTAAATTCATTATATAGTAATTAATGATAGCAATTTTATCATGATTTATTAATTATGAGTATTTTTATTTAATTAGTTAACTGGATTTCAAAATGAATTTTAAAAAACAATTGATTATAAAATTGGATCTAAAAATATGTATTGAAATAAATTTTAGAATGTTTTTTGTATTTTTATTTCATTTAAAGGGTAAATTTATATGGAAAAAGATAATTCAAGGATTCACTTAGTAAATTTTTTATAACGTGTAGTTGATAAAAATTTATTTGGAAATGAAATTAAATTACTTAAGGGATTTTAGGTAGATATAGTATTTTATAGGTTTTTTTAATGGTTATTAGTAGATAATTTTTGAATGTAGCCACCAAGCAGTGATTATATGAAACAAATGTGAGGAATATATAAAGAAGGTGTATTTAAATAATTTACCATTAGAAAAATTATTTATATGGAATTGCATAAATTACTTCAAAACTATTGGGTAAATTCAACTTTAGTAATATAGGGTGGATACATTTTTAGAATTTTAAATATAGAATCCAATAGTATATCAATGGGTATTTGAAACCATAATATATAAAATCTTAGTTTAATAGAACCAATATTTTTTTTAGTTCTTAGTTTATTTTTAGGATTTTAATGTAATATTAGACATACATATGTTTTGTGTACAGGAAATTGAATTTTTCAAAAAAAAATTCTAAGATATGATTTAATTCATGAAGGCCAATATGGGTATTAGAGAATGATTTAAAAAATTCTATACAAATATTTTTCTTCTGTTCATAATTCTAAAAATTTTCATTCTAGTGTAGAATGATAAAGAACACATTTATAATGTGCCTAATGTAACAATTTTGGATGGGTATTCACTAGTGGTAGTAGATAGGGTCTTATTAAAGGAAATGATATTCATGTTTTGGATTATGTCCTGACAAATGGTCATGTATGGCATTGTTTCAAATCTACACAGTTGTTGATTGGGTAAATAAGTATATGATGGATAATAAATATATTTTGGGAAATATTTCATGTGGACATGACGTCATATATCCATGTAATGGTGGTGGTTTGAGTAGAGAGTATTAGTGGAGGAATGATATTCCTTCTCATATAATAAGTGAATCATATGGTTGAGAATAATCGGTGCATAATTCCATTGGGTAGAGGGATATAAAATCTAGATATTTTCAATTTCTGTCATTTGAGCACTTGAAAATTAATTAATCAGAAAAATATAAAATGTATTTAATATAATTTTTTTAATTAAAAGTATTGTTAGAAAAATATAACGAGATAATTAGTAGCAGAGAGTAAAAAAACACATTTATCAAATGACCAGGTTAGTTAGTCTCAATAAGTTAGTTTATCATAGTGGTCAATCATAACTGGGATCGATTATTTGATTATATAGGGATATAAATAGGCACTATCTTATTAGGGGAATACCCAATTATGAAAGAATCATGATTACTTTTTTTTAACTCAGTATGGCATATAAAATAATAAAGAGCTATATTTTATTGTTATATAGAAAATGTTCCATAATTATAATATATTTTATATAAGTAATCAGATATAGTTTCAAATTGTTTATTTATATTTGAATTCTTAGTAGACTTATTCATATTATGGATAAAAAACAGTCTGCATTTTATTTACATATATATGACCATTATTGAAATAGTTATTAATTGATTTAAGATAATCTTAAGAAAAAATGAGGATGAAATTAATTTAATTCTCATGGTACAAATTTCTCAAGATAATTTTTTCATATTTTCAATAAAAGATTTTCATGGTTATATGAGCACCCAAAAAATCCACCCATTACAATCCAAAAGAATAAAACACATTGAGAAATTAAAATAAAAAATAAGAAAAATAAACCAATAACAATGAATACTCTATTTGGTAATATAATACATCTGTAGGGAACCCATGGTAATTTATTGTGTCCGAGGCGCATGCCATAGTCACTAAAAAACACATGACTCTCCCACTGAAAGAATACCCCGTTCAATGACCATCATTGTACCTGCTACCAGGAAAGATATACATTCTGCATACATTCATGAAATCTTTGTTACCACATATGGAATTTATTTATTGTTTCGAAAACCATTACCCTACCCATAATCATCCTTGATTTCCTATGACCATTTTTATTTTCCTCCTTTACATGAACAAAGTGGGGTTTCCCTTATTGCAAAAACTATACTGATCTATGAAAAGGAATAAAATAAATTTAAAATCCTAACAGGTTGGAAACTATTGTATGATATTTGAGTAAATACATCATAAATTATTTTACTAAAACATTGATCAGCATTATCATAAAGACATCATAATAAATATTCATTATGAAATTTCAAAGGACAAAGAGTATATAGGAATAAATAGATACATATACATCATTGTACGAAAAAAATAAAATAGAATGTGGAAAAAATAATTCTTCTATTAATAATGAACCTAAGGGTTTATGATTAGATGAATTTTTCATGGATACCTCACAAATAGCTTCATATTACCTACGAAGGCAATATAACACACTCCCATAGTTGATAAACACTAAATTCAACTCACAAAAACCATTTTAAAATTGTAAATATTCCTAAAAAACTAATATAATGGGGGAGGGGGTTATAAATTAAATTGATATATAAATTACAATGATGAAAATAAAAACATAAGGAAGTGAAAACAAAAATAATATAGTGACTAATAAATAAGTCAATGATCTTGGGAATTGACAAAGATTCTATCATTGTTCCTTAAAATATTAATTCTTAATATTCTTATCTATATTGAGATAAAATTATCCCTAATTACCCATCCTCTTAATTGTAATTGTGACACAATGACCCACTACATGATAGAAATTACATACCCACATTAGCACAATAATTCCAGCACAACCATTATGTAGAATTATGATGATTAATGATAGGTATACAAAAGAGTAGGTTAAAGAATAAAATAGTAGTGATAGAGGGGTTGATACAATAAAAAAATTCTATGTAACAATACTAGAAATCATATAATACAATAATGATTAAAAATTTAAATAGAATAATAACAAACACAACCACTCCCCCTAAAAAACAATGAGGTTTTGTTCTCCATTTTCATTGATATAAGAAAATGCATAAGGTGGGGGAAGATAGAATAAAATATAAAATATTAATATGAAATAATTTATATTAAATATTTATGACATAATTACATCATAATAAAATTTAATGAAACTCAAAATGGTCGATAAAATAGGTAACACTTTGAAATTTAGATGGAGAAACAATTTTATTCTCAGGGAAGTGGAAGATTTATGCTCTAATTCTATCATTTAAATATTCTTACCTGGTAGGAATAATAAATGGAGTAATTTGAAATTTCAATATTATAAAAAGTATTAAATATAAAAATACCCTATGAACCCAAAAATTTATTCCATTGTGGATATGTTTAGATGAATTTATGAAATATATAATAAAAAATATATTTCATATTCGAGAGACTATGGGAATTTTGTAGAACAGAATTCTCAAGAATTTATGGCATTTATGGTGACTAAATAATTTGGGGAAATAATCTAGAAAAATGTTCCAAATATCCTTCTAGGTATCAATGTAATATATCAGGTAATTTGTTTGGACAAATAATTTTATATGGCCCAATCTCCAAAATTCATTCAATATGAAAACAGATTCCAAGGCCCAAATTATAAGATTTTATTTCACCTTAAAATATGGGATTGAGCTTTGGGTATATTTTAATTAAATTAATTACATAATGTTATTTATAAAGGAAATTAATTTCCAAAAAATATATTTTTTATATGATTTTATTGAATAAATACTAATATCATATATGAATACTTAAATTCCAAATTTTGATCATTTTCAAAATTAAGATTAATAATTAATAAAAAGAAAAATTATAACAACGAACTTCAAAATATGAAGTTTTCATAGTTATAATATTTCATTATATAATTCTATATTGGAAATTTTTAGTTTAATAAATACCCCATAAATAAACCTTAGACTCTTTGGAAATCATCAATGTTTTGAATAAAAATCCATATCAAAATTAAAAGTTAAAAAATTTCGAATATCTATTCCAAAATGGCATTCCAGCATCTATAATCATTAAAAAAAATTCAATTTCATTTTCAAATCTCAAATTTTAATTCTTTCATCGTGAAAAATGAATCCATGGAATAATCACACCTTCCTTACATTGAAATTCATGTAAGTATTTACTCATGAGTAATTAAATTCGTATTTTTGAACATTCATAAAAAAGGAACACATCACCATCAGATTGTGAAGATTTATATCTCTATCAACCATTTTACTTAAAAAATATTTTTCATTAGGGGAGATTTGTTTTGTGGATTTTTTGGCTATGGGAAGTGGGTACATACATATAAAAATTTAAGTCTATAAAGGGGGTGTTGTAGTACTAAATAATAATCCATGAATAATCAAATGAAAAAAGAAGATATACCTCCCTCAATTATCCTTACATGTGAATCATAAAACCTCATTTGGAAATGTTACATGATTAAATAAGTTTATGCAATAAATTATTTCATCCTAATTCTCCATTTTTTTGTTTTTTCATTTGTTTCTTGAGGATGAGATTTAAATAATATAAATTTAGAGAAATAAAATCATGCGATTAATTTTTATTGGGACATTTGTAATATATTTATGAAAAATGAATAAATAAATCCCCCCACTATTTTTTCATTTTATATATTTTATATATTTTTTTGTGGTATTTTATTGGGATAATCAGATGATAAAAACAAAGCACAATGAATGAATGTGACCATGAAAAACTTTTAAATTACTAGAATAATGAAACACACTTCACACCATGATGTAATATATTTTATTCCATATAAAACACATGAAACTTCATTCTACCATACTCAAACAAGAAATATTCAGGAGAAAATATCAACTGTGAAGGTAGGTTAAGAAAATAATTATATAATATAGCTTAAACTAATATTAAAATACATGGATTCAATGGGGGAAGATAAAATTAAATTTAATGGTTAGTATAATGATAAAATTTGGATTTGTAAAAAAAGTATCTATCATAATTATTAAATTTCATTAATTTAAATTATTTTAAGGAGAATACTTTTGAGCACTTCTCACCACATGAAGTCCCTTGTTTATCTTTTGAAAGTGTTGGTATTAATTAAAAAATGTAAAGAGGGTTCAAAATAAATTACATGAAGGAAAAAAAATTAATTTAGTTCTTTATTTGAATGAATCTAAAAAATTGTTATAACTCATATTAATTTTTAATAATTGAAATCTAATAAAAATATTTCACATTAACAACAATGTAAAATTTATTTTATCAAAAACAATGAAAACTCATTCAAAATAAATTAATGAGTGAAAAATTAAAATTGGTACTCATTAATTATCAAAATTCTATGAAAATGAAAAAAAATAAAAATAAAAATGTTTCATAAATAATTATTTACTCACTGTAGATATAAACTTTTAATACCAATCATTTAATATAAGAAAACAAGACTAGGGTAAAAAACCAAATAGAAAGATTGGTATAACATAAATTATTTTCCATTGGAATCTTTGAGTTATTATTCTTGATACTACTACATAGAAATAGAAATTATGGAAAGAATAATAAAAATATTGAATATCAAATAGAAAAAGAAAAGAGGATATAACTCGGTTTAACCCCCACCCTTAGTAGAATAAGTATCTTCACAACATTCCCCTTGAGATTTTTTTATTACTCATCAAAAAATTTTAACACAATATTCTCCTTAGTATTGAATAATTCATCCATATAAAAATTCATTCATATGGAAATAATTTTTTCTGATTCTATAAAATAAAAATATGCGTAGTGTATTTGATCTCATAACACTTTAAAATAAAAAAATGAGGATCCAGTGTTAAGAGAACTCTCTTAAATGGATAATATAAAAGTCATGTATAATCATGAAACATATCTAATAGTACTAGAGAAATATATGGTAAAATTTTTATGTATTCTAATTTTAACCTTTACAGTGCATTCTAAAAATATTTTAAAAATTAGCTCTTTTGTTAATTGACTTCCTCTTGATGGAACTACCGAATGTAGTGTGAAAATTATTTCAGCTCTTTTGAAATGTCTTCTAAAATATGTTTCTAAATATTTTCCATTATCTTACTGATTACCCATTATGTTAAAAATTGTTATATATCAAAAAACCATGTGATTTGCTTTCTAAAATGTAAACTATTCGACACTAAGAAGTGGACAGTTCATCATTAATGAATTCAAATATTAACTTTTTATTAAAATTAATTATTTTTTTACCTTTTTATGAAGAAAATTATGTTTAGGAACATTATATATTTGGAAAAAATTCCAAATTGATGAAAATAATTTTTCATATATTCCTCACGAATAAATTATTATTTCCCATGAATGAAATATAGTACGTACCCAGGGTTAGTTTCTCAAGGAGGCCACTAACACACAATTTTTTCTTATTTTTACTATTTTGAAAATAAATAATATCATGAGGGGGTTTATAAATTCATGTGATATATAAATTTATAAATGAAAATGGAATCACACTTGTAATGCAAAAGGATGTTAAAATTGGATGATGTTAGTGATGAAGAAAGACATAATTTTTCTCCAGATTTCATGGTGATGTTATCATTGTTTTTTAAAATATAATTTCACAATATCTTACAAAAATTTTAGATCATCCATAATAATCAAAACCTTCTAATTAAAATTTTAATATCTGACACTCACCCTCCAAATTTGGTACTACACTACCTCATATGCTCAGTAGAAAGCTACTCCACGTTGTATCAAACATCTGGAAAATGAATGGGATGAATAAAAATTAACATGAAGAAGAATAAAATTGAAAAAAATATGGCTTAAAACATAAACAAAAATTGGTTTCACAACAAATAAAATTCATAGAGTATATTAAATTAAAAAATTTAACATAACAAGTTCATCCCCCATGATTCACCCCCTGAAAAATAATAGGGATAGTTTTTCATTTTAATAATGATTGGAAGAAGCTTGGTGGGGTAAACAAAAGATAAAATGAAATTGAAGAGAATAATATGAACCAAATTTTGAACATTTAAAACACAATTAAATCCTAATAAACAAAAATCAAACCAAAATAGATAAAAAATAGGAAACACTTTTTAATAGAGAGGATGATAAATTTTTACAGTGAGAGAAGTAAAAACATTTAGCTTCAATTTAGTACTTTGAAAGATTATTTTTAGTGGGAATACTTAATTATAGTATTTGTTGTTGTGGTTTTATAAATAGTAGTGCATATTTGTATGAACCATTATATCACTAAAATGTATCCCATTTATAGAGGATGTTACTAATTTACGGGGGGGGGGGGGGGTACTGAAAATATATTATCTATCCTAGAGACCATTAGAATTCCTGGTTGCACCCAAAATTACCCTATTGGTAAAAGCGTTCGATGTAGTACATGTAGGGGTCGAATCCATAGGGATTGAATAAGTAACCTTGAGACGCTATGATTTGGTAGAGGATGGGCAGTGAAGTGGCCAACTTTGGTTTTGATTTTGTATTGTTTTAAATAACACTAAGAAACCTAAGTGAATTAAATTCAATGAAAATTTTTGATCTTAGGATTATGCTAGGGGTGGATTGAATGAATTTTACTTCTATTGAGAATTTTGGTTTTATTAATTCTTGATGAATACATTCTTCAAAAATTACACTAATATCATCATTTTATGGTTTGGGGCTTACTAAACACAATTACTAATCCCCTGCACACTTAGAGAACCAAACTCATGATCTCTACAAGGTATATGGTCAATTAGTACTTGAATTTAGCTTGCTCAAAAACAGTGAAGATGAAGAGTAGAAATAAATGAAAAATGGATGTCTTAAATTAATTATCTAATTAACAACAATTCATTCAAAAAATAACATTCAATCCAGCCTTTGAATCCTCCTATGATGAAACCATTAAAGTTTTATCCCTCCATTGATGCTATTCTCTAAATGGTGGGTGGAAGATGGCTTATAAGAATTGGATTGACGAAAGTAAAACCGCAGAAATAATGAACACTCCTTCGTTTGTGTGAATAAAATTCACCCCAATGTGTGAACTAATTCACCACAACATAGAGATATCACTGTGATTTGTGATAATGAAGTTTTAATAATAGAAATGGAAAATATATAAGAGAATGATGTTTATTAGGATCATAAATATAAAAAAACATAAATGGACATGGAAAACATTACAAGGGAACTTTTGATGCATAAACATAAAATGAAACAAGCAACAAAAGATGGTAAGAAAAATATGAGATCATTATTCTCTTCACAACCAGCTCCTTATATAGCCATATTATGAGCCTTTGGTCCACCCCACAATAATAAATTCACCCCCCAAAATTAAGAGAGTCAAAATGAGGGTGAATAATCAAAAGGAAATTGACATTACAAACTTAACAAAAAACCAGCCAGATTCTTCCACCGTTTTGACGTGTGAATTTGTAATTTAAGAACGCCGAATCCATATGTGTCATAGAAGAAAAATATTATCGCCCATCTATCCTATGTGATCTGTAAAACTTTCAGGTAATTTCCCACAACCATTTGGATGTTATGGTTGAAATGGTGGGACACCTTTATGTGTGTTTATGTCGGGCCCACAATTTAAATATCAAATTCGGATCCCTCTATCACCATGAAAACTTCATAATTGGCTGCAGAAAAAGTTGAATAAAATGATCCTCATGTCATTATCTTTATACTGTATAAATTTGAGCTTCATTGGGATTGGTTTGTGGGACCCACATTTGATTGATGTGCCTTAGGCCCATTATGCCTTTTCCAGCAAATTTCTGCATTCAGGCGCAAAAATCTCCATCTTCCATTGGGATTAATCCATCGAAACTAAAAGATAAAATGTTGCAAATAATATGATGAATCATATCACAAAATATAAACTTCATAAAATGAATATAATGTTATCCATAAACAGATGAATGATTGGACCCAAATTTTCATTTTAAACATTAATTGTATTTAAGATGAGATATGAAGTTATATTTATGTAACGCACTAGAAACAATGTTTATAGACTTTGGAAAAATGAATATAAAGATACTAACAATGAATATTAGCCACTTTCAGTGTCTAATCAAACCCCTAAATTGAGTTTTTCTAGTCCCGAGCAAAATATATTTCAAATATGAAATTTAAATAACATTTCCCAAAAACATTTTAATACAGATTGCTCACCCAAAAACCTCATACCAAAAAATTATTAAACCCATTAAAATCATTTTTAAAAAGATAGGTCCATAAGAATATCCCATGCCCAAGCCCATACCTTTGTTCAAATTCATCGCCATATTTCTTCCAATTTCAATTAAGCATGATAAAGTGTTGTGCATCACAAAACACATTCAGCACATTTTATTGTTCAAGGGGAAAAAATGGAAGCGCTTGGTGGGAATCACATTAACCCTTAAAATGAGTATCCATCTTTTTTTGAATTTTTTTGTTTGTTTGTTTTTTTAACCACAATTGATATGAAAAGAATAACTCTGGGAAGACAACTATGGAGTCACGATCCCCAACTGATGGATGCCACACATATTGTCAATTACATGCTCTATAATAGAGATATAAATCCCAACACTATGCAAGAAAACTATGGAGTCATGATCCCCATGTGTCGGATGCCACGCATTTGGACAGAACATTGCTCTATGTGGTAAAAAAAATTCATTTTTTTTGTTTTTTTGTTTTGGATACTCAAATTAAACTAAAGTGACCCCATAACCCAATGATATATTTAAAGGGACCCAAGAACTCAAATTTACACGCAAGATTCAGTAGACCTGTATTGTGGCATTTTTATTAAGAGGATGAAAATGTAAACTTTGTAAAATCACATCAGAGAACTACTCTATCCAAAAACTATGCTCATGAACATAAACAGGAATTAAAATCAGAATCAAGGCATGAAAAATTATTTGATATCCAATTTCAGAGTTTGCAATGTGTGTAATCATGTTCCAGGTTTATGAAAATTTTCTTTCCACACATTTTATGATGAAAACAAAATCAATTATTTTATTTTATCTCCCCCCAACATAGAATAACATTGTCCCCAGTTTTTTAAAAAAATAAATTTTATAAGTGGGGTTGGAGAGGAGTCCAAAGAGGAAATTGAAAATGATAAACATGGAACAAATTCACATAGTTTTTGATGTTAAAGTTCATGATGCTCTGGATTACTCCTTTGATCTCTTAGGGGATATAGGCACCTCCTAGATTGAACATGTATCAACCAAAATAAACCATGAACCATACAATGAAGAACGAACAATACAAAGTAACAAAAAAACAAATTATTTAACTCCAAGTATCATCATTTTTATACTTTTTCCAGTTTTTTGTTTTTTTAAATCAAACTAATGATACATTGTTCTCTATTAAATTTCTGGGTAAGGTATTACTCAAGGATCACACCGTGTGACAAGGATTAATACAGTTCTCCCCTTTCATACCCATCCATACTCATAAAAGAAAAACAGGTCAATAGTGTAATATTTTTCTAACAAATAATCACATAGATATAAAACAAACTGATGATACATTATATTCTCTTAAATTTCTAGGTATGGTATTACTTAGGGATCAAACCATGTGACACGAGTGAATATGGTGCTCCCCTTTCATACCAATCCTTACAAATTAAAGAATAATAGGTCAACAGTCTGAAGTTCTAATTAAATAAAATAAAACATGAAAACCTCGGGTTTCCTCCCATGTTGAGATTTTGTTTAATGTCGCTAGCTCGACTTAAACACATAATTGTTTAGGTATTTTCCTCATCAAAGGTTGGTTCAAACAAGTCTTAAATAACTTCATATTTTTGAAATGGTTCAATTAATGGTTTGACTCTATGGATGTTAACATTAAAGGTTTTACCATTGGTGGGATCTTGAATTTAATAGCCCCAAGGGGGTACAACTTATGAACTATGTATGGGCATGACGATTTGGACATCATCTTTCCCGGGTGTCGATGATGTTTAGAACTATCAAAAAAATTGGTTTACCCGGTATAATGTGTTTTTATTTAAGATTTTGAGATTGGTAGGATTTTACTTTACCTTTATTGATCCCTGAATTCTCATAAGCCTCCATCATAAGTTCTTTGTGTTCATTGAAATCTAATTTCCTTCTTGTTTCGGCCAATGAGAGGTCATAATTCATTTTCTTAATTTCCCAAAAAGGCTTGAGTTCGATATCCACTGGAAAATGGAATACATTACCATAAACCAATATATATGGGGACATTTCTAAAATGGGTTTAAATGCAGTTCGATATGCCCAAAGAGCATCTAAAAGTTAGTTTGACCAATCTTTCCTTGATGGGTTAACTATTATCTCAAGAATATATTTGATTTATGGATTAGTTAACTCAGCTTATCTATTGGTTTGTGGGTGGTAAGGAGTTCACACTTTGTGATAAATTCCATACTTGTCTATGAGTGTTGAGAATGGATGATTGCAAAAATGGGATCCATGATCACTAATAATAGCCCTAGGAATTCCAAATTTGGAGAGGATGTTTTCTTTCAGAAAGATAATTACTGTTTTATGATAGTTTTGATTTTGTATGAATTCCCTCAACCCATTTTGAGACATAATAGAAAGCTAATAGGATGTACAAATATACCCTAGATATTGGGAAGGGGCCCATGAAATCAATTCCCCAACAGTCAAAGATTTCAATCACTAAGATGGGAGTGAGTGGAATTTGAATCCTTTTTGTGATGGACCATAATTTTTGACACCTAGGGCAACATTGATAAAATGTGTAGGACAAATTTGAGAGGGTGGGCCAGAGGAGACCACTCTGAAGAATCTTAGTAGTTGTTTTCTTAGAGGAAAAGTGACCTCTACATGCCTCACTATACCCGAATTTAAGGATTGATTCTTGTTCAGATTCAGGGACACACCTCCTAATGACTTGGTCGGGGCAGAACTTATAGAGGTATGGATCATAAAAAACATAGTGCTTGACATTAAAAATAACTTTCCTTCTCACATGAGTCCTTATGAATTTTGAAATGACTCTTGTAACTAAGAAGTTCGGTATGTCGCCATACAAAGGGAAATCACTCACAAAGTATAGGTGTTCATCAGGGAATGAATCAGTAACATAATAGTGGGATGATTTGTAATTAAATTATATCCTAGAGATATGATCATCTAAAATATTTTCAACCCCATTTTTTCATTGATTGTGAGGTCAAATTCTCGTAATAGAAGGACCCACCTAATTAATCTAGCCTTAGTATATTTCTTTTGGAAGAGGTATTTCAATATAGAATGGTCAGTGTACACAGTGATGGGGGATTCTAAGAGGTAGGACCTAAAATTTTCTAAGGCAAACACATCAGCAAGTAACTCTTTCTCAGTGGTAGTGTAGTTTATTTGGGAATCATTTAAGGGTTTTCTTACATAAGAAATTACATAAGGAGTTTAATCACAATGTTTTCCTAACACGAATCCTAATGAAAAGTCACTTGCATTACATATGAGTTTGAAAGGAAGGTTCCTATTTGGGGATTTCATGATGGTGGGAGAGGTGAGAGATGATTTATGGGTTGAGAATGAACCCTAATAGCATTGTATCCAAAAAAATGGAGCATCCTTTACTCAAAGACCACAAAGGGAACGAGCGATTGAACTAATGTTCCTAATGAATATTCTATAGAAACTAGAATTCCCTAAGAAAGACCTCACTTCCTTGACATTTTTGGGTGATGGAAGGTGAAAATTGATGTCCACCTTGGCTTTATCAACTCCAATCCCCCTAAATGAGACAATATGGACAAGGACTTGTCCCTCTTTAACCGTGAAATGGAATTTTTCCCAGTTTAGGACCATATTCTTTTCCTCGCATCTTGAAAAATCTCTCTCCACATTCTTCATACATCCCTCAAATGTATCCCCAAACACAAAGAATTCATCCATGAATACCTCTAGAAAATCCACTACCATGTCCTAGAGGATTCCCATCATGCACCGCTGGAAGCTCCTAGGTGAATTTCATAACCTGAATGGAATGAGTTTGAAGGCAAAGGTGCCAAATAGACAGGCGAATGTAGTCTTCCCATGATCCTCTATGGAGACTTCAATCTGATTATACCCCGAGTACCCATCTAAGAAATAGTAGAATGCATGAGATTCCACCCTCTTAAGGATTTGGTAAATGAATGGTATAGGGAAATGGTCTTTCTTAGTAAATGTGTTTAGCTCCCTATAGTTGATGAAGACTCTCCAGCCACTACTCACCCTAGTTAGATGAATCTCTCCATCCTTATTGGTTATCACTGTGATTCCAGCCTTCTTTTGGAACCATGTGGATCTGGTTAACCCACTCACTCTCAGCTATGGGATAGATGATACTACCTTTTAACAATTTCAGAAATTCTTTTCTCACTACTTCCAAGAGATTAGGATTGAGTCGCTGCTGAGGTGGAAAAAAATGCTTTGAATCAGATTCTAGATCAATCCCATGACTCCTGTTAAGTGGGATAATCCCTAGAATATTAGATAGGATCCATATAATTTCTTTCTTGTGTCTCTTCAGGACATCTAGAAGAATCCTCTCATAATCATCATGAGGAGAAGATGAAATGACAATATTTTGTGTTACATTTTTTCCTAGGAAGGCATACTTCAGGGTATTTGGATGTTCTTTCAATTCAAGATTAGATTGGTTCAAATTTCAGTATAATTTTAGGGCATTGGATCAAGATAAATTTCTTTTTTTAGACATTTAGATAATATTGATTCCCCACGTGTAAAAGTTTCAGCTACTATATTGGTTTGGTTAGTGTTAGTGATGTGAGTTGGAGTGGCCACCATGAATATGGTTTCTTGAAATATTTCACAGATTATTGGTCTTAAGATTTCATCGTTGGAGCAATATGAAAGGGATTCTAGCCAAGGAAATAAATTTTCTTTATATGAAAAAAGAAAATTAATCTCATCCTCACTTAAACATTCCTCAAATATTCCTTGTTGTTCTATGGATTCTTTATCAATGCATTCTATCATGTTTACTTCATGAATATCCTCATAATCCCCTATTTGTGAGCTTGCATTATAGATGTTCAAGTATAGACTCATGTTTCCTAATGTGATGGCCATGTTCCCATTTCATAATCGGATAATAGAGGTAATTGTACCAAGGGATGGCAAGGGATGATTGGGTTTTGTTATTTATTTCCTATAGTTAGATTACATTCAAGGACAATAAATTCAGTAGGTTAGATGAAGTTTTCTACTTTTAGTATTCCCTTTGGAATCATAATGATACAATCAACATGTTGAAGTGTGACAGATGTGGGTTTGAGCTCTTCCAGGTCTAACTGGAAGTACACAGCATATGGAATGAGATTGACACTAGCACCTAGATCACACAAGGCTTTGACAACATTGTTCTCTCCTAGTTCAACATTGATGTAAGGGAATCCTGGGTCATTCATCATTGTTGGAAGGGTTCCTTGGATTTTTGTGCTAAAATTTGCTTCCAGAAGGACTTTTTTCTTATGTGAGAATTTCCTTTTAAATATGTAGAGGTCTTTTGGGTATTTTGACTATGTAGGAATGGTTTGAATAACATCGAGGTGTGGAATGTTCATATTGACTTGTGAGAATATTTCCCTATGTGTTTAGATTAATTCAGGCATGGTTTTCCCCCTCATGCATTGAGGAAATGGGGCAAGTTATGGGATTTTGTGTTGAATAGTTGTTTCATTCACATTGTCATCAGTTTTCTTAGTTTGATCATGCAGTTTTTTTGAATTTTAATTAGAGTGTGAAGCTTCATATGAGTTTTGAATTATTTGTTCAGTTTTCTCAATTGATTTTCCAATTCTCAAAACTGTCACAACCTTTAGTTGTTCCTGATTTGTTTGAGTGAAACTTGTCTCTCCCCTTGATGTTTGTTGTGGAATGTCATATCTGGACATAGTTGCCTCTCTTGATTTTACGGTTTGAAGTTCTTGTTTAATAGATGGAAATTGTATGTTCATTTTGTCTATTTGTTTGCACAGTTTTTCTAGTAGGCTTTGTTGAACAATTTGAGTTGGTGCATGAGCTTGTTGGTTTATCCTAGGAGTATACATTGGTTGTTGGATTGGATGTTGAATGGTTTGTTGGATAGGTAGTTGAAATTGGACATGATGATATTGGAATTGGATCCGTTGTGGTTGGAAATGATTATGAGGTCGAATTTTTGTTTGAGGGCATGGGTTGATACATTGTTGTTGCGTTGATTGTTGATTTTCCTTCCAACGAAAGCATGTATTGTCATTAAACCTGGAATTTAAGGTGTTTTGGAATTGTGGATTTTGAATGTTCATTGTATTAAATTCTTCTGGTGGTCCTCTTAAAATAACATCCTTGATATAAGGAATATTTGGGAAATTATTAGTCTTGTGGTCATGTTTGTCACAAATTTTACAAACAATCTCAACAGTTTGGGTTTTGTGGACCTTCCTAAGATCAATCTTCTCAACATTCCTCATGAGTGTAGAAATTTTTTATCTAAGGTTTTCTTCTTCCCCATGATTGTACATTCCA
This sequence comes from Viscum album, assembly GCA_963277665.1. Lineage (NCBI taxonomy): Eukaryota > Viridiplantae > Streptophyta > Magnoliopsida > Santalales > Viscaceae > Viscum > Viscum album. The sequence goes on along the minus strand of OY728147.1, from coordinate 1,485,282,410 downwards.
CCAGATTTGTGTGGCTTCTCATAGTATGGTGATGTTCCCCATGGTTGGTTCTGTTCAGAAAGATTTTCTAGATACTCATAAGCATCATTTGGGGATTTGTTTTTGAAGGTTCCATTACACATCATATTAATGAATTGTTTGTTTCCGGGACCTATCCCATCATAGAAAATTCTCACCTGTTATGGGATTAAGAAACCATGGTGTGGTTCCTTGTTTAATGGGTCCTTGAATCTTTCCCATGTTTCATAGAATTTTTTTCCCTCTCTTTCAAAAAATATTTGGATGCTCTTTTTAAGTGCAGTTGTTTTGTGATGTGGGAAGTATCATTTATAAAATTCTGGATAAAGTTGGTCCCATGTGTAAATGGATGCCGGTATCAAATTTTTAACCAATTATTTTCTCAGTCCTTTAGAGAAAATAGAAACATTCTCATTTTAGCAGATACATTTTGATTTGGAGGGAACATCTTTCAACAATGTTATTAAATTATTTAACATAAATGAAAGGCATCTCAGACTCCATCCCATGAAAGGTTGGAAGGTGGTTCAAAACATGGGGTTTGAAAACATATTGGGAATATCTTATGTTATCATGCCTAATTCATGAGGTTTAATTGGTCCAGTTTGGTGTGAGGTAGTCATTCATGGTCGGGTATGCAATAATTCCCAAGTTAGGGTCTTGCTCATTATTTCGGTTCCCTCCCTGGTTTAGGATTTGGTTTTTTGGGAGATTCACCATTGTATCTACCACAACATCTGAATCTAAAGTATTAGAAATATTTTGATATAATGGAAATATACCTCTATGATTTCTTGACTCCCCATCCCAAGAACTATCCACCCTAACTAGATGATTAGAATTTTTACTGGTGTAGCTGGACATGCGCCAAGAAAAGAGAAGAAAAAAGAAGAAAGGGGAAAAGAAAATAGAAAATGTATGAGAAAAGATAAATGAGGGAGAATGTAAAGATGTTAAAGGGTGACATACATGGTCTCTAGAAATGGCGCCAAAATTTGGTTGCACCGATATTTACCCCACTGGTAAAAGAGGTCAATGTAGTACATGTAGGGGTCAAATCCTCGTGGAGCGAAGAAGTATCCTTGAGACGCTATGATTTGGTGGAGGATGGGCTATGAAGTGGCCAACATTGTTTTTGATTTTGGATGGTTTTAAAGAACCCTAATAAACCTATGTGAATTCAATTCAATGAAAATGTTGTAATCTTAGGATTATGATTGGGTTGGATTGAATAAATTTTACTTCTTTAGACAATTTTGGTTTTATTAATTCATGATGAATCCATTCCTCAAAAATAACACTACCTTCATCATTTTCTGGTTTGGTTCTTACTAAACACAATTACTAATACCCTACACAAATAGAGAACCAAATTCATGATCTCTCCAATGTATATGGTAATTTAGTACTTGAATTTAGCTTTCTCAAACACAGTGAGGATGAAGAGTAGAAATAACTGAAGAATGGAAGTCTTAAATTAATTATCCAATTAACAACAATTTGTTCATAAATTAACAATCAATCCAGCCTTTTCATCCTCCTATGATCAACCCATTAATGGTTTAGCCCTCCATGGATTCTATTCTCTCAATGGTGGGACGAAGATGGATTACAATAATTGGATTGAATAAATTAAAACTGCAGAAATAACGAGCACTCCTCCGTGTGCGTGGATAAAATTCACACCTATGTGTGAAATAATTCACCACAACACAGAGATGTCACTGTGATTTGTGGAAATGATGTTTTATTAAAAGAAATGGAAAAAATATGTGAAAATTAAGTTGATAAAGAACATAAAGATACAAAAAAACGTACATGAAAATGGAAAACATTACAAAGGTACTTTGGAATCATAACCTTACAATGAAACAAATAACAAAAGATGATAAGAAAATATAATATCCTCATTCACTTCAACAAAAGATCATTATATAGGAAAATTTGGAGCCTTAGGTCCTCCCCCAACAATCAATTCACCCTAATCAAATAATAGATTCAAATTGAGGGTGAATAATCCAAATGAAATTGATGTTACAAAGTTAACCACAAAACCAACTAGATTCATCCACCGTTTTGACATTTGAATTTATAATTTAAGAAGGCCGAATTAGGAGGGGTCATAGAAGATAAATATGCTCGCCCATCATTCCTATTTGATCTGTAAAATGTCCAGGAAATTTGGTGTAGCCTTTTGGCTGTTATGGTCGAAATGGTTGGATGACATTATGTGCATTCATGTCGGGCCCACCATTTAAATCTCAACATCAGATCCCCTTATCACCATGAAAACTTCAGAATTATCTCTGGCCAGAGTTGAATAAAATGATCTTCATATTTTGATCTTTCTAATGTATAAATTTGAGCTTCACTAGATTGGGTTTGTGGGCCCCACATTTGTTTGATGGGCCTTAGGCCCATTATACTTTTTCCAGAAAATTTCGGTATTCAGGCGCAATAATCCCTATCTTCCCTAGGGATTCATTCATCAGATCTAAAAGTTAAAATGTTCAAAATAAAGTGAAGAATCATATACCAAAATATCAAATTCATAAAAAGAATATAATGTTATCCACAAATAGATGACTGGTTGGGCCCAAATTTTAATTTTAAACATTTATTGCATTTAAGATGAGAAATGAAGTTCTATTTATGTAATGCACTAAGAACAATGTTTATGAACTTTGAAAAAATGAATATAAAGATATTAACAATGAATTTTAGTCACTTTTAGTGACTAATTAATTCGACAACACTAAATTCCCAAGAATATATAGAATTTAATAACTCTAGATCATGAATTTTAAGATTCAAGAAAAAAATTCCACATATCCTTGTAGTTAGCCTTGTTAGATTTAATTTCATTTTGGATATAAAATTTCTAATATATGATACAATCTATTAAATCCAGAAAATCCTGGGCCAGAATTGTTGGCCTCGTTTTTTGGGATTGTCTTAGAACTTTAAATGTGGGATTACACTTTGGGTGTATTGAAGGGAAATTAATTCCAAATTTTTTTATCATATAAAATAATGGAATTAATGAATTTGGATTTTTTAGATTAGGTTTGAGATAAAATGAAATTATGATATATAAATATTTGAATTAAAAAATTATTCCATTTTCACAATAAATCATAAATTGTCAAAAAGACCTAAAATCGATACAAATAACATTAAAATATGAAATTTTTTGGATTGTAACATTTAATTTAAAACATATATATTTTAAATTATGAGTTTCTTTACTTAACCAACACATAAACATTTCACTCATGTGAAATAATAAAATATCTTATTCAATGTCCCAAAAAAAAATAAAGTGAAAAACATTCTAAGATATTTTTGAATTTATAATTCCATAATGTATCATCTGAGAAAAGTAGTAAAATATAATTTTCATCTAACACATTTAAAATTATTCAATCTAAAAAATATCCATGGCATAATCACTCCTTCCTCACATTGAAATTTATGTCATATGTCACCAAGATAAGTGAAATATAGTGTTATAGTTAGACAAGGAAAAAAAATTTCACCATTGGATTGTGAAAATTATAATCTCCCCATACTGGGAAAGATATATAAATATTATTATTCATGTGATATTTTTCATGTTAATTTTTTATAGGTTTGTGGGTAAAAATAATTAAAACATTAATCATAGAAAGAGAATGTTAAATGGTTGAAAACAATTCATACATATTAAAGTGTAGATGCAAAAAATATTCCTCATAGAGTTACCCATAATTTTGAAACAAAATCTTGCTTTTGAAATGGTTTATGAGTCAAAAAGTAAAAAAACTAATGTTTTCATCCAAATTAATCCATTTTTTCTACTTTTCTAATTTATTTTTTAATTAATTCATTTTATTTAAAGTGGATGAGATGAAAATAAATTATAACAAATTAATGTATATTATTTCATCAAATTTTTAGAGGGACAAGAGTTAAAAATGTATGCACAATGTATAATTCAACCACACCCACATGTTTTCTATTTATTCATTCTTCTTTTGGGACAAACAAATGACAACAATGAAATAAATTTAATGAAAGTGACTCATGAACATTCTTAAATTATTTGGAATTATGAAAAACAACACACAACACCCTAAAATGTGCTTTACACACAAGATCACACATGAAAGTCCCATCCCCTAAACCAAAACAAGAAATATTAATTCAAATCTATTAATAAAGAAGATTTTTTAGGAAAAATGACTTGTAATCTGGCTTAAACATATAATGCAATTTATGGATTCTTTGTTCCTATCATGGTCAAATATAAAGGATGGTATCTATATAAATTATGTCTTTCCAAAAAATATCTCAATAAAAAAAAATATGAAGTCTAAATCATTGAAAAGTAATGATAACAAATTATATTTAACATGAATAAATCCAAATTTCCTTAATAAATGTTTCGGTATTTGGAAAAATATTTAAAAGGGGTTAAAAATAACTCACATGATGGGAAAAGTAATTTTTTTCGATGTTTCATGGGAATGGATTTGAAAAATTGGGAAAAATTATAATAAATATTATGAATAAAAATAAAATAAATAGTTTACAAAATAATAATAACTTAAAATCCATTTTTTATAATCATGATAACTCTCTAAAAAATATACATGAAAAAAATGAATATGAATATTCAATAAAGCTCAAGGTTCATAAAAAATAAAAAGTAAAATAATTAACAACAGTTACTCCTAAATTGGATGAAACACTCCCTAGTAGTTAATATTTAACTACTAATCAATTACAATCACTAAAATAATAAGCCAGGGTATACATATCAAATTTCATTAAAGATAATCATGAATTTATATTCTTAGGGATGCCTTATGTTATTCTCATAGCTACTACCAGATGGACTTGGAAATAATAATAAAACATATAAGAAAATAATGAAAAATAAACAGAAGGGAAAAGAGGATAAAAAATTGGTAGACATCCTAAGTGGGATCTTGATTTTTAATGAACTTAGTTAAGATTATTCTGTGCTTTATGCACAATCGGAAAGTGGATGGGGTCTCTTTTCAAGAATACAAGTAATTTTAATTTTCCCAACATTATTATGTTGATTTTAGGAGTGGGAATGACATATAACCTTAAGAAATGTCACCAACCCCAAAAATGAGATAACATGTGGTATAGAGGGTTAATGGAAAATAATATTGGGGTTATCACTATCAAATATCATGGTGTCATCTTCATTCTGAAATGATTGTTAATGTATAAGAGGATGAATCATCACTATATTATCCTAAATCATATTCTCTAATTTATAATGAAATTCTAACACTGTATTATTCTAAGTAGTATGACTTCATAATAATAATCAACGCTCCTAATGTAAATAATTCATAATGTTTTGGTAAATAAAAAATATAGTTAGTGAATTGGATTTGAAAACATTTAAATATTAAAAAACTGGTGAATTTAGTGTTCTTTCCACTACCATATTCTGATCAGCTTCATCTTTTGGATCTTATTGAAATGAATATTGGGGGACTATATTTTTTATTAATGAAGGGTTGTTTAATTTAATTTCCCCCTTCACGATGTCTTATTATAAATTTTGAATGATTATATATTTTATTCCTCAAACTCTTCTTGATGGATATATAAAGGGTAGTGTGGAACTCATTGATATCCTTCACTAAAATATAATCAATTAGATTATCAATGTCATCCTTTAGATAATTTATTATCTCCTAGATTAAAATATATTATTCATCAAATAAATATGTAACTATATATCTAAAATATAAACTATAAAAATCAAACTAGTGGGTTTTCTATCATTATCTTATTCAATTTTTCAATTCTATGAATTTGTGAATTTTAATAAGTTTTTTTAAAACAAATGTGTATAAGAACTCCAAATCCCAAAAAATAGATCCAAATTTTTGAGAGGGATTCTTTTTGGATCCCTCCCAAATAATTTCATATTCCATATGCATGTAATATAGTTCACACACAGGGTCTATATCTGAAAGTGGTTTTTCACACATTTTATTTTTTTCTATTTTTTTTATTTAAAAACTAATATAATAGGGTGGGGTGTTATAAATTCATGTGATTTATAAATATATAGTTGAAAATGAAAACAAAAATATGAAACACATTGATTATAAAATTAAAATATGTTATTTAAAAAGAATAATGTTTTTCACGAGAGTTTATAGTGATGGAATAATTATCCTTTAAAATAGTAACAGTCCATATTCCCCACAATATTGAAATTATGCATATCACTTTACACACATCCATTAAATTTTTATAATTCCAAACATACCATTTAGATGCATGACACTATTCCCTCACATCATAAACACAATTCCACTGCATCTCGTAGGTAAGATTATGATGATGAAAAAATATAATAAATGAATTGGAAGAAGAATAAAATAGTAGTGAAAGAGCGATGAAATCTATACCAATACATGTTTCACTACTATTTAAATTCATATAATAAAATAATGAATGAAAATTTTAAAATTATAAACTCTATAACCAACACTCCCACCTTAAACAATGAAGGGGTATAGTTCTTCATTTTCTTCAATATTAGAAAGGGTGTTGTTGGGGAAATAAAATGATAAAATCAAAGTAAAGATAAAAAGATGAATAAAATTATATTGAACATGTAAAATAAAATAAAAATAACTTATACCCTACTACTTCACCAAATGGATAAAAAATATCCATCCCATTGAAATGGAGAGAGAGATACATTTTTAAACATAGGGGAATAATTTTTTTTCTACAATTCTATCCTTCAAAATTTTCTGTATGGTTGGAATAGGGAATTGATTTATTTGAAATTATTTTCTACTACAAAAATTTTCATTTATGTATTCCCAATGCATCCAAAATGTTTCATCATTTTGGGATGTTTTAATCTAAATATTGGATAAATTTACCTTGATAATATTTTACGACCTTGTCAGTATTTGAATTCCAAAGCAATAAATTTCCAACTATTTATTGAATTATAGACAACAAAATATAGAGTATTAATTGTCTGGTAAAATGTTCTAAATAACCTTATCTATAAACATGTTTTATTCTTTCTCATTTTGTCTAACCATTTGTGGAATTTGTTCCCATATCCAATATTATTTCCATATAGGCATAGATTCCAAGGCCCAATTTCAGAGCTTGTTTTGGTCCACAGAATATGGCATTGAGCTTTATATTTTATTCTATGAAAAAATCCAATAATATTTTTAAGCACAATAAAAAAAATTTCCAAATTTTAATTAGGTTAAAATATGTTATTGATGAAATAACAATATAATATAAAAATATTTAATTTGAAAAATTAAATCATTTCCTTAATTAAGATCAATTTCTCAATAAAAATTAATATAGTGAGTATTTAAATTAAAATGTGAAATTTTTATAATTTAAATGTTGAATTATAGAATAATATATGTGAAATTATGAGTTCTATCAATCACACACAATTTAATGTAAAATTACAGAGAATTCCTCTAATATATGAATAGAATTAAACTCCAAAATTAAATTCGATAAAATATAAATTTCCTTTTCCAAAATGGAATTTCATAATAACTCATATATTATAACAAATACTCTTTAATTTTCAACTATCAAATTTAAATTAATTAAACATAAAAAATATATCCATTCCCCAATCACACATACCTCACATTGAATTACATGACACTATTAACACAAGAGAAATTGAATATAAAGGTTTTCTCATACTCAGAATATTAATTTGTCACCATAGGATTGGGAATATTTTCATCTCTAAACCATTGTATAAAAAAACTGTTTTCAATCAGGAGGTTATTTTCATGATGGATTATATAGTTATGGGTTAGTGGGTAAAAATATTAAATATTTATCTATAAAACAAGGATGTTTCACTCATAAATACAAATTCACGAAAATTAAAAGTGAATAAAATATATTATAGCGTACACAATTCCCCATAATGTGAAACAAAACAACCATTTTTAAATGCACCATGTTTTGAAAGTGAAGACAAGGAATGGTTATATCCTAAATCATCCATTTCTTATTCTTCAATATTTTTTCATTTTTTTATTTTTCACTAAGGACTAGATGAAAATGAAATATAATGAAATAATTAAAATAATTCCAAACAATTTTCATTGAGAAATTATTCATAAATTTAAGCACAATGACGAATTAAATCTCACATAAATTTTTATATTTAATTTGTTTACCTTTTCATTATTTTTTGGAGAACTGGACGATATAAATAAAACATAATGAAAAACATTTTCTCATAAACATTATTAATATTCCTAGAATAATGACACACACACCTAACACTACTAGGTAATGTGATGAATCACATAGAACTAAAAAAATGTATGTCACCTAGACGAAAATGAAATTATTAATCCAAGAAACTTAACAGTGATGGTAGGTATAGAAAAACATTATTTTAATGTGTCATAATCCAAAAAATAAATTCTTTGATTCTTAGGTCTAAACAAGGTTAAATTTAGGGGTCGGTCACCTGTAAAAAAGTATCTGGAAAATAATTAACTCCATAACATCAAAAAGTTTTTATGAGCTGAAAATATTTTAAATAAAATAATATTATGTTCTAGTTTCTAAAAAAAATTAAAGGTCTCATCATGAATGTTTGGTTAATATGACTAATATGTAATAATGGGTAAGACTACCTGACATGATGGGAAAATAAATTTTTATTTGTGCTTTATGGAGATGGATTTTAGAAATTTTCCAAACTCATAAAAAGGATTTAGAATTAGAATATGTTAATATAAATTTCAAAAAATAAAATTTAAAGTTAATTATATTAAAAAATAAGTAATCTCTCTCAAAATAAATTCAATTAAAAAAATTAAAATAATAATCAATTGAATCTCAATGTTTCTAAAAATGAAAAATAAAAATAAAAACCTAAAAAGACTCATAAAAAGGTTGAAACTCCCCCCCCCCCACAAAGTTGAAATTTGAATCCTTACAAATTAAGATAAAGAATATAAGATAAGGGTTGAAAAACCGAATTGATGTAAATATATAATATATATATTTTTCTATTCGATTAGATAAGTTATGATTCTTATTCCAACCAAGTGGAATAAAAGAAGCAAAAACATAAAAAATAAGACATATGATGGAAAAAAGAGAAATGGAATAGAGGATAGAAAATGTTCTGATTCCCATGTAGATTCTAGGATGTTACTACACATAGTGAGTCTATTTTAGTTAGTTGTGAAAAATCATAAGATGTATGCGGTTTTGTTCTCAGAAAACACCACATTTTATTTTTAACAATATCGATAAGTAGATTCAATGCATTGTAACACCCATAGAAAAGAAAATTTGTAACAACCTCATTAATAGATGAAATATGGAATTCTTAGTGTGTAGGGGAAGGGAAAATAATATACAGGGTATCCTTAAAAAATAACACGGTGTCCTCCTCCATGTAATATGAAAGTGGATATGAGGAAAATATATCATCATGAAATTATCCTTTAAATTTTATTATTCATTTTCATCTAATTATAACATAATATTGTCCTTAGTTTTTGACCCTTCTTAATTAACATAAATCTATAAAGAATGAATTTTTTATAATTCAATAAAACAAAAATAAGTCTACTGAATTTTATTTAGTAATAGTGTAAAACAAAAAATCAGTGAGTCTAGTATTATGTACACTCCCATCAACTAATCATCATTATGTTTTGTCTTTTATTGTGAAGAATATATGACGATTTTTCGATTTTTTGGTAATTAATGGATGTACACTTCAATTTCCACCATCATTATTCCAATATCAAAAATTTGGAACAAGGTAAGTTTTTCAGTTTCATCCTCCTCATAATGAAACTTTTGAAATTAATATGATAATTCTATTGAGATCATTGAAAAATTATTATCATATTAGTATCACAACATCAACTTTTAGGTCATGTATTAGCTCCTTGAATTAAACTATATTATTAATGAGGAAATCATATAATTGATCGATTAAAATTTTAAATACATCACTATAATATGTGGATGGTTCATCATAAACAAATCCCATTTTGTTATTTTTTAATATATATTTTTTGTATATTTTATGAAACTTTGTTTGTGTAAGAACACTGAAAATTCTATAATGTTTTTAAAATTGATTAGGGGTATATTGTGACAATTTATCTACAATAATTTCTTATTACATAATAATTAAATATTGCATAGACCCAAGGTTGATATCTCAAGGAATCCTCTCACCCACACCATTTTCCTATTGTCACTATTTCAAAACTAATTAATATAATGGGGATTTTTTAAATGAGTGTGATATATAAATAAAAAAATTAATAATAAAAAATGTAAAACTCAAGGAAGTTAAAACATTGAGATGCTTGAGAAGTATAAATATGTTGTTGTTCATAAAAGTTCATGACAATTCTATCATTAATATATAAATTAAAAGTTATCAATATTCTAAATAATGTTGAGATTTGCCCCATCACATAACATACCCGCATTAAATTTTTATTTCCCCACACTACCCCATCGTATTCGGGTCAATATTCCCTCACATTAGCGACACAACTCTAGACCACCACATATGCAACATTGTTATGATAAAGGAGAGGATTAAAAATGATATTGATCAAGAAAAAATTGTAGTAAATGTAGAATAAAAAATATAACAAAGTAGTTTCACCAATAATGGAATTTTCATAATTGTAAAATAAAAAACTATTCCATAATAATAAACTAAAGTACCATTATTCCCAACACGAATAAGAATGTGGATTAATTCTATTTTTTTTGAAATTAGTATGATAAAATTGTGGGAAAACAATAGATAAAATGATTGAGATGAAAATAAGATGTTCTAAAATATATTAATCGTGTAATAAAATCAAAATATCATAAAATATACTCTTAAAATAAATTTATAAAAAAAGTAGCCCATTTGAAATTTATAGGTAGATACATTTTTTTAGAGGGGAGTGTAAATGATGGGTTCCAATTATTTCTTGTAAAGAATTCTATGAGGGTGGAAAAGTAAATTGAAAAATAATAAATTTTTTTCTTATAAAATGTAATGAATTTATGTTTTGAAGAAGGGCGCACAAATTTTAATCAATTCTTGTACGTGTTTATTTGAATATATAATATATTTAAGAAATTCTTTTCTACCATAGAGTCTATTAGGATTAAAAATTATTGAATTGTGAATCATTTATGGCACTGGAAAGGGATGAATATCGATTAGGAATAGATGATGAAAATATTCCTCATTACATATTTGTTATTGATGTTATATTTTATAAAATTTGGGATTAGAATTTTATAAATGTGTTCCCATATTAATAATTTGTTTCTACTGGGTATAAATTCCAATGCACTGCTTTTGAGGTCGTTTTGGGCCTCAAAATATATGATTGAGATTTCCGTCATGTTGGTTGAAACAAAATATAACAATGTTTTGATTAAGAAATAATACAACTGACATATTTTGGATTATTTTATAAATATTATGTCCAAAATATAAATCTCAAATAAAAATTTTGAAATTACAAAATTATGTAGTTTTAACAATTAAAATCCATTTAATAAAAAAACATAAAATAATTATAACGACAATTTAAAGTTGAAATATACGTGGTTAAATTTTTTTATTAAATACTATTTTATGAAAAATCAGGATTTATATCGATCAACCACATTTTATTATTTCACTATTGGGAAATAATCAAATATCTAAATCAAAATCCACAGAAAAATTAAATATGAAAACAATATCCCTAATCCTTTCTAAAATATAATTCTATCATGTCCCGTATATGAAAATGATAATAATTCATTTTCATCTCTCACATTTATGTTCAGTAAATGTAAAAAATTCCTCAATTTCCCAGTCATACATAACTCACATGAAAACTCATGCAACACTTCATATAAGAGAAAATTTATCTGCATTTATGCACATACATGGAAATTTAAAACAGATGAAATATATCAAACCTTATTCCCATAACATTTTTAACACAACACCTCCATTTGAAATGGTCCATGAGTCAATAAGTAAATACAATTAATGATTTTATCAAAATTCTCTAATTTTTTTATATTATTTTCTTATATTTTCTATTTTTTGGTGTATGAGATGATAATAAAATAAAATTGAAGAGTGAAAATTATTCTCTAAATTTTTTATAGGCACATGAGTCATAAATATGTTGTTTATGAATAATTAAATATCACCACCATATTATCATATTATTTTTTCGTCTATTTTTTAATGAAACAGATGATAGAAATGAAACACAATGAATGAAAGTGACACATTCCGATTCTAAAAGTTTCCAAAATATTAACACAAATTTCACACAGCTATACAATGTGATTCATCAAATATAACCCACATGAAATCCACTTCTTTCACACTTAGAATTTTCAAAAAAAAATAAGAGTGACGGTGGGTAATGAAAAAATAATATTATAATGTGGCTTGAACATAAAAGGAAACTCATGGATTCTATGGGAAAGGGATGAGTAAATTAAATGGTATATATGAAGTTAAAATAAGGATTATAAAAAAATGAATCACATCATAAAAATTTTATGTACTATAAATCATTGAAATAAAAAATTTGATATTCTGGTTAACAAATAAATCTAGGTTGATATCATAAATATTTGGGTTTTAATAAGTGTTTGTAAAAATGGTTCAGAATACCTCACATGATGGTAAATCAATTGTCTCATTGTTTAAGGGGCACATATTTCTAAAATTGGTTAAACTCAAGAGAAGTATTTAAAATAAAAATACAATAAATAAATAAATAAACAAATTTAATTAAGATTTATCAAATATGTGGATAATGGTAGGAAAAACATAAATAAATAAATAAACAACCTTAATTTATAATCCACTTGTAGCCTTGAGGAAATATTTTAGCCACCACAACATGGTACTAGAATGTAATAAAACAAAATATATGGAAAATAATGAGAAATAAAGTTAATTGGAAAACCAGATAAATCATGGTTTGACCCTCACATGGGTGTTATGTTTTTACTACACTTGGTAAGGTAGTTATAGAGATTTGAATCCAATCCAATGGTGTATTGGGTGTCTTACATTGAAACCACCACATGTTATATCTATGAGTATCCATAAGTGAATTCTAAGAGATTGTACCCACAATGAAAATTAAAAAATTTCCAACCCCAAGTGTAGAAGAAAAAATATTTTGATATGTGTATTGAAAGTTAAATGAATATAATGGTCTCCCTATCAAATATCATGGTGTCTTCTTCTAGATTATTTTAAATTTGATGCAGATTAGTAAGTCTCATCACAAAATTCTACTCAATTATCTATTCTTATTCAACAACAAATCCATACACCATATTCCCATTAGTGGTAGAAAATTAATCTCCATTATCATTACTCTTAATAGAAATAATTAGTGATGATTACCTTGAATAAAAATAATATCAGTGACTTGGTATTTGATAATTATGCTAAAAAATTACAGAATATGGTGTTATGTAAACTAACATCTGCTGAACAGCTTTAAGTTTTGGATCTTCATGAAAAAAAAATTGGATGATTGTAGAATTTTTAGGTCAATAATATTTTTTCTGTTTTAATTTCCAAATTCATTATTGTCTCATAAAATTTTTTCAATATTACATGTTTATATTTCTAAGCCTCCTCTTGATGAAAATCTACAGTGTAGTGTGAGAAGTATTTGAGGGCCTCATCCATGGATTCTAAAAAAGGGTTATTAATTTTTTCTTTAACATCTTGTCTTAGATCATTGAATTCCACTTTTTTAACATCATATCCCATGTACCTATCTTGTAATAATTTTGAATATTTCCCTCCAAAAAATAGATTAGGGATCCTGAAAAAAGAATCTTTTTTTAATTTTTTAAAATTATAATTTTTTGATTTTTTATGAATAAATGGTTTCGGTAACTACTAGGCCTCCCCATAAATTAATCAAAATAGATGAGAAATATTTACCATGGATCTATCACCAATAATTTCTCACTTCCTTATTATGTAATATTGAAGATACCTAGGTCGAATCTCTTATGGAGGCTACTCATGCACAATGATAACAAATTGTCACTTAATAAAAACTGCCTAATATAATGGGGGTTTAAAAATTCCTATGATATATAAATATATTAATTACAACTAAAAATAAATCAAAAAATCCATGGAAGAGGGAAAATAAGAATTTCCCCATATGTGATAATTGTGGGAAGAAACACCCTGGAACTTTCATGAAAGGAATGGGAGTTTGTTATATGTGTGTAGGAAAAAGGGCACCATGTACGTGACTGCAAGGGTAAGAAAATGGTTTCAAATCTACAATGCTTTATTTGCAAGGAGTGTGGACACTATGCGAACCTTTCATCAGACTATGCCACAAATGATGCTATTGGATAACAATCAAGTTATGATACTACCACAGATGAAGAGGAATGATTAGAGTTCTTATGTTGATTATGTCATTTGAGTGTTGTATCAGCAATGTACTTGTTATAATAATTAGAGAGTATATAAGGATTGTACTGTAGTACTATTTCATTGAGTATTTGATATTTTATGGTACTAAGAAAAGTGACTCTACAGCAAGTTAAACTTTTTGGAAATTACATGGTTGAAGGAAAGATAAACATTAATATGGTCCCAATATTGAGGTACATATTTTGGAATAAGATATGGTTGATTTGGGTAAATTATATTGGATATTCTTGACTTCCTTGAAACCGATTAAAGATTTGTATATTCCATAATTGTTGGAGTTTACAACATTTTTGGATCGATGAAGTATATCCAGTATTCTATATGGAATAAGGGGGCATGAATGTAATCCATAAGGACTATGGTAATTCAGGATGTTTCAGTGTTTTAAAAGAATTCATGATGAAGGTATTCATATGCTATTATGGGGTAAAAATGATCTACATTATGTTTACCTTCTTTATAAATGTTGGACTGTGAGTTTGGACATGAGTATTTTGGATAATTATAGTTTGATATTAATTTTGGATTTCCATAAAATGACAACCCGGAGGTCGGGCGGCAACCCGTCGCGACTGGCAAGGCCACAAGACCTGAACTCGCAACCGAAGGGTGACAAGGGTTTATCACCTACCACTGGCCCACGAGATGTCCTGAATTAAATAATGTAGTTTTTTTATAAGATCTGGTAGATGAATTATAAATTAGTTTTTTTTGGAACCCTATACGAATAGTACAAATAGAATATTTTTTATGTTCTATTATATTTTAGAGTGAAAGATGAGTTTGTGGTAGAAATTAGTTAAATGATGGAAATCTACTTGTCAAGAATATATTTTTCTTCTTCTCTTATTCTATGAGTAAATTATTTCTTAAACATTATTTAAGGAATCCTAAAACCAAAAATGTGTTATCCTAATACCCTATGTTCTATTGAACCGATGGTATTTCAAATCCTCAAAGATTGATGAATATAAGGACCTCAATTTTACACATGTTTGTGATTGAACACCTCAATCACTACCTATAAATATTAACATTTTTCCTTCAATTATATGTCTCTAATTTCCACCAATTTTCTCCTAATCGAGATCATAATTTGGTGGTGACCCTTTCATTTCTCTTTTCTTCATATTAAGACTAAATTTTAGTAACCCAATTTCTGATGTGGGTTTTCCCATAAAGATATTTTCTATTTTCAACCTTTTATTTTCAAAGAAAAATTTCAAATTGAGAGGACACAATTTATTGAAGGAGGGGAGAATGTAATACCCAAAGAGTTCATAGTGTGTTATTTCTTCAAAAATAATTCAATAACTTTCACTACACGCAACACCGAGTTCAAGTGCACCATGACTTACCAAACAAGCTGTTCCAAAGAGGTTATGAATAGTATTAACTAAATTTTAAACATTATATAATCCTTATAATTTTAGAATCCATATTATGTGTTTCATAGACATAATGTAAGAACAAATTCCTTTTTTTCAAATAAAAGAATTATTTTTCAAAAATGCACTTTTACCAACTTTAACCCTTTTTAAATCCAATATTTTAAACTTTTATATATTCAATTTTACTAAATAAATTTATTCTCTAAAATGGGGACATAAAAAAATTTACAATGTAACACCCCAAGCTTCTACGGTACGCTTCTCTTTGAATAATGTGATAGCATGTGTTGTACGCAGCATTGAGTTCTAACACACCACAACCATTCAAACTAGCCGTTATGAATAGTAATACCTAATTTTTGAAATTATATATATTTTATATTTCAAAATGGACTTCATTTTTGAATTTGGAATATCGAAATTATCCTAAGTTGAATTTTTGGTATTTTTCTGAGAACATCCAATTTTTATGAATACTGAAAAATACTTAAAAACAGCTTTTTTAATCTAAATAAATAATAGTGATAAATTATAATATTTAGTGGTTTTAAAGAATAATTATAATATATTTTTACCATTTTATCCAATGGTGTTCATTAGAATTAATTTCACTTTGAAATAGGACATAAACAATTGTCAATCTTTTGATATATATTGTTTTTTGAAAACACACTATTTGTTGTGATATCGGGAATTAATTATAAAATAAATTGATGCAACTTATATGTTTGGAATTTTTTAAAATAGACATAATTTTTGAATTCAGAATATCAATTATAGCTTAGCGTAAAATTTTGGCATTGTTCTGAAAAACTTCAATTTTTGATTAATAGTGAAACTACTAAGTGGTAGTTAAAAAACTGAATTTTTCATTAAACGTAATTTTACCGCTTTTGTGATTGGAATTTCGAAAATCCGAGAGACACGGTTAATATGAAGGAGTAAAATGTGGTTCAATGAGATAAAAATAATTTTTGGTGAATAGTAACTTTTTACTTTTATTTACCACGGTTAAAAGTAAATAGGGTAATTAAGGGTAAAAATGATATTAATATTACCCTAAAACATGTCCTAATTCTATTGGACAAGTGTATCTCGACCAAAAACAACTTTAGGAATAAAATATTATCATTTAGGTCCACATGGATTAGATTAGGACATTTATTATTATTTAATTCAAAGAAGAGTTAAAAGAGTTAAAATCAAAGTTTATTTACTAAAACATTTTTAATATAGGGTTATACATAAGATAAATTCGATTGTAAATATTCATTAGAATGATAAGACGATTTCCTACATAATTATAGTTTATTTATAATTTTTAGACATTAAATAATTTAATTTATTTATGACACAATGATGATGTAGTAATTACCTAATTAATGAAATATTAGAATAATTGATGTTATAAAAACCCAAATAAATATATTTTGAGACCCTTTATGAATGAAAATAATTTTCTAGGTTAATATGAAATGTTTAGGTGGATTTAATTAACTTTTTTCGAAGTAATAATTCTGTTATGATTTTTACAAAAATCAATTATTGAATAGTGTCAAAATTGACATAAAAGAGTTTTTAAAAATATATATTATATTATCATTTGATATTAAATTCCTAATAATCTAAGGTTCGGCCAAGAGACTTATATAATGATAGGTGTATCATTAATGGACCACTTGGGGGTCTCTTGGATGTATATAGTATGTTTATTAACCATATAATATAAAAATACAAAGAGACATTGAAAAAGTGAAACTAATTAACTAAGAGTTAATACTTAAAGATATGGTTAATATAATGACCCAAACCTGTCTAAATTCTATTGGTTGAGTGTTTTTAGACCCATCCCCACCTTAACCTTTAAATAATCTACTTTGGAGCCATTAGAAACCGAATATAAATTTATTATAAAATAATATTTCTAGCTTTTCCAAAGATGGCCCTCACCCCTCTTATAAAACTACACTCTCCCTTCTCATTAACTCACGCCTTAGAAGCTTTTTGGTTCGGCCAAACTCTGCCCAAATACTCTCTCAACTTCCCTCACTTAATTTTAGAGGCATTAGTTTAGTCAGAAAGCCAACTTAAGGAGCCCTTTTGATCAAATCAAAAGAAAGAACCCAAAGAAGAGGTAATGATTTCACCACCCTTTTTCATGTTCCTTTCTTCTTCCACTTCATCTTTATTTGTTATTACCATTATAAAATAATAACTCCAGTATATTATATATACATTGATGTTATTATAAACATTTTACAACCATATTTCAGTATTCTATCAATCCTTTGAATAACATGTCACCATACGTGCGTACGTACGACTTACCGTCTCCATGTTGTGGTGTAATTGTTATTCAATAAATTATTATTTGGATAGGTATAATAATGATGTGTAATTAATTTA
The DNA here is from genome assembly GCA_963277665.1 of Viscum album. Taxonomy (NCBI): domain Eukaryota; kingdom Viridiplantae; phylum Streptophyta; class Magnoliopsida; order Santalales; family Viscaceae; genus Viscum; species Viscum album. The sequence goes on along the minus strand of OY728147.1, from coordinate 1,485,264,044 downwards.
AATAATAAATATAAAATGATAATGATTCTTTATATATGATATAACATCCAATTACATATTATTATATTATCAAAAGAATGATATTGTCGCTCGTGCGTACGTACGGACTACCTTCTCCACGAACGTGATGAGATTCATTCTCCATCATATCCATTCAAGTGTAATTATAATTTGGTGATTAATAATAGTATCTGAGGACATTATATCATTCTGGATATTATTAATATACTACTTATCCATGACAAACACGACTTACGTAATGACACATATAAAAGAAAATGAGTAAGTTAACACCCGAAACAATGATAATACTAAGATATTATTAACAAATCAATGTTAAAAGATCATATATGATATCATATTAATATATATAATTCTTGTATAATTTAATAAAAATTATTTCACCATTATACAGGAGGTTAACCTATCCCAACCAAGGAAAAGTACAAGGTAAGGTTTTATTTCACAATCTCTTCATTATCCGAGGTTGTTTATACGTAATAATCTACTAGTATTTCTTTATCATCCACATCCATGTTCCTTAAAAATTTATTTCAAAACATTTTTACTATTTAATAGAATATGGGTTAAAGTCATTTATACCCTTGTTGACTTTTATAAGTGGTTTATAAAGGAATATTTCTGTCGTTTTCGAAACAAGGTGCTTTTTTATCCTTTTCGACAGAATTAAGGTAAGAATGTTTTTTTAACTTATATGGAGGGTGTGGCTATTTTCTGCCATAATAAAATCTTTGAAGCTTCCCTTACAATTTTATAAGAATATTTTAAAAGAAAATGTTTTAATTTAGAAATATATGACTCTTATATGATTTCAAAATAAAAAAGAGATATTTCTCTAAAAAGAGTTTTGATTTCATCTATGTCAACATCCTTTGATGGATTTTACGCTTATTTAAAGTAGATTTATTATGAAACAATACTTCTATATTGTATTGAAGGTTTTGTGCTATGTTTGACTATGGATGTGTTATTTTTAAACCATTCATGGTTTATGGATGAAGTATTTACATTTCGTATGCTAGTTTTAATACAAATGATTATGTTATGTTTAAACCTTTTCAAATGGGAATGCATTGGACTTAATATGTGATGGGTGGTGCCCGCTATAGCTCCTCAATGCATCGGTAGGTATCATGAGACAAACTAGTGTCTTGGAACAAGGCCTTGACAAAATCTTATTTCTATTCGTGGCACGAGGCCTTGGCTATGTGGTTATGATAGTCTGGAATTATACATTCCATAATTATGAAAGTGGTTATTGATATTGCATGTGATTATTAGATTAGTAAAATATCCATGTAAATAAGTAAACGGAATTATTTCATTTTATTTTTTCCATAATATGTTGAAGTTCATGTTTAAAAAGATTTTTTTTAGTTATACACTGCCTTAAATGTTTTTTTTATTTCTGAAAGTTTCTGCTATATTGTTATCCTTACTGGGCATTTGAGCTCACCCCTTTTCTATGTTTTATTTTTCCCAGGATTTGAAGAAGTAAATTATGAATGACCTGCGGGGATATTATGAGGGGATAATAGTGTGGAATATGGAGAAAATATGTTTTTGTAGTATTTTTTCACTTTATGATGTAATGTAAAACATTATGAATATATCTAGCGTTTACAAGGGTACTAAACTAATCGGTCTTTCGAGATTGGATGTTTCTTGTGATCATGCCAATGTTATTTAATAATGAACCGACTCTAGGTAACTGGGGTCGGGGAATTACACCGAGTGGGTGGGTGTGTTGTCTGAGGCATGGTGTGGCCGGTACCCCTCAATGTGTCTCACTTTTATTTGTAATGAAATGAATTTAAGTGAAAACCACAACTGACATACAGAAAACCAATAAAAACATTCAGATTTTGTTGATACTTTAGGACAATGATACATTGGTCATTTTTAATTGGTATGAGTGAAATCCGCCTCAATCTAAGACACGTTGTGGCCCGTATCACTCAAAGGGTCTCACTTTTGATTGAAATGGACACCATTTTAATTGAAAAATACATCTGACATACGAAAAAACAACCAAACGTATTTGGATTGAGTGGATACATTAGGAAAATGATCCAATGGTCATTTGAGATGTTTACAAGATAACCCAGCCCCAATCTAAGGCACGGTGTGGCCGTCATCACTCTTAATATACCTGTTTTGTTTAAAATGGACACCTTTTTAACTAAAAACAACTTGCCTATGGAAAACCGACCAAACATATTCTGATTATCTTGATATGTTAACACAATGATCCATGGGTCATTCGTGAGGTGTAAGATGAGCCAAAACATTATTCGGATGCGTAGTTTTTGCAGCACAGCTGAATTTTTGATTTTTAGGTGTTTGGTGCGCTTGAAAAGAAAGCGTGGGGTGGTCAAAACTGGAACAATGACCTCGGAATTCCATGAAATCAGACGAAAACAAAGTGTGGGTGAATTGTGAAATGGTCGGCTAGACGTCATGTCAATCGGAGGTGTCATGTGACTGTTGTGGCTGAAAACACACTCCACGTGTCGTAAATGGCCAAAACATGCATGTGAATGTCCAAATGCATGCCGAACAACATTAGAATGACTTGAAATCACATGAAAACACCCAAATTTTTATTCGTGAGGTGTATTAGGAGAGGACATGTCATTCGGACACGCGGTTTGCATGTCACAGCTGAATTTCTGTATTTAGGTGTTTGGGGCGCTTCAAAAGGGAGCATAGGTTGGTCAAAACCAGCCGAATGACCTCAAAATACCATGAAATCAGATGATAACAAATGGTGGGTGAATTCAAAAATGGTCAACCCGACATCACGTCAATCAGAGGTGTCGTGTGACCGCGGTGGCCAAAAATGAACTCTGAGTGTCATAAATGGCCAAAACATGTAATTTACGGTCAAATACATACCCAACAACATCAGAATTAATTAAAATTACATGAAACCACTCTCATTATTATTCGTGAGGTGTTCAAAAAGATGACACATCATTTGGATCCGTGGTTTGTGCGGCATGACTGAATATGTGTTTTTAGGTGTTTGGCTCGCTTGAAAAGCATGTGTGGTGTGGTCAAAACATTCCTAACGACCTCGGAATTCCATGAAATCAGACGAAAAAATATGTGGGTGAATTGTGATATGGTTGGCCAGATGGCATGTCAATCAAAGGTGTCTTGTGACCGCGGTGGCATAAAACACACTATGTGTGTCGTAAATGGCCAAAACATGCGTCTAACGATCAAATATATACCGAGCAACATCGAAATGACTTTAAAGCACACAAAAACACCATAATATTTATTCTTGAGGTGTACGAGGAGACGGAACCTCATTCGGACATGCAGTTTGCACTCCATGACTGAATATGTGTTTTTTAGGTATTTGGCGTGCTTGAAAAGCATGTGCGGGGTGGAAAAAACCATCCAAACAACCTTAGAATGCCATAAAATTGGACGAAAACAAAGGGTGGACGAATTGTTAAATTTTCGGCCAGACGGCATGTCAATCAGAGGTGTCGTGTGACCGTGGTGGTTAAAAACACACTCTGCGTGTCATAAATGTCCAAAACTTGTGTTTAATGCTAAAATGCATACCGAACGACATCCGAATGACTTTAAATCAAACGAAAACACCCTAATTATTATCAATGAGGTGTAAGAGGAGACGAAACATCATTAAGACACGCGGTTTGCGCCACATGGCTGAATATGTGTTTTTAGGTGTTTGGCGTGCTTGAGAAGCGTGCGTGGGGTGGTCAAAACAGGCCAAATGACCTCAGAATTCCATTAAATTGGACAAAAACAAAGGGTGGATGAATTGTGAAATTTCCTACCAGACGACACATCAATCAGAGGCGTCGTGTGACCACGGTGGCCGATAACACACTTCACATGCCGTAAATGGCCAAAGCATGCATTTAATGGTCAAATGCAAACCGACCATCATCAGATTGACATGAAATCACACAAAAAGAACATAATATTTTTTTGTGAGGTGTACGAGGAGACACCATGTCATTCGGATGCATGGTTTGCACTACACAACTGAATATGTGTTTTTTAGGTGTTCGGAATTCTTGAAAATCATGCGTGGGGTGGTAAAAACTGGGCGAAAGACCTTGTAATGCCATGAAATCAGAATAAAACAAAGGGTGGGTGAATTGTGAAATGGTTGGCCAGACAAAACATCAGTCAAAGGTGTCGTGTGACCACGGTGGCCGAAAATGTACTCTGCGTGTCGTAAATGGCCAAAACATGCATTTAACGGTCAAATGCATATTGAACAACATCGTAATGACTTGAAATCACACAAAAACACCCTAATTTTTATTTGTGAGGTGTACGAGGAGACATAACGTCATTCGGATGTGCGGTTTGTACGGCACGACTGAATATATTTTTTTTGGTGTTTGGCACACTTGAAAAGCATGCATGGTGTGGTCAAAACCGGCCGAACAACCTTGGAATTCCATGAAATCAGACGACAACAAGGGGGGGGGTGAATTGTAGAATAGTCTGATAGACATCACATAAATCAGAGGTTTCATGTGACCACGATGGTCGAAAAAGAAATCCTCCTGTTGTAAATGGACAAAAAATATGTTTAATGGTCAAATGTATGCCGAATGACATCATAATGAATTGAAATCCCATGAAAACACCCTAATATTTATTACTGAGGTGTACGGGGAGACAACACGTCATTTGGATGTGCAGTTTGAGCAGAATGATTGAATATTATTTTTAGGTGTTTGACACACTTGAAAATCTTGCGTGGGGTGGTAAAAACTGGCCGAACGACCTCAGAATTCCTTGAAATTGGATAAAAATAAAGGGTGGGTGAATTGTGAAATGGTCGGCCAAACGGCACGTCAATCGGGGGTGTCGTGTGACCGTGGTGGCCGAAAACACACTTTGCCTATTGTAAATGGCCAAAACGTGCATTTAATAGTCAAATGCATACCAAACGACATCATAATGACTTGTAATCACACAAAAACACTATAATTTTTAATCGTGAGGTATAAGAGGAGACGACACATCATTAAGACACGTGGTTTGTGTGTCACATCTGAATATGTATATTTTTGGTGTTTGGTGCGCTTGAAAAGCACGCATGGGGTGGTCAAAACCAGCCGAACGACCTCAGAATGCCATGAAATCGGACAAAAACAAAGGGTGGATGAACTATGAAATGGTTGGATAGATGACACGTCAATCAGAGGTGACGTGTGACCGCGGTGGCTGAAAATGCTCTCTGCCTCTCGTAAATGGCCATAATATGCGTTTAACGGTCAAATGCATGCCTAACGACATCAGAATGACTTGAAATAAAACAAAAAACCTAATTTTTAGTCGTGAGGTGTACGAGGAGACGACATGTCATTCAAACACAATGTATGCATAAAACGGCTAAATTTGTGTTTTTTAGCTGTTTGCCGCATTTGAAAAGCATGCGTGGGGTGGTCAAAACTGGCAGAACGACCTCCAAATGCCCTAAAATCAGATGAAATGAAAGGGTGGGTGAATTTTAAAAGGTCGGCTATACAGAACATCAATTAAGGGGTTCGTGTGACCGCGGTGGCTGAAAACACACTCCACGTGTTGTAAATGGCCAAAAAATGTGTTTAACGGTCAAATGCATAACAAACGACATCGCAATGACTTGAAATCACACAAAAAATCCCTAATTTTTATTCATGAGGTGTATGAGGAGACGACACGTCATTCAGATGCGCGATTGTACTGCACGACTGAATATGAGTTTTCAGGTGTTTGGCGCTCATGAAAATCATGCGTGGGGTGGTCAAAACCAGACGAACGACCTTAGAATGGAAAGAAATAGGACGACAACAAATGGTGCGAGAATTATGAAATTGTCGGCCAGACGTCACATCAATCAGAGCTGTCATTTGACTGCGGTTGCTGAAAGAGCACTCCGTGTGTCGTGAATGGACAAAAAAAGTGTTTAATGGTCAAATGCATGCCGAATGACATCAGAATGAATTGAAATCACACAAAACACCCAAATTATTATTCTTGAGGTGTACGAGGAGGCAACACATCATTCAGACGCGCATTTTACATGGTACGGCTGAATATGTGTTTTTAGGTGTTTGGCGTGCTTTAAAAGCATGCGAGGGGTGGTCAAAACTGGCCGAACAACCTCAGAATGTCATGAAATCAGACGAAAACAAAGGCTGGGTGAATTGTGAAATGTTCAGCCAGACGACACGTCAATCATAGGTGTCGTGTGACCGTGGTGTCCAAAAACGCACAAAGCATGTCGTAAATGGACAAAACATGAAATTAACGGTTAAATGTATACCGAACGACATCAGAATGACTAAAAATGACATAAAAACATCATAATTTATATTCGTGTGGTGTACGAGGAGATGACACGTCATTCGGACGCGCGGTTTGCACCACACGGCTAAATATGTGTTTTTTAGGAGTTTAGCGTGCTTGAAAAGCATGCGTGGGGTGGTCAAAACCTACCAAACGGCCTCGAAATGTGATGAAATCTAACGAAAAAAAGGTTGGTTAAATTTTAAAATGGTCCAATAGACGACACGTCAATTAGATGTGTCGTCTGACCGCAGTGTCCGAAAACGCACTCTACGTGTCGTAAATGGTCAAAACAAGCATTTAATGCTCATATGCATATCGAACGACATCAGAATGAATTGAAATCACAAAAAACAACCTAGTTTTTATTATTTATGTGTATGAAGAGACGACACGTCATTCGGACGTGTGGTTTTCATGGTACAGCTGAATATGTTTTTTTAGGTGTTTGGCGCGTTTGAAAAGCATGCATGGGGTGTTCAAAACCGGCCGAACAACCTCTGAATTTACTGAAATCAGACAAAAATAATGGGTGGGTGAATTGAGAAATGGTCGGCCAGACAGCATGTCAATCAGAGGTGTCGTGTGACCGCGGTGGCCGAAAACACACTCTACTTGTCACAAATGGCCAAAACAAGCATTTAATGGTCAAATGAATACCGAACGACATTGGAATGACGTGAAATCACACAAAAACACCCTAATTATTATTTTTGATGTGTACGAGTCAACCTCAACTCAATCCGAGGCATGGTCTGGCCGGTACCACTCAAAATGACTCACCTTTATTTGACGTAGAAATAATTTTATAAGAAAACAACAACTTGCATACGGAAACCAACCAAATGATTTTAGATTGTATTGATACATTATGAAAAGGATCCATGGGTCATTTTTAACGTCTTAGATTCAACCCTGTCTCAATCAGAGGCACTATGTGTCCGGTATCACTCTTAGTGTGTCTCTTCTGTTTAAAATGGACAACATTTTATGTCAAAACAACTGGCATATGGAAAAATGACTAAAAATATTCGAATTATGTTGATATTTTAGAACAACAATAAATGAGTCATTTGTGATGTGTACGAGTTAGCCGTGTCGGAATTCAAGGCATGTTGTGACCGGTATCACTCAAAGTGTCTCTCTTTTATTTGAAATGGACACCATTTTAAGTGAAATCAACAACTGACATACATAAAAATTGATCAAACACATTCAGATTGTGTTGATACCTTAGGACAACAATCCATGGGTCATTTGTGATGCGTATGAGTAAACACTGCCTCAATCTGAGGTATGGTGTGTCCGGTACCACTCAAAGTGTCTCACATTTATTTGAATTAGATGGGATTTTAAGTGAAAACAACAAATGGAATAGGGAAAACCAACCAAATGCTTTTGGATTGTGTTGATACATTATCAAAACAATACATGGATCATTTTTAATGGTAAGAGTCAACCCTGCCTCAATATGAGGCATGGTGTGACTGGTATCACTCAAAGTGTCTCACTTTTCTTTGAAATGGACCGCATTTTGAGTGAAAACCAAAAATGGCATATGGAAAACCAACCAAATGCATTTAGATTGTGATGATACCTTAAGAAAACGATCCATGGGTCATTTGTGATATGTGCGAGTCAACTCTGATTCAATCTGAGCCAATGAGTGGTTGGTACCACTCAAAATGTCTCACTTTTGTTTAAAATGGACAATATTTTAAGTCAAAACAAATGACATACAAAAAACTAACCAAACATATTTTAATTTTGTTAATACTTTAGAAAAAGGATCCATGGGTCATTTTTGATGTGTAAGAGTCAACCCCGCCTCAATCCGAGTCATGGTGTGACTGGTATCCCTCAAAGTGTCTCTCTTTTATTTGAAATAGACAACATTTTAAGTGAAATCAACAACTAGAATAGGGAAACCTGATCAAACACATTCGGATAGTGTTGATACTTTAGGAAAATGATCCATGAGTCATTTTTGACTTGTATTAGTCAACCTTGCCTCAATCCAAGGCACGGTGTGATGGGTACCACCCAAAGTGTCTCACTTTTGTTTGAAATGGACATGATTTTATGTGAAAACAACAATTGGAAAATTTAAAACAGACCAATGTCATTTAGATTGTGTTGATACTTTAGCACAACGATCCATGGATCATTTTTGACAGGTACGAGTCAACCCCATCTCAATCTGAGGCATGTTGTGACTGGTATCACTCAAAGTGCCTCACTTTTGTTTGAAATGGACAACATTTTCAGTGTAAACAACAACTGGCATATAGAAAATATTCATAAGGATACACATAGATTCTTGAAATTAAGGGATAAAAAATAAAATATAGTCTTTCTTTCATACATTATTAGATGAAAATATTAACAAGGAATATATTGAAACACAATGGGTCATATTATATATATAAAAACATGAATTATATTAGGAATGAGTCTCGACATCCCATCATGAACATGCACCAACACTCATGTTCTAATTCTCAATCATGGATCACTCATTCTATACAATAACATACAAAAAATAAATATCATATAGTGATTTCATATGAAACCTATGAACACTCAAGCATACCATATAACAAATTGTACAACAGGTCTACACATAGATTCTTGAAAAATAAGTTTCATAGTCTCATAAAAATACCCCAATGTTGAGGAATACATATGGTGACACCATATCCCCATAGATAAACTCAATCCCATCCTCAAACAGTGGGTTGTAGGACCACACCAAAGTCCCTTTGGGAAGCCAATACCAAATACTTAATTGAATATTCTTACCCACTAACCAAGATGGGGATTCATCTTACATCACATCCAGGAGAGAAAATTACAATTAGCCACATACCCCCTTATTCTAATTGAAAAGTCTATGAAAAACTTGTAGGCTATTCTAGTAACCCATGTCATATGTCTATATTAGCCAATATTTTCCACTAACACATCAGGAACCATTTATTGAATTTGAATTTATAAATTTCTAAATTTCTAAATTCTAGAATGAATTCTAAATTTTGAGTACTTTGGATGGAGATTTTGTATTGGTGTTTTTTCAGGACTGGAAAGGGGGAGATGTGTGGTTGTGAAGTTGTATTGTTGAGGGTCTAGAGAGGGGGGAGAAGGGTGTGATGCTTTGGAGTTGAGAAAATGTATACCAACAGTGTTTAAAACCATTGGTATAGATTATATAATATAACAATACCAAGGGTTTTGTTATAACTATTGGTATAGATTTATACCAACAGTTATAACCAAACCGTTGGTATAGCCTTATGAATTCTAATATCCCCAATATACCAATGGTTGTAAACCATTAGTATTTGTTATACATTAACACAGATATGCCAACTGTTTGTAGAAAACCATTGGTATACCTTCTATTTAGACACCTATACCAACAGTTTTCACAGAACCATTGGTATAGGCCTATTTCCATGGCTTACTTGGCCATGATTGAGGGAACCATTGGTATACTATATAAAAATTGTTTTCAGGCCTTTAACAATAGTTGTGAAATGTTGGTAAAGCATAAAATACAAGTAGTGTAATGTAGAGGTGAAAGGTATGCTAGATATTAATTCATGAATGGTGAATGTAAATTTTCATTATTGTTGTACTCCATATTTTATATCTAATAATTTTATTATAATTATTCAAGAACAACCACAAGGCATGAATGTAGGTCAGTCGATTAATATATTAAAGGGATTAATTATTTTATCCCAATTATATAACTCCTCCCATATCCACATTTGTGGGTAGAATATCTTAGTGATCCTTATCATACTGTTGTAAAAGGAATTCGATTCTTCTATTGAAATATATTTTATTTACTTTTATATATCAAACATAAATTTTCAGGAGAATAAAATCACCTTCTATATTGAGAATCACCCATGGAATCTATACACATTATAAGAGAATGATAAATATTCATTGGTACCATCATCGAAAGCATAAAAATTATTTCCATATGAAGAAGCGTATCTTTCCAAAATGATTTAGACACTAATCCTTTAATACATTCCCACTGTAAGGGGATTTTTTAACTGGTCTCTTAAGGGTTTAATAGGTCTTTATTTTAATATATGTTTTTATTTTTCAATCGATCTTACACATAGATATTTTAATATATCTATGAATGCATAGTAAATGAAAATTTATAAACTCAGTTAACTAATTAAAAAACTATAGGAATGTCTAGAAATTTATTTTATATGCATGAGTTGTTTTCATGGGATGCACTTGTCATTCTCATAATGAAAAAGGATGGGTCAATGCTCCTCTACATTGATTATCGTGAGCTCAATAAGATCACAATAATGAATTTGTGTCCTCTTCCACGGATATATTATTTGATTAATCATCTTTATGGAGACCCATATTTTTCTATGATATAAATTTGGCTAGTATATTATCATGTAAATGTAAAGAATGATGCCATCACCAAGGATGATTTTTGTTCAAGGTACAGATGCTAAGACATCATAATGATTCCATTTTGACTCACAAATGGTGAAAAAAATATCATGGACATAATGAAAATTGTATTTTGAGATTACCTTCAATAATTTTTTTTAGTTTTTACAGATGATATTTGTATCTACTCAAAAATAATGGAGGAACATGATGAGTATTTTAATAATTTAATGAGGAACTTATAGAACGAAAATATGTATGAAAATTATAATAAATGTGATTTATGGATGGAGAATGTATCTTTCGTAGGGAATGTCATAATTAGAAAATGGATATCTATGGATCCTCTAAAAAAGTAATAATTTGAGGGTGTCCTAGACCTACCACTTTGCAAAAAAATCACAACTTTCCATGGATTAGGATGTATTCACATAAATATTTGAGTAATTTCTCATTATTTTCAATCCCTCTTTCTCAGATATCATAGAATGGAGTGACGTTTTTCACTGATATTTAATGCGAAGAATGATTTAATGAGATAAAGAATATATTAATCATTAAATCTATGATCACATTACCAACAAGTGGGGAAGGATTTTTTATCTAAAATAATTCCTCATAAATGTAATTTGTTTGTGGACTCATGAAAAATGACAAAGTGGTTTCTTAATTCTCCTTCCAACTAATGATCCATGAGAAAAACTACCAATATAATGATACAAAAGTGGCTATTGTGATTGTCGCATTAAATATTGGGTGGAATTATCTGTATTGGGGATGTTTGATATATATATATATATTGGAAAAAATCATCAAGTATATATTCACAGAAAATGATATTAATATACTCTAATGAAGGTGTTTTTTTTCTAATAATGGATAATTATTTTTCAATCCATTACCATCTTTAGCATGTAATAAAAGTTCAATATTCTCTATGTAAAAAGGACCCCCCAACACTTTGAATTATGAGGATTATAAGGGATCTAGTATTCCAGGTCATTCCATGGAATGAAATGGGTGTAATGAATGGATATTCATCATAATTTTCCCTTTTAACAGCTCAAATATATATTCGTGAGAGGATCATTGAGGGTCATAATGATTATGAGTTACTACAGAAGATTTTTGTGATTTTTATAAAGTTAAACATTGTTGAAGAAGGGGTTATAATTTATAGAACCTGTATATGTGTCCCATGAAAACTAGAAATGCAGTGTTAAATTCTGAAGGATGTTCATAGATTATCCTTCTCTATTCATCTAGGACACTCTATGATTTATAGATATTTTAAACAAATTTTTTGTTAGTATAAAATGGAGAGTTATATTTTTGAGTTTGTATCTCAATGCTCAATGTAATAGTATGTCAAAGAGGAACAATAAATTTCTAATAGTATGATGATACTATTAGATATATCAGTACAAAAATGGGAAAACATAACCATTGATATCACTGTAGGACTTCCCAATACACCAAAAATAAATAATTCTCAAATGAACACGGATTTATTAAATGATATGTGTTTTTAAATAGATTTTCATTAAATATTATAAAATATCATACATGTTCAGTATAAAAAAACCAAACAATCTAATATCATTATCAATGAACTTTACATTAGACAGTTATGAAACAAATGAAAAGACTAAAATTACAACAATACACAAAATATAAAATTGAAAATCTAAACAGGGAAAATATATATGGCCAAAATTTTATAGAATCATTAATCCCCAATAAAATGATATATGAATATAAAATATTTTTTAAAAAATAGACATCTAATTAAAATGAAAATATGTAGATAAGTGTAATTGTAGTGAATTTTGAATAAAGGAGTGAAGTGGTTTATATTGGGTATGATGGGATATAAGACCATTGTGAATCAATAGTTAAATGAATGTTGAAAAATATGACTATTTGAAACTATAAACTTGGTTGGAAAAGGATAATTTATAAATAAAGTCAAATTGATGGCCTCACCAATTAGATTTATTCCATTTGGAGCAGAGTTTTCAAAACCTGAGGGGGAGGTAGTGTTAGTGGGGTTATCCCTTGACCAATCTCAATATGATATATAACAAGTGAATCATGAACCAAATATCATATGGGAGATGTTCAAGAGAGTATAGATTAGCACTCAGTCATTGTATGTTGATCCATTGTACAAAACTATAACCATCACACAACATAACATTAGGTCGTATGTAGGGGGAATAAGGTGTTATGGACACTTGATATAGTTACAAAATGAGTAATTTCATTTCTGTAAATAAGTTGTTTTTTTCATAAAATCTACTTACTAATTATTTTTATTAATAAGATATGTGTCTAATTGAGAATAATTTGATAAATTTATTTTTGGATACAAATAAAACAATATATTATTTTTCTAGAAAATATATACACATTTATTATAAAATCAAGAATTTTGAATAATTTTTTGGGGTCAAATAGTATTTTTAAATTACACTTGTCTAAATAAAAATGACAAAATTCTTTTATAATGGCCATATAATTTTTTTAAGTGTTAAAAACTTGAATGATCCTTAAAAACTAATATTTTTACATAAAAAAAGATTTTTATATTTCAATGTTAAAATTATAAAATTTATTGAATTTATATAATAAAATAGAAATAATATTTCAAGTCACCATGTCAAAATTATGTTATGATAAATTAATGATATTTTTATAAAAAACATTATTTTTCCCATTAATAGTAAAAATATATATTGGTGTTTCTGGTATTTTTAATGACTTTATATTTATGAAATAATGATGTAATAATTAATTTACCATAATAAAAAACCTAGAATATTTTATTTTATAAATATTAATTATATTAAGTGATCTTAATCAATTTTTAATACCAATAAGTGACGTTCTGAAGCTCGTAATGGGAACTTTGACATTAAAAGCATAAATTTGTGAAAACATTACTTTTCTATGCCAAATAAAACAATAGAATATGATCATCAAACACATTGGGTTAAAATAAAATTAAATGTGACTAAATTTTTTTAAACCCAGATAAAAACCCATAGTCATGGATGTGGATTCACATTTTCCACAACCTAGATTCCCAATTTCTATATTCATAAATTATTAAACAATTCCTCAACAATTTTTATAAACACCCACCAATTTCTCCATTACCATTAACTCCCAATCCATCCTCCATGAATTTTAGGTCACTTTCACTCACAAGTAGCCCCCAGTTGTCCTCAATCAATCAATATTCAATTTCTCACGATCTGGAAGTAACTCTTCGAGGTAAGGGAAATTTCCACATATCATTCCATTAATGTTCCATTTTCATATGTTATATCCTCTAATATTCATGAGATGTTATTTTTTCTACATTAAATTGTCCCGTTTCTATAAAAATAGTATTTTATTAGTGGGAGACATTTTTCTCTATCATTTTATCCTTTTCTAAAACCATGTTTTATACTAGTATTGTTGTTGAATTAACAAATCAAAATTTATTCTTTTACTTGATAAATTATCTTTTCCGCTTAATTTGAATTCCCAATCCTCCTTTGTTTTATATGGGTAGTAAAATATATTTAAAAAATAATTTATATTCATGTATTTATATATATGAAACCCATAACTTTTACATGGGTAAAAAAATCTAGAAATGATCTTTTCGTTTAGCTTTTTTTATGCTGAAATTTTGATAAGTAACTCATTAATTATTATCAATGGGTTATTAATAAAATTATTTATTATGATCAATGTGGATCACATGAAATTAATACATATGAAGGGTCCTCCCGGCTAGCACTCTATTGCGTGGAGTAAAAAATTTAATCATCAGAGTTTACATGTTTTATGATACCTTGGTAATTTCGATTTACAACCCCTTGGTGATATAACTTGGTGATATTATAATTAATATTTAATTTAAACATTCTAGTCACATATCCTTGTTATTATTCATGTTATAATTATTATGATTTCTTTCTTTCTCCAGATTTACCATTTTCCCTCATATTCTTATTGATATATCTCAAGATCACTGGATATTTGTCGCTCTTTATTATTCCCTTACTGTGATTCTTGATCACCTGTTTCTTTTTATTTATGTCCCCAAGAGATAAGATCCAGTAATAGAATCTTAGTGTAAATTCATAATGAATTATTTCATGTTGTTTTAGATGATTGTTTTATGTCATTATTTATTATATACTTTATCTCCAAGAAACTAAATGTTAAATGACCCTCTGTTTATACCATTAAATGAAAAGTAATTTAATAAAAATCTTGGATTCCATACAGGGAGTTTTTTTTCCAGTTTTGGAAATATGGATTTCGAAAATCTATAAAAAACCTAGAGAAAAATATTGATTTAGAAAAATAGAATTCTATTTTGGTAAGTATTATTTAAGTGGTTTCCATGAAAATAAATCTTTATTAAGATACTAAATGTTTTTGTAACCCTTTAACAGTTGTACCTAGTGGTAACACCCAAAATACCACATTGATGGAGACTCAAATGGGAACTGGTACATGAAAACGGGTCTCGCTAAAAACATAGTTTGACACACCGAGGGGATATATTCAGTAACTCACATGATTTTTAAGAAACATTATAAATGATATTTAGATTATGCAATAATTTATAGAGGATATTAATATTGATTTTTTATAAAATAAAATCACTTTAGAATTATATGTTTTTTAAAATTAACATGTTTCTCACTAATTTTTTCTTCTTTTAGAAAAATGGTATGAAATTGTAGGAACCACATAAATTATGAGGGCTATAGATGATTCAGAGAAAATATTCTGATTGATGTAGGTATGAAAAAAATAACAAGTATGATTAATCAACTAACTTATGTTATGAACAATAAATCATGTTGAGAGAAAATATTCACCTTGAAGGGAATAACTTTTCATTGTGGCCTTCCTGCATTAATGAGAACATTCATTTAGTGGGTCTACGGAGCCATTAATCTCACAACAATGGTAAGATTGATAAAAAATATCTTTCCTATACTCTGTTGATTGGAGAAAGAGAATGTCACCTAGGAAGCATACCTCTTATAAGGATGAGATGATCAACCGTATAAAATGATTAAAAATATGATTCAAATATGTGATATTGATTCTATGGAGCGGAAAGAATTTAGGGGAATCTTTTGCAATAAATATTTTATCATTAGATGAAAATATGAACATGGAATTCGTAGAGATGGAGTAGGGGGAAAATCAAATATATTTATTATTTGATATGAAATTTACATTACATGATTAATAAACCATTCACTATTTAGGGATCATGCTATAATAGTTGATAAATTATTTGGTGGTCTAAGACCCCATCTAAGGAGGACTCTAGAAAATCGAGACTAAAAAATGTATGGGGAGATAGTGTGGAGTGATATGATGGTAGAAGTGGAGTCGGGGAGATGTAATTGTCCCATAAATTGAATGAAAATAAGAGGTCAATGGATATAGACTCAGGGAAGTACTTTGATCATAGAAAAGTAGATAAGAAAGTGAAACATACCACATACAAAAAATGATACACGAAGAATTCTTGGAACTTCTTTCATGGGAGTGGAAGGTGAAAAAAATGTATAAGATGTGGGAATTTAGCTCTGAACATTCATGGTTATGTGAAGCTTCAACTTCTCAACATTAACGATAAATGGGTGTTGGTGAATACCATGTTGGAGGTCCAATTATTTATATGTAAGCGATATATAAACTATTACATTCAATTTCAAAATCATACTATAATATAGGTTAACCACTTTTATCATTATAATTGGCCATGGGAACAAGGTTTGTACTTTTAAATCATGATGGCTGATGAATGGGCTCAAAATGTTGTTGTGGCAGGTACACTCATCATGACCTCATAGAAAGTAAGTATATTGTTTCATTCTGGTTATAAACATTCCATTATTTCATCCATTTTTTCAAAGAAGATAGATTCAATCCCTAAATTTATATAAGTAGTGATATTAGTCAAAAATAATGCTGGGATTATCATAGTATCAACACTGTATAGAAACTCATTTATTAACTTTGGCTAGTAAAATCTCATAAATAATCTGGCATTCATTCCCATGATTGAATTCAATACTAAACAAGGGAATGAATGCCTCTAAAATTTTAATGATAAGATTAGCTGAAGAAGAAAGTAAATTTTAGTAATCTTGAATAGATATGATACTTTAAATTATAATGTAGATATATCATGACATGAGCATTGTCTTGACACACCTACAACATCATTCTTTATGGAGATGATCGATGATGAGGGACATGGAAATAAAAGAATAAAGTTATAGAATGTGAGTTATATTCAAGAATACATTGAAATATTTTACAAAAAGTTACTTGGAAATATATTAGATAGGTATGTAGAGTTCTCCATTGAACTCATTCCTTGATCCAAGCTGATATCAAGTACCCTATATGGAATATAATATATATAGTTAGATTAATTAAATTAACAACTTCATGATATTTTGGGGAATGGACTTATCTTACCAAGTGAATCTTTTTGGGGAGAACCTATTATCTTTAGGAGGAAGAAGGATGTATCCATGCAGTTATGCCTTGATTATAGGGAACACAATTTGATCTTAGTGATGAAAATGAACCATCTCCCAAGGATTGATGATTTATTTGACCAGCTTCATGGGGAATAATTATTTCCAATACTGAAATTCTTCATGGGTATCATAAATTGAGGATGATGAATGTAAATATTCCATAGACACCCTTCCGAACATGATTTGGGTATTATGAGTTTTTATTACCTTTATCTTTTCTAATGATCCTAATATATTTAGGGATTTTATGAATAGATTATTTAAATACTACCTTGATAAATTCATGGTAGTTTTTGATGTTGATATTCAGATATATTAAAAATGTTTTAAGGATAATGCGGATCATATATGGCCTATATGGGTATCTATGATAATGAATAAAACATTTGGAATGTTTTGAAAATATAAATTCTCATTATCAAAATTATCATTCTTGGGGAACATTGTGACTAATTATGGAAACTGAGATGACCATATGAAGACAATTATTGTAGTGGAGTGGGCTCATCCTAAAACAACAATAGATATTCTTAGCTTCCTTGGTTTCAGATGAATTATAGGAGGGTTTTTATAAACCTTTTAGAACATTCTTATCGAATAACCTAGTTAACTAAAAAAGGGTCCAATTTTATATAGACAAAGAATTGGGATGAAAGTTTCCAGGAACTGAGAATGAGATTGGTTATAAAACCTATTTTAACTCTATTATCATTCATATATTGATTTAGTATATATAGAGATAAATATATGAAAGGGATTGAATGTTTCCTGATGAAAAATGACCAGATGAATTACAATGAATATTGATAGTTAAAACTTAATGGGAAGAAATATATTATGCATGATCTAAAGATAGTTTTAGTTTGTTTCTCTGAAAATATGGAGGCACTGTATTTATTGGGAGAAATGTTTCATATTAATATTACAAAAATTATTTAAGTATATGTTCACAAAAATAATAATTGAATTTGATGAAAGAATATTGTTGTAACTTCTTAAATACTATGACTATTCTATTCATTTTCACCCAAAAAGAGAAAATTATGTTACAGAATGATTAAGTATGAAAGACATGGTTGTGCTGAAAATGATGAGGATTCAAGGAGAACCATTCATCAAGGACGCTGTAAAATAGGACATGGAAATCATATGGCAAGGGAAATCATCAAGCCTGTCTAAAAATATTTATCAACCGTCATTACTAGAAAAGATCAAGAAATATCAAAGAGAAAATCAATTTTTCGTGAAACAGGATAAGGGATGAGAAGAATGAGAAGTTTCCTAAGATCAATGATGATCACGAATGTGTATTGAAATTTCATACAAGGATATATGTACATTGTATCTCAGAGATGAATTAGTATCTTATGGATGAATCTTATATATCTACATTCTCTATACATCTTCAAAGCACTATAATGTATAGTGAACTTCATGATCATGTTTTGTGGGATAATATGAATGGGGAGATTTATGACTACACTGAAAGGTTCTTGAGGTGTCAACAAGTGAATCCAGAGTTGAAATTCTAAAGGTTAATTTAAACCACATCCCATACCAACATGGAAGTGGAAGAATATTACTATAGACATAATCCCTATTCTCCTAAGAATAACCCATGGAAAAAATATATTATAGATTATAGTGGATCGACTCACCTAGACTATCCATATAAATTTTTTTCAGGAAGATTTATCTTTTGAACAACATACCACGATAAATGTAATGGAATCAGGGAGGATTCATGGGGTGACACATTATTCTATTTCTAATTTTCATCCAATTTTCACATATATATATTGGATATGTATTAAATATACTCTGAATATTGACTTTAATTTTAGTATTGCCTATCCCAACCCCCTAAACTAATGGCCAATCTAACATAACCATTCAAAAATGTGGGGACATGTTGAGAACATGATCAACGGAATATTATGATGGATACGATTAAAACCTCAGATTATTTTATTTGTAATAAAAAAACAACTTCCACTCGAGTATTAAAATGGAATTATATGATGCATTATATGGTAAGAGAAACCGAATTCCAACTTTTTGGGATGAATCTGGTGATAGTAAATTTCATAGGCCTAATATAGTGAAAGAGATAACAGAAAAGGATAATTCAATCTAAAATCATATAATGTATTCTTAGATTAAAAAAAATTAGTATACTAGGATTCATCAAAGGGACATGGATTTTGATGTTGGGGTCAAAGATTTCCTTCTGATATCACCATGGAATAGAGTAATGTTGTTTGTTAATAAATGGACAATATTCCCTAGGTACATTGCCCACATTTCTCTCTTGATCATGTATATAACAAGTCCCTCATGTTTACTAAATATAGAGATGGTACAGCTGAAATATGACCCCTCAAATTTGTAGAAGATAGTGAAAATATTGGATATTAGAGACAAGGTTCTACAAAATAGGATTACTAAATGAGTCAATGTTTTATGGAGGAAACATAAATATGAAAATGAAACATATCATTTAGAGGGTACAATGATACATAAGTACCATCACCTTTTCTCAATTGAGAAAATGAGTTGAAATTTTCGAGAAAACATTTTCTATGGGGGTAAAATGTAATGACCCAGAATATTTTATGTGATATGTTTTTTGTGAATAAATGTTTATTACATATTATATAATTCTTTAAACATAAAAAATGAAAATAAACCAATTTTTTAAATTGTTAACAATGATCATTCCATTAGTTATCTACAAAAATAAATAAAATTCTAAACATTAAAAATTCACAAAAAAATATAAAAAATAAAAGCTAAAATGTAAAAAATACAGATCTCCCCAATATAATAGAATCATCTCTCCCATATAAAAATTTATAGAAATAAAACAAAATAATATTAAACCAATGATAATATCAAGAAAATAAAAATATGAACTAATATAAATTGTACTGGATATTTAATGAAAGAGTGAAGTGGAATTCATAGGGAATAAAGGGATATGTGACTGTTGGGATTCAATAGTTATATGACCATTGGTAAAATATGAAAATTATTCAATACTTACATTTGGAACTATACACTTTAATGATAATTTAACTATTATAAATAGAGTTTATAAGTATTAAAGAAAAATGATACATTAAAAATATAGAAGAATTGATGGAAACAACTAGTAGAGTTGTGCCATTTGAATCTCATTTTTTAGAACATGGGAGGTAAGTAGCATCAATAGGGTTCAACCATGAACAATCCATAACTATGCTTTTATAAGTGGATCTTGAATAAATTCTCAAACATACGAAGTTCATATTAGTGTATATTACAAATTGGTCGATGTTAGTCGATCCGCTACATGAAACTACACCATTTCACACCATACCCTTAGGGGTATGTGAGCATAATAGGGTTTACATGTCATGTATTTTAACAATTAATGATTAATTTCCTTTATATAAATAAAATATTTATTCCATCAATTGTTTTAATAATTTTCTATAATAATATATATTTTCAATTATGAAGAATTTTATAATTGTATTTTTGGATAAAAATAAACATAATTATATTTTTCTCAAATGTATATACATTTTAATAATAATCTATAGTATTCTAAGAAATATTTTCTAATCCATTTTTAATTTAAAAACACACGTTTCAAAATATAACTGATTAAATAATTTGATAATGGAATAAGAATTTTTTTATAAGTGTGAGAAATTTGAGTGTGCCTAGAAATTTAAAAATAAATATTTATTTTAATATTTTAAAGCATAAATTATTATAATTATAGGTTTATTCAGAAAAATATACATATTTTTAAATATCTGCCTATGGAAATTAGCTTAGGGTGAAATTCTGAGAATTTTCATAAATACTATAATTTTTTCATCAGTTATAGAAATATATTTGTTTGTTTTAGTTATGTTTAATGACTTCATTTTTATGTCATAATGATTTAAAAATTTATTAACCATAATATATGACCTAAATTTTGATATTTTACTAATATTATATATTTTAAAAAAATTAGCCAATTTTAAAAACCACTAAGTGACTATACAAATTAAAAAATAGAATATTTGACATAACCAGCATTACATTGTGGAATAGTTGTTATTCCATGCCAAAAGAATTTAGAAAAATTATTATCGGTTATATTAGGGTAAAATAACCTAAAATATGACCTAAATTTCTAAAACACTGAACAAAAACCAAGGGAAAGCCAATGGTTTTTTCTTTTCCAATGCCCAAAATTTTTATGACATATATTTCTGAATTATTAAACAATTTTTCCACTTTTTCTATAAATGAACATCAATTTCATTATTCTCATTCACTCAAAATATATATTTGATGATTTTCTGGTGGGTTTTCCTTCCATATAACCATTAGGGTTTCCTCAATCACTAAGGCCCCATTCTTGATGATCAAGGAGTAACTCTTCAAGGTAAGGGGAATCTCTATTTAGTAATCCATTCATGTTCCCTCTTCATGTGGTATGTATTATAATTTACAAACTATGTACTTTTTTCAACATTATATAATCCCAACAATACAATAATCGTTTTTTATGAATTAGATACCCTTTTCCCCTCTAATTTTACCCTTTCATAAAACCATGATTTATACACGTCATGTGGCCGAATTTACTTCTCAAATTTCACTCTTTTACATGAGAAATTATCTCATTTATTTTATTTGAATATCAATCCTCTTTTTTTATATGGCTATTCAATAATATATAATAATTAATTTTTATTTACGAATTTACATATATGAAATCAAAATTTCCATTCATGGGTACAAAATCACTCAATAATCATTCCATTAAGAACATTTATATGTTATGATATTTGGTGAGAATTATTTTATTTAATCTCCATAGGATAATAATTAAATGATTTATTTGGATGTATGTGGACCAAATTAAATAAATACATATGAATAGTTTTCCCTAACAGAGACATAATGCATTGGGTATCTAATTTATTGTCTAGAGATGACAGTTATACGTTACATTGGTGAATATCATTTATAAATTTAATTTAAAACTTCTTGATGATAATCTATAGGGAAATGATTATTAATATCTTATTTGAATTATGCTTCCACATTTCCATGTTATGATTAATTTTATTATTATTATGATATTCCTCTTTCACATGCCTTGTCATTATGCCTACTGTTATTATTTATATTTCTCAAGGTCATATGTTATATATCTCTCTTTCTCATTCTCATACTGGGTTTTATTGTCACCCCATTGCATTGATTCATATCCCTAGACTATGACATGCAATAAAAGTAACAACTTGTTAACCCATTGAGATTTATTTCATTTGGTTTTAGATGAATGATTTATGTTTTCATGTTTTATGTTTTACTGTTTTATGTACCTTATTTACAACAAATGAAACATTAAAATATCCCCCATTTGTATCATGTAATGAAAAGTTATATTATAAAACAGTATGATGCCATAAATCCCTTCCCAGTGGTACTAAATCGTCTTTCCAAATCAGTCCAATTTATTTCCATCAAGGTAGACTTCACTATTGGCCAACTCAGTATGATATAAATTAGATAAGTGGTAATAACACATACCAATATCTATTTTATGTGATCGAGATTTGAGGTCTATCTTGATGTTTTAAGGAATCCTTCATCATGTATATAATATTGAATTGATCTTCAAAACTACTACTCACCCTAATATAGATGTTTTGTCTGATTGGATAATTAAAACTCTAGAAGATATGTTGACATATTGTTTAATTCATTTATAGGGATTTTGGGACCTACACCATTCCATATGGGAGTTATCATATAGTTAAAAATTTTATTTTTGAATCATACTAGTTCTTAAAAGGTTCTATATGGGAAGAGGTGTGAGATTTTGACATACTAGGATGATTTTTAACAGTGGAAGCCAGTGGGATCTGATCTAGCCCCAGAAATGATAGAGAAGGTTCCAAATATCCACCACTACGTGAAATCCTCACTATGTCGATAGAAAAAATATGTATGAAATCATTAATGAGGCCTAGAATTTTTTGTTAGTGATAATGTATTTTTTCATATATCATAAATAAATAGAAAATGAGTTTTGGGAATAAGGTACTTTTTAATCCAAGATACTTCATTTACTTTGAGAACCATGTTCAAATTAGAAAAGTTACCTATCAACTAGAACTCCCACTAATCCAATCACTTTTATATGATGTGTTCTACTTATCCCTTTTTAGAAACTGCATACCAAAACTCTCACTTGAACTATATCTATTAGTGAATCCATTCGAGAATTATCATTCACAAAAAGAGTATAAAGTGATGATCTTACATTTTCATACCCGATCACAAGTTTCCATTATTTATAACAATATCTCAATGTTGAATATTTGTATGATGTTATGGTTCAGATCCTGGTTTAAATTTTTTGATGAATGTTTGTTTTGGGGGGTTTCAAGCCCTTTCATGAGCACCACATAGTTAGCTGCGACTATGAGGTCATCCTAGGAGACTGTGTGTTAACCATTTTTTTAAACTAATGAATAATTAAAATTTCATGAAAATAAAATTATGGTAAATTTTTAAACCATTATAGTTATAATATTATTGTGTAGATATTAATAATAATATAATTAAATTCATTAATATAATTATAAAGATGATTATTAAAATAATAATTATAGTTATAATTATTGTAACGTTTATTATTATTACATTACTATTCTTATTAATATTATTACATTAATTTTATTTAATTTTTAAGTCAATATTCTCACCCCCAAAATACAACTGCACCACCCTTCCCACTTTCCTAGACCACACTTCCCCTTTGTTTCTCCCGCTCGACCTACAACAAACAAGAAAGCTTCCCTATGCGTGCACGACCACCCAACCCCAACTCCTCCCTCACCAATGCCCTGATCGGCCTCCCCCCATCAAAATCTACCTCCAAAGGTGGAACCCCCCTTTCCCCTACTCGCATGTGACCCATCCAACCGTGTGAGCTCAAGCGCTCCCTCTAGCGACCACGTTTCCCTCCAGCGTTCCATCTGGTGGCTGTTTCTCCTTACTCACCTGAGTCCTTCCCCATCTATTTCTAGGATTTTATTTTGGGTCTCATGGATGGACATACCCTAATGGGTAGTATATATATAAGTATTGTGTTTTCATTGAATTTAGGGTGTGTGGTCGGTTCGTGATGTCACACTCTCCCCTTTGTTGAACTTTATTCATGTTCTCATGATATTGAGGTAGGAAATTCCATGTTATTCTCCTTCCCAAAGAAAATTTGTAATGTTTGAATTACTTATTATATTTTTAATCATGATTTCCCTCATCACAGTACTCTTCTATAGATTCTTATTGTATTTATAAATTTTTAGGACTTGTTAAAAATATGTTTCGAGGATATTCTTTGTTTATGACTAGTTGTGTCTTCGCTAAATCTATTTGATCAAGTGTCAAATCTTACTGTGATAATTCCTAAAATATGATTCAAACCTAGAAAATTTAATATTAGAAATTTTTGGGGTGTTTTCTAGACAACTTAATTTTCTAAAAATAGAATTTGTGATAGATTTGGTCTATGCCTATGGGTTTATGCGCCCTTAGTATTTCATAAAATATGTTATGTCCATTAAAAGTTAAATAAAAGAATTTTTATGATATTTGTCCTTGATATGTTTTTAGTTTTTAAAAGTTAATTTTTTTTGAAAGGGATTGATTTTTTTAATAATATAATGGAGTTCATAGGATGATTGATTGAAAATGTTTTTTTTGCGAAAATTATTCTTTTGAGTGTTTTCATAGATATTAGAATGTTTTGTTGGATTTTGGCACATCCATGGGTGCCCTAGGTGTACAAATGGTTGTCTATTTAAATGGAGAAGTTATTTTAAAAATAGTATTTTCATTCAAAATTGTTTTCATCAAATGCTTCATTAGTTTTTGTATCATATCTCGATCTTTTTTTTGGATTAATTTTATTTTAGGGATTTATGGTATTTTGAGTATTGGGGATTTATATTCGAGAGTTTCAGTTAGTTTTAATGGCACTCAACCATATTCCCAATTAAGGATATATATATATATATATATTATGGTCCCTCGTGGACCAGGGAACATGTTCGTCCATTTATGGATATATATATATAAGCATTTGTGTGTTCCAGTGATCCACTACATGAGTTTGAATTTTTTGGCTTTCCCATCCATTAAGAAAGGATATCTATTCACCGATCATTAAATCTAAGAATAATTTATGTATTGCATTTTACACTTTTTTTATATTAATTATTGATATAGAGTGGTTAGTGAAATTTTCTGTCCTGAATTAGAGTTCTTTATTTCTTATAATGTATTGTAATAAATGGTTTGATTGAGGTTTTTACTTCAAATGCTTGAAAAAAATCCCCATCGGCATTTTTATGTATTTAAAATGATGGTTTGGGTTTCTTAAATCTTGTTCGACATTTTTTATGGTTCTCAAAGTGGCATGCATGTGATTATTTAAGAAATGGTTTAGCATGTGATAGTTTTACGAGTCCCAGTTAAATTTTTAATAAAATGGTTTAATTGAAAAACCATACTTGGAATGGGTCCTCATCTTGTTGGTTGATGAATGATGGGATTTTTCTTGGTTTGGGGATTCCGTTATGTTATGATTGTGTAAAGGTGTGATACTTGTTCCTTGGGGTGACACTGGAGTGACCTTGTGGTGTGTTTTGACTATGTGTGATAAATATACCTTTGGCAAGGTACTTTTTTACATTATTGGATCACCCCCTTTTTAGTATCATCAAGGGAGCCTAGCATAGTGGGAAAATTGTTTTTGAATGATTTCTACACTTGTTTAGATTACGAACTAGCTAGTAGCCCATAAAAGGGTGTAATTTGGTAAAAATTTCAATGGGATTAGTCCCCTTCATAAGGACAAGTAGTGTGAAGATCAGGAATTTGGGAGTTATGACATCATCACATTGGGAAATCCTTTAGGATGTGTCACATATATAGTATGTTCTAGATTATTCAAGAGTTCATAGGTTTTCCCATGTATTTCAAAAAATATTTTTCTATGGCGAATGATTGGGGTGAATTTCTTAGTTGGTCTCTCTTTCATGTTATTTTCTGTTGCCCATGTGTGATCATTTGTTTTTCCTTTAAGTATTTTGAAACATTTTGATAAAGGTGATAAAATGATTTTCAAAAGTTTTTTGAAAAAGGTTTTTAAAATTTTTTACACTTCTCTATTTATCATTATTTTAAAATGTTAAATATTCATTCATGGTAGAGAAATTATTTTTAAATAATAAGGGAATTGACTGTGATTTTATTTAAATATAAAATGTGTGAAAAATATATTTTATACATTGTATTTAAAACAAGAAATTAATGTATTTTTTAAGGGATGTTCATTGGGAATAGTTTATTAGGCTAACCTACTAAGATTTAGTACTCACAACTATTTTTTTTCTTTGTTCTTAGCTTCAGGTGCAATTTCTTGCTCAGTTTCGATCACCATAGTGAGAAGTTGGTTTGAGTTTGGTGGTGACTCGTATAGTCACATGAAGGCAGGTACAATTATATTTTCTTAACATAACTAGTTTTCTATTTAATTTATTAGATTCTATTTATTTATTTTTCCTTTTTATTAATAGCTTAAATCATTTCCAAATATATGTTTTCATTTCAAACATCAGTTCCAGCCCATGGGGAATGGGAATGCCCTTCGGGCTATGCTGTAGAATAACTCGGCTAACCGGTTCAGGGTCGACCCAAGTTGATTTCTGAAAAAATGGTATCAGAGGTGGCCCTTTTTTATTTGGGGTGTCTAGTAGTTCGAGTCTTGGGTTTTTTGGGGCTCAATAGGTGGGTTATTAGTTGGTGATAGATTAACACCACTCATGATAAGACCGTGGTTACCAGGGGCAGTCTAGGAATTTATTCTGTGCCCATCCTTTATTCGTTTTTGATTGAGGGGTCAAAACATTAGAAATATGGTGTTATTTAGTGATTTTTCATGGAGAGTTGAACAATATGGAGTCTGAGTACATTGTTAATGACACTCCTGGATGTTAATGCTTACTTGGGGAATGGGTCACTAGAATGTCATGAGGTTAATAATACTACTAGATCTTCATTCGGGAATTTTGGTGAATGTTTTTTTCCACTTTGGTCCTTGTAGGTTTAAGTGTTTTTTAAATGAAAATGGTTTTTGATACAAATTTATTTTCGTTAATGTGTAATTAAATTTTTTTTATGGGTTTAAATGAAAATTGAGTTGGTTTGAAATTATTGGTGGATGATTGGATTAAAAAAAGTTTGGATGTGACACTTGCTGTTCTTTATGAATGATCACATGTGTGTGTGTGTGTATGGAATGTTGGTGGTGGTGGACTTATTCGTGGGTGAAGTGAGTGGAATGGATTGACACACATGTGATGATTCATGGTATTCCCTTGGTGTTTATTTTGAATTAAAGGCATAATTTTTTTAAAGGATGTTTGGGAAATGGATGTTTTTTGTTGTGTTTATATTTGTTTGGGTTTTCAGCTAGTTGTTTCTAGATAAAGGTACTTTTTATGAAGTTTCTTCATATTGATTTCATTTTTGGATTTGTGTTTTATATTATTTTAAAAATTCCACCCATAATGGTTTCAAAATATTCCAATGAGCCATGCTCAATTTTTGATCCTTCTTGGATGTTTCTTAATATTCATAGTGATCAACGTACATTAGAGGAATTAGAGTAGATTGATGAAGTCAAGCGTTTCATCCTCATGTGTGCCACCAGTGTGGATGGTTCAGGCTCTCGTAGTCATGATGTTGTATCCCTTTAAATTTCTTCCGTAATTGTAGTTGTCTCGGTCATGTGGAGAATATTTGTATAAATCGTCGCCTGAAGAAAACTTTATAACCCAGGGATGCTCGTCACTGACTGTGATGCCGAAGATTCTTGAGCGATCAGAGCCCCAACCACAGGTCTAGGGGTGAAGCTCGTGCACAATTAAGGGTTTTTGGGGGTGTGAATCCTCAATCCAAGTTTTGTCTTCCATGATTGGTATTGGAACATTTAATATTCCTTCGTTATTGTTTTTCTGCTATTAATGTTTTACCATCATTGTATGTTAATTATTTCATTGTAAAAGAGTGGTGGAACTATTCTATTGTAATCCAAACAGTTTTACAAGATTAAAATTTCTCCTTTTAAATTGTCCATTTTCCATGAGTGTTTATATTGAGCTCATTTGGAGATATTAATGTCTGGTGGGATTGCTTTATAATGTTTTTGTTTTGTCATTTTACTGAGATTCTATATAAGAGTTACTCCTAGCATTAGGGGGTTTTGGAAATTATTTAAATTTTCTAGTTTCGATAATGGTGTTGTTTTGTCATGCTAATGAAATTGGTGTGGTTTGTGTTGGGAGTTCCCACATTAACCCATCCATAGAGCCGTGTGTTCATAATTTAAGTATTTTATGGTTGTGAAATTCTTTGGCGGGGGGGGGGGGGGAGAGAACCTTCTCGTGTTATCCCCTTGAACTTTCTCATTAGTTGAGTTTTTTGGATAAGTCTGGTGTGACCTATGTAGAGGAATGTAATCCCGGGTTTTATGGTCTTCCCCAATCTTTATCGGGCATGGACTATAGTCTTGGTTTTACTTTTGCTTAGTGACTTTCGGGGGGGGGGGGGGGGGGTTCGGTGGTGGAGAGAATTGTCACACCCCGACCATGAGATTAAATTATTTATAATTATTCATCAATTTTGAATATTTTGTTGACATTTGGGTTTGGGTCCTGATTTAACAATTTTGATGTCTTCTTGTTTCGGCAAGTTATAGGCTGATGCATGCCCACCGCACGGTTTGCAGCAACTGTGCGGTCATCCCTGGTGACCATGTGGTTACCAAATTATTTTTACAAAATAAATAATAAAATAAAATTTACTGAAGATGAAATTAAGGTAAATTTTTAAACTGTAATAATAATAATATTATCGAATATATTATAATAATATTATTATGTAATTCATTATTATGACTATTATTTTAAAAATATTTTTTTTATTATTAAGATAATTATTATAATATTATTGGTGTTTCATTATTATTATTACATTAATTATTTTTATATTTCAACCCTATCTTCTTCCCCACGAAACACTCAAGCACTAACCTTCCTCCATCCTCGGATCGCGCCTCCCCTTGGCATCACCATCTTGGCATGCAGAAAACTCGCAATCTTCCCCATGTTCATGTGCGGCCACCCAACCCTGACTCATCCATCACCATCACCCCAAATAGCCTCCCCTTAGGCAATATCTCCCTCCACAATTTGTGACACTACCCCACCCCACATTGTTATCTCTCGAGCAAGACCCAACCCACCGGGTGAGCTCCAGGGCTCCCTCCAGCAACCGCAACTCCCGATGGATTTTCCTTCTGTGGTTACTTCTTGTTCCTCAGGCGAGTCCTTCCCCCGCCATTTCTATTATTTTTATGGGTTTTTTTTGTTTTACAGACCCTAAATGTTTTTATTTTCATAGGTCTTGTGTTTCCTTTGAATTTAGGGGGTGTGGTCGGTCCACGAGGTCTTGATCTCTATTCCATTGAACTGTCATCACGTTCTCACACCATTATGGTAGGAAATTCCATGATATTATCCATTCTAAAGAATATTTATAAGTATTGAATGATTTATTTGATTTTTAATCACAATTTTCAGCCTTTTTTACACTTAATTAGTTTGTTATAGTGTTTCTAAATTTTTCATAAGTTTAAATTTTTTTGAGGGAATTCTTGGTTTATGACTAGTTTTTCCTTTTCTTAAATGTGTTTGATCAAGTTCTCAATCATACATTTATAGTTTATAAAATATGATTTGAACCTTGATTATGATATTGCTGAAATTCTGGTGGGGTTTTTCTTGATAGCATAATTTGATAAATATAGTCGTTACAAAGGATTTTGTATATACCTATGTGTTTATGTGCCCTCTGTGTTGGATAAAATAATTTTTTTCATTAAATGTGAAATCAAATATTTGTTTTATTATTTTGAATGGATATGTTTTGTTTCTATAAATGATACTCTTTATTTTGAATGAGATTGTATATTTTTGGAATTAAGTAGAGTAGTTAGGTTGGTTGATTATAAATGGTGTTTTTTTCAAACTGGTTACTTTGAGTGTTTTCATTGATATTTGAAAGTTCTATTTGATGTTGGAACATCCATGGGTGCACTTGGTGTGAAAATGGATTTGAATTCAAATGAGGAGGGTACATTAAAAATAGTTTTTACGTTTAACATTATTTGTTATTAATGTTTTGTTTGTTTTTAAATGGTTTATTGATAGCAAAGTTTGGATTAATTTTATTTTAGGGATTTATGGTGTTTTGAGCCATGCAGATTTATCGTAAAGAGTGGCATTCAATTTCGAAGGATCACATGAATATTCCCAGATATGGATATGTATATATATATATATTATGTATGCATGTTTCCTCATGGCTCAAGGAACATATACATCAGTTCATGGATATATATATATATATATATATATATGGAAGTGTGTCTGAGCGGACTGCTGCTCGAGTTAGAAAGCATTGTCTTAGCAATCCATTGACGTATGATCTCTATGAAATGACCTTTAAATTTAAAAATCATTTATTTCGTTCATTTTACACCGTGTTTTTATATTAATTATTGATATATAATTGTTGTTAAATTTTTCTATCTTGAATTGGATTGGTTTCTTTCTGGTAGTGTATTGTAATAAATGGTTTGCTTTTGTTTTTGACATTAAGTGATTGAAGAAATTCTCCGTTGGAAATTATAAATTTTTTCAGATTTAAAATTTTGGATTGGTTTTCTTAAATGGGTTTCAATGTGAGTTTTTATTTTTCAATGTGGGGTGCATGTGGTTATTTAAGAAACAGTTTAGAAAGTGATGTTTTTATGAGGCTCACTTTACACATTAAATAAAAACGGTTTAATCAGAAACACCACATTAGAATGGGACCTCACCTTTTGGATGATGAAAGGTGGGAGAGTCCTTTGTTAGGAGCTTCCCTTATGTTATGAGGGTTGAAAGGATAGATAATTTTTCCTTGGGGTGACTCAGGGGTGACCATGTGCTGTCTGATGAATGTGTGTGATGAATGTACATGTAACTTCGTGCTTGTCTGAAATTGTTGGCTCACCAAATTTTTAGTCTAAATAGGAAAACCTAGAATAACTAGAAAATTATCAGGAATATATTGAATGCATTTTTTAGATCACACACTAGCTTTTGACCCATAATATAGAGGAATTTTTGTTATCATTTATAAGGGATTGGGCCCCTCTATTTTGCCAGGTTGGGTGACGATCAGGCATTTGGGTGTTATGATGTAATTAGGTAGGTAATTCCTCCACGATGAGTATCATGTATAGTATTTTATTGAATATTCATGAGATCCTAGGGTATCCCATGTATTTTGACACCTATTAATATGAGAAAGATGATTGAGGTGCATTATTGGGTTGGTATCTCTTATTTATTATATTCCATTTACCTTGGGTGATCATTTATTTTATTTCACATATGGTGCATCTCCTTGCTAAATCCGATAAAATTATTTTCAAAACTTTGTGGAAAATGGTTTTTATAATTTTTCATACATCTACATCATTATTTTATTAAAAAGGGTAAAGCTTCATTCATGGAAATGATATTATTTTAAAATAATAAGGGAAATGGACAATTATTTTCATTAAAGGGATAATGTGTGAGTAATTATTTTATATATTGTAGTTAAAACATGAAATTAATGTTAATTTATTTAGAGGAAGTGTAGTGGGAATAGTTTATTGGGGTATCCTCCTAAGTTTTAATACTCACACCTATAATTTATCTTTTTTTAGCTTCATGTTCTCATTCTTTCTCATTTTTAGTCACCGAGTGCGATGTTGGTTTGTGGTTAGTGGTTACCCATATAGTAACTTGATGGTTTATGCAATTTTGTTATTATTGTTTCAAGTTTTTATTATTATTGATTAGTTTTTATTTATTTGTTTCTATTTTTTGGGGGGATTAAATTGTTGCCACTCTTATTTTTTAAAGACCAAAAATAGTTTCCATTATGTGGGGATCATGAATTCCCTTCAGGCCATGCTACATACCATCTCGGGTGATCAGTTTTGGGTCGACCTAGGTTAGTTGGGAAATTGATCATAGAGACAATGTTAAATGAAACAAGACATCTCAAATGGTCTAAGTGTTTTGGTGGAACCATGAATTTGCGTAAGTGACTTGGGAACTGAAAGAGGAATTGAAACCGAAGTAACCTCATCAATTTCAGTGTATAAAATTAATATTTGTATTTTCAAATCTATTGATGGTAAAAATTCAATCACCCAAGAATTTATAAATGAAATTTATTTTTATTGCATAAATAAATTTCTTAATATATATAGATGTCATAAAAACCACATGAATTACTTTGGTTATTTTGGAATATTCATTATATTAGGAAACATAACCATTGATAATATTGTTGTTTGACATTGATTATATGATTAATAGTTGATTATGGTTATAATAATGAACATAGATACAGAAGAACAAAATGATGCCCTCAAACAGAAAGATCATATGTAATGAATCTCATTTATTTAAGCATCTAAGGAAGATAAAAACTCTAGGATTTTCCCTTCACTAATTCTAATATGAGATTTAATAACTATTTAATTTCATAAACCATTTATGATATAACTTTATGCTCATCGAGATAATATCCCAAATCAGGATTACTAAACCACCCTAGAGAATAGCACTATGACACACCTTACCAAAATTAAATTCACTATTTCAATAAAGGGCTATGTATATCGACCCTAATAGAATGAATAATTATACATTATATTTAATTAAATAATTATTATATTTATTTCATAATTATTTTCTTTAAAAATTGTAAAATAATTAGTTTGATAAGAATTTGATTTCAATACGACAGAACTCAAAATATTTTTTTTGGTATTATCCAATTTGAATTAAGACCTTCATTTTTAAATAATTTGGAAGCATAAAAATAAATGAAATAATTTTTAAAATATTATTAATAAACTATATTTCTTATGTCTTTTGCATAATAAAATTTTATGAAGTTAAAAATAATTTTCATGAAGGCCAAAAAATTATTATTTTCAAAAAACCCTTATTTTTTAAATATTTGTCATTTTGATTTAAAAAATATAAATTATCATATTTATTGATAGTTTTGGAAAAAAATATTCTTCCCATATTTATGAGAATGAAATTATACAATAGTTACTTTTTCATTGTTTTTATGGATAGTCAATTATTTAGTTAAAAACTAAATACTTTATAAAAATAGAAAATTTATTATGACATCATTATGGCAAAAAAGTGATGTAATTTTTACCATAATAGTTTCCAAAGACTATATGTATATTTTCTATATAAAATAATTTGTTTTTGAGATTTTTATTAATTTTATAAATCGATTATGAATCCTTCCAAACCTATACTATATATTAAATATTAAATATCAATAATTTAATAGCATGACTAACTTCCACAACACAAAGGATAGTATGCTAATTAGTTATATTGATATAATTATAAAATAATTATAAAATATCCTATTTGTAAGATACCATGGGATAAAATCATTTTTATATTTTTGGATTTGAGGACATAGTTGTATCATGTAAAAAACCTATGTTTAGTGAATAATAAAAAAAATTCCCACTCTTTTCCTATATAAACCCATGCAATATTATATTATAATTTTTTGGGAAAAATCCCTCAAGGAATCATTGAAGTATTTTTGAGGTGATTGTGTTTGTTGACAATGTTAACATATGTGTTGTGATTGTTGACAACACAAACCATGACATACAAATTTGTTGAAAAAGGGGTTTTCATGGTGGAATGTCAAGTTCAATAGTTTTGGTCAACGATTGATGTTTTATTCAAGAACATCGACAAAGGAATAGATGATCTGGAGGCCGCATAAAAAGAACAGATATAAGGTGGCACCGTTTTCCAGTGTTTGCAAAACATTTGGGCCTGAAAATCGACAAATGACGACAAGTGGTTTTTGGAAATGGGACTTGCACACCATGTACTTGATGGATTGAAAACATGAACGCCATATGTTTTTCAAGATCATATCATCAAAATATGGAAAAGGGATAAGGTTCGCGCAAGTATTGAGTTAGGTCACGCAGGTGACTTGCGCGCGAAGAGAATGGACTTGCGCGCCGGTGACTAGGAGGATTGGAAACTTGCACGCCTGTTGTTTTTCAAGATCAGAAGATCAAAATATGGAAAAGGATAGAGGGCCACATAGGTGTTTTCTTTGGTCGTACAAGTGTCTATGAGGACAGCAGAATTGCATGCCGAAACATGGGCGCTGAGGGTTTGACTTGCGTGCCATCATGCAGGGTGGCCAAATTGCCTATAAATACTAAACCACCCCTCCTCATTTCTCACCGGAGTTCAAAAATTTGAAGATTCAGAGCTCCCATCACATAGGTGTGGTGGTGGTGCACGTGGTGGTGTGTCGCACAAGTGGGACTTGCGCGCTAGTGTTGGAAGTTGCGCGCCAAGAGTTAGTTGCGCGTTTGAGGTGGTTTAGGGGAGGAAAGAAGTGAGTCGTGCATGTTTGGAGTTGCAGAATCTTGTATCGCTCAAGTGGTTGAGGAAGACTTGCGTGCTAGTTGTGACTTGCATGGCGATACTTGTGCGCCAGCTTTGACTTTCATTCCAAGTAAGGTAGATTTTACAGCAGTGTTTTCGAGCAGTGTGGATGCTGGAAGTTTTCCCGATACCTTCGGTGCTAAGTGATACTCATCTACGGGTGAAAGTTGGACATCAAAAGAGCATCTACTTACAAAGAAAGATGCATTCCATCATGAAAATGAAGAGACCTATAGGTCTATAAACTGTGAGTGGATTCCTTCCAGAGTAATGAGAAAAGGAAGTGAAAGATGGTGATCCTCTTCACCGGTAGTGAGCCAGAGAGAGGAACAGGGAGTGATCATTGGGAATGCAGTGATCTTACCCTAAACCTTGTATAGGTAGTGTGCCTGGGACAGAGTGAATGTGCCCGAACCTTGTAATCCACAGCTAGTGAAGTTTAGTGGAATTTGGTACGACGAGCAACCTGTCAGCGTATGCTCATTGGACGTAGCCCTTAGAGGTGAACCGAGTAAAATTTTTGTGTCATGTGCTTGATTTACTTTCTGTCTATATTGTGCAACAGGAAAGAGAGAGAAGAGTGTTTTTCTTAACAGCGAAACAAGATCAGAAAAGGATTTAATTTTAAATTAGTCATACCCTGATTCACCCCCCTCTCAGTGTATTTAGCCTTGTGGACCTATCATACTTCACTAAAAAACATTATATCATGACCATTCTCTTAAATTATTCTCTATAACCCTCAAAATTTTCCCCAAACTCTCAAGAGTATATTTAAATGCTCTTAGATGCTCCGTATCATGTAGTAGGATAATCCCATTCACCTCTGTTTTCAAGAAGATTACTTATTTTATTCCTTTTGATTTGAAATTATTAATATTGGGGAATGCATTTCCACAACCCTAATACTTTAAAATAATTGAAAAATTTAGGTGTTATCTCATTTTTTCTCATTGAACCACTTTATAAATATTTTTATACGGTCCATTCGCTACCAAAATTTCACAATGATGCTTTATGACAAAAAAAATATGAATTGAATTACCATACCTATTTCCACTCTAGTGTATTCAACTATATGTTTATAAAAAATTTATTGGGTCTATAAATTTATGTAACAGACACAAACAAATTTGGGTGTTATTTGAGATGAAATTTATTTTTATTTCATGTGAACTATGTGGAACACTCTTTCACATTCAAAAACGTTTTATGGTGGGTGGATGCAGGTAGTGTTCCAATGAATTGGGTAATGTTTTCGTCTCATGAGGGGACATAAAACGATAATTAATTTTTATACTTTTAAAATAATGCCATGATTTATTGGTGGATAACCATAAAATAATCTCATGATTTCATGATTTAATTTGTTTGGACACATATATCATGCATTTATGTTAACAAGATATTTCATTCCTAATTATTCACAATGATGATTCTCATAAATTATTGTTAGGTCCAGAAGGTGGAAACCCAAAGTGTAGGGGGTGAATCAAGGTACAATATATTATAACATCTTTCCAATATGATATTTTTTTCCATTAATCAAAATTAACTTCTCTCTTATTATCATTGCAAAGTATGACCATAATTTAAATCATTAACGACACCCAAAAATTATTACTCATGATGGTGTGTCGATGTATCAAATTCACAATGGATCACTACCAATAATGAGTAAAATGTTTGAGGTAGAGCTTCTATGCCTAGACACACATCCTTTACATGGTTTAGGTTCAACTCACTCCATTCCCAAGGTTCACTCTCTATGCTTCTTTCTCTGGAACATTGTCGGTGGAATGGGTTACCATATTCTTATTCCATCTCTCACTACTCTTGGAAAGATATCCACTTACAGTTTGTAGATGTGTAGGTCAGACATAGTTTGTGGACATGTAGCTCCCTTCCTTTGAATTAATGCCACATCCTCAACTCTAGGTAGATGCTCTGTTGAAGTCCATTTTTCACCCACAGATGAAGTCCACCATCCCAGGTATTATTAGATACTGTAAAATAGATTTTCAAATAGACATGAATCTTTTTCAATCGTCCTTGAGTGTTTTGTGAATCACCTTCTCCTCCCTAATAATTTGTGTTGTGTATTGAATGAAAAACACCTCTTCCACGTATCACTTCTGCTTCCATGAACCACCCGTCATCCACCGACTCGTCATTTTTTCTTATCACATAAATCCTCCACATACTGACTATATAAACCTCTTAATTATCCAATCTTCACACCATTCAATACTATGAAAAAAACCATGATTTTCCAAAAACAAATTCAAAACATTGAGGCCTAAAAAATGAAGAAACACTGGGAAACTGTGCCACCTAAGAAAACTATCTTCAGCAAACAGCAACCAAACTCATTCATAGTTATCTTGCATTTCCAACAGACACAATGAAACCCAAAACATAGCAAGAGGACACATTCATGTATTTTATCCAAAAATCACCCCCTCTAGGATTTTTGAAAACATTCCTCATAATAATTCATCGAATTTTGATTCAATGTTAAAGCTCATTCCTTCATCAACTGGAATGTGATTTTTTCGATAATGATAATGATAAATTATTTACTCAACACATACTGTAAGCCCACACGAGCAATGCTCGATGTTAGAAATATGAATATAATGAATATTTTATCTAGAAATCACTTCATTCCTGACACCAACTCTTAGAACCCATCAAATACTTTCATCACGAACCTCAACTGTCATGATATGTAATATTTGATTGATCACATCTAGAATTTTCAAATTTAATACTCCCCCTATTTTACAACTCCAAAAAATAGAATTAGCATAGATTAAACACCCACTATCTCCCTGATCTAACTAATAGGTTCTATCTGTGTCTTTTCCCCTATTTGAATAGTTACACTTTATCTCCCTTTTCAATGAATTCGAAGGGAACATCGATGTTTTTGGCAACATTTTAAAGAAAATATATTATTAAATTATTGAAAAACGCAAAAATAACTCTGGGAGAGCGGGTCCCACATCCAAAAAATTTCACTTATGGGGAGTTGACTAGTCTCCCATAGCTAGTTGACAACATTCAAACGATTATTTATATAAGACCATCATAATAATATCTGCAACATATTGTTCCGTGGTCACATACTCCTTATTCAAAATCATGTGCTTCTTATTCTCCTTTATAAACTGATATTTATTTTCAATGTTCTTAATCCTTGAGGGATGCACTAGATTTTTCATCTAATTTATAGCACT
The DNA here is from genome assembly GCA_963277665.1 of Viscum album. Lineage (NCBI taxonomy): Eukaryota > Viridiplantae > Streptophyta > Magnoliopsida > Santalales > Viscaceae > Viscum > Viscum album. The sequence continues at coordinate 1,485,225,719 of OY728147.1, read as the reverse complement.
TAAATTATCTCAATGGATTGTAATCGGAGGCTTCACTTCAAATCCCATGTCATCAAGCAACTGCTTCATCCACAATAACATTGTTCTTTCTTGAGTATCCCCAATGAACTCAAATTAAATAGTTCTTAATGAAATGAAATATTGTTTATTGATAAATAAAGAAATACACAATCCATCTAGATAAAAAGAACATATGGAAATTTATTTCCTATTATATGTCGATCTGGCCCAATCTGCATCTTTGTATCCCAATAACTATGGCTATGATTTTTCATTATTCATAAAACCAAAATCCATTGTTCCCTTGATATAACGAACTATTATTTTCACTGTAATCACATGGCTCTCCTTTAGATTTATTTTATATCTCTTTACTTGACATGCATAACATACAATATTAGTCTTTATCGCTACCAGGTACAAGAGACTTCAAATGATTTTACTATATTATGTGATATTAATTTACTTGCCTTCATCTTCTTGTGATACATTCAACCGGGTAGTAGTGATAGTCTTCATATATTTTGAATTATCTATTCAAAACCATATCAAATCATCCGTGTCATATTTATAGTGAGAAATGAATGTGCTATTATTTCCATGTGTTACCAGTGAACCATTGATAAAAATGACAATTCGCCAATCACGAACATTTCAAACTCACTTTTCATGAATTAGGAAAACTATATGCATTGGGCTTCATCTGATCCACCAAATATTATTTCATCAACATAATACAGCACCATCATCATTTGATTACTTCCATGTTGAAATATATATTGTAATCAATTATACCACTATGGAAACAATGAATCTTCAAAAACTGATCAAGCCATGAATACCATGCTATTGGTGGATGCATCAAAACAATAAAATCCTTCTTCATACAACAAACTATTTTCTCATCTTCAAAAATGACAAAACCATATATTAACCCAATTTAAACTTCTTATTCTAGTAATCATTATGATATTTTAACTTGACATTCATATGGAAAAACTTGAACTTTCTTTTCACTACTATGAATAAGAATAATATAATTGTCTCTAGCTTTGAAACATGTGAAAATGATTAATCGACATATATAAACTCTATCTAAGAGTACTCTTTTCACACAAGTTTTTCTTGGTATCCCATCACAACACAATATTTATTTATTTTGGTGTGAAATAAAAAATTTATACCTATGAAATTGTTGTTTTCTGGTCTCAAAACAATCTCCCATATTTGATTCTTTTCAATTTGTTCAGGCTATTCATTTATAGCTTGAAACAAGATCTCATCTCTAAATTCTTCATCAAAACATTTTCATTACACCTAGGAAAAGTATTATTCTTGTGGTATATTAATTATTTCCATTTTATTCACTAGTTCTGTATGATAAACAATTATGACTTTCCTTTCAATTTAATATCTTGTTGCTGGCTTCTGGGCACACACTGATTCATTCCCATCATATGAGTCTTCTTCTATATCAACCTCTAGAGATGGAGCATTTCTTGACCTTCACATCACTTCATCACTATACACATGAGTTTGATCATGTAATTTTTAAATATTTTATAAATTTTATACTATAGTCACATTATGACTTTTAACTGTATCTTCTAGACTTTTATGTAAGAAATTATATTCTTTTCCTTTTTTTGAGTAGCCATGAAATATACCTTCTTCCCCATGGGATTCAAACCTCTGGGGTTTCTCCTAATTGAAAATGAAACATTTACATCCAAAGACTCGAAAGTTCTTCCATGATGGATTATTTCCATACCATAACTTCTATAGAGTCCTCTACTCCGTAAAAATTAATGCCATTTTTAAGTGTAGATTGTAGTCATCATTTCCTCCATCCAATATTTCTCTGGAAGGTCTTTCTTGATGAGAGTTTTTATAGCCATGTTGTCAACTATATGTCATCATATATCAAATACTCAATTCCTCTATGGAGTTATTACTGATGAAACGTGTTGATTTATCCCATATCTCTATAGATAATCTTCCAATATGATTTTTTTTTAACTTTGTTCCATTATCAATTCGAATTGTTCAAATTTTCTGACCAAGCATATTTTTGCATTCCTATTGATTTATTTTAATGAAACTGAACCATTCATATTTGTGGGTGATTGGTGAAACCAATTCCATTCTACTATAATCATCATCTAAGAGAACATAATATATCCTACCATCAATATACCTTGAAAAAATAGGTCCCGACACATAAATTTCTACAAACAAAAGCAATCTTGTTGACTTCGTTCATTTGGATTATATAACCTTTGAATGATATTCCTTTGTTGGCTGGCATCACACGTATGAGTATGATCACGCGATAATATAGGGATATTTCTAGCAACATCATATTTATCCAAATTCTCAATGGATATTTGGTATATATGGACAAGGCTCTTATTCCACAACATGTTTTGTTAATCCTTGCATAGAATGAGCATATCTTCTTCTCCATTCACAAGGTAGAGATTCCATTTTGTATGCTTTCCATGCAATACAAAATCACTATAATTTTCCTCCATGATACATAATTTCTTGTAAAAACTTATGGAAATCCTAGATTCACACAATTGATAGACCCTATGAAATTTGTGACTAAGCCCTTCAACAACCAATATATATGCTCATCTCATGTATTTTCTTCAAATGATGTCTTTTCCTAAACCAATAATTTTCTGGCCCTCATCATTACAAAATATTATGATACCATCTTTATCATACATGATTCCAGTTAGTAGATCCTTATTTCCCATATAATGGGATGTGCATCCACTATCAACGATCCCTATCCTAGAGTAATCTAATGCCTTGAACGCAATTTCAGCAACCACTGAATGCTCAAACCTTTTATTTTTGACCCAAGTCATTGACTTCATACCAAAAAAATAATGATAATCTTGAACTTTCCCAGTATATGATAGAATATCCTCAACACGAAGAGCTAAAAATCGATTTGGAATTTTTATCATTCTTGATGATACACTTGCAAGCTTCATACGAACAAATTCACTCTTCTTTGATACATTCCTCTACCCTGTTAATGTTAAATATCATTCCATATGTGTTATTAAATTACACCATAAACAAACACTATAAAATGATTACTTGAAATATTGATCTCTCTACAACCTCCTTTGTGGGACTTGATCCCTTTGGTACCTGTTTATAAAGGAAAACAAATTTTTAGAGTGTCCCATCTTACCTAAAAAATAGAATCTTATGAAAGGTACATTCCTATATGGAAATTATTCCCCACTATTTGGTTCACAGGGTCTATGAATCATATAATTATTATTCTTAACCAAATAAATATTTAATCAGGAAGTGGGTACTTGTGGCTTAAATTTATCTATGACTACTTTCTATTTTAGATCTAGTCTCAAGCCAACCTTATCATTCAAAGTTGATTGTTGATTTTGTTATATTGGACCACTCAAATCAAACATCCTCTTCTCTGTTACTTGTATGATCTTCTTTCTCAATGTCAATCAGAGAGTTAATAATTTAAACAGATATTTAAATGTTTGTTTTAGACCAATCACATCATCATCAATTTCATTGATACATTTGATTTCCTCTCTTCTAGTCTTAGTTATTCAATCGATTTCTATTTTCTATTATTGAAATTTGAATTTTCAATCAACCACCTTTTCTATGAATTCTAGCATTGATGACCTCAACTTTTAAATTTCTAAATTTATCTTAGAATTATCTTCTTCCTATTGCTTCTTATAGAGTTTGGCATCACGAACAACATTGTTAGCTTTGTTGGTTTGGATCCCAAATATCTACCACTTCAATGGAAGCATCTAATTTAAATTGAAGTTCAACCATTTATTCAATTTATCCTTATTTTTTTCAAATGTTTATGTTGTTAAAAAATTTCCCACAATATCCACCAAATCATCTAATTTATAATCCTTGCAGTCCTCCAACCCTTCTACCTTATATTCCTCTAAACTTTTATCTTTTTTTGATACCAGATACCTCATTTTGAATAACATTCTCATAGTACTTCTTCTACCATTCACATTTGATGATTACTTATTTTAAAAAATTTATAATTGTCTTTATTGTCATCAAAAAAATTTATAGGACAGTTTACTACAAAATTGCAAATCATTACACATCAGATGCCTATAAATTGATGATTACCTTTGATATACTATTTTCCCCTTTGTATATTTGAGGAGAAAAATTCCATGGCATCATCCAAATTTTTATCTATAGTAATATCTTCAATAGATAAATTATACATTTCTTTGAATTCCATTTCATTAGAATTCGCCATTCCCAATGCATCATTATCATCGTTTCTCATTTCATTTTCTATAAGGGTACTGTGTATGTATTGTAATGTCAGCGTTTTCAGGTCATTATCTTCTAACCCTCAAACATTCAAGTTGAACTGCGGTGGAAGCTTCCTTATTATATATTTCAAAATATTTATATCTATAATTAATTCACCATGACCCCACATGTCTTCAACAATAACATTTAGTCTATTGAAAAATGAATTAACCATCTCATTGGGGTTGATTCGGAGATCCTCATACATGTTCCATAGAACCTAAAGCTTGGATTCTTGAACTTTTGTATCACCCTCATAAATGTTCAAAAAATTTCACCACATAGCATGTGATGTTTCCAAGTACATCACCTTAGTTTAAATTTCATTTTATAGTGATCCCCCTAAATCATTGAACCCTTTAGAATTCATGTCCAATTCCCTTATTTCAACTCATGATGATGAACCAATTATGATTGAAGCTCATATTTCTTGCATAGATACATCATTACATATAATCTTACTAATCAGAAGTAGTGTGGAATTTAATTATTTCATAGTTGAAAATTATTTCTATTAAATATAGAAATATATATAAGATTTACATCCTCCATATCTTCTAAAGAGTGAGAATCAATTACTTTCAACCTTTCCATATAATACCAATTGTTTTTTCCACTAGGCCATATTCCATGAGGGGGGGGAGGTGAATCAAGGTATGAAAAATTAAAACATCATTCCCATGGGTTCCTGTTTATTCATTTAATGAAACTCTCTTCTCTATCATTCTAGTTGAATAGTTTCAACATAATTTAAATCACGCATAAGAAAACATTTTTTGCTTGGTTCAACTTCACCGGGTTACTTCCAAGGAGAATACAACAGTAATGTGTCGATGTACCAAATTCACTAAGGCTCACAACTAATAACAAGTATAATGTTTGTGGTAAATATTATATTCCCATGATCACTACATATATAAGGTTTAGGTATGCTCAATGAATTCCCAAGGGTAACTCCTAGGGCCTCTTTCTCGGGATAACTGTGATTGGAAAGGGTCATCATGCTCCTTTTCCTTCACTCATTTCTCTTGGAATGGAATCCAATAATGATTTATATAAATTTAGTTAAAATATGGTTTATATACATGTATGTCCCTTAATTTTCATGAATTTCACATCCTCAACTATATGTAGATTCTCTATTGATGTTCCTTTTACACTCACAATTGATGTACATCATCCTATATATTTTTGGATACCAGAAAATATAGTAAAAAATGACCTGAATATATCTCAAGATTTCTTGAGTGTTTCATGAATCACCTGCTGCTCTTGTATATTGTATACTAGGTATGGTATGCGGAACACCACCTCTGTGTACCGATCCCACATCCGCGATCCTCCCTTCGCATGTGGACTCTAATTCTTTCGTTGTAACATACCGCCTCCACATACAAAATCCACAAACCTCTTATATAAATCTAACACTATCCATGAACTATTCTACTTTAGAATAATTCCATTGCACCCACATATGGATCACCCCCTTTGCGTATCGATTTCTTCATTTGTGGACTTTTCATCCATTACGGACTATAACGTCCCACTTAAACACTTTCATGAATTGTTCTGTGAACTTCATCAGCCTTTGGGGAATCATTTCCAACAAACCACTTTCCAACATCAATGAATTTAGGGAACAAAGAGATATAATCTAATGACTTTCTCTCTCTCATATAATCAATCATATTAGCTCCCATTATATATGAAAAGATACAAGAAAAATAAACTAATACACGATTTACTAAATCATGGATTCGATACAACCTCCCCCACATACCAATCCTCATTCCACAAACCACACCCATTCCATATACCATTTTTTCATGGTGGTCTGCATACTACCTTTTCTCTTATGTTTTTTCATTCTATTCTTCCATCCATAAAACCATCATGCCTTATGAATACTACATTAATTTCTCTACAAACTATTGTCATGAACCATCTTCAATAATGGGAGGACACAATGAAGGATTCTCCCCGAAATTATGTTGTATCATTATACCTCTTTGATCACATGTATTACTTTACCCTATGAAATGATTTTTTGTTCCATTAATAAGATTTATATCTCACCTATTTAGTATGTTTATTATATTGTTATTCGATGATTTTTTAAGGGAGTAATCAAAATATTGGGCATTTTTAGGACGGTTTCAATAATGTGGTTATATCCATGTACGAATTTGTTATGTTATATACATAATTCCCAGATACACTTGGATTCATGAACTTATGGGAATGTATAATTTGTAAATGTATGTAATAAATCATGAAATTATGTGTATTAATTATGTAGATTATCATAAATTTGTTTTAAAAATATTTAAATTAAAAAATAATTAACCTTTAAAAATTAAACAAAATTTATTAAAAATTCATAATATAGAGATAAATATCCTTAAAATATGAAATTTGTGGTATTAAAACACATAATTATATACTAGTATACATGAAATTATGAGTTTCAACAACCCAGTAAATTGAAACTTACACTCATTGGTAATAATCACATATTTAAATCCAAATCGACACTAAAATATGAAGTGAAACAATTTCTAAAGTCAATTATAAAATAAAATTACATATTGTCTCATCTATGAATATAAATTACCTTTCAATTTAATCTCTCACATTTAAATTCACTCAACCAAAAAAAACCATCCATTTCCCAAACAAAGAAACATCACATTGAAATTCTTGTCTCCCTTCACTCAAGAGAAATAAAATCTAGAGTGATGATTATACATGGAAAATGCATGTGTCAACATATAACTGTGAATTTTAACATCTCTCCACATTGTGACATATAATAGGTATTTTAAAAAATGAGCTATTATTAGATGTTAATTATATGGATATGGGTTGGTGTGCAAAAAATTTAAAAAAAAATTCGATAAAGTAGAGGATGAAATAATAAATACAAATAAATCTCTATTCAAGTTAAAACACAGGAACTATGCCTCACCCAATTCCTCTAACATGTGAAATACCAAAAACCCCTTTCAACATGGTCCATGTGTCAAAAACATAATAAAATGAATGATTTCTTCCAAATTCTCCAATTTTCTATTTTTTATTTATTTTTTTTGGATTTTTTAATTTTTTAGAAGGATGAGATGAAAATAAAATTCATTTAAATAAGGAAAAAATTTCCCTTAAATTTTGTGAGGTACATTATTCATAAGTTTATTAATAAAGAATAATTTAATCTCAACTCAAAATTTTCATTTTTTGATATTAATCATTCTTTTTTTGGGAGATATGGATGATATAAATGAAACACAATGAAATAATATATCTCATGAAAAAATTTAAAAATTCCTAGAATAATTAAGCAAACCAAAAAATACTCAGTAATTTAATCAAACCCATATTATATACAGTAATGGTATTTCCCCAATTCTCAAAATTGAAATGTCACATTAAAAAATATTACTAATTAATTTAGGTAAAGAGAAACTTCTTGTAATATGTCTAAAAACTATATGTATGTAAATGTATTATAAGGAAATAATAATGTTAAATTTAATTGTGGGTTTCATATTAATGTGTGACATGCCAAAAAAAATTCTTCAATCACATCAACAACTTTTTATGAACTCCAAATCATTGAAATAGAATAATCACATGTTTTAGTTTTCAAACAGTATCCATGATTCTCTCACGAGAGTATTGGTATTAGGAAGAATATGTAAATATAGTTTATAACACCTCACAATGTCTAGAAATATAATTTGAGTTATCATTTCATTTTTATGTATTTATAAAATTATCCATTATCAATTTTTCTCTTAAAAAAGCCAAGATAAATTTTCCACAATAACAGAATTTTTAAAATAATTTTATTTAAAATCATGAAAACACACGCAAACTAAATTTAGTTTGAAAAAATGAATACATATTTTCATTGAAACTCAATGTTTATAAAAAATAAAAAAAACCAAAAAAATATTCATAATGATGTTGAAACTACCCATACACATAAAATATAAATATCCATTAATTATGATCAAGTAAATAAGAATATAAGAGAAGAAAACCAAAGAGAAAGCATGATACAGAAGAATTTATATTCCACATGAAACCATGATCTTATGCCTAGATAATACCATATGGACAAATAATGAAATTAAAAAAATATAGAGGTGATAAAGAAAAGTATAGGAAATGATTATAGAACATGGTTTGAGCACACAAGATGGTGCTAGGTTTTTCCAATCACTAGTAGGGTAGTTACAAAAATTATCACAAAATTTTAGGTTTGTGGGGTTTAATACATTGAAACAAAACATTTTGCTTCTCCAAAAATCCTATATTGGATACCAAGTGTGGGAACGTAATAGAATATAAAATTTTTCCAACCCCAAGAAGAGAATAGTGAGATAGTATGAGGTATATTGTGAAAGGGAAAATTATATAGGGTTGTTCCTTATAAAATATAAATATGTTACCCTCCATGTGATATAAATGTTTATGTAAATGAGATAGTATAATTACCACACCATCCTTGAGATATAATTATTCTTTTTATTCTTCAAATATTTACACCATCATCTCCTCAGGGGTGTCAAATTTATTATCTTCATCACTATCTGACGAATGAATTAGTGATGATTCTATAAAAGATAAGTATGGGAAATGAATTTTTATTAATAAATGTGTAAAATAAAAAACAAGAGAATCGTGAGTTAGATTTACACCCTTCATCAAATAAAATTCAATTGTAGACACTTCATTGAAGTCATCTTTGTGGATTTAGTATTTTGTGTTATAGAAGGGTTTTGAAGTTTAATTTACACCTAAATTGTGTATTTTTATAATTTTAGAAATATAGTATACTTTTTTTCATTTATCTCCTCCTTATGAAACATCATACAATATGGAGATAATTTTTTGAGCTCTGTTGAGAGTGGTTTTAAAATTATTATCTCTACATGATCCTTCAGTTTACCTATTATGTCATTGCTCCACCTTACATGTCATCAAAACACCCCACACATATATTGAAAAAAATCTCACTGTTTTAACCAGTGAAGTGGATGGTTCATCTTTAATGGAACTCATCTTTTATTATATTGTAATTTTATCAAAAAAAATATCTATGAGATCTACGAATCCTTGGAAATAGTGATAAACTGACAAGATAATTTATATTGATACCTCACTAATAATTTCATATTATCAAATTATTGAAGATAGAACACATCCTAAGTTGATCTAGAAAGGAGGTGTCTCACACACACCATTTTCCAAATGTCACAATTTAAAAAATAACTAATATAATGGGGGTGTATAAATAAATGTGGAATATATATATTTTAATTTAAATTAAAACAAAAATAAAAAACCCAAGTAAATGAATATAAAAATATGTTCTTTAAAATGATTGAATTCATCATTCTTAGTAGTTTATGATGACGATATCATTCTTCAATAAAATTGAAATTCTCAATATCCTACTAAAATTTTATATCCAAACTATCACTAGAAACCCACTCATTGAATTATTATTATCACAAATCGACCATACATATGATGGAAAATAATTCCTAACATCATCACCATACTATTAATACACCACATATATATCTTTATAATGATTAATAAGATGAATAAAAATTAATGGAAAGAGTAATAAAATAGTACAAAAGGGGGGTAATCCATGTGCCCAAAATGATTTCACCATTACTAAAGATCATAAAATAAAATATTAAAAATAATTTTATAATAAAAAACTCATGAACCACCACTCCTCTATTAAACAATAATTAAGTATATTTACACATATTCAAGGATATGAGGAGCACTATAGGTGAAAATAAAAGAATAACTGAAATATAAGAGAGGGAGATGATCTAAAATATATTCAACATATAAAAAGTTCAAATATTTTATCCCCTAATCATTAAAAATTGGATAATAAATATCCAATACTTTGAAAAAGAGAGGGATACACAGTTTCATAGTGAGAAGATTTAAAAAACATGTCTCCAATGATGTCCTTCCAAATAATCTACATAGTGTGCATTGTCAATAGATGAATGTGAAATTGTGATCTTCAATAATGTTGTTATATTATTTCTTAAATGATCTTCCAAAAAATAATATCCTTGTTAGGCATGGTTACATACTTTAATGAGATATTTAATTTAAAAATATCTATTTTCCTTAAGACTAGAAGAATTATTGATATCATAATTCTTAATATTTTATTTCATGAAGACTGTCAAATATATTTGTAGTTAATTAAAATATAAATCATCACAGTATAAGTCTATATATAAAATTCAATATCATTTAGATGGACCATTTGTGAGATTTTTACCCACCTCTGAAATTCTTTCAATATGAGAAATGATTTAAAGGCCCGACATGTGAGTTTGTTTTAGACATTAAATCAAGGGATTGAGATTTATTTATAGTTCAATTAAATTGATCAAATGATGGTTTAATGTAATTAATATTGAATTCTCCAATTAGGATTAGTTTACATGAATTTATGGTGGAAATAATAATTTTATATAAAATAAATTAAATAATAAATTTATCCCATTTTCACAATTAATCTGGTATTATTAAAAAACCTAATATTATTAAAAATACACATAAATATTAATTTTATGGGATAATAACATTTAATTATTGAATAATATATGTGAAATTATGGTTTTTTGAATCCCCACTCATTAACATTAAAATTTAATGTCAATGATCAAATATCTGAATCAAAATCCAAAAAAAACATGGGAAAATTTATAATATAATTTTCGAATTAGAATACCAATATGTCTCACACATGAATGAACATTACCCTTCATTTTCAACTCTCACATTTAAATTCATTCCTCTTAAAAAATATATCTATATATTAATCACACCTACCTCAAATTGAAATTCATGTCACTCTCCACTCAAGAGAAATGAAATTTAGATTAATTATCATATTTTTAAATCTCATGTCTCAAAATAGGCTTATTAAAATTATCATACCTTTAAATTAGGATACATAAAAAATATTTTCAATCATGGGATATTTTTAAAGGTGAATTCTGTAACTCTTGAATGGTCGTAAGAAAATTTAAAAATTTATGTTTGGAAATATGTGGTTAACCTCTTAGTTACAAATACAATAACATCGAAGTGAAAAAAAGGAATATAACTCACTAACTTCCCATTACATGTGAAAGAAAAACACTTTTTACATGGTATAATGGAAAAAATGAATACAATAAATGATTTCATAAAAACTCTCATGCTTTATATTATTTTATTATTTTATTATTTTTTTATTTTTATCTTAGAGTATGAGATGAGAAAAAAATAAAATTAATGAATAAAAATCATGACCTTATTTTTTGACAGAGGCATGAATAAAAATTATATGCAAAATTAATAATTCAATATCAAACAAATTTCTTCATTTTCAATTTTCAAAAAATATTATTTCTTTTTTGTTTTAATTGTATTATATAAAGGAATAAAAATGTATTAAATTAGCAGTCACCAACTTTCCAAATGCCTGGAATACTGACAGACACATCCCACCACCCTGTAATGTGTTGTATCCGATAAAATTGAAAAATTTTGTCATTTTTAATCTATTAAAATTGAAATATTTCTAAAAAATTAAGGGTGTATAATGGGAAGATAAAATTTTCATTTAATTTGGATTGAACTTATAAAATAATTTATTGATTCAAAAGAAAAGAAAAAGAAATATGTAATTATGATTCTTAAGTTAAAATGATTATTTTACAAAAATATTCCTCAATAAAATTATAAACAATATATGAAACCAAAATCAATGAAATATAATAATTTTTTTTGGATGACATATAAAATCCAAGTTTCTCCCATTAATGGTTGGGGTTTAGGAAGAATATGCAAAAAGGATATAGAATACCTTATAATATGGGGAAAATGATTTGAGTTTGTGTGTGATGTGAATGGATTTATTTTTTTTCTCAAAATCTTAAATGTTATTGAAGATAAAAATTAATGAAATAGTTTCCACATCCTCAAAAATTTGAAATACAATTTATCCAAAATCAAGAATACACTCTCAAAATCAATTCATGTAATAAAAATAAAAATATATATTTACTAAATTTCATATTTCCTAAAAAATATAAAGTAAAAAAACATAAAGTCTCATAAATAGGATAGAACACACCACTTCCTTAAAATTTAATAACCCATTAATTATGTGAAAACATAGAAAGATAAGGGTATAAAATCCAGATAGAATGAAATTTAAAAACGGAATTTATTATATAGTAGTGGGCTTGTATAATCACCCTAGATGCTATCACATGGAAAAAGAAATAATGGAAGAAGAAAACATATGAAAAATAATTACAAATAAAGACAAAAGAAATATAGTATAGATCATTATTTGACCCCCATATGGGTGGATGTGGATTCATTATTATAAACACCAAAATATTATTTATCCCAACATCAATAGGTTGATTTCAATAGTGGAAGCACCCTATAAAGAAAATTAATAACCCCAGATCTAAAAATACTATGAATTTTAACAGTAGATAAGAATAGAAAAAAATATCATTGTTTCACCATCAAAATGTCCTGGTGTCCCCCTATATGTTATATGAATATTGATGTAGAGGATTAAGTCTCACCAATATATTCTATTTTAATTTTTATTCTTCATAGTTTTTAAATTTGTAATCAAAATTCATATCAGTAGTGGTTAGTTCATCCTCACCATCATCAATCTGAAAGGAAATATTTGGTTCTGATTATATAAAATAAAAATAAGGGTAGTTAATTGGATTTGGAAATAGGGTAACATTAAAAACGAGATAACCAAGTGTCAATTCAACTTCAATAAATATATTTTATTTTCATGTTGGCTCTTATTACAAGGAATATTAGGGGATTATACAATGTTTTTTAAATAAGCATTGTGTAATTTAATTTCATCCTTCATAACGTGTTATTAAAAATCTGAAAAGGTGAAATATTTTTGGGAATCTTTCTCCTCCTAATAGAACTCCAAAAAGTTATTTCAAAATTATATATTATCCTAGTACAATTCTTCTTAACATTGTTTATTAGAATCTTTCATCCAGATATACACTTGTTATTTTAATGAGATTATATTATATATCAAAAGAATATTAATTTATTCCTAAAATTTTATCTATTTCTGTAAAATAAGTGGATTTTTAATCATTAGGAAATCCAATTTTTTTAAAATTTATTTAATTTATGAATATGGGGTTTTTATAAAAAAATATTTCTATATGAACATCGAATCCCAATAAATGGTTCTGAATTTTTGATATTTATTTCCAATATATCCCCATCAAAAATTTGTTACTAAATAAGAATAAGATATATCTCACACCTAGGGTCGATCTCTCATGGTACCCACTCATAGAGATAGTTTTTGTATTATAACTATTTTAATATTTAATTATATAATGGGGGTTTTATATATTTATTATAAATATAAATATATAAATGAAAATAAAATCAAAAATGAAAAAACAAATAAAGTAAAACATAATTATGTTAGTTAAGAAGAAATAATTGTTGTTATCTAGAGACCAAGATGCTGTTATCGTTGTTATTAAAAATTTTAATTCTTAATAGTATAATCAATGATGTGATAAACTGTATAACTCAATATCCTACTATTTAATTATATTTATCCCAAAAATACAATCAAAATGTGGAAAATACTCCCTTACAATGATACTGCAACCCATATTGATCTTTTTAATGATGAATTAGAAGAATAAAAATGAACGAGATGAATAATATAATAGTATTTTTAAATGGTTGGGCCCTAAACCATAACTAATTTAAAACATGATGATGTTCTCATTATATAAAAATGTAAAACCATTTAAATAGAACAAACTCAAGAACCTCCACTGCCCACATGAAAAACAATTAGGGTTAGTTAAATATTTTGATTGATATTTAAAGGGGCACGGTGAGGGGGGAGAAAAATAATAATAAATGAAATAGAAGAGAGGAAGGTGAGATAAAATCTATTGAACATATACAAAACAATTAAATTATCATAAAACCTACTACAATAAAAAAATATAGAAAAAATCAAACTCTTTTAAATGAGGATGGAGATACATGTTTATGATGAGGGTAGTGGAAAAATTTAGCTTAAATTATGTCCCTCATATGTTTCCTCATGATGGACATAAATAATTGATGAATTTGAATTTTTGTTTTTAAATAATGTTAATCATTTCATTGTACCCCATATACCCTCTATATTGAATCCTTATACACATTTACCTATTGTTATTATTTATTTAATAAAAAAATATTTTCTATTATTAAGTCCATTCTAATTCCAAATGAATGAATTGTCATGCATTTACAACATTGAATAATTCCGAATATTGAGTGGTTATAGTCGATTAAAATTTTAACCATCACCTTCTTAGTCTCTAAGATAAATTTATACTTCCTTGGTATAACCATACATTAGATACGAGACCGTATCTACAATTCATTCAATTTGGGAATACATTTCATCACCTGATTTGTGAACTACTTTAGGATGTAAAAATATGAATGAGCTTTGTGAGCGGTTCTATGAAATGGACCACATAATTCATTAAAAGATAAAAAATAGGATTTTATAATTTATATCTGTTTAAAAGGTGTTTTGGAAGAAATTCCAATATGACATAAAATATTTAAATTCCCAAATTTGTATAATTTTATAATTAAATTCAAATTATTAATGAAAAATAATATCAGGAAAAATATCCATTGAAAAAAAAGTTATTGGGATTATAACATTGGGATGAAAAATAATTTATATGAAATTATTATATTTATAAACCTCCACATATAAACATTGAAATTAAAATCAATAAAAAAATATCCAAATTAGAATACACACTAATATTGAAAGAGGTAAAATTTAAAGGTTATTTGACAAAGTGGAATTACACCATGTCTCATCCAAGAAAAAAATTCCCTTTAATTTTAATATCTCGCATTTAAATTCATTCAACCTCTAAATCAATCCATGGAATAATAAAACCTACCTCACATTATAATTCACGACAGTCATCACTGAAATGAAAAAAAATCTAGAGTTATAATTATACATGGAAAATTATTGTATCACAATAGTCATGAGAGAATCAACATCTCTGCAAAAAAAGAGACATAAAAAATATTTTCAATCATTTTTTCCTTTTCATGGTGAATTTTGTGGCTATAGGTAAGTGGGAAAAAATATTAAAAAAATTTTTAAATAAAGAAGAGGTTGAAATATTAAATTTAAATTCCTATAAATTGAAGTGACAAACATAAAATATTCTCAAATCAATTTCCATTAAATTGGAAACACAACGCCACTTTTTATATACCCTATAAGAAAAAATGTGAATACTATAAATGATTCCATCATAATTCTATCATTTTACATTTTTTTAATATTTTTTAGTTTTTTTGAAGATTACATAATAATTAAATTAAATGAAAGAATAAGATCGTCTACTCAGTTATTTAGAGGTACACACTTCCTAAATTTATGCATAATGAATAATTCAATCTGACTGCCATTTTTTATATTTTTTCTTATTTTGGGTGAAACAGATGATAGAAATGAATTAAAATTAATGAAGATGACTAATTACAATTATATACATTTATAGAATAATAAAAAACACCTCCCACCAATTTAATGTTTTACATATCATAAAAATAAAATAAAAAGGATCTTTTCATACACATAAACATTAAATATTCATGAAAAAATATTAACAGTGAAGGTTGGTAAGGAATAATCATATTGTAATAAGTCAT
Source organism: Viscum album (assembly GCA_963277665.1). Lineage (NCBI taxonomy): Eukaryota > Viridiplantae > Streptophyta > Magnoliopsida > Santalales > Viscaceae > Viscum > Viscum album. The sequence continues at coordinate 1,485,209,534 of OY728147.1, read as the reverse complement.
AGAAAAATATATAAATTATTGAAAATAATGGGAAAATAGGATAAAATGTAAATATGGTTATGAAGTTAATATGATTTTTTCCAAAACAAAAAACCTCAAAAAATCAGATACATTTTCTAAAAATTAAATCCATTAAATATAATAATAAAAATTTCATTTTTTCACAAAAAAACAATGCATCTTTCATGAGAGTGTTAGTATTAAAAATAATGTGTAAAATGGTTTTAAAATACCTAAGAATATTGGAATAAAACATGAGTTTTTTTATTTATGTGAATGAATTTCAAAAAAATATAATGAACAATAAAAATGTTAGAAAAATAAAATTCAATAGAAATCTTCCACATGAAGAATATTTTTAATAAAATTTATAAATAATCAATAACACATGGTATAAATAATTCATGAAATAAAAATGAAAATGGATATTCGATGAATGATAAATTTCAATAAAAATTAAAATAACCAAAAAACACATAATGACTCCTAAATATATTGAAAGACCCAACATGTAAAAGTTAATTACCTATTAATCCATATCATCAAATTAAGAAGACAATGGTATAAAAACATAAATAATGGAAGATTCAACATAAATTTACTTTCCAGTGGTATCCTTGGGTTAATCTCTTAGATACTACCATAAAGACATTGAAAACAAGAAAAAAATAAAAAAATAAGAAATAGAATTAAATGTATAGAGAAATGGATAAGAGGATAAAACATGGAATAAACCCCATGTTGGTGTCTTGTTTTTCTACCCAAAGATACATACATTTATTTTTCCCCCAATTCTAATGTGAAAGGGTTTCTTGCTTAGAAACCAACACATGTTACTTTTCCAATATACATAACTGATTTCTAAGAGTAAAGAACTCCATTGAAAATTAATATCATAAGAACCCTAAAACATAAGAAAGAGATTTCTCAAGGTGTATGGGTGAAGGGAAAAAAACTAGGGGTTATCCCTTTCAAATTTCATGGATTCCTCCTCCATGTGATATAAAAATTGTTGAAAGGGAGTAAGTCTCATTGCCAATTTTTTCTTTAGTTTTCTTATTCTTCATTAAATCCCAACACCATGTTTACCAGAGTGGACTCCACTTCATCCTCATAATAATAACTCTTTTATACATGAATTAATTTGTAGTTTTCAAAAGAAATATAAGGTTAGTGAATTTGGTTTGATAACTCTGTAAAATCATAAAACATATAATACAATGTAATTTTTAATCCCTTCATCTGATCAACTTAACATGTTTTATCTTATTTCAAGACATCAAGGATGATTTTAGAGGTTTTTTATAGAGGGTTTTTATAGTTTACTTTCATTCATTGTGATGTCTTCTTCAAAATTTTGAAATATGGGCTATTTTTATTCCTCTGCCTCCTCTTAATTGAACCTTATAAATTAGTGTGATAAATATTTGGTCTCCTCATGTATTGATTATATAATTAACTATTCAAAATATTCTATAAGGGAATATATTTTTTCATTGAATTTCACACTATTAGCCATCAAAACACCACATAAATTTCTTTCCAAAATTTATCTTATTTCACTCAAAGAAGTGCACAATTCATTACAAATGAGTAATATTGTATAATTGTATTAATTTATGAATCATTGTGTATTTTTAATAAAAATTGTGTGAATAATACAATTTCCTCCCTATTAATGGTTCAAAATTGAAGAGAATGTTTTTTTGTATACCCATCATCCATAATTTCATATTACCTATGCATTCAATATAGTACACACCTCGGGTTGATCCCTCAAGGAGGTTGCACACACACACAATTATTATATAATGACTATATAAAGATAAATAATATAAATAGGTGTTTAAAATGGATTTGATATATAAATATATATATCAAAACGAGAACAATAATCTAAAAAATAAGGATCTGAAAACACATATGATTTACAAAAGAAGAACAAATTATTTTTCATAGAGTGTTTATAGAAATGCTACACATTTTATTAAAAATATTAATTATAAATTTTCTCATCAATTTTGAGATCAACCATATAAATTAACACCCTCGCATTGATTTTTTATTTTCCCACATTGACCCTCTGTATGAAAGTCAATATTTCCCTATATTTGCACCACAATGCTATTTAACACAATATATTGTATTATTAGGATGAGGAAGTGGAATAATATTAAATGTGAATAAGAATAAAATAATAATGGATGGCATGTGAGCCCTATAAAAAAACAATTTTACCCCTCCAAAAGTTTAAATAACAGGATAAAGATAAATTCTTTGAACACAATAGACTCAGGCCCCACTAATCCTGCCTCAAACACAATTGGGGATTAGATCTTTATTTTCATCAATATTTGATGGATCATGGTTTGGGGGGAAGATGAAATGAAAAATAACTGAGAAAATGAACTAAAAAATATTAATGATGTAAAATAATATATATAATAATATAACATACTCTTAAAAAATGGCTGTATTAAATCAAAACTCATTCAAAATGGATAAGGAAAACCAATTTTATATTGAGGGGAGTGAAGAATTTTCACTTTATTTCTACAATTTAGAAGATTGTTAATGGTGGGAATAATAAATAGACGACTTTTAAATTATGTTATTTTATGAAAATAAATAAATTTCATCACTATTATTTTACAAAAATTTCAGCTTTTTGGTCATGTTTAGATGATGTTGTAGAATATTTACTCAAAAAAATATTTGTTGTCCTACAATCTATTAGTGTTTTAATGCACCAAATTAGAAATCATTTGTGACATTGAATATAAAATTATATCTAGTTTTCATAGTCATGGAAAATTATTCAAATCTCATTATCAGTATCCATGTTAGTTTCATCTCATTTGTAAGGACTATTTGGGAGATATAGTCTAATCTATAAAATATGTTCAACATGGTAAAACACTACATAAAATCCCTACATGGGATCCACTTAAGTCAAATCCAAGATGGTGGATTACATGGCCGAAAGAATCCCTCCCCATATGCAAGAAACTTCCAACTAGCAGTGAGTGTGTAAATGTTGTACAGTGGGGAGACTATACTCTCAAGTCAGAGTAATTGAATAGATGCAACCAATAATACAAAATAGTGGAAGAATATAAAAACGTACAAAATCAGAAAAAAATCATTGAATCATAAATTTATATTGAGTAATAAATAAGAAGAAAATAAAAAATTGAGATGTGGATAAATTAAGAAAAATCATTATGGTAGTGTCAATACATGATTCATGGAATGCAGATAACAAAATGGGAACATGGGAACAAGCATATAATCTTGCTATACGAAAATTAAAAAAAGGAAATATAGCACCATAAGTACCTCCATATTACGTGTAGTCATATGCTCCTATAATTAAACTATGTGATACATATAGTTAACATGTATAAGGGTACATTACCTTAATGACAAAAATATTTAGATAGTCTTCTCGATTTCTAAATGTTGATTGAGTAGAGTGTGAGATAAAAGACTCAGTAGGACACCATCAATGGTGCTTACATGTAATTCGAGTATTTCTAAAAGCTAAATAGTATGTATGTAATAGTATGAAATTAATTAAATGCCAAATAAATAAATAACTACATGCTCAGGTTCCTAAAGGACACATGGAGGGTCTAGATTCTTCACCACATGGATGTATTTTTAGTCTAATCGAGTCACTATATATATATAATAAGTAATTATATATATAGTTTAGTTACATATTGTATCCACCTATATTTACTAAGTGAGTGAGGATTACTAATGGCCGTAAACCTAGAATACTAGTGATTGCTGGACTAGGATGTAACTAACATACATCCATAACCAGTATACGAGCCTAAAAACTCAATTTCAAGTGAACATTCCCTTAAATACCAATAGAGTGAGAGATTACATATTAGAAACTTGAGATATCGAGCCCTCTACCTTTATAACACTCTATTAAAGAACATGTCAACATATCCCAATAGCATTGTCATATCACTCGTGTGAGTCGCCATGCTCAACACCTGATGTAAGGGAGTGTGATTTATGAGACATGATCAACACCTGTTAATATAATACCGAACCTTCAAAAAGGTATATAATAATTATAACTGGGGTGTAGCATTACACACAACACTTTTCTTTTATATATCTCATATAAATATTCGAGGAATATTCATTTATTGTAGGATACATAAGGAAATACCACTTATGAATTTCATTTAAAAGATAAAATTATAACTAAATAATTTTGATGCCTAAAAAAGGTATGATCATAGATACAATTCAATACAGGATTAAAATACCTATCTTTTATGCCACATGCCAATTTCAATTTAATTTAAACATTATAATTCATTAAAACATGGAAACCATGTCATATGGATCAAGTGTTAACTGAAAGGGTAATGGAAAAATCAATTAAAGGGATGTCATCATCTTTCTTAATTCATAATATACAAATCCAATAATTATATCAAATTCATTCAATTCATTTAAAATGAAGAAAAAACCATTTATAAATCTCAAGTGTTAATTAGAGGATGAAACGTTCATTTAGAAAATTTCCCACTTTGGAAATTCTATCCATAAGAAGGTAAAACACCTAAGGGGCACCTTGGGACACATTCATTACATTTATAGAATGGGAATTAAAATTTAGAAAACAATACACAATATAAAAGGTGTTTCAATCTATTTGGACCAATTGAACAAAAATTGGGCAACTCTTTATGGAACTCCCCATGAGTGACCATTAGTGTGGAGGAAAACCACTAAATCATTAGGCATGATTCACTTTACCTGTAACTAGGTAATGTGGTTAATTAGACAATAAGAAATCAATATAATAGATATTCTTAACGATGGTCAACATATGACATGATGAAATAATTAGGAAACAACAAAAGTCAATTGGAAAATGATGTGACCACCTACCTGAACGTCGTAGATGATTCCTCACTCGATATATGCTTGTGATTTTAAGTAGGTTGGAATAGATTTAAGAAATGGTAAATTGAATTTAAAATAGGTATATGAGCGTAAATACATATAATTAAATTGGTTGCATGAAGAACTGGAATTGCATTATAGAGACCGTGAGAGCTTGTCGAGACAGACTCATTGCTCCCAACAGACCAAAAATTAGACACCAGAGGTGGAAGATACATGGATTACTACATTGGGAGGTTCATGAGAGAAAAAAAGAATTATCTTCACTAATATCATATAAAGTATCAAGGGGAATGAATAAATAAGGATGAAATTTATGTTTCGGGAAAAATTTCATTTCACCCAAAAATACGCATAGCATACAGTTTAGCCACATGATTTGTCAAACCATGAAGAAACCATGCACGATTTTTAGTAGGTAAAGGGAAAACCACATGGTTAGGCACAATCTTTGACTAACCATGAAAATATCCTGAAAATTTTCTATGTCCCATATCTTCAACCAGTCGCATGACCATCTACCCCTGGACGAATGGTTGTAGACTGACTATGTGGCCTCGTATGTTTTTCACATTTTGGAGCTATGGGGTTATAATGATCCCCAGAAACTCCAGTGAACTCGACCCCAAGTTCAATTGAAAGAAATTTTATGTAAAAAAATGAAAAACAAAGGATCCATAACTTCAATTAATGTGAGGGTTGTTAAGACCTCCTCTCTTTAATGGATGTATTCCCCAATATGACCTCTTAAGGGTAAAGATCTAAAGTCAACAAAGAGTTATGAATGTTAAGATGATTTATCTACTTCCCATACCTAGGCCTCATCTTATACTCATCCATCAATCCAAATAACTTATACCAGAGGAACTTACCTTCTTCTGAGTGTCATAAGACTTTGATCGACTATATGAACCTGAAACTCATTGATTGAAGAATCTTTATCCAATTTAACCTCATCCGGTCAAAATACATGCCATCAGTCTATAAAGTATATGTGAAGATGAGATAAATTAAAGGAATCATTCATATAACAGTATGTATGATTAATTCCAAATTGGGAAGACAATAGTGTGTTCCATTTCAAAACCATAAGGGTCTAATGAACCCCAGGGAGAGCTTACATAGCTTACGAATATGTTTATGACCAAACCTAGATATTCTCTCTAGAAGTCCCAGTTTCAGAATTCGAAGATAAATGGTCACTGGTGTCTATAGGCATATGACTGATGTATAGACTAAGCTATCAAAATATTCCTTCTCATTAACTAGAACTACCATATAGTATCCTATATAAGACATGGTCAAAGCATAGAAGCTTCTCATGCATCAATCCATCACAATGGTGTGGGAAAAGTACTACCATTAAAATTCTCATAGGCATCCATTTAAATGGTATCCTAAAATATTTTATATAAGAAAACTCATCGAGGGGAATGCGTTTCTCTTAGGAACCCTAAAAGTCAAGGACACATGGGGAAATAATTTTCTCCAGGTCCTATATTGTAAGATCCATCTATCCATCATTCTATGTGTGATATGACATCATTATAAGTAAAAACATACCCAATGTCTTATGAAACCAAAGTTGGAACCATGATGTTAAATGAGAAAATCTATTAAAAATGATAAATCAACGATATCCATGAATATTTATTGCCCAACTATTGTAAAATTATCATAGATAATCAACCATGATGTTCTCTCACAAAGGAATTAATTGAGAAACCTTCATCAGATGTTCAATGAAAATCCATACAGTATCATGACGATAAGGCCATCAAGGTAGACTAGTCAAAGACTTCTTCGAAACATCATTCCATTTACACTTAGGAATAGACAATTATGGTAGATTCCCTACTGGTCACTGATGTTTCAACTCCACCAGCTGATTGGTTTAACACCAATGGATAAACCTAAAAATATCAGGTTTCACGCATGGATACCAATATTGGCATCGTAGATCTCGATATATTTTGGTGAAACTTTGGTGACCACACTTGGTGAGGAGTGGAATTCCCACATCTTCTATATGATGTCTTCTAAGGCCCATACATGCTGATGGAATAATATAGTATCATCCCCATACATAGTAAATCCAGAAGATGTGTTATCATCTAAGATAATTTCATATCATAAGAGGCCATTGGGATCAGATAACGTCCACATTCTTACCCACTATAGAATGATTATAAGTCACTTATAAGGATGTGAGGATAGTCTTACCATATTCCTCCAAAACATCAACATTAATCTATATGAATATGGCTATAATCTTCCATTCATCATTGTATTAATGAACATCATGTGTCTAAGACTTCTATATCAAAGCATCAGACAAAGAATTCCATTTTCTATGAGGGTAGGATAGATCAAAATCAAATTACTATAGGTACTCCACCCACCCGCATTTCATGAGATTCAAATATCACTATGTAAATAAGTAGATGAGGCTTTGGTGATCTATGAATATCTAAAAAGTATCTCTATGTAGATAGTGTCTCAAATTGAGTATGGAATGAATACAATAGTATTCTCGAGATCATGCATCGAGTAATTTTGATCTTGAGGCCTTAGTATGTGAGACCTAATGCGATGACTCATTCATACTACATCAGAAAAAATCCAAGATTGATACATGATGCATCACATTATATGGTGTTTATCCTTCTAGGATATGGAAGATTTAGTATTGGTGCTTAATTAAATATTTCCTTCTACTCATGAAAGGCTCCTTTAAAATCATTTGATCATACGAATTTCACTACATTCTTTCTCAAGGTTGTAAGTGATGCTGCAAGGCGTGAGAAATCATGGATGAAGTATCTATAATATCTACAGAGTACCAATTAAATATTAATGAAAAGGAATTACTGTTATGTAGCTAAGAAACCAAAACTCTCACCTTCTCTAGTTATACTACAACTCATAACTTCAAGCTGATATGACCTTAGATATTGATTTTTTGATAAAGAAGTTGCATTTAGAAATATTTTCATAGAGATTATGCTGTCATTGTGTATTTAGAATGATCTCAATATGAGTTTCATTTTCATTTCTAGAATTAGAATGCACAAAGATATGATGAAAAACGGATACGAAAAACGAATCAATATATAAGAAGAGGACCCGATTCATAAGATCCATAATAAAAAAGGTTCATTTGTGAGTTTGAATCGCATTACAAGTTATTCATAAGGACAATGTTTAATCATAAGAGAAATTATAGGTATCTATGATGTCCTAACATGAACCATATGATATATTTCCCTAAAATCTATCTTTAAAACACTTTTTATACTTAGACCTATAAAAAGGTCATATATTCAGGGAAGTGGAAACAAATTCTTAATAGTGAGTTTATTAAAATGAAGGAGATCTGCTTAGAGCCTATGGGTACCATCTACCTTATTGGAAGAAAGAACTGGTGAACCCCAAGGATAAGGGTTTGAGTGTATGAATCCTTTATCCTATAGATACTCCCATTACTTCTTATGCTCTAGAATCTCTTTAGGTGACAGACTATAATGATGAATGACTATTAGTGATTCTATTGGATGAATCACAAAAGTGAACTTTGCCTCTCTCATTAGAGGTGGACCATAGAAGTTTTTAGGAAAGTAGTATTTGAAAAACTCCACTACCTAAATAATTATAGTGGATTGTAACCACATCTCATTATGAAAAATATTGAGACTCTATGCTTTTACACTACCCATCCTTGAATTCTCTGTTCCAATTCATATAGCACTAACATCCCATTCTCCCTTATTCACATTCATAATTCCCTATAGTGATGTGGATTTCACCCTCCGATAATAACAATCAATATGGGATCTATATGGAACTAAACAGTCCATCCTGATGATTATGTTGACACCCATTATGTCAAGGAATTATATATTCCACAAGAAAAGGTAACTACATATCTCAAGGGAACAATTTTGAATGTGGTGAACACCCTTATATCGGATACCTATCAGTGTATCTAGTGTCATAACACCATGAAATAACTCGATGTTTAGGCAGATAGATTAAGTTATTACCTCATATATAAATGAGAGAGATGTTCCTATGAAAAAATATAATAATAATGTTTAGGAATGTAAGATAATACCGAATACAGTAGAAGGACCGTTTCTTTGGTCCTACTATGTAGGATAAACTGTATGAAATTTTCTTATACTGTGGCCTTCAGTCACTATCTAAGTACCCTAATCCGACTATATGTATTAGAATTGAATATTATAAGACTGAATTCCTTTTCATTAACCACCACCTTAACCTGATCAGCTAGTGGTATTCCACTCATATCTCAATCGTGATCCTAGTAACCTCTATTCAAACTGATGTATAGTTTCTAATACCCACTCAACTGGAATAAGAGGGAATAACCTGTAGAAAAGATGATGATGGACTATCCTTCCATAACTTGGGCACTTAATTGGGTCTTGAAAACACTAAGACCTAATGTGTCTTATCTTTCCACACTGGTGATAGATGCGAATGTTCTCTACGTTATGATCATAACCACTTATACATCCACAAGTAATCTCAAAGTTCCCCTTTAGACCATAAAAAAACCACTTGAATCTCTTAATTCCAAAACCTCGAGCTCACTCCTTCAACGTCTCTGAAATTTTGCTCTGTGATTAGCACTTGGTTGAGGATTTCAAATATGGTAGTCAACATGAACACATTGAATAGTGACCGGATGGAATAAAACATACCGTCCTCAATTAACATTGTTTTCATAAGATCGTAAACAACTAGATAGAGAGAAAACCATAGATGCTATGTGAAAGGAAATAGAATATCATAATATTCATGATACCCTACTAAAGATTCATATATTCTTTATCTCAATCCCCCCCTTAGAGTTTATGGAATGTAACAGTCATAAATGATGATCTGGAATTCATCCCAAACTATTTCACATTGAAGATCCTCCTAAGTGACAATATTATACCACCTATTAGTTGACTTGAGTAACATATAATCTTTTAATATGACCCACCACCCTGGAGTCTTATCGAGATGCTAAAAACAGATGTTCCCAGTCAGGATCCTAGTATCACTAAGAGGGGGAAGGGAAAATCTATGATATCGTTTTCATTTTATTTTTCCTTATTTTTGAAACATCCTTCCCCTCCTATTAAAGAGTTTCTTCCCTTCTGAACACACACAACCACCTCAAAGACAATATTTACAATTTTCACTACTCAACAAGAGCAGATACAAACTTGGTATGGTACCAAAACAATCTAGTACCACACAAACCATAAGAAAAAAATCATTTGATGTAGAATAAAACATTTTGGAATACCCTTACACTCATGTAGAACCTGGTAAAAAATCATCAAGTGTGTGTGAACCCACATAGCACTAATAGGGAATTACAATATTTCAGTGCTTCTTTACAATTGAACAGGTGTATTATTTGAAGTACAAATCATCACTTCCTTACCCAGAAGCTTGTAAGAACTATCTTATGCACAACTGAATACGGTCAAAGAACCCAAAATTTTCACGCACCATTTTATGAATCTTGTGCCGAACATTTATGCCATGTGCACCAGATTTGTGTTTTTTCATGGAAGACCTCTTTCATTAAACTGTCTTATTGTGTGAAACTCTATTATTTCATGCAAATTCTATTTCTTGGGCACAACTCTATTTCTTTCACGAAATCTATTTTTCATAATATTTTTCCGTGCCTTAGATCTTGGGACTTCATTAAGTGTTGAGTACACAAAGTGTGAGGCAGTAACCTCTTATTTATTTACATTATTTTCCCCTGAGGGAAAACCCCCCAATGCGTCGCACATGATCCTAACATGTCCTGCAAAACTCCATTTGACGTCGCATTGGGTGCATAAGTCTCTTTCACTCCAACCTCATCTTTCAGTCACTTCTTTGAACCTTTCACACACTTCATGCCTTTTACATTTTTCAATATTTCAACCTGGAATCATGCATTGCACGCAATATTTCAAACTCCCATCAATCATGATCCCCAAAACCAATCTTTCGTGTAAAAAAAATCTATTGTGAAAGACTCTCCATTTCTATATTTTTATGTTCGGATCATAGAACTGCACTTCCGTGCGACATACCCAGCCACATTAAAAACACCTTTTGTGATGATTCCAGATTTTCCATTACACTGTCATTTTTCACTTCACTGCATTCCATAACCATTCATCTTATTTAATCCTGAAATCCACTATCGTGAAATGTATCCTTTGATCAAACAACTTTTGCTTCATCAGATTTTCTACAGAAAGTACTGAACATTCCCTGTCTTCCACTGGAATCTTTGCTTCTAATCAAAATTGACTATGTTTGGTAGCACCTTTAATCTACCTTTCGTTTATAAGGTTTTCATCACAAGTTCTTCTAACTTATGATATTTGTGAAATAAAATTCCAAAAATCATCATCTTGTTTTATGTACTCTACAAAGTCAATTGATTGATCGTCTTTGACAAAAAAGGCAACTATCTGTAACAGAAAACTCTTCTTAGTTTCTTATTCTTCCAACCTGGTCCCAATATAAACAAGATTGGATATCCTTTATCTATGAATACACAACAAGAGGTCCACCATCCTTTGAAAATTTGGGAAGATGATGATGCTCAAACTCATGAGTTGTCATTATCATGCTCGAGGAAGGTCAACCCACACCTTAAAGATCCTGTAGAATATGCAAGAATACCTCATATTACAAAGCATCAGTTCCATCATCAGGGTCTGGATGAGGATCTACATGTGGATCTAAAAGAGAAATGACTTATCAATCTCATCTCTCTACCTCAAGAACATGGTATTCACCACATTTAGGGTGTCCAACCCAAGGGCATCATGGTAACCTAATGTTATGATGCCAAATGGACATCTCAGAATAGATTTTAGAAATAGAATTGGCTGGTGATAAGAAACTAATACATTAATAAGTCTTTATATAAGAATGATCGCACATTTAATCCTAGTTCAAAATCTAGGTATAGACGGTACATAAAGACTTTATCAGGACACCAAATCACAAGAGAAACCCTCTACCTACTACTATGTTCATGTTTAGGTCTATATCTATATTTAAGGCATGTGTAAGATTATATTTTCAATTTAAATGTCAGTTCCAATCTAAATTTTACTTTTTGAAATCTTTAAAACACTATTAATGCGTTTAATCAGTCGGTTTTACATTTTCATATCTGTAAAGGCCCATACACCTTATGAACCAAAACATTTCATCCCTTTTACCCACACTATAACATGTTCATGATCATATGACTGATGGTCTATATCTCAACATTCCATAATTGAATACTTATGTTGTCTACTTTAACCTATTCATGAAAACCATATTAGGTAATGTCAGACACATTATGTATCAATTATGAGTTCCCCAACATTCAATAAGATTCATCACAATTAAATACACATAATGGCATAATAACTACACAACTAACAAATTACGGATGAAAATAAACAAGGAATGTATAAATTTATGACACATTCGTCTTATTGTTCCTATAATGATTCATGTCCTAATTGAAATCACTCATTTAATTGGGCACAATAAAAAATCATCATTTAAATAACACAAATATAAATAACATCATAGAACAAGTGAATCCCCAAGTGGTAAAATGATATCAATATTAATAATAAAAAGAAGAAAAATAATTATAATTCAGGAAACTTGGACTTCACCCAGAACATGGGTTTTCGATGCCCAATCTAGGCTATGATCGAGCCCCTACGCATCCCCAATATCCAACATGTTGTTTCTAAATAGTAATGAATAAAATAAACCAATATGATACCACCTTTTATCATCATGACCTACAATAGACTTATGTTGAACCCCATGCCAGTGGTTCACATGGCCATATGCACGCATCCCCATACACTAGAGGTTGCTGACTAGTAGTAAGGGTGTAATTGTGGTAGAGTGGGGAGACTATACCCTTGCTTCAAAGTAGTACAGATTGATAAAACTAATAATAATATATAGTGAATGTATATAAACATAGACAAAATCAATAAACTATGGAATCAATAATAGATAATGAGTTTGATTGATTCGGATAACAAAAAATTGGGCCACTTATAAATAATACACAATACATTATCACAGTGAAAATACATTATGCATGGTATGCTCCTAAAAAAGTGGAATAGGGGAAAAACATACAATAAAGCAAAAAAATGAAAAAAAAAGTTAAAAATAAGTCCATAATAATTTCAAGCGTATGCTCGATCCTATGCTCTTATGCCCCATCTATGAAATACATATCAATAACTTATAGTATGGTGCCTTCCTTTATCAATACCTATAGGTAGATAGTCTTATCTGGTGATAAAGGTGGCCCAATTATGGTGTGAGATAAAAATCTAATTAATCCACCACTGAAAGTGTATACATTTATTAAGAGTATTAATAATATATAAATGGTACAATTATATGAAAGAATGTAATTAAATTGTGAATAAATAAATAACTTCTTGTTCAGGTTCCTAAAGGACACATAGTAGGTCTACTTACTACGACTCATGGATGGAATGTTTTTTTGATCATGTAACTATATATATAATAAGTAATATATATATATATTATTTTTATATTTACTAAACATATGTGAAACAAGTGTGCGAGGACACCTAATGGTTATATACCTCGAATATTAGTGCAAGCTGGAACATGATGCAACACATTGACCCCCATAACCAATCTACGAGCCTATAAAATAAATTTTAGAGGTAAATTCCCTTCATTCCAATAGAGTGAGAGTGTACATACTATAACACATGATATGTTGAGCTCTCCTCCATGAAACATTCTATAATATGACATGGCATCTCAACCCATCACCCATGTTGTATCACTAGGGCGAGTCTCCATACTCAATAACCGATACAAGGGTGTGTGATTTACACTTCATGATCATCACCCCTTACCATCAAAAAAGACTTTATAATGGTTTATAATAAATATATCAAGAATAATGATTTTCCACATATCCATTTCTTTTATATATCCTATATACATAGTAGAGGCATATTCATTTATAGAATGATACATAAAGAAATACTTCTTATAAAATTCATTTAAATGATTTCAGTTACAAATATGAATTTTAAGGTAAAAACATGGAATGTTAATATATATAATTTAATACATGAGGAAAAGAACTATCTTTATGGTCATGATCCATGTTCTTGTCTATTTAGAAATTACAATTTGTGAAAAAATGGAAACCAAGTCGTATTGATAATGGTTCAATTGGATGGGTAATGGTAAATTCAAATAAATGATTATACCATCCTGAATAATCAATACTATAAAAATAAAAACACCCTTTCCAATTAATTCAATTCATTTAAACCATACAAAACCATTTATAAAGATCAATGTTCAATTAAGGGATCAAATGTTCTTTTAAGAAATTTTCCTTTGGAAAATTATAACCATAATAATTTCAAGAACCTAAGAGGTGACTTGGGTCACATGAATTAAAAATATATAAAGAGAAATTAAATTTAGAAAACATGTCATAAGATAAAATTTGTTCAATGCTATATGGGCCAATTGGCCAAAATGGCCAATTCTAGGTGGCATGCTCCATGGGTAACCATAAGTGTGGAAAAATCATATAAACCATTAGAAATGATTCATTATACATGTAATTAAGTTCTATGGTTAGTTATACAAGATATAATACATATAATAGAGATTCTTAGTAAAGTTCAACATATTGAATGAAAACATTGTTATAAAGCTACCAAAAATCAAATGGAAAATGACATGACCACCTACCTCAAGGTCTTAGAAGATGCCTCACTCGATATTGAGATCAGATTTTGAGCAGGATGGAATTGATATGAGATATTGTCCAATTCCATGAAAATAGGGCATGTGATCCTGTATATAAATAGACTAATGTATGGAAAGAAGAATGTGAATATAATTTGAGAGATTGGGGTTGCATACTGAGATAAACCTGTCGCTTCTGATAGATCAACAATCAGACTCCATAACTAAAAGATACATGGATGCCAACATTGGAAGGTTCTTGAACTCAAAAGATGATAAGATCTACTATTTTCCACTGGGGGAGAAAGGGGAAAGTCGAAATGTGGTTTAACCATAAGTTGGGGGGAAATTCCATTTCCTCCCAAAAACCAAAACTACTCGATCCTTCAAACTATTAAATAACTGTTCATGGCTTCCTATAAGGAAGGGGAACCCCACAGGGTTATGCACACATTATGACTAACTTTGCATAGTCTGATAAAATAGGCTTTTCCCTATGTATTTAGCTGGTCGGACGACCACGCACCCAGTGTTAGAGTGTTTTAGAAAAACAATGTGGCCGAATATGTTTTTCCAATTTTAATGATCCATGCCTTGTATGATCCCCATACACTCTCATGACCTTCATGACGTAATTAAACATTGCTATTAAATACGTGAAAAGTAAAAACATTGAAAAACGATGATCCATACCTTCATTGAAAAGGTGGGACACTACACATTCCAATGACTAACTTCTTATTTTTCTTCTCCTCAAAATGCAGGTTTTAAAATTGCATTTACATTAATGAAATGAATACCATAATTTTTTTGATGCCAATGAAGAATAGATTCAAAATTTGGATTATTTTAGACGTTTTATGGCCAAAATTTGGAAATTATTACAATTAAGATGAGATTATCAATAAAAACGTAAATTATGACAACTAAAATTAAAATGTGAACTTTGTGGGATTTATAAATATAATTAATGTATAATATATGTGTAATTAAAAGTTTCATCAATCTCTCAAACATAATCATTACACATTTGGATCACAATTAAATATCTGAATCAAAATCCACTAGAAAATCAAAAGTAATAAAAGTAAAAATATCTTTTCCAAAATGGAATTACATAATATCTCATTCATGAAAATTACAATTTGTTGTAATCTCTCACATTTAAATTAATCCATCCTAATAAATTAATCAATTTCCTAAACTCACCTACCTCACAAGAAAATACATTTTACTCTTCACTTAGGAGAATTGAAATATGTGTTTATGATCATATGTGGAAAATTTATGTTTCACCACAGGCTTATGAAAATTATCATCGCTGCATAACCCGAGACATAAAAATATTTTCAATCCTGAGTTCTTTTTATGGTGAATTCTATGTCTATAGGATATTGGGTAAAATCATTTAACAAATTAAGGATGGGAAGAGAAAGATGAAATCTTAAATAAAAATTCATAAATGTTCATCTGAAAACAAAATAAACATACCACACATAATTTTCCATAAATTGGCATCACAAATAGTACTTATGGAAATGGTAAAGATTCAAAAAGTGAAAAAAATGAATGATTTCATTATAAACCACCCATTATTATTTTTTTCATTATTTTTTTTATTTTATCGGTTTTTATAATGTTGGATGAGATGAAAAAAATGAAATATTGATAATAATTCCTCCAATTTTTGATAGGGACATGAGTCATAAACAGATTCATTACAAAAAATTCAATCACACAATATTTTTTCAATTTCAAAATTTCTATTCTTCTAATAAAACAACAAAAAGAAATAGATAATAATAAAAATATTTTTTCTCATTTTTATTATTCAAATGAAAAGAGTAATGAAAAACACGTCATAGCACCCAAAAATTGGCTTTATCCCATAGAAGACACATGAAAGGTCCTCCCGACATAGTAAAAATTTAATAATTCATGAAATATTTTTACGAGTGACAGTGTGTAAGGAATCATTAGATTGTAATGAGGCTTAAAAATAAAAAACATTCATCTATTCCAACTAATAATCATGGTTAAAAGTATAGGTGGGTCTCAAGTTAAATTTGGAGCGACAAATGAAATTATTCGATCACACCAAATTATATTATTAGATTAAACGATTTGATTGAGAATAATCACATGTTATGGTATTCATATTAAATTATTGTTTTTATCATGAATGTGTGGGTATTGGGGAGAATATGTAAAAACGGTCTAGAATGTTTTAGAAGATTTGAAAAAGTAATTTATGTCTCTGTTTCATGGACATGGATTTTAGAAATTATGTAAACTCATAAAAATTATTGGAAAAACCACATGGAAAATTTTACACATCAATAATAATTTAAAATATAGTTTATTCAATGTGAATATATCTATATAAATGTCAATTCATGTGATAAAAATGAAAAAATTTCATTGAAGATAAATGTTAAAAAAATTAAATGAAAAAAGACACAAATTCCCTTAAATATGTAGACCCCCCAAATTGAAAATATAATTACTCATCAATTAATCTCATATAAATTCAAAGAAAAAGGAATAAAAAACATAAGATAGTGATAAGTAATACTGGAATTTATTTTCTAGTGGAAGCCTTGAATTAAAATTCATGATTATACCAAACAAATCATCGAATAAGGAATGAAAAAAAATACAAAAAATAATGGAAATGAAAAATAATGTTGACTAAAACAATCATTGAAGTCGGTCAATGTTTAAAATTTATATTCCTACTAACTACTTTATAAGTGGAAATCATGGTCAAACCCACTGGGAAGGTGATTATGTCCACTAATTTGTAAAAACATACAAAAAGACCCCACTATTTTATGTAGCAGATTAGGTTTTCTATTTTTTTTAATTTTTATTTTGTTTATTATATACCATAGATTAAACATCGTAATATTTTTGAGTTTTTTTTGTAAACTATATTGAAACAAGAAACAAGATAAAAACAATAAGTAACAGAGAAATAAAATGATGATAGGACAATCTAGAGAAATACGTCCTGGGAAAATATCAATTCTATTGGTTTTGAAAAAATTCTTTCCCACAAAAGTGACTACAAATAATACCATAGTGGAGGTGTGATTTATCTCCTTCGTCATCAGATAAATCCTACCAGCTGACAACTCTTAGAGTCTTCCACTCTTAGATTAATCAACATTGAGAATTATGGTTTTAAAATGATGACAGAACAGACATGTAATAAGTTCAGATGTTTTTTAAAAATGTCAATACACAATCTGTCTCACTGAAAAATTGTGAAGTTCCAAATTAAGTGCAAATGGTATGTTACAAATGAATGTATTCAGATTTTATCTCACAAATCTATTCAGAAAACATTTAAATTTAAAGTGACATGGAAGAAGAAAGCTGACCAGTAGACTCGATTTTTACCCAGAACTGAAAGGTTTAGCATTTTATCTTGATCATTATCATTACATCAAATAGAAAAATATTAAAACAAAGTAATGATACTGGAATTAATATGGAAGATAAACTCTCGAGAAGATGCTCTACTCTTGAACTCATCCATTTCCAAGAAGTAATTCCGGAGTCTCCCTTTGGTCTTCCTGTGCTCGGAACTGGATCATTGAATGTGATGAATGAAAGTCCCCCCTTCCAAATTATATTGCTGCTCTATTTTGGTATCCTCCATCATCTGGTACTTTTCACCGAACATTTTCAGTGACATTAAAATCCCTTCACATATGCACTGCACACGTACGTTTTTTCGTGACTAACACATCAAGCTATTTTTTCTCACGTAACTAACTCCGGATGAGTTAGTTGAGTGAACCTGGATGATTTCCCGTCTCTTAAATGAACCTGCGCTGGAAAAAAAGCAACATTATAACAACATGAAGGAAATAAAAATTTATTATTTTAGAAGATAACTTACTAGAAAGTCATTAAAAATAATTAATAAACATTTAAATAATTGTGTTAAATTAATTAATTTATTAGTACTCATAAAAATTAGAAATTATAATTTAGAAATTATATTGATGTGAAATTGTAAAGTAATTAACATTGTTTTTATTATAAAAGGTAAATAATAATTAATTAAATAATTAAGTATTAATATGTTTATTAAATTGGTTAATCAATCCCAATGAAAAATTGAATTTGAGGAATTTAATTAACTAATATTAAATATTATTATTACATAATTAAAATATTTAATATATTAATTAAAGATAATTTTAGTTGCAAAAGGAGATGTTTGATATTTCATTAGTTAATCAAATCATGATACATTAATTTTAATTTATAAATTGTTAAAATTTTAGTTCTAGATAATAATTTAAAAACTTAAATATATATATTCAAATTAAATAATAATGTTAATAATAATTATTAATTTGATTATTATTTTGAACCTTAATTATATTTTCTATTAATTATATTAGATTAGTTTATTTCAATTTTTCGTAAATATTTTAGTTTTTAAACATTTAATTTAGTTAATTTACTATTTAATTTTATTAGTATTAATAATTTAATTATTTTGGTTATTATTAATTTTTTAAATTATATATTTAATTACATTTTATTTTAGTTTTTAATTTAAATATATATTATTTAATTTATATTTTTTCTTAAATTACAGTATTCTCCCCTCCCCCAAATTTGGCGCACAACAACCCTAGGGTAGGGTGATCTTCAATAGAACTGCTTCACCACGGGAGAGGTGGCCTCTTCTACTACATATGATGGCTTCATTCGACACAAATCCTCCTTAGAAGGCGGTGCAAGGGGTACATGGGTGGCTACTCCACAACGAAGAAAGATTCTTGCGGCATGACCTCCTCCACCTTCGCCTACGATTCTGAACAAGATGTGGTCAATTTCAGTGTGACGACCTAAGATCCATACAATGATGGTGGGAAGCTAGTTCCTACAAAGCTTCCTCATGCCGGTGACAAACTTTCAGTTGGATGAAAAAATGTATTCTTGATTTCAAATGTAGATTCAATCGCGGCGAAGATGGACTCCTCCATCATTGATGACTCTGTCCCGGTTCACTTCTATAGCATAATTAGATTTTTATTTCTAGGGCTAGACTACCCACATGTGAAGATGGTGTCACAGACTAGAGGTGCGACATGTTCTCAAGATCTGCAGATTTATGGTTATGTGAGGTTATTATTCTGATTTGTGCTGATGAAGATGCAACTGAGAGACTGACGATGGAGGTGCATGGGTGTGTTATGCAATGGAAGGTGAGATTGGGAGGGTGGATTAGAGATAATAATGGTGGAATTGGTGACATTCAAATGAGTAATAACAGACCAATGGGTTTGTTATGAGCATGTGAAATAGGGGAGATTCGGTAAGACACCAATAGCCGAAACATGTATCGGTGAGTTGGTGAATCACCGATATAAGAAATAGATGACGGGGTGTGTTAAATCAATGGCGATTTGTTGTATTGGCGAGTGCGTAAAAAGCGGGGAAGTCACTGGTGAGATGGAGCAGTGGTCCAAGGGTCATCGATAGAGTTAAAAAGCGAGGTCAATGATAGAATAAAAAAATACCGTTAATTATTAAATAATATTAAAACAAACCAGTAATCGATAGTTATAAAAAAATATAGGTCCCTACCAAGGTAAATAAAAAGGTCGCATTTGAAAAAAAAATAGAAAGTCACTGTTGGAGAGAAAAAAAGCACAGTGATAAAAAAACAAAATAAAAGCTCACCAATGAGAGAATAGTTAACCGATAGAGTGAAAATAAAAAGAAAACGATGTATTTATAAGTTACTGATACAATGAAAGTCTACTAATAGGTATAAAAAAATTAAGGTTATCGATACTTAAATTAAAAAGGGTCAATAGTGAAAAAAGGTCACCGATAGAACCAAGGGTTACCACTAGATAAAATAAAATCTTATTGGTAGTCTAAAATCAAAAGCTCACTGTTACACAAAAAATTAAAAAGGGACATTAATAGAAATAAAAGAAAAAGGCTATCGGTGTCCTTAATAAATAGATTAAACATAAAATTAAAACATAAGTTAACTAAATAATAATATTTCAAATAATTAATTAAAATAAAGCTAAAAATCATAAATTTCAAACAGGATTTTTATTAAACAATAAACATTAAAATTTGAATAAAAATTATTAATGGATCACTCTTAATTGAAGAACTGGATAATTGATAATCTAAAATGATAAATGTCTCAAATTAAAATTACTATATTAATTTATTACTGGGTAAGCAGTGAGTGAAAAAGGAAAGCATCAGTGACTGAATAGGTCACTAATGGCTCTTGTTTACCTCACTGATAGACTAGAAACAAAAGGAAATGAATAAATAGTCTAACTAGATACATATGATTGAATAATTAATTTTTTAAAACTCTAAAATAATTAATTAAAAAACTAATTGAACAATTAATGTTAAAACAATTCTATTCTGTTTAATTAAAAACTAGAAATTTTTGCACAATTAATTAGCAGGGTAACTAAACATATTAGTTAATGAAATAAATATCTTTTAGTAAACCTAAATTAAAGGATAAAATATTAAATTAAATACTATGCTAATTAAAAAAATTATGGATATTATATGTTTATTAATTATAAAAGTAAAATTATTAAAAAGTGAGTAGATTAGAATTAACAAAACTAATAAACAAATAATTAATTTAGATAAGGTAAGTATAAATAAATTAATTAATTTAAAGTCTAAAAATACATAATTAATTGTAAAAAAATTCATTTAAAAAATTTATTTATAAAAATAAAAAAGTACAACTATTTAGGATAAATATCTCAATTAATTAACTAATTCCTAAAAGTATAGATAAAAAAAGATGTGAAAAAACTATGTAAAAATAGAGGCACATCAAATTCCCCCCAATAAAGCATTGTTTGTCATAAAAAATATCATTAATTATTACCATTGAAAAATATATTGTTGTATTTATGATTTGGCTCAAAATGTAACATGTCTAGAACTTAAAAACATAGGACTGAAGTATGAATATGATTTTAGAAAATACTTTCAAAACAAATCTTTCCTTG
The DNA here is from genome assembly GCA_963277665.1 of Viscum album. Lineage (NCBI taxonomy): Eukaryota > Viridiplantae > Streptophyta > Magnoliopsida > Santalales > Viscaceae > Viscum > Viscum album. The sequence goes on along the minus strand of OY728147.1, from coordinate 1,485,187,731 downwards.
AACATGTACTAAAAAAGTAATCAAAATAGAAAAGATTCACAAATCAATGTATGTGTCATGCCTCATATTTGACTATTCTTAGTGATCATTTCAATCCAAAATCAAGTTCTAAATCTAATAATGAAAAGAGGTAGAATATCAATGGAATTAAGAACATAACTGAGGAACTTTGTAATATGATTTTTCATCTAGGTTCCAAAAATAAATATATTATTTTGATTCGCCTTATTGATACAACCAAAATGATTTCCATATTAACGAATTGTCCACTTCCTCATTTGGTGTTCATCATTGTCATCACCTTAATGAATTAGTTTTTGACCCTATACACTTTATTTATTTTTCCCAAGAGATGTATCATGTGATAAGAACTGGGCAATGCAGTAATTCAAGGTGTAGAGAGGGATTTAAGTAAACACAAACTCAGCCACCATATAGGGTCTTAGAGATTCAACGTGGGATCCCAGATGCCCAAATTACTCTAGTTTCAAAATATTTTTATATAAAGATCATTCTCTTTGTCTCACTAAGGTAATAACATAAATAATTAAAAGAAAAATGAATCCCCATGATCAAGATCAAACTTCTAGTTCCAAGGGATATGATCATAATTCAACTAATATGTTACCCATATCACTCTCAAAAATAGTCCCTAAACCAAGATATACATTCAATAACTATGTAAAACCACATAGATATCATTAATTATCATTAATTTTAGACTCAATGTAGAAATTTACTACCAAATAAATACTATCCATAGGCAACAACCATTTGAAAAAACATAAACATCCTAAAATTATGAAAGGATTTTGAAATTATTTAAATATATTTTTGACAAAAAGATTAATGTTAATGTGGGAATTGATGAGCTCTCAATTAATCATATTTTACTGTATTTATGAATTTGGCCCCCCTCCCCAACACTTAAAACCAAACTTTGTCCTCATAGTTGATTTATAAAGTGGAGAGCAACAATTTAGCAATTAATGTTCAAAATAGATTTTCAATTAGAATATTTTGGACATGTAAAAAGGGACCCATTGAAGTTAAACAATATTTTTTCCACAATTAATTACTCATCTGTAGTTTCATTAGAAAATACAAGCACTAACATTTAAGTCAAATGATAAAGCTCTACCAGTAATCAACAAACATGGCATGTAACTGGGAAGTGCACAATGAATAAGGTGTAATAATTTTAACAAATAAGTTCAATAATGTGTTCAATAAAGTAGAAAATAGAATGCTAAAATACCCCAAACTGAAGAAGATTCAATACAAAAATTCACAGCTTGCATGTACTCCCCCCGAACATAATTCCAAGGAGTGAGAAAATTTTATTAATATTGAAATTACGTTCTAAGCAGTGAAGTACATGTAGATTTTATTACAATACAAATAGAATTTCTTAGGAAAGAAATAAATGCATCAGTATTTTAAAATGAAAATAGGATTTTCACAAGAAACCATATAATAAATAGAATTTTTATTCAAGACAAGCTGTAGATTTTTTAAACTCATTAAATAGTCGAAAAATGAAACAAAATTTAATAGTAAGATACTTCCCTGAATAGTATTTTTGTTACCCCTTTATCATGGTAATTCCACTGTTTAAATGACAAAACATCAGCTTCATGATAATAGTGAAACCGAATAAATATACTAAGAGCAAGCAATAACAAGGACTTCCCAAAAATAGGGAACAGAAGTATCACATTAATTCAAAGGTAAAAATGAATCATAGTAAAGATATAAAGAACTATGGGTTGCCTCTCATGCAGTGCTATGTTTTTTAGTCTTAATCCATAATTTATTTAAGTCTAGATTTCAAGCATAGTGAATGCAGCCCATCACTTTTGTTGCGCCTCAAAATAAAGTTTCACTCTCTACACATTAACTAACATGGGTTTGATCTCTTCACCTATAATTTCAACAAATCCAATCATAAGAACTCTTACTACAATAAATGGTGTAGACCAAATGGAGTTATGTTTTACAGGAATGATTTTTGAGTCTAGAGCTAAAGAGAAGAACCTTTGGTCCTGGTTAGAATTACTTTTTTTGAATTACAGAATCATGAATGATTATAGACCCCTATTTATATATCCATGAATTATCATAACTCTCTCTTTTAATCTCATCAAACTCACTCATCTAAAGTAATCTTCTCTCACCAGCACTCCTAAAGTCAATGTTCAGAGCCTTAACTGCCCAATAAGACGTGTGTTGCAACTCCACAGGTAAATGGGAGAATTTCCCAAACAACTGCCTGTAAGGAGACTAACCTAATAGGGTCTTGAAATCAGTTCTATATGCCCATAAAGCATCATCCAATTTAATAGATCAGTCTTTCCTATTGGATGAGATAGTTTTCTCAAGTATTTCTTGTAGTTCCCTGTTTTAAATTTCCACCTGTCAACTTGACTATGGATGATAAAGAGTACCGATTTCATGAAAACAACCATATTTATACTTCAATTATTTAATCATTTAATTTTTAAAATGTCTTACATTGTTAGTGATAAAATCTTTGGGAAACCGAAATCTAGAAAATATGTTCTTTTTGAAAAACTATTTTATAGAATTGGCTTGACTGTTGGGAAGTGTCCCTTCCCCATCCCACATTGAAACATAATCTATAGCAACAAGTATATAGTGATTCCCATTATATGATGAAAATAAACCCATAAAATCCAAACCCAAGACAAAAAAAATTCTCAACTTCCAAAATTCCATTTTGGGGTAGCTCTTACTTCCTACCCACATTAGCTATCCTTTGGAACCTATCACAACTAACCCCAAAGCTTATAGAATCCATAAAAAGAGTAGGCCAATAGAAACCATATTGTAAAACTTTTTGAGCAGTTCTCTCAACACCATGGTGACCTCTCCATGGTGACAAGTGACAACCCTCTAAAATAAGCACCATCTCTTACTGAGGCACACACCTTATAAGAATACCATTAACACATCTTTTAAACAGAAGGGGATCATACCAAAAGTAGTATTTATGTTTAGAATAGAATTTTTTTCTTTGATTATTGTTATGATTTTTGGGAAAGACACCTGCTACCAGAATGTTGGCAGACTCTACAAACCAAGTAGATTGCCTGATTAACATCGTAATTAGCTTCTCATTAGGAATGGAAGAGTTTATCTCCCTAGGTTCTTCAAAATCAGATTGAGTAAGAGGAATCCTAGATAAGTTGTCAGCATCTTATGTTTCATCTCCTTACATATCCCATATTTCTAAATCAAACTCTTGTAGAAACAGAATCCATCTAATTAGCCCAATTTTAGTTCCTTTCATAGATAGAATATACTTAAAGAATAATAACTAGTTAAAATATTGACTTTTGAACCTAAAAAATACTATCTAAACATTTCTATAACAAAATCAACAGTTTAAAATTATTTTTCATTGGTGGTATAGTTTTTTTGAGCTTTATCTATCAGTCTACTAGCATAATACACCACACCCAGCATCCTATCATTCCTCTGTGCTAGGAAATCACCTACAACCATATCACTAGAATCCCACAAAATTTCAAAAGGTAGCATCCAATCAGGTGCATTGATAATGAGTGATGTAGTGAGTTTTTTCATTAAGCACATTAAATGATCTCAAATAGTTTTCATCAAAATTGAAAAGAGAATCCTTGACAAGAAAATAACACAAGGGTTTTGTTATTTTGGAAAAAACTATTATGAATCTTCGGTATAAACTGGCATTCCCTAGGAAACATCTAACTTGTTTAACTATTCCAGGAGGTGGAAATTTTTGAATGAATTCAATATTAGCAGTATCAACTTCCAAACCTATTTTAGAAACCTTATGACAAAGAACTATACCTTCTGTAACCATGAATTGACACTTCTCTTAATTTAGAACAAGGTTAGATACAATGCATCTTCCTAAAACTAACTCATGATTTCCAAGACAAGTATAGAAAGTGATTCCCACGATGAAAAAATCAACCTTGAAAAACACAATGATTCATACAATCATATCCAAAAAGATAGTCATCATACACCTTTGAAAGGTCAATTGATCTCCACAAAACACAAAGAGAATCTGTCCTTAAAAAAATTTCCCAAAGGGACATGTGAATGTTGTCTTTTCATAATCCTCTAGATCAAAAAGAATCTGGTTTGTAACCAGAATACCCATCCAGGAAACAGAAAAATTCATCTCCAGCATACCTCAAAAGAATTTGATCAAGGAAGGGAATTACAAAATGTTCCTTAATAGTGGATGCATTCAACTTTCAATAATATATACAGACTCTCCATTTTTGGCTTTTCTAACTTGGAGTTATTCATTCTTTTCGTTTTTGACTAGAGTAAATCCCCCCTCCTTGAGAACAACCGGAACTGGGCTAACCGAAGAACTATCAAAAATGGGAAAAATTATTCTAGTGTCCAGCAACATAATCACTTCCTCTCTCAAAACATTTTTAATTTTTGGATTCAACCTTCTATGACATTCTACCATAGGCTTATGATCAGGCTGCATTAGAATTTTATGTAAAAAAAATGGGGGACGAATACCTTTTATATCATCTATGGTCAAACCTATGGAAGATTTAAACTTTTTCAACACACTAAATAGTCTTTATTCTTGGTTTTCAATAAGTTTATAAGAAATTATTATAGGAAAAGAGGAATTCTCACCCAAAAATTAATATTTCAAATGAGAAGGGAATGGTTTTAATTCATGAGTGGGAGGTTCTACACTAAAAGGAATAATCATAGGCCAGGTAGGTCCGAGATCGTCAATATATCTCTTGTAAGGAGTATTGAATGATGAAATATTTCCAATTTCAAGCACAGTTTGAGAATTAATTGTGCTATTGTCCAAAGTGTGCCACATACTATTAAGACATTCTAGATCAGATTTAACAAGTTTATCAAAGGAGAATCATCATGTTTTCCTATAAGTTCACCCTAAAAGTCATCAAAGTGTTTTTCAATGTTATTATTAAAAGAAACGCCCTCAAACATACTCAAAAATCTCATATGTTTAGAAATAGAGGACTATTCTATTGAAAAAATATGACAGCTGTCTAGTTCATGAAAATTTTTATAATTCTGTGTTTGAGAATAATTTCAAACTTATAAGAATGAAATGACAAGATTTTCATTTTCTAAATATATTTCTATAAAAGAGGATAGAATTTCAAATTTTTCAGATATTTTAGTTGAGTTCTCATCATCTAAGGACTCTACCATTGAACAGTTTTCAGAAAAAGTTGGTCCTTTATCATTTTTAATCACATTGAACTCTTATTTTTGTTCTCTAATAATTTCAAATCAACTGACCCTTAGACAAATCAATAAAATCACTACTTGTGGCCAATAAAAGACTACCTAATATGATGTGCACCTCTTGATCACACACAATATCTAATACTAAAAATTTTGTAGGAAAAACAGCTTGTCTACCATAATTAGCAAGTAATCTATCCTACCCACATGATGAGTGAAAGATCTATCATCCAGCTACAATATGACTGTGGTGGGTTGAAGATCACCCGACATCAACTATCGAAACAATGAGTATGGGAGAAGATTAATACAATCACTTAAATCACACAAACGATTGAACTGGTCATATTTCCTAGTGTTCAGGGTATGAAAAAGCTACCTGGGACTTTTAGTTATGTTGGGATTATCTTGAAGCACAACAATACCCTCTTCAGTGAGGCTATAACTAATAAATTCTTCCATAGATTTTTTGAAATGATTTTTTTCAGATATCTCAAATAGGATGGAATTTTAATTAAGGATTAAATGAAAGTAATGTTTACATGATGTTTAGATAGGAGACCAAGAACCTGAAGAAGATTAGCCTTGGTGGTACTTTGTGGATTTAGCTTCTCAGGGAAAGGGATGGGTGCAGATTATTTTTAAAGGAAATTAGGTATATCCCTTACCTCATCATCCACTTTTTCTTTTCCTTTATTTTTTTTGATTTATAGATGGAATTTCAGCTTGTGTGTTAGATGATAAATTCAGATTCTGATAATTTTCATGAAATTTCTGTAAATTTCTAGCATGTGTGCATAGCATATTTTTATATCTAGATTGAAGAAAATTTTCATTATGGGCATTTTCATGGACTTTTTCAAAAACAATTTGAGTATTAAGCCTATATCAAGTGACAAAATCCATGGAATTATCTCTATGTTTAAGCACAGAGATAGTTTTATGTCTCTCTTCTTTCTTAGATGAAAATAATATAGCAAGTTGTCTGAGTTGTGTTTCCTTGTTTTGCATTCTCACATTAGTTTTAATTTTATCTGACTCATATTGATTTTGATTTTTGGTTAGCTAAGTCATATATCTTCCATTTTGAGAATTAATATTATTCAATATTAGATCAAGCATAGAAGAAATATGATTATCATTATTTCCTTGTGCATTAGAAGAATTTCCCCTTTGTTGATTTTGAAAATTTAGTCTTGGTTGGATAGAGTAATTTTGGGTAGTGGATTGTTTAATTAGGCCATGGTCATTTTATGTCAAGTTGGGATACTGCCTATAGCCTTGGTTGTAATTATTTGAAAATGGATCTTTTTATGGAGGAATCCTAGGAACAAAGCTAATAATGTTTGAATTCTATTGTTTTTGGGCTGGAGTATCAAAATTAGGAATTAAATTTTTAGTATGACCAAACATACCCCACTAGAAACAATGTTCCCTTAATGATTGGTTAGTGTTTTGTCATCGAAGATGATTAATAGTTTGTTATGAATTTCTGTTCATTATGGATTGATGTTGGTTTGTTATTTCAGCCAGTCGAATTTGAGTTTTATTCATTAAACTAGTGTTGACATTAACATTTCTATTGACTCTTTTTATTGTTGATTTTGTTTGTTGAGTGTTTAGAGCATGATTGTAAAAAAAATTCTACGATCTTCATCTGTCTTATCATTATAATTACCCCCAGCTGCATTGTCAACTAGATTATGTCCATAGGAGTAAATCCCTTCATAGAAGGTATCCATGAGAAGGTGAGATGTGAGTTGATTATGGGGACACTACCTAATAAGATCCCTAAATCTATCCCAAAATTCATGAAAATCTTCTCCATCCACGTGATAAAAACTAGTTGTTTAGGTCTAAGTTCACCTTTTAGTCTTTGGGGATACAATTTCATTATGAAGGAATTGTACACTTGATCCAATTTTTGAAAAATGTTCTCATCTAGACCTAGATAACAATTTATAGCATTAACTTTAAGGAAAAAGGGAAAGTCTCACATTCTATGTTCATTTTATATGAGTCCAAGAAGTGGTAGCTTCTGCACAGTATTATAGAATTCTCTAATTATGGCTAAAGTGTCCCCATTAGACATTCCAATAAATGTAGGAAGTAGTGAAATTTGTGACTATTTAAGTTCATAATTTTCTGCTCAGCGACTACGTCTAATGGGTGATGGATTACATGAAACATGATGGAGTTAGAACTCCCTCATATGAGGCTTTTAATTTTTATCTATGTGTTCTCGATGATTTTGATTGTTATTAAGTGTATGATCTCTCTCATCTAGATTTTCAATTTAAAATCGATTTTTCTTTTTTAGATAAGTTAAATGTTTATCTAATTTAGGCTTCAGAGGCTCTAATATTACACCAGAAGTTCTTATGCTCATGCAAAAAGTAGTAAACAATATTCAACAGTAAAGAGAATAGTAACAATTTAGCAGGGAATGAAATATATTTTTAATGTTTTCAAAAAAATTTCTATATTTTTAGATTTATATATATGAGTGTTTTTTAAAAGTTTTTTTTAGAAAAATAGTATTCCATGCCTTCATCGACAACGTGGACAAAAACATGACCGGAACCATCATTGAATTTGGTTAATGTTTAAAATTAATATTCATACTAACTACTATATAATTGGATAGTAGGGTCGAACCCATAGAGAATGTGATTATGTCCAGTAATCTTGTAAAAACATACAAAAAGACTCAACTATTGTCAGCAGCAGAGTTTATTTTCTATTTATTTACTTTTTTTGTTTATTATAAGGAACAAATAAAACATCACAATATTTTTGAGTTTTTGTTATAAACTATATTGAAAGAAGAAAGAAGCTAGAAAACAATAAGTAATAGATAATTAAAATGTTGATAAGTGAACAATCTAGAGAAATATGTCCAGAGAAAATATAAATTATACTAGTTTTGAAAACATTCCTTCTCACTAAAGTGACTACAACTAATACCATTGAAGAGGTGTGATTTATTTCAACCACCCAATGATAAATCATAAAAACCGACAAATCTTGGAGTTCACCACTCCTATATTAATCAACATTGATAATTATGGTTTTAAAAAGATGTCAGAATAAACATTCTATAAGTCCTATTATATTTATTTCAATTCAAATATTCAAGAAAGTAAATCCATAATTTGTCTCATTGAAAAATTGTGAAGTTCTAGATTAAGTACTAATGGTACATTGCGAATGAATGTATCCAAAGTTGAACTCGTTGGCCTATTTTGAACATATTAAAATTGAAAGTGATAGGGAAGAAGAAAGGTGAACAGTAGACTCGATTTTTACCCCGAAATGAAATGTTTAGCCTTATATCTTGCTCATTATCATTATAGAAACTAAAAACATATTAGAACATAGTACTGATACTATAATTAAGATGGAATATAAACTCCCGAGATAACGTTCTACTCTTGAACTCCTCCAGCTCTATGTAGTGGATCAGAATCTCCGTTTGGCCTTCCTCTGCTCAGAACTATATCATCAAATGTTCTAAATGAATATCCCCCATCCCAAATTATGTTGCTACTATATTTTTGTACCCTCCATCATTTTCTACTTGTTGCCTAACATTTTTCATGGGCATCAAAATCCCTTCACATATGCACTTCACATGTGCGTTTTTTTCACGACTAACGTGTTGCGCTAGTTTTTCTCATATAACTAACTCCGAATAAGTTAGTTGAGTGCACCTGGAGAATTTCCCATCTCATGAATAAGCCTACACATGAAAACCAAACAACATAATTACAACACGAAGGAAATAAAAATTTATAATTTAAGAAGATAGCTTACTAAAAAGTTTTCTAAAATAATTAATAAAATTTTAAATAATGTTGTTCAATAAATAACTTTATTAGTACTCAAATAACTGGATATTATATTTTTTAAATTATATTATGATGAAACTATAATGTTATTAACATTGTTTTTATTTTATAAGTTATATAATAATTGAATAAATATTTTATTATTAATATGTTTATTAAATTGGTTAATAATTCCTCATGAAAAAATGAATATTAGAATTTTAATTAATTAATCATAAATATTATTATTAATTAATAAAGTTATTTAATATATTAATTAATTTAAATTTTAGTTGCAAAAGAAGATTATTATTATTTCATTAGCTAAAAAAATTAAGTGACTTTAATTGAAATTTATAAATTGTTAATATTTTTGTTCTATATATTAATTTAAAAATATTAATAGATATATTCTAATTAAATAACAATGATAATAATAATAATTATTTTTATTATTACTTTGAACATTAATAACATTTACTATTAATTATATTAGATTAGTTTATTTCAATTATTCTCAAATATTTTAGTATTTAAACATTTAATGTAGTTAATTTAATATTTCAATTAATTAGTATTTATAATTTAATTATTTCTATTTTTTTAAAATTATATATTTAATTAGTTTTTATTTTAGTTTTTAATTTAAATATATATATTATTGAATTTATATTTTATTAATTAACTTTCTTCTCCCCCTCCCCCAAATTTGGCTCACAGCATCCCTAGGGGAGGGGATCTCTTCGGTGCTGCTTCACCAGGGGAGCGACATCCTCTTCTTCTCCCTCTGATGGCTTCATTCGGAATAACTCCCCCTTAGAAGGTGACACAAGTGGTACACGGGTGGCTACTTTACAGCGACAGAAGATTCTTGCGGCATGAACTCCTCCCCCTTAGACTACGATTCTGAACAAGATGCAGAAAATTCTAGTGTGATGACCTAATATCCACACAATGATGGTGGGAATAATGTTCCTACAAAGCATCCTCAAGCAAATGACAAACATTCAGTGGGCTGAAAAAAAAATTCGTGATTTAAACTATAGCTTCAATCACGGCGCAGACGGACTCCTCTGGTGGTGATGACTCAGTCCACGTTCAATTTTGCAGCTTTACTCACTTTCTATTATAGTGGGTTGAATCCCCATGTGTAAAGACGGTGTCACACACCAGTGATGTGACATGTTCTCAAGATCTTCCGATTTCTGGTTCTATGAGGTTCTTCTTTTGATTTGTGCAAATGAAAGTAAAATGTAATGGCTGACAATGGAGGTTCATAGGTGTTTTATGAAAATTAAGGTTAGAATTATAGGGGCAGAGTAGAGATAATGATGGTGGAATTGGTGATATTTGAAGGAGGAGGAAGAGGCCGACAGGTTTGTTATAAGCATGTGAAATAGGGGAGAGTCGATTAGACATCGATAACAGAAAAATGTATCAGGGAGTTGGTGACTCACCGATAAAGGAAATAGAAGTATGGGTGTGTTAAACTAATGCTGATTTGGGGTATCAGTGAGTGCGTGAAAATCAGGGAAGTCACTGGTGAGATGGAGCAGTGGTCCAAGGGTCACCGATAGAGTTAAATTAAGAGGTCACTGATAGAGTAAAAAAATTCCATTAGTTAATAAATTTAAAAAAACATCGTACATGTAATTATAAAAATATAAAGGTCACTAATAGGCTAAATATAAAGGTAATCATTGAAAAAAAATTCAGAAGGTTGTTGTTGGAGTGAAAAGAAATGTCTTAGTTAAAAAAATAAAATAAAAGCTCACTGTTGAGAGAAGAGGTCACCGATAGAGTGAAAATAAAATGTGCACTGATGTAGTTATAAGTTTTCAATAGAATGAAAGGATACCTATACATATAAAAAATTAATGCTACCTATACATGAAATTAAGAAGGTTCACTAGTGAAAAAAAGTCACCATACAAGCAAGGGTTTCATCTAGTTAAAATAAATGGTTACCGGTATAATAAAATCAAAGGCTCACTATCAAACATGAAATTAAAAAGGGTCACTATTAGAAATGAAAGAAAAGGGATAATGGTGACCTTAGAAAAAATATATTGAACATAAAATTAAAACATAAGTTAACTAAATAAAAAGATTGAAATTTTTTAATTAAAACATCGAAAAACACCAAAAATTTTAGACCAGATTTTTATTAAACATTAATCATTAAAATTAAAAAAATTATTAATTGATAACACTTAAATTAAGAACTGGAAAATTGATAATCTACAATTATAAAAGACTTCAATTAAAATTACTATATATTTTAATTACATGGTAAGATGTGAGTGAAAAAGGATAGCATTAGTGACTAACTAGGTCACTGATGGCTCTTGTCTACCTCACTGGTAGACTTAAAACCAAGGGTAATGAATAAATAGTCTAACTGCATACATATGATTGAATAAATAATGTTTTAAAACATTAAAATAATTAATTAGACAACTAATTTAATACTTAATGTTAAAAGAGAACTATTTTATTTAATTAAAAACTAAAATTATTTACTTAATTAATTAGCAGGATGACTAAACGTATTATTTATTGAAATTAGTATTTTTTAATAAAACATAATTAAAGAATAAAATATTAAAATAAAGACTATGATAATTAACATAAATTAGGATATTAATTGATTATTTATTATTAATGTAAAATTATTAAAAATTCATTAGATTAGACTTAACCAAACTAATTAACAAATAATTAATTTAAATAAGATAATTAAGATTAAATTTATTAATTTAATGTCTAAAAAACATAATTTCTCTATAGAAAATGTTTATTTAATAAGTTTAATTATAAAAATACAATAGTACTATTATTTAGTATAATGTTTTTAAATAATTAATTAATTCATTAAAATTTATTTAAAAAAAAGATGTGGAAAAACATTGTAAATATAGATCCACATTATATGTGAAAAATGGATTTATCTTAGTTTAACACCCAATGTGGTTTCATGGATTTTACAAAACCTATTCATGTTGTTTTAACATTTTATCCCTAAACAACATGTGAATTATGTTTCTTACAGTGAATAAACTAAATGTTATTCACCCCAAAATACATAAGTCAACACCAAAAGTGTAGGATTAAATATAAAATTACAAATTTATAAAGAATGTGAATATCAGAAAGGGAGAATTATATATATATAGCGGTCGGTAAAATAATATAGTGGTGTTATCTATTATACATCATGGTATCATATTCCATATGATATGAATGTTGATTCAAAATAAGAAGTCTCTTCACCATTTTCGCCATCAGTTTTTCTTTTTCATCATTTTCAAAGTCTATTACTATATTCTAATGATTGGAGGCTATATTTTCTTCATAATAAGCAGTATATAACGGGGTACTAGTTGTGGATTATATGTCAAAAAAAGGGTATTTAATTGTCTTAAAAAATATTTTTAATATAAAAACAATTGAATACAGTGCTAACTCCACCCCCTTCAGATTAACAGATTCAATTGTAGGATCTTCTTGTAAAAAATATAAGAGTGCAATATTTTTTTAGTATATAAGGATTGTGTAGTTTAATTTTCACCTTCATGATGTGTTTTTTGAAATTTTAAAGCATTTTCTTTGTTTCCTTCATCCTCCTTTTTATGGAACTTTAGAAAGTAGGGTAGGAATTCCTTGAGCTCCTTAGTGAGGGAATCTAAATTTATTTCTTCAATATATTCAATTTTTCAAACTATTATAACCAAGAATTATACCCTATTTGAGATCCAAACACAAATTACATGTATTTAAAAAATGTAAACTAGTTCACTCAAATAATTTTATGGTTCATCATCAACGAATCCAACTTTTTAAAATTTTAATATTTTACTATATTTTTTATTTTATATCAAAAATACCATGAAAAAAAACTTAGAGACCCTAAAAATGGAACTAAATTTATGAGGAGGGTTTTTTAATATCAGTAACCCATAATGTTATATTGACATAACATTAATTATATCGGACACCGTATTCCAATCTCTAAAGGTAGATTCTCACACCAACCATTTTCATTATCACAATTTAAAAAATAACTAATATAATGTATGGGTTATAAATTATTGTTATATATATACTTATAAATTAATACAAAAAATTGAAAAATATAAGGAAGTGAAATCAATAATATGTTAGTGAATAAGGAAGATTTTTTTGTTCTTTGTAGTTCACAATGATGCTATAATTGTTCTCTAAAATATTAATCATCAATATTCTAAACAATGTTGTGATCAACCCTATCACTCAAAACCCTCCCATTGAATAATTATAAGGCCCTGATAACCCCACCCATGATGGATAGTACTCTGTGACATCATCAATAGAATTATATTTAACATTATATGAAATATTATGTTGTCTGAGTAGAATGAAAATGAAGGGGAAGAAGAACACAACATTACTGAAAGCGAAGTGAACCCCTAACCAAAACCTGTTTCAACACTAATAAAATTATCTAAATATAATAAAAAAAAATTAATTTAATCACAAAAATCCCAAGAACCATTACCCCCTACTAAAACAATGACATGGGATTGTTCTCTATATTCATTGAGATTAAAAAGAGCATGGTGGGGGAAAGTAAACAACAAAATGAAATACAATAGAGGAAGACAAACTATAATATTTTCAAAATGTATAAAAATTATAGGATTATAAAACATAAAACAACAAAAAGTTATGTTAAAAAATATCCAACACATTCAAATTGAAAATGAAATTTATTTTTTATATGAGGGAGGTGAATTTTTTTGATCCAAATATATCCATAGAAATTATCCATGAAATGGTAATAGTAAATATAGATATTTATAGTTATGTTCTTTTAAAAAAATTTGTATTTATATCTTCAAAATGTATCCAAAAAATTTATTCCTTTTGGTGATGTTTATCTTCTTTTAGGACATATTTTATCTATAATAATTTTATATCCTAGAGAATATTGACATTCTTAAACAATGAATTCCTGATAATTTTTTCATTAAGGTGGATTGGATATCAATGAACAGTAGAAAAGTAAGATATTCCCAATTACCTAGTTGGTTTCCATGTAAAATTACATCTCATTAATGCATACCATTTTTGGGACATAGACCATTTCAAAATGTTCATTCAATTGTGGGGGAAATTCAAAGGACTTATTTTGGAGCATGTATTGGGCCACAAAATATGGGATTTATTTTATTTTATTTTTGAATGGAGTGGGTCCCAAATTTATTTATTCCTAAATATAATAATTTAACAAATTGAATAAGTGAATAATATTTTATGTTTGAAATACCAATAAAATAAAATTAGTTAAATTCCAAAATTAGGAGATTTACATAATTTAACTCAAATTGCTACGAAAACCAAAAATTGGGGAAAATACCCTAAAATTAAAAAATTGGTGGGACTAAAACATTGAATTATATAACAATATATGTGTAATCATTGGTTTCACGTGCAAAAAACCACCATATTACAGTTATCACTCAACCCAAAATCCATTAGTAATTGTACCTTCAACTTGAGTGTGATTCCTTGCTTGTACTTGTGTCCACCAAAAAAATTATATACAACCATTGGGTGTCTTTAGGGTGTGAGATACAATTTTTTAGTTGAATATAAATAATTTATCCTTCTATAAATATTGTTATACACATATAATCATGTTGTTATATCAATACAGTTTCATTTTATAACATTCCTTTTATATTTAATAAATTAATTAAAATAAAGAAAGCTAGTAAATAATAGAAAAAATAAAAACATGAAACATGGTAAAGACTGGCTAGATAATGTTGGGTACTATAGTATTATACTCATACTATTTTTGGTTTATACATACATTAATTATCTCATGCACAATATATTTGTGATGTAAAACAAATTTTACCTTTGGTAATCAAACATATCACATCACATTTTAGTTAAGATTGTGTTTTAGTGCAATCCTTATCAAGGCAGGTGGAAATTCTTCTTAGAGAAGCTACAATAGTATAAATTCTTAGGTATCTGTGGTTCCAATGTACTATTATATTCTTCATGCTCAAGTAAAAATCAATAATTATTATAATTCACTGTAAAACAAGCTGTAACAAATAATTTAAATCCTTTTCAAAATGATGAAATTATTTCCAAAAAATCATCCACCTCATTCAGCATTGAAAGAATATTTTACACAAATATAAAAAAATTTATTTAATTATTCAAAATAAAATCAATAAAATTATATTCATCAAAAAATGATACATCATTTAGCCTTCTATGTTTACCCTTGAAATTAGGATGAACAAGTTGGAAACCATAATCTAAGTAGAGGGGATCCTATAATGGAAATAAAAAACAAAAACAAATAATAACACACCCCACACAATCTGGAATAGAAAATTATGAGGTTTTCAAAACCATATGGTCAGAGGAAACATAAAGAGAACGAGATAAAAAAAGTAATGAAAAATAATAAGAGACATTAAAATTAGACAATCCTAAATTATATAGGAGAAACAATCCTAGAAATTAATTCTCATAGGGAATGAAAAAAGAGGGTTGTAATAGATAGGGTTAGAGAGTTTTAGAATGTGGAAAAGGGGATAAATAGTAGTTAAAAAGTATTTGTTAGTTTATGAATTCTTAGAATTTTTTTTATTTTTAGGATGAAACGATTTAAAAACATATATAAAAAATGTTGGTTCCTCTGTCAAGGTTTAAAAAAACCTTTGGAACTCTACCATGTTTTGAAAAACTATGTAGAAAATTTGAAAAACTATGTAGAAATATTAAAAAACCCCAAGTTCCCAAGGTTTTCAACTCTTTTGTGGATTTTATGTGGTTTAATATATCCATGTGAAAACGAGGAGAAAATCCCAATCCTTATAAGAAGATTAAATTTTATGAAAAAATATCTGTATATATTAGAAAATGAATGGGAAATAATAAATAAATAATAAATACATGAAAATGGAATTACAAAGTGGAAACTTCACCCCACCACGAATCTTCCCCCTTGTAAATCAATCCATGTTTTGGCCATAAATAAAGTGATTACATTGATACTTAAAACAATATTACAATTACCATAATTCATGATCATCATTCCAATGTTTCCATAAAATATAATACAAGAGTATATATTTCCCTCACAACACCTTCAGTTGAGAATCAATAATCTGAACCATATGTCCAGTCACAAACATATTAGTTTTAATCTCGATATCATCTTAATTATACCCATGATATGGGCTTGAATTATACTTTTTCTACAGTGAATAATGGAAGTACTAAGGATCAATGTAGATTAATAATGAAATATTATATGTTAATTGAAATTACAAACCCTTTTGACAATATCAAATGCTTAGATAAACCTCAGAGTGAGTATCCTATAGTATCACAGACAAAAAATTCTGAATTTATGTCCAACCATAAAAAAATATTGAGTCACCTATTTATAATTTAACACATTTATATCAATAATTGGCATATTACTTGTAACAACTATAATATTTTTTCATCCATTTCCTAATCTTTCAAATATTTCATATCATCTATTGCATGAATCTTGGTCCCACCAAGGTGGTCTCATAAACCACAGTCTAACATTGGGGGTATCAATAAGTCTGACCATACATAGAATTGAAGGGATTAATATTGATTGATTATTAAAAATTATTATTTTAGGAGAATCCCACCAATCATAGTTTGTTTTCTACTGAACGTATAATATTGATAATGTAGGAAAAATACATTTCTTCATGAACATAGTGCACCCACTTCATATGCCCATATGTGAGGGGATGGTTTATTGAAGAAATATTTATTTGATATCAAATATATTTTTAAAGACCTTACCAAAACATTGAGGTTAATTAAGGATATCAATCATATATTATAGAATATTGAACCTCATGAAATCTCATATTCCCTTGAACACACAAATTTATTGGCTCCTATCACCAAATGGTGTCCTTGATATAGATTAAGTGAGTAGATTTGGTATTATGATCAATCACCATAGATCTGTAATTACTTTCTTGAGTGTTATGGGTTATACAAATGATAAAATCCATGGAAACGTCAGCATATTTCCATGTTGGAATGGGAATTTTTTAGAGCACACTTGAGGTGTTATAATGTTTGTCCATGATCTTTTTAAATGTATATCACTAAAATGAAAGTCTATAATGTAACACATAATAATCAAAAACCCTAAACAGTTTTGTATGTTTTAATATATATCCTACTATGAATGTTGATAAACCTACATCGCCACATTCCTCATAGGCAACACCACAACAAAATGGATTCCAATGAAAAGTATTCCCTATAGAAAAAAAGACCATTCACTAGTTATCTACCAACTATTTAGAACATGAATTCATTTTTTAATTACCATACCATTAAATTACTCTTCTAGGATATAAAATATATGATAAGAAATCAAAACTGTGATGTCTAAGAACATTTATTACTTCTCTTTCTTTTTTTTTCTAGGTGAATCTGGGAAAAAGTTATCATGGAATTTCACTCACTTCAAAACACATTCAAGGATTTTGATAAAAACATGCTCATTAAGTATTCCAATACTATATTCCCATTACTTAGTATATATATAATGAAAAAAATATAACCTATTATGATTATTTTCCAATTTCATCATTAGTTTATTTACATATTTATAGGAAAGGATATAACACTTTCTCTTATGAATAGAATACACCATAAACCATTCACCAAAAGGGTCACGACACCATAACGTTATAGTGTGCATCTCTTTATAGATGTTTAAATTTTTCATATCATAATGGTATCCATGATTACATTACCAAATTAAAATTAATATTATTAAGAGGAAATTGGAGTTGTATAATGTCTTTAAAAAATAATCGATAATACCTTTCCAAACATAAGAAAAATAATGATTTTAAAAACAATCCTTGGTTCTTCTTAAGACATCACCAAACTATACATATTCAAATCAATTAATATCCCATGTTCCAAAGTTACATGTCCCATACAATGACTTATTTAATCCAAAATGTTTGTTTCAATAGATCATCATAAATATGATTATCACATAACATCCCAACATTGATCTTCAAATGTTACTCATTATCTTCATTTTGATTTTGAATAAAGCATGATTTCATCCAAAAATTACTCTACCAATGATTTAAGATGCATATGGAACACCCAATGCATGAGTGTAATGACATCCAAGAGAAAATTCATGAATAAAAATTTAATAGATAAATATTCTAATTGGACATACCAACTTTGGAAGGAATTATTAGGTATATCATCCTTCTTGAACATAACATGGTGATACCCACCGTGGAGTTTGATCTTATAAAACAATGTTCCCAACAAAAGCTAGTAGAAAATATCAAGGATATGGGATAAAATTTATTTAGTTTTAATTGTGATATAACATAATTTATTATAGTTGATTCATAAGTGAAAGGTCTATCATCCATCTATGAAATGTTAACAAGAATAGACCTCCAGACATCGTAGGATGAATAAGTATTTTGGCATCGAAACCATATAGCTTAATCATAAATTAACACATTATAGTTTTAGAAACATGATAAGAATGGAGTGATATCATTAGTACCACCAACACTAAATTTATTGAAAACTCATTGTCTGAATCTAGATGTGCACATGAAATGTACTTCAAAAATGCCTTTGAGAATTCACTAACCACAAGAGGAAACCTAATTTCCCATCATTATTCATTAGATTCCAATAGATGAGGGAATATATAGAAGTTATATTTTCCCAAAATGAGAAATTGAGGGACTAATCATTCAAATCGTGGGTATTATTCTCACAATATTACCCATTTTCTCCCATTGGGGGTAGTAAATGTCAACTTTTGATGGTAGAAATCAAATTGAGCCTTGAAATTTTCTTCCAACTTATTCCATGTATTAAATAAAATAAGTCAATCTGTAAGAAATTCACGTCCCATTTTATCTCATATTATGACATAGATACAATAATTGATGCGTATCAAAACCCATTCCCCTTCGTATTTTGAGCGATGTAACTATCTCTGTTATATAAGGAAAGATAGTGGAAGATAATTTTTAAAAGTTAATAATGTAGTTAGAGGAAGTTTTATTGAATAAATAAATTTCCATAGATTATAAAATACAAACAATACTTCGTACTTTGGTGAGGCCATCTTCCTATTACACAAGTTCCTGATCTCCAATATAATGGATATTTTTTCTATCTAATATTGAGGTTGACAACTAACCAATTTCTCAACATTTAGATGAATTTGTCTATATAAATAACTAACATTTCCTTGATGCTATGAAAAATGAGAAAATATATCCATTAATGCATCAGTTTTTTTTCTACAGATTCTCTTGTAGTTGTAATGCTTCACCACTATGATATGGACGAAAAATTTATTTAAAATATTAAAAATAGCTTAATAATCAACAATGATTACATTTCAAAGGGGAAGCCTAGAAGATGCACTATATTATTCATGTCATTGGAAACATGTGGAGTATAACAGTCCCACAGCCTATAGCTTCTGATGAATATGGACGCGTAAGATACCCAGAACATCAAGAATACCTTTTAACATAATCATCCAACATTATATTCCTCCCAAATGAGATAGTTTCACTTTAACATGGTAGAAAGGGTATCCTAGTTTGGCCTAAAAATCCTTCATAATCAATCTCCAACAATTGATCCTGATCAATGAACTTAGTATATGTCTTCAACCTAGAAAATATTTAGGGAGACCAGACATCCTGTTGCAATCATATTTAACAATAATGAGCCTTTAACCATTCATTAGTGATCAGACATGTGGAAAAGTTACTAATCAATAAAAAATTATCAGCATATCCCATCACTAAGAGGTCACACTTTTGATGGGCTATGAATAGTCGAGACATTTCATGAACCATGTTCTTGGGAAATAACACCTCGATAAATGTGGTTTTTAAATCCTTCAAACCCATATTCTCGTGATTCATAGCCTACACGACCATCTCCGACCGCATGAAACTGGGGCCCTCCAACATTAATGCCACACATGTTTCTATAACATCAATAGGAGATCCATGAAACATAATTATCTGTTTGGTATTCTCCATTAAATACTCATCTATTTAGAGGTCAGTACATCCCCCAAAAGAGTTATTTTTTATACTTGAGAAACTCATGAACCCAATCCATCTTGGGCCTTAATGTTTTGTCTATTTTTTTGAATGGATCACACTCCATGATACATGGCTTAAAAAATAGAACAATTACATCTATAATTATTTGATAAACTAATGGGTTAGATCGTAGAGAATACTCTCTGATGTCATCCTTTTATTTAACCTAACATTTTAGAAATTATGTGATTTTAGAAAAAACCTCAACTTTTTGAAATACATATTTCTAGAGATTATGTGACGGAGAGTGGATGAAATCCAACAATTTGTGGTGTGGAAGATTAGCCTTACTAAGAGATTCATTGTGCTTCCAAAGGGTTTGATAACAGTTTAGTTATGGAGGTGTACTGAGCTTCTGAAGTGGACGGAGGTGGTGCCCACCACCTTGGTGGAGTGGGGGATGCACAGAGAGGGAGAGAGGCATGAGAGGAAGAATGACAAAAAAGAGAAAAGATGGAAGAAAATTAGCAAATGAGAAAACAATAAAAAAATAAATAATGAAAAATGAATAGAATAAAATAAAATAAAAATGACATAAAGCATAAGATAAGAGAAAATATTAAAATAAAAATAAAATGGCTAAACCAATTTATAATTTTTTTACACATATAATGTTCATTGTTATATAATTATTTATTTTCATTACATTCTAACTAGTTTTCATTTTTTAAAATTTATTTATATTCCTTTTCATTCTTTTTAATTATTATTACCCAAAAATTGCACTTAGAAAAAATATATTATTTTAAATAAATCTTGTGAAACTATTTAAAAAATTAAATATTTTATCAGGACCTTGAACAAGCTGTGTGGGCCTGCGACCATTTTCTTTTTAAGGATTTGAAAAAAATAAATTAAATTAATAGTACCTTAATTAATGTAGGGAGGTTATATTTTCATATGAATTTAAAATGAGTTTTCAAAAATCGATTTCATTTTGAAATGGTTTTTGAAAATTATTTTTTCAAAATTTTAACTATTTTAAAAGTATTATAAAATTGATTTCTTAAGATGTTTTTTTTATAAAATGAAATGATTTCTGAATGATATTTTCAAAATGTATATGTATTTTCAAATAGGTTTTTTAGTAGATTTTTTAAAACTCATTACTGTAAAACTATGGTGACCCTATGTTTTTATTAAATGTTTTCAAGATCTTTAAGAGGTTTCATGCAATTTTTTTTTCAATAAAGAGGTACATTGGGAAATGTTAAATCACAATATATTATTTATTATTTTAATTTTTATAATTTTTTGGGTGTTTACTTTCCTCTAAATTCTATACCAAATATAAAACATAGTTTTATTTAACTATATATTTTTATTTACTTTTTTTATAAGAAAAAGAGAAAACATTTGTGTATGAGGTTTGGAAGCATTAGTCTTAGGGCCTCATAATATATTTTTTTCATTACATTCTAATGTTCCTGTGATTCTTCTTCACATTTCTGATTTTTTGAGATTAATATTATAAATTGAGTTCTTTATATAGTACATTATCTCTAAGAACCAAGATTTATACTTTTTTCTTTATAAGAATGATCATGCTCTTGTTGTATAACCTACGAGTTTAGTACATGTGATGGATTAGGTATATAATTCCTTTAAGGTGATATATAGAAAACATTGTGAACATGGTGGAGGTTTGGTGGAAGTAATAAGAAATAAAATAATATAACTAATTGATCATGAATCTTATATGAAACAATATAATTATGGACTGTATTTTATTTGATCCTCAATATCATAATCATTTTTCACGAAGAAATTCACAAAAATAACTTCTAAGCAATATCAAATTCTAGATCATGATTATGATTTAGAACATATCATTTCTTTCCACTTCGATCTTCATTTTCATATTACTGGATGGATCTAACTAGATCTACCATTTCCTTATCAATATTGGTTACCAATATATTTTTTTCACTAAATAATCCTGGCTTGTTGGGGAGGGGGGGTTTACACATTTTTCTGTAGATGGATTCATAAGAACCAATTTAATGGATCTAGTGAATTCTATTATTGTAAAAAACATGAATTGATGTAGGTGTTAATCCCAACCTTCTTTTAAATCCATTTAATAATATCTCAAAATTTCTTATATGGTTTGAATTTTTTCCTCAACCACCTATCTAAAGATAATACTTAACAGGGAAACTCCACTTTATAACCAAGTCCTACAAAGTTCATCTCCAGAACTTCTATGTAAACTTCATAAAACGATTGGGTATAATAAAATTTTTGTAATCCCAGAAACATTTTCAATTTATTCATGTATATTATGGAAATATGAACAAGATAGAAGATTCATCTATAGTGTAAATGTAGTGTTGTGAGATTATAATACAATCAACTACCTCACATATAGTATTAATCACTTTTTATTTTTTGGGGAGTCTAATGAAAAATTACATTGTGATGTTTTACCATTTTTATTTTGATATGGTTAATGGTTTAAAAATCCCTTAATAATTATATGTATTAACCTTAACCTTTTAATATACCATGAACTGGGATACATAATCCGAAATACAACTC
This sequence comes from Viscum album, assembly GCA_963277665.1. Taxonomy (NCBI): domain Eukaryota; kingdom Viridiplantae; phylum Streptophyta; class Magnoliopsida; order Santalales; family Viscaceae; genus Viscum; species Viscum album. Next base: position 1,485,164,885 of record OY728147.1, on the reverse strand, counting down.
TTCAATTTACCCCATTAGAAATAATCATTTATATCTCAACACATCTTTATACTGCCAATATGAATTGATAATGATGAATTATGAGCAACATCTAATAGGCCATTTAACCTAGTATGGATAGAACACCCGACAGTTTTATGAAATTATCATTTAATAAAATACAATATCAAATTTAGGAATACTTTTCACCTTCTTCAGTAACTCTACATTATCCACGTTCACCTATTTAATATTTATATGGATATATGGTTGAACAATAAATTGATAAAGATAATATTTAACACTTTTTTTTATAATTTCAAGATCTACTCTTTGGAAGTCTATAAATACTATATCTTTTGTGATCCTAATAAAATAAAAGCTATCATAATCCTTTCGAATAAGACATGCATACACATTGTTTTCATTCCAAGGGTCGTAATTTATGGAGTCATCATAGTCTTTAATAATCTCTAATCATCTAGTAAAGTTTATATTTAACTATTTATATCTGAAAATTTACTTTAAATTTTTTTATCAATGTATATATCATACATTTTCAATAAAAACAACTCCTCCATATCATTAATACAAATCACACTTCATCTAAATCAAAATCATGTGATGGTTAATTTTGATCATTAAACATATAATGGTATGAGGCCTAAGATTTCAATATTTAATTATGCAGGAGAAAACATACAAATACGCTCTTCCATGAATAAATAATGATTAAAAAGAGTTTTCATTATAGGGAATGATAGAAGAGGTTCACTAATTAATATTCTCATATGTTCCTTGAAATTTTCTTCACATTAATTTATTTCGTGGAACATAGATATATTAGGAGTTTACATGGTGAGTATATTGGATAGTTGTAGTGAATACTCTAAGAAGTTATGATAATATCTAAAAAAATATGAAAAAATAAAAATCATAGTCATAGTGGTGGTTCTTGTAAAATATTTTTAACATCTATAATTGATGTATCTACTGATATATCATCACTTGAGATTATATAATGAAATAATGAATCCTTCGGAATCTAAAAATCACTCATCGTAAATTTGATCCTTCCTCATGATCTTTAAAATAATTCTAAAATGATCTTCCCCCTCTTCCTTTCTCTTTTAAAGTTAATTAATAACATTTTTATCTATTACCTTGAACTAATAGAGGAAATATATACATAACATTTTCATTAAATAAATAAAGATAACTGATGAATTAATAAGATAAAATAGAATCACTAATAATTAATAGAATCCATACCATGTAAGGAATTATGTATTGGGTATATCCTCATTATGTACCCCCATGTGTTGAAATCCAAAATGATTTTTAATCTTATAAAATTATAGATCTTCACTCAGTTTACTAAACAATTCATTAACGTGGGGTAGATTATACTTTTTATTAAATGTTAACTTTTTTCATTTTTGATAACAAAAATAACTTTACATTGATCCATATATTGTTGTTGAAAAAAAATAATTGGTGCACACTATGGTTACACACATGGATAAATTATCCCCTTATCAAGGTTCTCCTAGGCTTTCTTTTTTCAATTCATTAATATCAATCATGATCATTTTATGTAGAATTATTGATATTGGTGTTTCTCTATATTTTTGTTCATTTGATAACTCTACTTCACAATGCCATAGAAGACCTAGAAATGATTAAATAATTTAATCAAAAAACTCCCACATAATATCCATATATAATATATAGATTTTATACTTATCAATTTGACATAAACACTCCTTTTTTATAGGAATAATGACCCATATAATGGATATAATGTTTCTCTAAAGGTCATAACTTTCATCATAATATTAAGTGGATATAGGTTGGTTAGGAATATAAAATTTAATTTCCATTCCACTGATATTGGTGTAGGATTTATGTAAATATTGTTATTTAATTTTCAAAATAAAAATGAATTCAACTATAAGAAAAATAATTATATTTTTTGTATGTATATATAAAAAATATAAAATTGTGAAGAATCGTAGAATTGAAATGAGATAATTATACCATAATGGTTTTTCAATAATAATTCAACATCTAATCATTGACATTTTCTTTGATACCCTTAGGAAAATATTAACATTCAAAAGAGTGGGAATATCTAAAATTAAATAAGGAATTATCATTTCTAGATTGGATGGAAATTATACCTTTCAAGACTTCATTATCAAACTCCACATAACTGAAAGTGATACCATTAGATTTACCAATATATATATAAATAAAATGGTTTTTATAGTAATTATCATCATTAACCGTCATGTCTTATCACTGGTTATCATAATGACCATACTCCTTAAATTTTAAACATTGAACCGTGGGTGGTGAATTCAATGGTTCTTTTTCATTAATAATTTCATTTACAAGTGTCTTTTACAAATATCAATATTTCATTTCATGATTAACATAATTTCTACACTAACACCATATATCAATACACTTTCGATAATTCCCAATATGTTTCTTTCCCCAAATTGGAGAAAAAGGAAAGCTCATTTTCATATCTCTATTATAATTTGGGAATTCTTTTAATTTCATCATTATTTTCATATAAAAACAATGAAATTGATGGGTAAATCCTATTTTAATTGACACATTGATAGCATATCAAACAATTTCTTCATATCTACTAAATTATATTATGGATAAAAACATTAAAATATTTGGTTTTAATGCATCGAAGAATAAGTCAACCATAATTTTATGTTGGATGAAAATAACATAATCATACCTCGTGAGATTTGTATAATTCCATTCATGGAATCGAATTGATTAATAATAAATCATTATTATCTCAAATAATTTCATCTCCATTTTCCTCTAAATAATATAAGGAAAGTACTTTTAAAAAATATGATTATAAATTCATCCAACTATATATAGTAAATTTTCTCATGTAACCTCATTTTCATTACCCAATGAATTTGAGAGATATAAAATTTCATTCCCACCAATAACATAATGAAAAGAACACATTTTTGTTCCATAATATCATAGAATAATCATTATATTATATCCTCTAAAAATAAATGGGGTTTATAATCATTTCATCTTTGAATAACTGATAGAAAAGAAACATATTTAACACACATCTTTTCATCATAAACATAAAACAAAAGAAATAATGTAAATTCATGTTATCCTTAAACAAAATCTATAAAAATACAGAAGAATCATCATAGTATGTTATCATTTTATAAAAATTATTGTAACGTACCCTTAGAATATTCCTTGAGAAAAATATAATTTTCCTTTCAAAATATTTTTTATTAAATTACCAATTATGAATGAATAATTTTTTTTGTAAAATAAATATTTAATTATATTATGGATTATTCAAATTAGTAACCATTCCAGATAGTGTGAAATTATGTTAATACAATATATGTTAATATAAAACATTTCATTTTAACTTATTTTTAAAAATTCAAAAAGTACCTCATTCATAAAATAAACAGATGTTTTATTTTAATCCATTATTTTTTCTATTAATATGGGTAAAAAGTATTTATAAATACATAGAATAATAGTAATAAATTTCCTTAAAACATATTTAGAAAACATGGATATGGAAGAAAATATTTTTTTGACAGAAGACAAATAATGTTGATTTTCATCAAATAAATATTTTTGTTTGGTTGATTACATTACATAATAAAAATGATAGGAAAAAATTTATTTTAAATAAATTACCCAAGGATAAAAATCATGACCTTCTTTGGAGGTATATCTTAATAATTCATTTAAAAAAACTGTTATACAATCCTCATAAACAGAGAGATTGTAACATAATTCCCTTTACCACTTTCGAAATATATAAATATTAATCCCCATAAATTAAATAACCATAGATTTATATGGAAATACCCATTAAATTCATACGAATAATCATAAATTAAATTCATTTTTAGTATATACACTGAAAAAATAGTTGGGGAAAATTGCATGTGTGTCACAGAAATAAAACGAAAACGAAAATATCTTACCTTAGGACCAACTACATTCAATATAATTAGAAGTTGAAGTATAATAAATAAATATTAAATATAAATATATTATTGAAACATACACATATATATAATAAAATAAATTATTTACTTGAAACCTTTTATCACTTATTTATCAACATTATTTTTATTAAAATAAATATTTCATGTGATATCTGATTCATTTTCATGTATATTTTGGATCAATAGTTATTTTTTCATTTTACTTTTATCATTATTATAATAATTTTTATAATTTTAATATTGATAAAAATATCATATATAATCTATATATACATGACTTGTGTCATTAATAAAATTTAAGATAATAAAATGAATTACATGATTAATGGAACGCTGTAGGCCTTACAACGACATGAACAAAATTTTAATTTTTCAACCAATGTAATAAAAGAAATGTAAATAATAAATCAAATTTAAAAAATAAATTCTTTCATATTTTTCATATATATTCAACTAATACACCATTATTGCCTTCAAAGTAAAATGGGAGTGAAAACGAATCAAATCACTTCATTGAAGTGGTAGACCACACGTATGCACGAGCGATATTATCATCTTCTAGTGGTTTGGATTGTATGAAAAGAGATGTGTTATTATAATTACAGAATAATGTGATAATTTAAGGTGATTTTCTTTTCTTCAAAACAAATCCTTTATATCTCATATAATAGGCCCAATAGTTAGTATTTCAAGAAGAGAACAACTTCTATATATGGATATGGTTGTTGATGAGTTATTGTTTTAGTGTATAGTTGAGTTAGAATCCTCAAGATATTTAAAAAATTAATGGGAATTGTTTCAATTTTAAAATTTTGGTGGGGGAATGTTGGGAATTCCATTAAATGTTGAAATATAACAATATTATTCTAAAGAAAATTTCTTCAGAAATTTCATTTATTAGAAGATAATATTTTAAGGGGTTGTAATACCATAAACTAATAATATTTGGATAGGTTTATATTGTGTCCTATAACTTATCATTTCTTTATCCCCATTGTCAACACTTTTTAACAGTAACTATGATAACATATTTTTCCGATGAAAAGGGTTATAATTTTAAATATATCCTAAAAGTTAGTTCATAAATGGCCAATGAATGAAATTATAAACCATATATTATACTTCTTGTCTTAATAAAATATGTTTATTATTTTTAAATAATTTAATAAAATTTTACGTTGAAAAAATATCAGTAATGAAATATTTATCACCATTTACTTAATTATACTTACAAGACTAAAATACAATGATTTAATTCATATATAATCCATTAACACAAAAATATTTTTTTATATGAATCTATAAAATTAATGTAACACTACAAAAAATTAAAATAACATTACCTATTATATTTTTAATATCATCTATTATATTTTTTTATTAATTGAATAAATAATTTTTCATCATTTTATAAGAATTAATAGTAGTTATATACTTACTTAATATTGTAAATAATTGTACATCATATTAAATAATATGTTACTATAAAAATAATATTTTATATTCATTCATAACATGATTTTTTCTCTATGTAAAATAGTATGAAATATTGACAACTAAAATTTTATATAATAAGGTGATATGGTTGAAATTTGATTCATAAAAAATAATAAGGAAGAAAAATCATAATGTTATAAATTATTTATAAAAAATATTAACATGATTTACCCTTTACCAACATGATAAAGTTTTTCACAGTTACTATTCATATTGATGAAAATAAAAGGGTCATATTTACAGAACATGAATTCCATGATTGCATATATGGAATTAAATATAATTAATTGCATTTTATAAAAGTGATATAAAGTAATATTAAAATAGCAATGCAATAGTAGATGGAAACCACTTTTTTGAAAAAAAAACTAATATTCTTAAAACAAGTTTCATTATTATCCCTTGTCTAGAAAATTATGAAATAAAGGATAACACTTTTTATTAATTATGTAATATATAGATTTAATTATAATGATTCACTAATATTGAAAAATATAAGATATAAATACACTATGTTCCTAAAAATTGTTTTTTTATAAAAATAACTATTTTAGTATCAATTGATTTTTATTCATATATAAATTTAATTAATACCCATTAAAATATTTTATATATATGTAAAAAAACAAAATTCATTTCTTATTAAGTAATTTTAATTCCAAAAAATCCAATAGCTTGAAAATAACTATCACATAACAAACATATAATAATTTATAGCTATATATTTACACATTGTGTTTCTTATAAATCAATCTACCAATGAAATTAATTTTCTTTGAAAAGATATATTTCATAAAATATTTTTGTGTTGTAGATATTATCATTTTGATTTTTTGTAATTTGAGAGTAGTGCATAAGATCTATTTCAATATTCTGTTTGGGAATACCATTATAATGTGGTAAGAGTTTGTACAATGAACATGTTGGGAGATAGTAAGGATTCTTATGATATTTTCCCATGATTAATGATTATTCTATCCCAAAATATATGAAACTTATTTTTGTAGTGGATATAAGTTTCTTTTACTCAACCCAGACACAACAAGGATATAGTCAGCCACATCAAGGGTAATCCTTGTAATTTGTTTCTTATTCATTTACCTCATTTCATGTGGTATGTTGTGTTTTGAATGTATTGATTTATTTAAACTTAATTATTGGTCCATATGTTAAAATATTAACAGGGGTAATATAAATACAAAATAATTTGTCAAAATATGTTCACACTAATTCACACCCCTCTTATTGTGACTACACAAATCCATGAGCACTATAAATGTTGTTAAACCTGATGGTTCTACAATTGATTTCATATAAATAATTTTCTCAATTTTTATATCTGTTAGGTATTAACAAAAAATTTGGATGAGTTTTTATGTGTACATATACAGAGAATATATTTTTCATCCCATTTTTTACCAATATAATGGAATTACTAAAAACCATGAATAATTTTCAGAAGAAAGAATCTAGATTTTAACACATTCCATGGTATATACAGGGGGTAAATCCCTAGTTTATTGTAATCCATGTGATATTTGTTATATAATATGTTTTTAGAATAATCCATTTGAATAATAATGAATCAAATTATATAATAATAGGGTTATTGAATTACTAAATTTTATTTTCTTTGAAATAATTCATTATTTCAAAAAATTTATTGTTGATGTTTTCATATATACATTTGAGTTTATAAAGGGACTAAAATATGGAAAAGAAAATATATATTTTAAGATAACGAAGACTAAGATGAATTGTAAAAAAAGATAAAAATATAAAAACAATGTCAAATTGTTAATTTTTTATATTTATTTTTATATAAAACAAATATTCAAAAGTTACAAAATAATTGAAAAATATATTTTATGTAAGTAATTAAATATGGTAATCCATTGATAAAAATATTGTTGAATTGGATTAAGCATAAACATATATTATTAGTGTCCAGTATACCCCATTTATGATCAAAATTATATTAAGGAGATATGAATATCTTTTCATGAATATAATATTATGTGATTAGATATTTTTTTTGTAATTAGAAATAAATGTGTATATCAGGTGAAATATCATGAAGATTATAAGAACACTTTAAATTATATTTGACTTAATTGTAGGCTAGTTTTTAGATAATTTTAGAATGACTCAAGATAAATAAATACATGATAAAAATAAAATATATTTTATAATGAATGATCATTTGTAATTATAATTTCTCCTAAAATGAAATATTATAGTGTCAAGAATGGACTGAAATAATTTATAGATAAAACCACTATGGGGTAACTTGATAACACAACACATGTTAAAAAAAATATATTTTTTCACTATGTTAATTTAAATAGAAATTTAGTTTATATTTAACTATCTAAAAAAATATGGGCGGGGAAAATTCATAGAATCCGACCACTAAATAAAGGGTGGATGTGACCACAAAAAAGAATTACTCTTCTTCCAATTATGATACAAATAAGTTTTTTTCCAACAATATGAATGGTGATAAAAATTTAGAGAATAATTTATAAATAATAAAAACAATATCCACTAGTAATTGTTTTTTATGGGAAATTATTTGAAATAAGGGAACATATTATGATAATAACATGTCAACTATATGATAAAAAATACAACCACTATCATGGGGGATTAAATTTGAAATAGAAAAATTTGTTGGAATGAGGACTGATATATCTAAAAATGAAAATCAGTTTTCTATTGTGGAATTTGAGAAGCCAATGAATTTCTATGTGAATTTTATAACCAATGGTCACAATGATGATGAGTGATGAAACATATCTACTAATAATGTATCATTATAGGTTAAATAGTGATTACCACAAATGATAAGAAGGATAAAATGAATACGCCATAGAGAGATTATTTTGGGGTGTAAATGCACCTACGGTGATTCAAAATGATGCAATTCTAAATTTAAAATTCTTTTATTATAAAATAACATAACACATGATATATCATTTAAATAAATCCACAATATCAATGTATATGGTAAAATGAAAACAAAAAATTCTAAGAGTGATGGAGAGTCCTGGTTTGGTTGATGAAATATATGAATAATAACTTAAAATTTTAAATATAATTATAAATTATGGTTATGAAATAATCCATTATAAATTAAATGGAATATGAAAGATTTCTGATAATGTTATTGAATTTTTTTATTTATCCTGCACTGGTGAAAATTAAAAAGGAATATTATGATAGTTCCAAATAGTGATCATTTTTTCTTATATAATGGGAAAATGAAAAATCCAAATAAGGAAAATTAATAATTGATTATAAATACCGTGGTTTCCAAAGAGGCTCAAATCTATAAAATCAATTGAGATATAAGCATGAAGTGTACTAAAAATGATAGAGTAGAATTAAAATGAGTTTTTAGGTTGGGAATTAAATCTCATCCTCATTTACTGAGATGATTTATAGTATCCAATGATTCCCTAATAACATTTGATGAACATTTCAGTTGATTTTAACATTTTATTAAACTATGGGTTATTAGTGTTAATTTTCTTATGTCATACATATAATCCCACCATTTATAATATTTAAAAATTATAGGAGATCCCTGATAAATTTCACATTATTTAGATTATATATAAGAAATTTTGGGACTTTCACTATGATACATAACATCTTTTAGATAATATTTATGTTTTTATTTCTGATACATAATTTATAGTAGTATGTATGAATAATTTATATTATATTTATTGCTAATATGTAGAAAAGGAAACATTGCACTATAATAATTTAGATATCTGAGAGCATATAGAGGAATTATAAATTGATACATAAGATATTAGGATAATAAAAATGTTTTCCATTTTGATATATAATATCTTTTAGGAGGTATAGAATATTTACTATAAAATCATTTAAAATACATATGATTATTATAACAATATATTATATTTTTTTTGACTACGCAAGAAAGTGCTTAATTTTAAAGTGATATATATGATTTCATATTCTATATGTAGAATTAGTTTTTAATGAAATGAGGGAATTTTTAGAGAAATTAAATTGGATTATTCTTTTAATAAATGACCTTCAATAATTTAAACATCATGATATTGAATATTAAATCATGATATATGTTTAGTTTTGATAAAATGAGTTGTTTGTATTGGGAAACATTGTCATGTTATATGGTTTTTAAAATGTGTTAATGAAGACATTGAAAACATATACATGTTTTTTTGGGATAATAAATGATAATTTAATGATGATACTTATATAGTGTGAAATAATGAATTTAATTCATGATATTGATAATATCACTCACTGATGATTTTGATATTTTAAATAAAAATATTTCAATTCAACTAGGATGATAAAAGATATCGGTTATATTAGAAGAATTATTTGATGAAATTCAGTAGAGTATTAAGTGAGACTATTATACAGAAGAAGGTGGTAAATGATGTGGTTTTTTCTAGATGTTCTATTGACAAATATTAACAGAAGTGAAAGAAGATTAAATCATGTGGAAGATATCTACATTTTTAATAGGGTCATTGTTCTCGGCTGATGACAATGGGAAATAAACCTATGTGGTTTCATTTATGTATTAAAAAATAAATATTCAAAAATCAGGATTTGATTTTTCATTGTATTTTTTTATTTAATTACTGAAATTATTTCAATGTGATTATACCCAGAGATAAGACTAAAAGGATAAATAATAAAAATTGATGAATGTATATGGAAAATGATAATGTAATTTTAGTGAAAACCACATATTGGAGAATGAGTTAGAGATATTTAAGTAGACAAAGAGGTTTTGTAAATGTTTATCCTATGAATTGAGGAAGAAAAATAATACAGGAGTAAATATTTGTCCATAATTAATTATATTAAAGTGTAATAGAAGTAAAATTCTAACATTCTGACATTTATACAACCTATAAAGATGTGGTCTTTATTGGATTTTTATTAAAAAGATTACTGAGGGAGGATAAAAATAATATTAATATTTTTTATATATTATGATTTTTGAATATTTTATATTTTACTGGAAAAGAAATCATTGAATGATCTTACTGATTATATGTATTAATGATTATGATGATCAAGCGAGGAGAAAAAGGATGATGTGTTTGTTACAACAATATATTATCTACTCATTTTCATCAACACATTTTATTGAAGAAAGTATTATTATATTTATGAAATGACATATGAGAGTTGAGTATAATATATATTTCATTAGTGAGGTTGGTAATACAATGTTAAAATACAAGGATTTCATAAATGGACCTATTGATTGAATGTAAGGATTTTTAGAGGAAAAATATTGTTTTTTGATGATACCTTCCCCTCCTATTTTTACATTATTTTTTAGTAGATATTCATTTCATATAATCGACCTAAACAATGAAATGCTGTATTTAACCACCTTGAGGGATAAAAATATTGAAAAAATGTGATGTAATTCTTGTTTATTAATTTCTTTTAAGGTGTTGTGATGTGTTACAAATTCAAAACATGATCAACTCAACCTAATTGGTGAAATGTTTTAAATAATAATATGGTTCATTGGAAAAATAACAATTCAATAAATCCTTGAAAACTGATTCACCCCTCTCAGTGTGAATATATAAATTAATGTCAGCTATATTGACAGCTTATAAATTATGTGAATTTATCATCAGTCCAAATTTAATAATATTTTATTTATATAATTTTCCCATAATTTCAATCATATTATCATTATCATATAATACATGTTTCTAGAGGATAATAAAAAAACATCAATTTATAGAATAATCATATCCATTTACACATATTTAGGTTTTCAATAGAATCATTTCTAGATTATTTTATTATAATTCAAGAAATATTAATAACAAATAATTGAATGAAACTTTACATATCATTTATAATAGGATACTATTTACATTTTTTACTTTATTAAATTATAAATAAAATGTTATAAATTTATGTGAGCATTCCAAATAGTGCATTTATAAATCCTTAGATATCTTATAATAATAAGCATTTATTCAAAATAAACTATTCTTAATCATTTTTTATTTTATGAAATTAAAAATTAAATATGTTTCACATATTTGGGTAAAAACAGTTTTTTTCATTAATTGTACATTTTAACTAATCATGATACTTGAAATATATAATTATAACATATAGTTCGATTAATCAAACCCAGAAAAACATGGAGATTTATTTTAACAAATCCCATGGAATTATCATAAAACCCATAAACTTTTAGGGTAAAACAATGATGAAATAATGTTTAAATTTGTTTTATGTTATTAAATTTTAGTCAATAAATATGAATTCACCTTGGAAAGTACATCATCATAATTTTAATAATTATTTCTAATATTATTAATTTTACATTATCTATTTCAATGGATTCATTTATAATTAAACATTTACCATTAATTAATATAAATACTTATTTGAAATGAAAATAAATACTAGTTTTATGTTTTTTAATTATAATAACATATATGAAACATTAACTTATTTATATAAAAATAGTAAGACCAAATCAATAGGAAAAAATAAATATTGGTTTAATTTACATTAATATCATATCCTTATCTAGGAATCACATATTAAGATATTACATTTCATATATTAGAATAATATATGATAATGCATGTATCTCACCTTTGTATCCAACCCTAATTTTTTAAAATATTAATTTAGAAAGTTTAAGTAATCCTAAAGAGTTTTCTTTAGATCATAGGATTCTTATATATATCCTATATGACCTCCCTTTCCTATATTACATAATAATTGAAAATGATTTAATTTTCCTACCATAAAATTCACTAATAGTAGATCTTATATCTGAAATCTGTCCTACCCCGCAAAAAAAAGATCAATTAAAAATCTACAACAACATAACACCATTATAATGCCTCTTGTAAAAATAATGATATAAATTTTGACCAGAAATAATTCCTCTAGTAGGAAAAATTTTAGGGAGTATAAATAAGGTTATATATAAAAAAAGGGAGGCATTATAGTGATAATACAATGAATGATAAGATGAATCCCCTAAACAACACCAATATAAATATAAAAAATAATATAATCCCAAAATTGAATTTAATATTAATTATTAATTATTAGTAATAAAAAATTAAAAAATATGTTTCTGTAACACCCAAAACTTCCACGATACTCTTCTCTTTCAATAATGCAATAGCTTGCATTATACGCAAGTTCAAGATTCTACCACACCGCGACCAATCAAAATAGCCGTTATGAATTTTATTACCCACCTTTTGAAATTATATAAATTTTATATTTTAAAATAAACTTCATTTTTTGATTTGGAATATCGAAATTAGCCTATGTGGAATTTTTGGTATTTTTCAGAGAACATCCAATTTTTAATGAATAATAAAAAATACTTAAATACAACTTTTTAAATCAAAAAAATTTATAGTGATAAATTATACGATTATTGGTTTTAATTTTTAATTAGAATATATTTTTACCATTTTATCCAATGGTGGTCTTTATAATTTATTTCACTTTGAAATTGGACATAAACAACTGACAATCTTTTGATATATATTATTTCATAAAAACATGCTATTTGTTGTGACAACGGGAATTAATTATCAAATTAATTAAATCTACTTATATGTTTTGAATTTTGTAAAATATATATCAATTTTGAATTAGGAATATCAAATATAGATTACGGTTAATTTTTGGTATTTTTCTGAAAAACTTCAATTTTTGATGAATAGTGAAACCACTAAGTGGTAGTTAAAAAAACTAATTTTTTGTTTCAATGAAACTTTAGTACTTCTATGAATTTTATTTAAAAAATATGACATAAATGGTTGTTATTAGTATGTAAAATGTGGTTCAATGGGATAAAATAATTTTTGGAAAATAGTAACTTATAAGTTTTATTAATCGTGATTAAAGGTAATTAGTGTAATTTAAGGTATATATAGTTATATAATAATATTAAATTACAATTACACTTGTCCTACACTTATTTTATGAGTCATAGACGACCAAAAAAAATCCATGGGTCAACTTGGGGGCCTAATGGAGCCACTTGGGTTTGAAAATGGCATTAATAACTTTTTATTTAAGGTAAAAATAAAAGTGCCACAAACATGTATTATTTTACTAAAACAATTTTTACATGGCATTATACAAGTCATATTTTCTACAATAAATATTCATTTTAATGATAAAAATATTTGAAATATCATGGTATTTTTTTATAATTTTTAGACATTAAATTATTTAAATTTTTTATGACGCCATATTGATGCAGTGATTACCACATTAATTAATGATTTAAATTAAATGAAAAGTTAATGTAAAATCTAAGACATAAACTTGTAAAAAACCTATTTGATGAGTATATTTCGAAACCTTATCACCTTATCCTAGAAATATATAATTGTGGGTCCTTTAGATTCCGAAACTCATTATATAATAAAGTAACATTTTGTGACATTCCAAGAGTGCCCCTCCTCTCCTCCTATAAAAGGCCCCCACCTCTACCACCTTATTCACACCATCAAAGAAATTTGGCTCGGCCAAACTCTACCCAAATAATCTCTCAACTTCCCTCTATTACTCCTAGAAGCCTCACTTTGGGCATAAGTCATCCCAAAGAATCCTTTGGATCAAATCCAAAAGATTTACCTGATTTTAAGGTAATGATTTCTCTTATGTTCTTCTGTTTTATTTTGCTTCTCCAACCCCTTAAACTCTTTTTATTCCATTATTTTGTTACAATACCAGTATCTAAAATATAATAGGATGTTTTTATGATTACTATTTTATTTACACTTACCCACACCTTCGTCTAATGGTTAAAGAACATACTGTTTCTGTGGTTGGCGAATTACTGCCTCACGAAATGATGATTATTCAATATTCTTTTAACAACTTTCATGGTGGCCATTATGATGTGACTGTATTTATATATGAGATATATATATTATGTTTATTTTTTCATTATTATTTTGTCTTTTTCATTTATGGCATACCTTTATGGTTTATATTATTGGTAAACGTGATATCTTCATTTTTTGGAAGTGCGGACTACCACCCCCTCAATGTGATTTGAATCGTTAATACCATATGTGGGACATATAAAGGATATAGTAAATGATATTATATATGATATTATACTGGAATTGTAATATAAATTTATATAATTTTGATTCCATTCCATTAAATATGAAATATAAATGAAAGTAGCATTCATGCGTACGTACGACTTACCGTCACCAGGTATGGTGCATTTCATTTCTTACCTCTAAATGTTATGTAATATTATAAATGCATGAATATACTGGATATATATGATATATATGATATCTATATAATTAATATAATTCTGGATATAATTTATATTTTACCACATGAACATCTTGTAATTATAAGATGTTTATTTTTGAGTCATGTACCAAAGATCGACAAAACCATCATTATTAACTTAAATAATTACATAATGTTCATAACATGGTAATAAGTGATATAAGAGGAATAATGAACTTGAAAAAGGTTATTAAGAAATTATAAATTAAATCTAGTTTATTATTTAGTAGGTTAAAGAATGATCGAGTCAAGTCGGACACGAGGCAAGGGACATCGTGTCAATCTTCTTTCATTGAGGCATATTTTATTTTAATACAAGACTTTATTTTATACAGTGTATAAACCCCTTTGACTTTTATGTTTATTCAAAAGTAATTGTTTTATAGAAAGCGTTTTTACTGAATTACAAAAGGAATGTTTTGTCTTACGTATGCGGCGACAATGACTTCTCTGCCGTCGTGACCATTATTTGAGTTTCGGATTCCTCTACAAGCCATAAAATTATTTTAAATGAAAAGTAAATACCAATTTTTAATTTATTTTATTTTGGTTTTGAAAATGGTTCTGATAATATTTTTATTATATAAATGTGTTGTATTTATATCTTGTGATTGAAATATGGAAATTTTATGTTTCCTTTATGCATGTTTTATGTGATATGATTATGTTATGGTTTATGATATGTTTAAACTTGTTCATATGAGGAATGAATTAGATGTAATAAGTGACGGGTGGAGCCCACTATAGCTCCTCGATGCATCAGTATGTCTCATGAGACAAACTAGTGTCTTGGCATGAGGCCTTGAAAAAATCTTATTTGTAGTCTTGGAACACGGCCTTGCCTACGTGGTTATGATAGTATGGTATTATGCATTCCATCATTATGAAAGTTGTTATTGATATTGCATGTGATTATTTGATTAGTATAATATCCATGTGAATAAGTAAATGGCATTTCATTATTTTATTTTTTCCATATTATGCAGATGTTTATGTTTAAAAGGCTTTTGATTTAGTTATACATTGCCTTAATTTTTTTTTATTTAGGAAAGTTTCTACTGTATTGTTATCCTTACTGAGCATCTGATCTCACCCCTTTCTATGTATTATTTTTCCCAGGATGTGTAGAAATAATTTATGACTGAACTGCAGGGATAGTCTGAAGGGGATATGAGTGTGGACTATAGTGACTATTTCATTGTGATTTTTCACTTTATGATGTAATGTAACATTTATGAATGTATCTAGTGTTTCCAAGGCTACTAAACTAATCGGTCTTTCGAGACATGACCTTTTGTGATCATGCCAATGTTACGTAATAATGCACTGAATCTGGGTAACTGGGGTCGGGGCATTATAGTTGGCATCAGAGGAATTTTAGTACTAAACTTGGAAGCTATATTTAGAAAGACTCTGATTATAGAACATAGCCCTAAGATAGACTTTGAGGATTAGTAGAGAAGAACATCCTAGAATTTTGGTATTATAGAGATTTTGTGAGTTTTCCAAGCAATACATCCCTACCTGGATATGAGTAGGTAGAGGCGGCTCTGGCACAGATGTACCTAGGTGTAAAACCTGAAAACACTACATTGAGCTAGAATCGAACAGGAACTGATTCACGACAACGGGCCTTGCTGTACTCTTGGTTACGACCCTCCCGGGGGATATGCTTAGGATAATTAATGATTTCTTTACAAACCATTATGAAGTGTTTATGAGTATATACTTCCTCAAAGAAAACATTTTTATGGATTATATCCATAAATAATTAAATTTATGTAAAGTGTTTTACAATTATGTAATTATGTATTTTGATTCATAAACTAATCTAGTTTATGACATTTTTTAGAAATGGAGCCTTGTAGAAGTATTGGAAACCATATCAATGCATGCACTCCATGTTGGGAGTTCCCTCCTGCTCAAAATAATTATAATGGAGTTGGTGATACAACTAGTGCTGATCAGTTTATCACCATACTGGGAAATCTCACTCAGGTTATGAATAATAACCATAACCATATGAAGCACCCTGATCCGCAACATGGTGGATCAATGTTAGAATGCTTCATGAGGCAACAACCACTAACATTCAATGGGAGTACAAATCCCTTAGTAGATGAGCAATGGATAAATTTCCTAGAGAAAATATTTTAGGCTTTGGGGAGAGGTGAAAAGGAAAAAGTTATCATGGCAGTTTACCGCCTCACTAGAGATGTTGATAAATGGTGGTCATTGATTCAAAATACAAAGTAATATGAAGAAGTATCAAGTTTGAAATAGAGATAGTTCAAAGATATTTTCTTAGAAAAATACTTTTGTAATGACCCGAATCTGGAGTCCCTCCACGGGTACCCCGTACCCGGTTCACCACATACCTCAAGTGCGTTTTCCCGAATGCCAGAGGCGGCCAACTAGCAGCGAGGGCCTTGGTGAGTCTGTGGGGAAACTATTCCCACATCTTGTATGGTATATAGAGGAAAAAAAATAGTCAACAGTGGAAGCAGTAACAACATGCATAATAGTAGAAACAAAACAGCAGAAGCAATGAATATATATTGCAGTGATTAAAATGATGCAGTATGTAAAAGTATCTACGAAAAGCAGAAAACAAAACAATGTTCTTGAATAAAACTAAAAACAAGTCCAAATAAAAACAAAATAAACTACTCAGCATCGCGAGCCCCGGCTCGGTCCCATTCTCTCTTGCTCCAGCACAATCAAGATCTTGAAGTAGAAGGGCGCTTGCCCTTATCTATACCTGCAGCAACATAGTCTTCTTTCCCAAAAGAAAGGCCCAAACAGGGTTTGAGATCCAATCCTAGTATGAAATCACCCAAATATTTGTGCCTAACAGTCAATGAATACAAGGCAAGTAATAAAACAGGATGTAGTAAATATGAAAGCACAAGCAGCTACAATCCATATTTCTAAGAAATAATGTACACAAGTAAGCATCCAAAAACAAGAAGAAAATAGGTTACCCTCTGGGTAGCAACGTAACCCCTATGGTTCAACCTATAATTACCAGCAACCCTCTAGGAGGCACACGCAGTCTCACCCCTCTGGTTCTTCTCTGAAATTAATAGACTCTCTTGGGAAGCACTCACCATCAATTCCCCCAATAGTCTCGTATCATGATAAAGGCACTCTAGGGAAGAACTCAATGTCTATTCCCCCTGTGTACCGCATTGAGGAACTACAGACTCTCTGAGGAAGCACTCTAAGTCAATTCCCCATGTGGTCTAGTATCATAATTAAAAGACACTCTGGAAAATCCCTTCCATCAATTCTCCCTTTGGCTACTACTCTACGTTCTCACAGTCCTGAGTGAAACTAAACATGCTCAGCGCGCATGCATCATCCAAGTAAACCTCAAGAACTACATGGCTATCAACTAAGGCTCAGCAGAAAAACAAGGTAGTAGTTCCACTGTCCTAGAACTAAGCATGGAAACTGGAAAAATGCCAAACAGGAAAAACAAGCATAACAGACATCCAAGGTACAGTAATGCAACGATAATCATAGGCAAAACATCTACTCTAGGAATCAAGAAAAGCAGGTAATACAATAAGGGAAAAATAGGAACACACAATACCCCATTCAAGGGTATTGGTGGAATTTGCACAAAATATTCATCAATATTCTATAGAAAGGAACAAGACACCTACCTCGATCCTAAGAGATCGATATAAGTGAACCATGACAACAGATTCCCCTTAGAATGACAGAGATCTTTGAAAACACAAAAAATGATCAACCTACGTTAATATGGAAACTAGGAGGAATCAGGAAAAAAGACTCAAGCAGAAGGGAGAGCTCACCGCTGCGATTCCAATGCAATAAACCGCGCTTGAATCGGAGAACAGACAAAGAGGCGGGAGCTCGTCGAAGGTCTGGTCATACGGTCGCTCTCGGGAAGATGAAATCTAGAGAAGAAGATTAAAATGGGGGTTAGGCGCGACCTCAGACCCTTTAGTGAAATGAAGAAAGTACACGGAGTATTCTTTTAGAGTACACGGTGTGTACTGGGTCCTTTCCGTACTCCACAAAAATCGGCCTCCATGTCACCCCTACACACTGTGTGTGTGGTCCGGGTACGGCCATCACACGACTTCGAGCCGGGGAAGAGTACATGGCTTGTAGTAAGATAGTACACGGCGTATACATTGAAAATTTCGAGAAAATTCATTTTTCTTAAAAACTCCAGAAAAAGGAAAAAAATACCTGAGAAGAAGATCTGGGTTCTTACAAACTTCCCCTCTTAATGAAATTCGTCCCTGAATTTCCCTAACATGGTATAAAAGAAGGATCCCCGAATAGCTCCGGCCACTGCGATCGTACATCGGTTTCCCTTTATGAGGTCTCGCCCTATACTCGCCCATGCTGTCATAGCACTCGTACTAGAAAAACAGACCACCCCCGAAGAACCTTCGCACTGCGATCGAAAATCTGGATAGGATGCTCCTCAAACGACGCATCCTCTTCAAGTTCAATCTCCTCAGGCTGAAAGGCATGAGACGGGTCTGAAAAGTAACGTCAGAGTTGAGAGACGTGGAAGAAATCCTGCATGGACTGATACCTTGGAGGTAGCTACAACCGATAAGTGACCGACCCCACTCTCTCCAAGACCTCAAACGACCAGACGTACCGCGGTGATAGCTTACCCTATCTCTTCATCCTCTTTTTTTCCCAGCCTCGGTGCGACACACAAGAAAACCTGATCTCCGACCTCAAATTCTAGAGGTCGTCTCTGCGGATCAGCATAATATGTCTATCGAGACTGTGCCATGGCCATCTGCTTCTGAATTAGCTCTATCTTCTCTGAAGTCCCCTGAACGAGACGAGGTCCCAGCAGAGATTCCTCTCCTGCCTCAAGCCAGTATAAGGGCAATCAGCATGGCCTACCATACAAAGCCCCGTATGGCGCCACCTGAATAGTCGCCTGGAAACTGTTGTTGTAGGAAAACTCCACCAAAGGGATATGATTCTCCCAAGAACCGCCAATGTCTAGGATGAAAGCTCAGAGCATATCCTCAAGCACCTGGATCATGCACTCAGACTGGCCATCAGTCTGGGGATGGTATGCTGTACTAAAAAGTACCTGTGTACCCAAGGCCTTCTGAAGTCCCTTCCATAACCGAGAGGTAAAGCACACATCCATATCTGAAACAATAGTGTGTGGAACTCCATGAAGACGAACAATCTCTCGGATATAAAGTCGTCCCAAATCATCAACAATGAAGGTATCCTTAATTGTAAAGAAGTGTGAATCCTTCGTAAGCCTGTCGACAACAACCCAAACATCATCGTTCCCTCAAGGCGACCTCGGCAACCCAGTCATGAAGTTCATCGTGACACCGTTCAACTTCCACTCTGTAATGGGTAACTACTGTAAAAGGCCTGTTGGTCATTGATGCTCTTCCTTCACCTACTGAAAAGTATAACATCTCATGACGAAACCAGCAACATCCTTCTCCATACCAGGCCACCAGTACTGGAGATGAAGATCCTGATACATCTTGGTGACGCTAGGATGAACTTCCCAAACTAGGGAATGAAAATACCGCATCAGCTCCTGGCGTATGTCTATTGGAACCCATACGCATCCCTGGAAACTCAAGATCTCATCCTCGCCCACTGCCCATCTGGGAAGAGGGTCCTCTCTTGACACACTCTCCCACAAGGCTAAGCCTTCAGAGTCTGATAGCTGCCTCATATGTACCTGATCAAGAAGTATAAAGCTAATAGCTACAGAATATAGGAACGTCTGTCCCTGTCTATCATGCACCTCTAGATGCATCTCAAAGAATAGAGCCATCAGATTCCACTCACTGCTGGCCTCCTGAACTGCCTGAATCTGAGTTCTCCTACTCGACCCATCTGCCACTGCATTGCCTTTCCCCGGTGTATAGGCAAGCTCGAAATCAAAAGACTAAAGGTACTCGACATACCAGCATTGTCTCAGTTTCAGATCCCGCTGAGTGAAGATATACTTGAGACTCTTGTGTTCATTGAAGAACACAAAGTGCTCCCCCAGCAGATAGTGTCTCTAACAGCATAAGGCATGAACAACAACTGCCAACTCCAGATCATGCGTCGGGTAGTTCCTCTCATGTGGCCTCAACTACTGAGACCCGTACGCAACGACTCCATCTCCCTGCATAAGCACAGCTCCCGGACCAATACCTGAAGCATCACAGAAAAAAGTGTAGCTCTTGCATGGCTCTGGAAAGACTAGAATCGACGCTGTCGTCAACCACCCTATCATCTCCTGAAAGGCTGTCTCGCAAGAGTCGGACCATAAGAACATCGACCCCATCTTGGTCAGACCTGTCAAAGGTTCTGATAGATGAGAAAAGTCCTGAATGAAGCATCTGTAGTATCTAGCTAGCCCTTGAAAACACCATACCTCAAAGATGTTATTCGGCTTCTCCCAGGAAACTATAGATCTCACCTTCTCTTGGTCCACTGAAACTCTTTCCTCTGAGACGACGTGACCCAAGACGTTAAAACGATCCTTCCAGAAGTGGCACTTCGAGAGGTTATCATAAAGCTGATTCTCTCTCAGTGTACTCAGAACGATCTCAAGATGTGTGGCATGGTCGTGTAGAGTGTGAAAGTAAAACAAGATATCGTCCATGAAGACCATGACAAAGGAGTCCAAGTAAGTATGGAACACTCAGTTCATCAGTGCCATGAAATCTGTAGGCGCGTTCGTGAGACCGAATGGCATGACTGTATACTCGTATAGATCATACCTACTCCTGAAGGCTGTCAGAAGTATATCTGATGGTCTAACACGCAAATGATGGTAACCGGACCTCAAATCAATCTTCGAGAAGACCCAGGCTCCTTGAAGTTGATCTAAAGTTCGTCAATTCTCAGCAAAGGATATAGCTTATTGACCGTCAACTGGTTCAGCTTTCGATAATCCACACAAAGCCGAAGGGTACCGCCTGCCTTCTTCGCAAACTGGACAGGAAAACCCCAAGGAGAAGTACTTGGTCGGATGAAACCCTTAGCCTGTAGCTCCTCCAACTGCTTCTTGAGCTCCTACAACTCAGGTGTGGCCATCCTATAGGGATGAATGGACACCGGTGCCACTCCTGGAATGAGCTCAATAGAGAAGTCTACCTCATGCTCCGGAGGAAAACCTGAAAATTCCTATGGAAAGACATCCCTGAAGAGATCCACCACTAGAGGAAAATCTAACTATGGAGTCCCATGATCATCCAGATAAAGACTAGAAATCTTGGCTGTCACCCCTCCTAACCCAAGATGCTCAAGTCCTGCCTGACTCACCCGAACGTCCCACTCGCCCTTATGAAGAAAATACTCTCCCTCTGGTGAAACGAAACTCAATCTACGACGATAGCAGCCGACGACTTCCTAAAAGGGAATCAACCAATCCATGCCAAGGATGAAATCATATCCTGTCATATCTAGGACATAGAGATGCCATATGAAGTGATACCCTGCAACCTCAAGAGGGAACTCTCTAGACTAGCGTACACTAGATGTCATCGTCCCCAAAGGTGTGTCTAGTGTCAATGAGTCGGCAGAAGAAAAGACGCAGAGTCCAAGGCTCTCCACAACAGCAACAGAGATAAAGTTATGTGTAGCACCAGTATCGAAAAGGGATGAAGATAAAACTGAGGCTACTAAAATCGTACCTCAAACAGTAGAAGGGCCAAGATCCTGCTCCTGATAAGTCTGCTCCACAGAAAAAGACTGTCCTACACCGTGGCCCTGCGCCCCTGGCTAACCACTCTGGGCTGAACCTCCTTGCTGGTGCTGAGGAACTGGTGGATGACTGCCACGGGCTCGACCACCACCTCGGCCCAAACGGCCTGAAGAACTCCAGTACCCCGACTGGTGAGAAACTGGTGGTGCTACTCCTGAACAAGGAGTCATGGAAGAACGCCAGTCACCAGCTCCTGGTGAGAAAACATGACAAAAACGCTGAAGGTGACCCATCTTGCCGCAAGATCGGCACTCCACGGGGTCCCTCTGGCACTACCACCTCATGTGCCCTGACCGACCACACAGGTAACATATCACCTGGCTACCTGACGAGGTATCTCGCTTCCTCATATCACCACGTGTAGGCTCTCTATGGCGCTTCTTGTTGTCATATGGAAGCAAACTAGCTTTGGAAGCAGAACCACCATGGCTCGCAGCTCTAGAGTCTCTCAGATTACACTCCGCAATCAGTGCCTGGTTGACGATGGAAGTAATGGAAGTCAGCTGGAAGATGTTTACCTGTGAGTGGATCTCCCGCCTAAGACCATCCTCAAACTTACTTGCTAAGAACACCCCACTCCCATCCCGAAGGGACGTGAAGCACTGCATCTCAGTGAAACGAGAAAAATACTCCATGACAAAAAGTGTACCCTTCTCTAAGATCATGAACTCTCGGGAACGGTCGGCCCTTAGGGTCTCCGGGTAGAAGTAGTCATAGAACATGTGCTGGAACTCCTCCCAAACCATATCCTGCTGCTGACCTGGCTGTAAGATCACATCCCACCACCTCTTGGTGGATTCTAGGAGCATTTAGGTGGCGAGCTTGACCCACCTCTCTGGAGGCGTCTCCAGATGCTCTAAGATAGTCAGCATGGCCTCCAGCAATGACTCTACAGCCTGAGGTCCTCCTACCCCCGAGAATGTGGGAGGATGTTGCTGCTGAAAATCACGCGTCAAGTCTTCGATAAGCATGGGAGGAGACGAAGCTCCCTGGAAGGCCGGCATCATACTCATGAAACCTTTTCTGAACTACGCATCAGCACCTGCAACCGGTATAACAGCCGATGGCAAGGTTAGCCCGATTGGAGGATTGGCTGGAAGTCCTTGATCAGCCCTATCTGGAGTCTGATCAATGCTCAATGACAGACGTACAACTGGAGGATGTCTTGGAGGAATAGCGCTGAAAGATCAAAAGCACACCTTAGATCAGGAAAATAAGGACAGAGAACACAAGAGTACAAAACAGAAACATGGGAAGAAAAACACACATGTTTACAAAACATTACTACATGGTGTGTATAAAACTACATGGCATGTCTTCTTAACCCACTGATTTGGGAGTGTACTCCTGCCCTAAAATTCGTTTACACTTAAAACTACACGACGTGTTGCACCCACACATGGCATGTACTTGAAAACTGTTCCCCTGCCCGAGTCCCCTTGAACGACTAACCCACATGGTCTGACATAACCTGAGACTACACGGTGTGTTCTTAACACACACAGCGTGTACTAGACAAGGCTTCAGCAGCCCGTGTGAGTGAAACATATGGCCGTCTACATGGATGAACCTTACACGGCGTGCTCTGAACAAACACGGCGTTTATAGGCAAGGTGACCCTGTCCCATGTTGTTCGTGACACAGATAGGAACCTGGACAAGACAAAATGGTGTGTTACGAACAAACACGGCGTGTGGAAAAGAAGGTAACACCAGCCCATGTTGTTCGTGACACGGCCGGGTACGCAGCTCCGAACTTACACGGCGTGTACCAATCGTACACAGTTTGTTCCCAAAGTTGCTCCCATGATACCATTTTATGCTCACATGGTCAGTGACAGGGCCTGAAAACTACAAGGTGTGTATCCAAAATATACACACCATGTATTCTGGGTTTTTATTGGCAGTAGCTCAGAAAATTCCTAGACACCCAGAAACACTAAAAAAAGGGAAAGAGGTGCCAAATTTCAATTAGAGAGGGCCCATACTCCCCGAGAATCAAAGATCATCATCTCCTGTAGTCACATACAATGGAAAACAATAGCTCTCTAACATAACTGCAGGGATTCTATCAAGCATCTATCACAACAGCATGCATAATCTACACAAATCCTATCACAACATCATGAAATTGCTAATGCACCCTAGATGTCATGGAAAGAATGCATGGAATGTGATTTCAAGAAGTGACTATATGATGCATGAGGTGGAAAACCCTCATCTCATCAGGTTGCGACAGAAATAGAACCGAAATATCAAAACAATAACCACACAAGTCATGTGAATCACTCTAGGTGAAAACATATCAACCATAATAACTCAGAACTAGCAAACAGCAATTAAAGAGGTACTATGGCCTTTCCCTGTACACGGGTTAGCTACTCCTGATCATAGCCTAAAACCAAGTACTGAATCCATCCTATCCCTGGCTAAAGTCTCTAAATAGTAAAGCATGAGAAAAGAACTCCTCTGATACCACTTTGTAACGACCTGAATCTGGAGTCCCTCCACTGGTGCCCCGTACCCGGTTCGCCACATGACCTCAAGCGCGTTTCCCCAAATGCCAGAGGTTGCTGACTAGAAGTGAGGGTCTTGGTGAGTCGGTGGGGAAACTATGCCTTCATCTGGTAAGGTATACAGTTGAAAAACAGTAGTCAACAGCAGAAGCAGTAAAAACATTCATAACAGTAGAAACAAAACAGTGAAAGCAATGAATATATATGGAAATTATGACAATGATGCAGCAGGTACAAGTATTTATGGAAATCAGAAAACACAACAACATGCTGGAATACAACTGAAAACAAGTGCAAAATAATAACAAAATAAACTCCTAAGCATCACGATCCCCAGCTCGGTCCCATGCTCTCCAGCTCCAGCGCAATCAAGATCCTGATGTAGAAGGGCGCTTTCCCTTATCTATACCTTCAGAAAAATAGACTACTTGGGCCCAAAAGCATGGCCCAAACAGAGTGTGAGATACAATCCCAGTAGGAAATCACCCAAATATTTTTTCCTAATAGTCAATGAATACATGGCAAGTAATAATAATGGAAGTAGTAAATAGGAAAGCACAAGCATCTACAATCCATAGTTCTAAAAAATAAAGTACACAAGTAAGCAGTAAACAACATGAAGAAAATAGGTAAACCTCTAGGTAGCTCTCACAGACTAACCCCTATGGTTCAACTTATAAGTACCAGCAACCCTCTAGGAGGCACACGCACTCTCACCCTTCTGGTTTAGCTCTGAAATTAACAGACTCTCTGGGGATGCACTCACCGTCAATTCCCCCTATAGTCTCTTATCGTGATAAAGGCTCTCTGGGGAATCAATCAACGTCCATTCCCCCTATGGCCCTCGTCGAGGAACTACAGACTCTCTGAGGAAGCACTCAACATCAATTCCCCGTGTCGTCTTTTATCATAATTAAAAGACACTCTAGAGAATCCCTTCTGCCAATTATCCCTTTGGTCTAATACTCTAGGTTCTCACAGTCCGGAGAGAAACTAAACATGCTCAGCTTGCGTGCATCGTCCAAGTAAATCTCATGAACTACTTGGCTATCAACTAGGGCTCCACAGCAAAACAAGGTAGCAGTTCCACTATCCTAAAACTAAGCATGGAAATAGGAAAAACACTAAACATGGTAGTACAAGCATAGAAGAAATCCAAGGTATAGTAAAGGTACCATAATCACTGGAAAAACATCTACTCTAGCAATCAAGAAATGCAGGAAATAAAACAAGGGAAAAACAAGAACACACAATACCATGTTCAAGGGTATTGGTGTAATTTTCAAAAAATATTTCTCAAATTTCTATAGAATGTCACAAACCACCTACCCCTATCCCAGGAGATCGATATAAGTGAACTACAACGATATATTCCCCTTGGAACGACGTAGATCTGAGAAAACACACAAAACACTCAACCTACGATAACTTGGAAACCAGGAGGAATCAAGAAACAAGACTCAAGAAATATGGAGATCTCCCCGCTTCGATTCCAATGAAATCTACCATGCTCAAATTGGAGACTGTATGAAGAGGCGGGAGCTCATCGAAGGTCCGGCTATACGGTCACTCTCGGGCGGACAAAATCTGGAGAAGAAGATAAAAACGGGGGTTAGGCGCGACCCCTGTCTGTTTAGTGAAAAAAAAGAAAGTACACGACCTGTAATTTTAGAGTACATGGTGTGTACTGTGTCCTTTCAGTAATCCACCAAAATCGGCCTCCACATGACCCCTACACACTGTGTGTGTGGTTCGGGTACAGCCAACACAGGGCTTTGATCCCGGGAAGAGTACACGGAGTGTACATAGAAAGTACACGGCGTATACTTTGAAAATTTCTAGAACATTCATTTTTCTTAAAAACTCCAGAAAAAGGAAAAACATACCTAAAAAGAAGATCCGGGTTCTTACAACATTCCCCGTGACCATCGAGCAGTTATGGAAAGGCAATTTCTGTGACTGAGACAAAAGGAGGATGAGAATGTCGAAAAGTATGAGGCTAACATTATAAGGTTAGTGATACATGCTTTAGATTATATACATAACCCAAGAAGTATGATTGATCGTTTCTTTGATGGGATAAAACCATTTCTCCGTCGAGATTTAGTATCACAATCCTTCTCATCATACGAAGATATTGTCCCATGTGCTATCAAGACAGAAAAATAATTCTCTATGTCGTATGACAACAAAGTAAATCAAGAGAAGAAGAGAACAGTGGAACAAGAGACAGATAAAGGGAAAAAGGGAAAGAAGGATTTTCCATTATGTGATATTTATTGGAAGAATCACCCCGGTACTTTCCAAAAAGGAATGGGAGTTGGTTATAAATGTGGAGAAAAAGGTCACTAGGCTCGTGATTGCGAGGGATAGAAAGAGGCTATCAATGTTGAATTCTACCATTGTAGAGAAATGGGGCATTATGCAAATGAATATCCTAAGCGTTAGGGAAACATACCTTAGAAAATGATAAGGGATCGAGGCCAATCATATGCTGTTACTATAGATGAATTTGAATAATTATTGTATTTGTGTCCTTGGACTCAAGAACTATTTTATGGTTATAAGAATAATGTGATATATAAAAGGATTGTACTGCAGTACTTGTTGTTTTCAATAAGGTTTTAATATGATAGAGGTAATCATATTTTTATTATGTGACAATAAGAGAAACTTTACATTATTTGGGGAATCTGATGTTAAAATTGATTTTGGAATTTAGAGACCTTTTAGAAAAAGTCTGGATAGAGGTATTTTTGATAACTATAATGGTTGGAATGGATTATGTTTAACATTGGATAGTACTGTTTAAGGTCAAAACATTTCTGAAGATTATTTTTTGAATATTATAATACTATAGTTTTAGGAAAAGGATAACCTGCAGGTCAGGGGATAACCCATCGTTTCAGACAAAGCTGTAGAAATCGAACCCAAAACCATAGTGCAACAGGACTTTATTACCTACCACTAGCCTATAGTATGTCACTGGTTATTACAAAATAGTTTTCCTATTCTAAATTGTATGTGTTAACATTTGTAACCTTGTACGATTAGGATAAATATAATATTTTTGAGTTCTATTATCTTTTTGAGTGAAATATGGGTTTGTGGTAAAAATTTATTAAAGAATGAAAGTATTCATGAAAAGTATATATA
Organism: Viscum album; assembly: GCA_963277665.1. NCBI lineage: Eukaryota > Viridiplantae > Streptophyta > Magnoliopsida > Santalales > Viscaceae > Viscum > Viscum album. The sequence goes on along the minus strand of OY728147.1, from coordinate 1,485,136,585 downwards.
TTTTCATACGTTCTTAGTAAATCTCCAAAATAAATTCCTCAAAATTATGAAAGGTAACTTAAAACAAAAATGTTGTCTGCTAACTTTTCCTACTGGGGAGTCAATGATCTTTTAACCAATCACAAGTTTGTGATTTTCTTGTCGTTACCTTTATCCTAATCATGTTTTCTACAACTCTCTATCAGACCATGATTGTTTTTTTCTCCTCCATATCCATTTTTTCATAGAATCCTAGTATGTTCTATCTCTGGTGACCTTTGTACTTCTATTTCATTCTTTTAAGGTTATATTTTTAATAACCCTATATCCGATATGGGTTTTCCACAAAGGTATTTTCTACTTTGAACCTTTTATTTTAGACAAACAATTTCAAATTCTAAGGATGCAATTTATTGAAGGAGGGGTGAATGTAACACCCCAAGCTTCTACAATATGAATCTCTTTCAATAATGAAATAGCGTGCATTATACGCAAGTTCGAGATTCTAACACACCTCGACCAATCAAAATAGCCGTTATGAATAGTAATACCCACATTTTGAAATTATATAAATTTTATATTTCAAAATGGACTTCATTTTTTGATTTGGAATATCGAAATTAGCCTATGTTTAATTTTTTGTTTTTTTCTGAGAACTTCCAATTTTCGATGAATAGTGAAAAATACTTAAAAAGAACTTTTTTAATCAATAAAATTTATAGTGATAAATTATACGATTGAGTGTTTTTAAATTCTAATTAAAATATATTTTTAACATTTTATCCAATGGTTCTCATTAGAATTAATTTCACATTGAAATTGGACATAAACAATTGTCAATATTTTGATATATATTGTTTCTTAAAAACACGCTATTTCTTGTGAGAGCGGGAATTAATTATTAAATTATTTACCTCCCTTTATTTGTTTTAAATTTTTTAAAATAGACATAAATTTTGAATTAGGAATATCAAATATTACTTAGGGTTAATTTTTGGTATTTTTCTGAAAAACTTAAATTTTTGATGAACAGTGAAACCACTAAGTGGTAGTTAAAAAACTAATTTTTCATTTAAATGAAACTTTACCACTTCTATGAATTAAATTTTAAAAATATGACATACATGGTTGTCATTAGTAAGAAAAATGTGGTTCAATGGGATGAAAATAATTTTTGGTGAATAGTTACTTTTAAGTTTTATTAATCGTGATTAAATGTAATTAGTGTAATTTAAGGTAAATATAATGATATAATAATATAAAATTACCATTAAACCTGTCCTACACATATTGGATGAGTCATGTCCGACCAAGAAAATCCATGGGTCAACTTGGGGGCCCCATGAAGCCTCTTGGGTTTGCAAATTACATTAATAACTTTTTATATAATGTAATAATAAAAGTGTCACAAACATGTATTGTTTTACTAAAACAATAATTTCATTGGGTTATACAAGTCATATTTTTTACTATAAATAGTCATTGAAAAGCTAAAAAACTTTCCTATATAATTATATTTGTTTTATAATTTTTAGACATTAAATAAATTTAATTGTTTGTGACACCATGATGATGCAACAATTACCTCATTAATTAACGATTTAAATAAAATGAAAAGATAATGTAAAATATAAGACTTACACTTGTAAAAACCCTATTTTATTAGTATATTTAGAACACTTATCACCTTATCCTAGAAATATATAATTGTGGGAACATTAAAATCCGAAACTCATTATATAATAATGTAACATTTCTTGACATTCCAAGAGTGTCCCTCCTCTCCTCTTCTAAAAGGCCCCCACCTCTACCACCTTATTCACACCTTCAAAGTCATTCGTCTCAAGAAAAAACTGATCAAATACAATCCCAACTTCCCTCTATTACTCCTAGAATCCTCACTTTGGTCAGAAGTCTTCCCAAGGAAGTCTTTGGCTCAAATTAAAAAGAGTTACCCGATTTTAAAGTAATGTATTCTCTTATGTTCTTTTTTTATTTTGATTCTACAACCCATTAAACTCTTTTTATTCCTTTCTTTTGTAACAGAACCAGTATATTTAATATACTAAGATGTTTTTCGGAGAAGGATTTGATTTAAAATTACACACACCTTCGTCTAATGGTTAAACAACATGTTGTTTCTGTGGTTGGCGACTTACTGCCTCACGAAACGATGATTATTCAATATTTTTTTAACACCATTCATGGTGGCCATTAAGTTGTCACTATATTTATAGATGATATATATTTTGATTATGTTTTCATTATTATTCTATATTTTTCATTTATGGCATACGTTTATGATTTCCATTATGGTTAAACACAATATCTTCATTTTAGGAAGTGCGGACTACCACCCCCTCAAAGTGATTTGAATCGTTAATGCCATATGTGGGATGTATAAAGGATGGAGTAAATGATATTATATATGATATTATACTGGAATTATTATATACCTTTATATCATTATGATTTCATTCCATTAAATATGAAATAGAAATGGATGTAGCATTCATGCGTACGTATGGAATACGATCTCCATGAACGGTGCATTTCATTTCTTACCACTAAATGTTATGTAATATTATAAATGCATGAATATAATAGATATATATAATATATATGATATCTAAATCATGAATATAATTCTGTATTTAATGTATATTTTACAACATGAACAACTTGTAATTATAAGAAGTTTATTTTTGACTCAAGTACCAAAGATCGACAAAATGACCGTTATTAACGTAAATAATTAAATAAGGTTAATAACATGGTAATAAGTGATGTAAAATGAATAATGAACTTGAAAAAGTTTCTTAAGAAATTAGAAATTATCTCTAGTTTATTATTCAGGAGGTTAAAGAATTATCGAGTCAAGTCGGACACGAGGTAAGGGACTTCGTCTCAATCTTCTTTCATTGAGGCATATTTTATTTTAATACAATACTTTCTTTTATACGGTGTATAAAAATTTTTGACTTTTAAATTTATTCAAAAGCAATCTTTTTATATGAAGCATTTTTACTAAATGACAAAAGTAATGTTTTGTCTTATGTATGTGGTGTCAACGACTTCTCCGCCGCCGTGACCATTATTTGAGTTTCGACATCCTCTACAAGACATAACTTTTTTTAAATGAAAAATAATTACCAATTTTTAATTTTCTTGTATTTTGGTATTTAAAATGGATTTGATAATGTTTCTATTGTATCAATGTGTTCTATTGATATCTTGTGATTGAAATGTGGAAATGTTATGTTTCCTTTATGCATGTTTTATGTGATATAATTAGGTTATGGTTTATGATATGTTTAAACCTGTTCATATGAGGAATTCATTGGACTTAATAAGTGACGGGTGGAGCCTACTATAGCTCCTCAATGCATTGGTAGGTCTCATGAGACAAAAAAGTTTCTTTGCATGAGGCCTTGACATAATATTATTTTTAGTCTTGGCACGAGGCCTTGGCTATGTGGTTATGATAGTATGAAATTATGCATTCCATCATTATGAAAGTGGTTATTGATATTGCATGTGATTATTCAACTAGTAGAATATCCAAGTGAACAAGTAAATGGAATTAATTAATTTTATTTTTTCCATATTAGGCTGAAGTTCACGTTTAAAAGGCTTTTGTTTTATTTATACATTGACTTAAATTTTTATGTTTATTTATGAATGTTTACGCTGTATTGTTATCCTTACTCAGCATCTGAGCTCACCCCTTTCTTTGTTTTATTTTTCCCATGATGTGAAGATATATTTTATGACTTACCTGTAGGGATAGTCTAAAGGGGATATGAGTGTGGAATATGGAGACTATGTTATTGTGATTTTTCACTTTATGATGTAATGTAAAATTTACGAATGTATCTAGTGTTTCCAAGTCTACTAAACTAATTTTCTTCCGAGACATGATCTTTTGTGATCATGCCAATGTTACGTAATAAAGCACCGATTCTGGGTAACTGGGGTCGGGGCATTACAATTGGTATCAGAGGCAGTTTAGTACTAACCTTGGAAGCTAGATTTAGAAAAACTCTGATTAGAGCACATAGCCCTAAGATAGACTTTGAGGATTAGTATAGAAGGACATCGTAGAATATTGGTATTATAGATATTTTGTGAGTTTTCCAAGAAATACATAAATTTCTAGATACGAGCAGGTAGAGGCAGCTCTAGCACAGATGTACCTAGGGGTAAAACACGAAAACACCGCTTTGAGATAGACTCAAATAGGAACTGGTGCATGACAACATGCCTTATTCCACTCTTGGTTACGACACTCCCAGGGGATATTCTTAGGATAATTAATGATTTCATTAAAAACCATTATGAAGTGTTTATGAGTGTATACTTCCTCAAAGAAAACATTTTTTATGGATTATATCCATAAATAGATCAGTTTATGTTAAGTGTTTTACAAGTATGTAATAATTTATTTCGATTCATAAACTAATATAGTTTATGACATTGTTTATAAATGGAGTCAAGTGGAAGGAATGGAAACGGTGTCAATGCACGCAATCCATGTAGGGATTTCCCTCCTGCTCAAGATAATTATTATGCAGTTGGTGATACAACTGGTGCTGATCAGCTTATCACTATACTAGGAAAACTCACTCTAGTTATGAATAATAACTTTAACCGTTTGGAGCACCCTGATCCGCAACGTGGAGGATCAATGTTAGACTGATTCATGATGAAAAAACCACCAAAAATCCATGGGAGTACAAATCCCTTAGCATCTGAGCAATGGATAAATTCCCTAGATAAAATATTTCAGGCTTTGGGGAGTAGTTAAAGGGGAAAGGTTATCATGGAATTTTACCACCTCACTGGAGATGCTGATCAATGGTGGTCATTGATTTAAAATACAAATGAAGATGAAGAAGTATCATGTTTGGAATGGAGAGATTTAAAAGAGATTTTCTTAGAAAAATACTTTCCTCGTGACCATCGAGCATATATAGAAAGACAATTTCTGAGTCTGAGACAAAAGGAGGATGAGAATGTCGCAAAGCATGAGGCTAACTTTACAAGGTTAGCGATACATGTTGCATATTATATACATAACCGAAGAAGTAATATTGATCATTTCATTGATTATTTAAAACCATTTCTCCTTCGAGCTTTAGTATCACAATCATTCTCGTTTTACAAAGATATTGTCTCATGTGCTATCAAAATAGAAAAGGAATTATCTATGTTTTATGAAAACAAAGTAAAGAAAGAGAGGAAGGGAACGGTGGAACAAGAGACAAATAAAGAGAAAAGGGAAATAAGTATTTTCCATTATGTGATAATTGTGGGAAAAATCACCCCGGTACTTTCCTAAAAGGAATGGGAGTTTGTTATAAATGTGGAGAAAAAGGTCACCAGGCTCATGATTGCAAGGGAAAGAAAGAGGCTATCAATGTTGAATGCTACAATTATAGGGAAATGTGGAATTATTCAGATGAATGTCCTATGCGTCAGGGAAACATACCTCAGATAATGCCAAGGGATCGAGGCCAATCTTATGTTGTTACTACAGATAAAGTTGAATACTTATTGTATTTGTGTTCTTGGACTCATGAACTATATTATGGTTATAAAAATAATGTGATATATATAAGGATTGTACTGCAGTACTTGTTGTTTTCATTGAGGTTTTAATATGATGGAGGTAATCATATTTTTTGTATGTGACAATAAGAGAAACTTTACTTTTTTGGGGAATTTGATGTTAAAATTGATTTTGATATTTTAGATACCTATTTGATAAAGTCTAGATAGAGGTATTTTGGATAACAATAAAGGTTGGAATGGATTAATTTTAACATTTGATAGTATTATTTAAGGTTAAAACATTTCTGAAGATTATATTTGGAATATTATAATACTATAGTTTTTGGAAAAGGACAACCTGCAGGTCGGGGGATAACCCATCGTGTCAGACAAAGCTGTAGGAATCGAACACACAACCATAGTGCGAGAGGCCTTTATTACCTACCACTACCATACATGAAGTCCTTGGTCATTACAAAATAGTATTCCTATTCTAAATTCTATGTGTTAATATTTGGAACCTTGTACGATTAGGATAAATATAATATTTTTGAGTTCTATTATCTTTTTGAGTGATAGATGGGTTTTTGGTAAAAATTTATTAAAGAATGAAAGTCTACAAGACAAGTTTGTATATTTTTTTATGTTCTTAGTAAATATCCTAAATAAATTCCTCATCTTTATGAAAGTGAACTTAAAACAGAAATGTTGTCGGTTAACTTTTCCTACTGGGGAATCAATGATCGTTTAACCAATCACACGTTTGTGATTTTCTTGTAGTTAACATTCTCCTAATACTATTTTCTTCAACTCTCTATCAGACCTTGATGGTTTTTTTCTCCTCCATATCCATGTTTTCAAAGAATCGTCGTATGGGAAATATTGGGTGACCTTTGTACTTCTCTTTCTTTCGTTTAAAGTTATATTTTTATTAACCCTATTTTCGATATGGGTTTTCCACAATTGTATTTTCTACTTTGAACCATTTATTTTAGAAGAAAAATTTCCAATAGTGAGGATGCAATTAATTGATGGAGGGTAGAATGTAACACCCCAAGCTTCCATGATATGCTTCTCTTTCAATAATGAAATAGATTGCATTATACGCATGTTCGAGATTCTAAAATACAGTGACCAATAAAAATAGCCATTATGAATAGTAATACCCACTTTTTGAAATTATATAAATTTTATATTTCAAAATGGACTTCATTTTTGGATTCGGAATATCGAAATTAGCCTATGTATAATTTTTGGTATTTTTCTAAGAACTTCCAATTTTTGATGAATAGTGAAAAATACTTAAAAACAAATTTTTTAATAAAAATAATTTATAGTGATAAATTATATTATTGAGTGGTTTTAATGAATAATTAGAATATATTTTTTAACATTTTATACAATGGTTCTAACTAGAATTAATTTCACCTTGAAATTGGACACAAACAATTGTCAATCTTTTGATAAATATTGTTTCTTAAAAACAGGCTATTTGTTTTGACAGCAGGAATTAATTATTAAATTAATTAATTCAACATATATGATTTAAATTTTTTAAAAAAGGAAAAAAATTTAATTAGTAATATCAAATATATATTAGGTTTATTTTTTGGTATTTTTCTGAAAAACATCAATTTTTGATGAATAGTGAAACCACTAAGTGGTAGTTATAAAAACTAATTTTTCGTTTAATTGAAACTTTACCACTTCTGTGAATTGAATTTCAAAAATCTGACATACATGGTTTTCATTAGAAAGTTAAATGTGGTTCAATGGGATGAAAATAATTTTTGGTGAATAGTAACTTTTATGTTTTATTAATCGCGATTAAAGGTATTTAGTGTAATTTACGGTAAACATAATGACATAATAATATGAAATTACCATTACAATGGTCCTAAACATATTGGATGGGTCATGGCTGACCAAGAAAATCCATGGGTCAACATGGGGGCCCTATGGAGCCACATGGGTTTGAAAATGACATTAATAACATTTTATTTAAAGTAAAAATAAAAGTGTAACAAGCATGTATTTTATTTTACTAAAACAATTTTTACATGGGGTTATACAAGTCATATTTTTTACTATAAATAGTCATTTTAAAGATAAAAATATTTCCTATATCATGGTATTTGTTTATAATTTATAGACATTAAATAACTAAAAATTTTTATGACACCATGATGATGCTGCAATTATCTCATTAATTAACGATTTAAATAAAATGAAAAGATAATGTATAATCTAAGACGTAAACTTGTAAAAAAACCTATTGGATGACTATATTTCGAACTATTATCACCTTATCCTTGAAATATGTAATTTTGGGAACTATAAAATCCAAAAATAATTATATAATAAAGTAGCATTTCTTGACTTTCCAAGAGTGCCCCTCCTCTCCTCTTATAAAAGGCCCACAACACTACCACCTTATTCATACCTTCAAAACCATTTGTCTCGGCCAAACTCTGCCCAAATACTCTTTCAAAGTCCCTCTCTTACTCCTAGAAGCCTCAATTTGGGTAGAAGTCTTCCAAAGGAAGCCTTTGGCTCAAATCAAAAAGAGTTACCTGATTTTAAGGTAATGTCTTCTCTTATGTTCTTTTGTTTTATTTTGCTTCTCCAACCCCTTAAACTCTTTTTATTCCTTTTTTTAACAACACCAGTATATTCAATATACTAGGATGTTGTTATGAGAATGATTTTATTAACACTTACACACACCTTCATCTAATGGTTAAAGAACATACTGTTTTTGTGGTTGGTGAATTACTACCTCATGAAACGATGAGTGTTCAATCTTCTTTTAACACCTTTCATGGTGGCCATTATGTTGTAAATCTATTTATATATGATATATATTATGTTTATGTTTTTATTATTAATCTGTATTTCTCATTTATGTCATACCTTTATGGTTTCCATTATGGGTAAATGCGATATCTTCATTTTTGGAATTGCGGACTACCGCCCCCTCAAAGTGATTTGAATCGTTAATGCCATATGTGGGATGTATAAAGGATAGAGTATATAATATTATATATGATATTATACTGGAATTATTATATACCTTTATATCATTATGATTTCATTCCATTAAATATGAAATAGAAATGAATGTAGCGTTCATGCGTACGTATGGCTTACCGTCTCTATGAACAGTGCATTTCATTTCTTACCTCAAAATGTTATGTAATATTATAAATGAATTAATATACTTGATATAAATGAAATATATTATATCTACATCGTTAATATAATTATGGATATAATGGATATTTTACCACAAGAACAACTTGTAATTATAAGAAGTTTATTTTTGACTCAAGTACCAAAAATCGACAAAACGACCGTTATTAACTAAAATAATTACATAATGTTTATAACATGGTAATAAGTGGTATAAAAGAAATAATGAAATAGAAAAAGTTTCTTAAGAAAGTAAAAAATTTAACTCTAGTTTATTATTCCGGTGGTTAAAGAACGATTGAGTCAAGTCGGACATGAGGTAAGGGACTTTGTCTCAATCTTCTTTCATTGAGGAATATTTTGTTTTAATACAAGACATTATTTTATATGGTGTATAAACCCCTTTGAAATTTACATTTATTAAAAAGGAATCTTTTTATACGAAACATTTTTAATAAATGACAAAATGAATGTTTTTTCTTACATATGCGGCGACAGCGGATTCTCCGCCGTTGTGACCATTATTTGAGTTTCGGCTTCCTCTACAAGACATAACTTTTTTTAAAATGAAAAATAAATAACAATTTTTAATTTTCTTTTATTTTGGTTTTGAAAATGGTTTTGATAATGTATTTATTATATAAATTTGTTGAATTGATAACACGTGATTGAAATGTGGAAATGTTATGTTTCCTTTATGCATGTTTTATGTGATACGATTATGTTATGGTTTATGATATGTTTAAATCTGTTCATATGAGGAATGAATTAGACTTAATAATTGACGGGTGGAGCCCGCTATAGCTTCGTGATTCATTAGTAGGTCTCCTGAGACAAACTAGTGTCTTGGCACGAGGCATTGAAAAAATCTTATTTGTAGTCTTGGAATGAGGCCTTGGCTACGTGTTTATGATAGTCTGGAATTATGCATTCCATCATTATGAAAGTGGTTATTGATATTTCATGTGATTATAATACTAGTATAATATCCATGTGAATAAGTAAATGGCATTACTTCATTTTATTTGTTCCATATTATGCTAAAGTTCAAATATAAAAGGATTTTGTTTTAGTTATACACAGCCTTAAATCTTTATGTTTATTTATGAAAGTTTCCGCAGTATTATTATCATTACTGAGAATCTGAGCTCACCCCTTTCTATGTTTAATTTTCCCAGAATGCGAAAAAATATTTTATGACTGACCTGCAGGGATAGTCTGAAGGGGATATGAGTGTGGACTATGGAGACTATGTTATTGTGATTTTTCACTTTATGATGTAATGTAACATTTATGAATGTATATAGTGTTTCCAAGTCAACTAAACTAATCGGTATTTCGAGACTTGATCTTTTCAGATCATTCTAATGTTACGTAATAACTCACTGACTCTGGGTAATTGGTTTTAGAGCGTTACAGTTTTGGTAGCGACTCTAGATCTTAAATAACCCCACCCCACAAGTTAGAATTTATATTTACCCACTAAAATTATCATATAAATATACAATAATATGATATAAAGGATACATGAATCACTTGAGATATTAAAATATGAAAATGATATTCGACTAAGTATATAAAGTGAAACCCCAAGCATAGAAGGGGATATATAATTATAAGATTTTAAGATATACTTATTTTAAAATAAATTTAATCACTTTTATGTCATTCAATGTACACAACACAGAGTTTAAATGAAATGTAAGAATCTATTAAGCTGTTATTATTTATACATTAAAATTAAACCACAACCATTAAATTTGAGTGTATGAAATGCAAGAATATTTCATTTCATTTATATTATTTATATTGAAAAAATATATTTTAAATTGTATCTAAATTTAAAATATTTTATATATATATTAATAAAATTTGGGTAATTAGAATAGTTTTTTATTGAATTATGATTAAAAACTATGAAAAATTTGGAACATTTTCCCTTTGAAACATGCTTTTTATCTTGTAAGTGATATTAATTTTAAGTTAAAAGTTGAATCATATTTGAAAAGAAGTTTAGTAAATGGATTCAATATTTTTTATAAAAACAATTTGTCTTATCTAAATTTTCCATCTTAATTTTTTAACCATAATTAAAATTAAAAATAGTAATAACTAATTACCATATTTAAGGTAATAACTGATTTATCATGGGTTAAACTAAAATGATAAGGATCTAAATGACATAAAAACTTTCCAAAGATTAATTTTTATGGAAATATTTAAAACTTATAATGTATAATACTAGAAAATAATTTATTTTTAACCTTTTATCATATAAAAAACGTGGGTAAACCATTTTTTCAAACATTAAAAGTGTTCCACTCACCTCAATTATAAAAGAAAACACCTAACTTCTCTTCTTCATAGATTCATACACTTTTTTTCTTCCACAATCTGAAAAAATAACCTAAAAAATTTAATACCATAATATTATAGGCATTTTATTGTATAGATAAAAATTTTATGATGGTATTTGATGTCAACCTATGGAGGATACCCAAATAAGTGGTGACATTATTCATCAATTGTTTTATTGTATTTATTCCTAAAACTCATTAATTTTTTATTAATACTTGATTATATAATATCCAAAGTAAATTAAATATATTTAGTTGTTTTTATAATATGTCCATGATCCAAATCCATCCCTACTTCATCAAATGGGATACGAAACCATTATGCACATGTACGGTGGACTACCTTCTCAAGAACTGATGTCATTCATTTTTCCATTACCAGCTCTCACAGTTTGATATGCAAACTGATCTAAAGTAAGATATGATACTGATTATTTATTACATATATTTTTTCTTTATAGCATATATTATTATATTCCATTCCATTCCATATGGGATAAAATAATTTCACGAGTGTGTACGACTGACTACTTCCTCACAGAGCGATGTGATTCATCATTCACTAACGCTTTACATAGAATTAGATAAGAATAATGTTAATTATTATATGTGATATAAATGAAATTATTATGATATTAATTACATATATATCATTCTAAAAATATACTATTTCATTTGTTTTCATACCTTTTCACTCAATTAAATATAATTACATCATTTATGTGTGTGTCGACTACCAACTTCATTAAGTGATGCGACTCCCTTTTAGTCACCCCACCACATGGATGATATATAAATTTATATTAGATAAAAAAATGTTGTATTTATGATATTATTATAATTATGAAATATAAAATTTTACTTATCTTATATCCATAATGATTGTTAAAACATTGAAACATTACTCATGAGAACATACGAACTACCATCTCCAAGATCATAGAGTACTTCATTTCACAAAATCATCATTAATGATTTGTAAAAAAGTATACTTGGATATTATATAATATAATATATTTATGATGATTATTATTTATATTTTAGAATAATTATTTTATTTAAATTAGTTTAACAACCAATGTTATTTTTGAAACATAATCAAAATATTTTCCAAACATCTAACGTAAATTTAATTGATTAAGTAATCATATATAATTTGGTTATAATTGAAATAAAAGTAATAATATTCATTAAAAATTTTGTTAATAATGTAAATAATTAATACAATTTTATTATTTTGAAATATAATGAACATATTTGATGAGTCAATACGATGTTAAGGTTTTCTTGTCTCAGTTTTACTTCTGTGAGACATATTGCTTATTCAGTACTTATTTTTTTAGTGGTGCATATACCAACCTTTTTAATGTTATATAATGAATTTATTTATTTTTAATAGAATATAAATCTTCATTTTATGTAATTTATTTCTTGTAATTTTTGATAAAAATTTTATAAAATTGTTAAGGGTTTATTTCATAATTTCATCATTATTTGGGATTACTTTTTTAGATATCATTTTGGGGAATAATTTAAAATTTATATATTTAAAAAGATAAATTTTGTTATAATATTTTAATTCATGTTAGTTTTAAATTAATTGTACCATTTTCCATCTCGTTCATACATAAAATAATTTTGAAAATGTTTTGAATAAAATATAAAATTAATTTTCTCATCAGTTTGAAATCATTTTTCATAAAACTCTTTTTTACAAAAATGATTTCTATAGTTTTTTCTAACATTTAAATATGATATATTGAAGATATTTTTTCCTATCATTAGTTATTAATTTTATTAATGGAAACATGATGTTTTTTTCAAAATGAAACATGCTTGGATTTTTCTAAAAATGTGAAAGGATTATTTGTTTCAATATATATGGTATGAATGGAACTTTCTACTATTATGACCACTAAATGTTATAAATATTATTTTACATGATTTATATGGTTTTTTTCAAACATAATTATTTTAAAATTTTCTTGGGATATTTTTTTATATTTATTTTCAATGTAAAAAATATATTTTCCCCAAAATTGTTTTTAATGACATTTTTATGTTATTAAAATATACAAAGAATCCAACCATTTAGTACACATATGATCCCATAGAGATATGTTATGGTTCAATATCCTTTATTACACATTTTTATGGTTTTTTATTATATTGACTAAGGAAGTGCTATGTTGATTCCATTAATATTCTTTGGATGGGTTATGATTATGTTTATTGATTGAAAAATATTTTTACATTTCATTAACATGCTTCAATATGAATTATTATGTGAATTATGGTTCACCCATTTCATATGATTAAAGAATTGGACATAGTATGTGATGGGTGTGGGCCTCTACAGCCCATCTAGGAATAATAGGTCTCATGAGACCCACTATAAAAAGATTTGGTTGAGGAATTATTAGTGTATATATTTGTATTGGAAAAAGGCCTAGATGATATTTGTTGTCATGGAATTAGGCCTAAAATGTATGTTTTTTGATTTACATCCTTATGGACTATATCATGAAGAATTATGTATTTAATATTCAATGTGATTATTCAATTAGTTATAATATCCATGGTTATATATCATGATCATGGAAATATTTATATCGAATTAATTTATTATTTTCTATAACTACCATATTTAAATCAGGATAATGATTAAATGGAATTTTATTTAGTTATTTATAGTTACAAATTTAATATCCATTATTTATTCCTAGATTATGTTGTACTAATACCATTACATCGCATCTGTGCTCAACCAAATCATATGTTTTATTTTACCAAAGATACAATGAATTGTTTTTGTGAGTGATAAGAATAGGTCCTATAAAGGGAATAATAGAATTCTCAAATAGAATACTATATGTATTTTATATTTTATAATTTAATTTGAATTTCATGTTTGTATCCTGAATTATAAGACTACTAAAATACATGGTCCTTTTGGATGTGATTACTTGTATCATATTCAAATAGAATAAATTTGATGCCTTCACCCTACTATTGGGGAAATGTTCTCTATAGTTCGTATCAGAATAAATTTAGTAGAATGCTTGGAAACCAGATTTTGGAATATATACATTAAGGAATATATTACTATGATATAATTTGAGGATAATTATATAAGAACATATATATGTTTTTGTAAGGGCGAGATTACATGTTTCTTCCTAAAAAATAAATCCCTACCTTGATACTATTTGTAGATGTGGTTATGGAATAGATATATGTAGTGTTCTTAAATATAAGACAAGAACCATGATATTGACTTGATCGTCACCCGATGAATGAAAATGGGTATTTTTCACACATTCATTTACACTCCCAAGGGAAATTTTTAGGACAATTCCCAATTTTTTTGACAAAACTAATGAATGATTTTAAAATAAGGATATCCCTAAAAAACAATATTTATGATTATGTGATTAGGTAGGCATAAATATTTCAATTTATGATATGTTTTAAATGTTTATGTGATTTTAAATTATGATTCATAATGTTATGATCTAATATATAGTATATCATTGTTTTGAAATGGTGGTTAATGGAAGAAATGAGGACCATATTAGTGCATTTAATCAATGGAGTAAAAATAATCATTCATTTAAGGTTCCCAATCAAATATTTAAAAGGGTTCATGTCCCCCAAACATTCTCATCATATGATGAAATAGTATCATGTTATATAAAGTTAAATAAATTGTTTTATAAGAATTGTGGATAAGAAGGAAGTCAATATTATAATATGATGATTTGGAAAACAGATAAGTTGAAAAGGTAAAGAAGAATATTACTATATGCGATAATGTTGGAAGAAATAATTTAGTACATTCTTGAATGATACGAGATATTTCTACACGTTTGGAGAGAATGTACACCATGCTCACAAAAATTACTGTTATTCAATGATTTAACTGTAAAGAGATCGTGTACTATGAAAATGAATAACATACGATTAATGGGATATACACAAAAATATGTTATGGGATAAAGGTTTATATTATGATCACACTACAAATAAAGTGGGATGGTTAATGTTCTTGTGTATTAATTCAATAATTATGTTACTAGTGTATTTTAACTAATGATATTATGATTATAATAATAATGAAAAGTATATGGATTTTACTATAGTGTTGTTTCCTAAGGGATTAGAGATCACATGTTGAATAGTATTCATGTCCAGAAATATTGATTTTTTTACAAGTTGAACCTCTTGAAAAACATACGATTGAGGTAAGATCACCTTTAATAGGATTCCTATGTTGAGAGAATAATGATATGATTTCGATATAGGGTTTGTTACCATGATGTTTTCTATAAGTTTAATGGTTTGTGATATTTTCTCTCGAGTTTAATACATGTATTATTTATGGAATATATTTAACATGTTGAAATTTTATTTTTGGAAGATCATATAGATTCATTATAGTTTTATGTTGATCAAGGTATTCACATATTTGGAATGTGATATTAAGAGCCTTTTGATATTTTATGTGGAATATTATTTTTATTTAGTGACCTTCCGCAAAAAAAAATTGGACATTGAATTTGGACATACATATTTAGGATTTGTAATAAGTTCACTATATATGGCATGAATCTTGATGAAAATTATGTGTTACTGGATAAATTTTTATAACTATTTTGGTTTTATTAAATATCTAAAGACATGAGGATTGACATGTCACACTAATGATCTATAAAATTATCTTCCAGTATAAAAACTCAATATATCGATTTTGTGAAATCACAGACAATGTTTAATCCAATGTTAATATATACAGTCTACAAAACAACATCAACTATTTCTCCTTTTATTCTATAGGGTGAATAAAAGAAAGGGCCTAGGGCATGCCAATGATGGGACTACACCCTTAGGTCAGAGTAGAGAAAAACAATGATAATATAATGATGAAAATTTAAATCCATATAATAATGAATAAAATTAAAAAAAATTAGTATAACCATCCAAAAAATAAATAAATCAAAGATAATTTAGAATTAAATAAAAATATAATTATTCAATTTCATGTATCAAAAGAATGGAAAAAATGCATACATGGAATAAATAAGTCAATAAAATACATGTTATAAAAAGAATAAAAAATCCAAACACATTCCAAGAACAATATAGCATCATCGGATTGAGTTACACTATTGTATAATGTGTTTTCCATTCCTAGACCCTTGGTTTAATATATTTTGAGAGTTTGAACATGGGGATAGCATTTTAAAACACCATAAAACCCCCACTAAATTTATCTATTACACATCGTGTCATTGGTTTTTTTAGGAAATAAAAATTGAGGGGAGGTGATTTTTAGCATATGTGGCCTTTAAAAACTACAAGATGTGTATTTATATTACACTTTATGTAAATTAAGATATGCTACATGTTTAGATATGTTTAGTGTGTATTTCTTTCTCACACATCCTATCTTTATCCCTCCTGACTCCCATGGTTTCCATTTGTGATTTATAGAAATTTTCAACATCTGAACTACAGTAATGTCAAATCATTGGGATGTTGACTGTGGAATCCATGATTATGTTTCCTTTCCCCATCCTTATGTTGGATCACCTTGGGATGGATTTATTGAAACCATATATTAGTGTTTTTATACCTGTATCTATGGATTATTATTTATGTTGATGAGATCCTCATGGTTTTTAGTGGTTGAATATGAGACAAAATAGTTTAATTCATAGAATAATTTTGCATAATTTTACTGAATCTTATCTGGGATTGTGGATTATCATGCCTGTCCCCATTATTGAACATTCTGGGTTGAACAATTCTAAATCGTAATCATGATGTGTTTGAATTCCCTTCTGGAATTGTTATAAAACCCTTAGTGATGATTTCTAAATAGGGTGGGATTTTAAATATTTGATTTTGTTTGATAATAATTTTCATAGATTTTTGGGTGTAATGTTATGGTGTGTATTATTGTATATGTGGGACAACTACAGTTTGAATGTACCACTATCAAATAAAAAAATGTGATGGGCAATGGTTAGAAGTACCACTATTAAATAAATGATAATTTGGGATTGATCAAGGTCTGGAGTACCACTGTGAAGATGGTCACCAAGTGATGGCTCAGTAATAGGATGACTTACCACAAAAAATAATAATAAGGTACATGGTTTCATGTTTAGTAAATATTTGTGGGTGTGAAATGAATTAATCGTGAAAATGGAAATGAAATGGGTTTAAAATATTTATATTGATGTTTTACTATATGAATTATTTTAAAAGTATGGAATATTTATCTCTTATGATTTGTCCTATATTATTAAAAATTTCAATCCTATTCAAATCCTAGTTCAATGTGATGGGATGTGTTTGGTGAAATACAATTTAGTGTTATACTCACCCCCTTATTGGGAATTTTTCTATGTTTTCAGATGTCATGTTCTGATATATAGGTAATGGTCATGTTACACACTTCTCTAGTGACGGTCCTTGACAAAATGGTTTGGTTACTAAATTTGGAGCTTAGGAGTGTCTTCATCGTGATCTAGGATCACGACACTTTGGAGATTGTGTATTTACATATAGATTTTTATCCTTTCAATTTATATTTTAAATTTTTTATTTACTCTAATACTGTTCTATTTTGATATTCTATTGACTAATTTGGTTTGTTATCATAAAAAATTTAGGCTATCTTGGATGTAGTTTATCTCATAAAATGTTGTGAGTTTTTTAAATAAAATCCTCCTAATGTTCTATAATTCCTTTTTAATTTAATACCAGCCTTTATATTCATAGGAATATCACCATAGACCAGTACCACATCACCTATTATTAAGGCCATAATCAGGGGAGGGGTGTTACAAAGGAAATCAATCGTGGAAGATCAAAATATATTTTTTAATCAAAGTATATTAGTTTTTTCAGTCCTTGAGTTGGGTTGGTAGCAAAGAGATATGAAAATTTAAACATAAATGTATAGTATAGAAATTTATAGCGCACCTTTTAATGCTTATAATCAAGTTACACTTTTTTTAAATACAAAAGTGATTCAACAAACTTCTAGTATTGTTTCTATCTCATTGTTAGGGGTTTATACGATGAATGTTGTATTTCATGAATTTTGATACGATTTTACACTAGGATTTCATTTCTCATCTACTAATCAAATGCTTTTTTGAAAAACAAATAAAATTATTTATGTTTGAAATGATTGTCACAATAGTAATTGATCCTATTAGTGATAAATGTTTATGATGTTTCAGAATTTTTGTAATGTATTCTAACCTTTGTTTTATATTGATATATATTCTAAATGATGTATTTTTATGCAATTATAAAATTTCCCCAGGAAGGTGTGGATGAAAATTTTGGATTCCATTGCTAAAAAAGTGGCTACCCATGGACCACAGGTGAACCAATAACTTATATAGAGTATTGTCAAATTATTTCACACTTTTTAAAAATGAAATTGAAGTAATGATTTGAGGCACTTGGTTCATTCATTAATGTTTCAAAATAATAATCCACTATAGTTTCTAAGGGATTCCAAAATTAAAAAATAAGAAGTGTGCCTAAATCAAGTATATAGGTGTTTTTATTTTTTTACACTAACAGACCAGAAGACTATTTGGGCAACCAACATGATGGATCATCATTCCTGAAAATGGTGGGGTTTATCTATCAAATCTAATGTATGCATGGGAATTATGTCGGTGGACATTGAGTACATATTCAATAAACAATTTTATCTCCAATCATTAAAAATATAAAGAACCAAAAATTTCATCATCTTAAAGCATGAAAACCTCTCTATAGCACTGCATGAAAAAAGCTCATATTTTTTTATTTTAATCCTAAAGTAGCTTCTAGTGATTCCTTGAGGACGTCAGTACTTGTGCGGGGATTATAAACAATGATTCAATCCAAATTAACAATTCTTTATATTATATATTATATAGGTATGTTTGCCTTGGAAATACTGTCCAAAAGGATTCTTTTTTGTGAATTATATGGGACGATGTCCATTTTCAACCATGGGGAAATGTTTTAACTACAGTACGTAAAATATTAAATGAAGGGATATATATAATCATTGTCACACTAGATAGAATGATACTATAAAATCAATTAATTTTCATCCAAGATCCATCATCAAAACAATATATTTTTATTGCGGGTTGTTGATTCATAGTAGGGAAGGGTCTACACAACCAAGTAATTTCTACTTCATCAGCACGGAAGGCAATATAAAGATGTAATTTTTTAAAATTATTAGATTAGTACATGTAGAAGGCTCAAATAAACAACATATTTTGTATTCTATAATGGAATAGTCCCATAAGACTAGTTCTCAACCACATTAATAGATAAAACATGACGTTTAATAGAGCATGTCAGTTGTTTAGTTGACACCATATTAGAGAAGAAGGGTAATCTAGTGACATCTATATGGTAGTTTCATATATTAGATTAAGTTATTGTATGTGATAAATGAGTCCCCATATGGTGAGATGTACCATTATTCTATATTATACTCTTATTCACGTCTTGTTTTATATCGGTGCATAAAATTGTTTCATTGCATCATATGTGGTTAGAAAATCGAGATTTCACAATGAAATGATGAATCATATAATGAATCTCAAGACACCCATGGGATAATGGGATTGCAATGGATTAGACATATTAGAATGTTCTATTACCATTGACAGAGTGAAATTTCTCTAGGAGTTTATGGTCATAGAGATAGATGTAGTTTATATGATCTTTGGTTTGAAAATTCTTGAAGGGTTTAAAGAATATATATACTGATATGATCAATCTGTGACATTTGTATACTTGAATAGATCTCTACATGTATTAATGTATATTGGGATAAAAATAATGGTAGATCAGGACCTCTAGTGATAGTAGTTGGAGCAATCTCATGTCAGTTATTGGAAATAATCTTTATAGCTACTAATGAAACTGAGAATGAGATTCTTCCATTCATATTGGGTCCAAATTTAGATATTTTTTCTAGTTATTTATTTTGGTCAACACATGAGTGGGAAATAAAATTTACTATCGACCTACCATTAAGAGAAAGTATTATTTTTTTCCACCTTACAGAATGTCTCCATAAGAGTTTTTAGAGATAATGTCATGGTTTTGGGAGAGGGAAATTTGAGGATTTATTATACATTGTATGTTTCCTTATGATGCGCCTATTTTTTCATAGTGGGGGCATATGGTATTCTTTGGTTATGTTTTGATTATCATAAATTGAATCAAGGTAGAATTAAAAAGCAACATCCTCTTTTTCGGATTGATGACCTAATTTTTAAATTGAATAGATCCAAATGGTTTTTCAATATTGATTCATTATAAAACAAACATTGATTTAGACTATTTTATATCCTGAAAATGACATTTTTGGGTCACTATGGCCATTGTGAATATGTCTTCATGCCTTTTTGTCTATCAAATGCACTGACATTTTTTATGTATTTAATGAACCGTATCTTCCATGTCTACCCTAATTATTATTTTTAATGTATTATTTGATAATATTATGGGTAATTACAATGTATAAATGACCATTATGTGAACATGAATATTTTTATGACTAATTCATTTTAATATCATTTATATCTTATGATTTATAATTGTGATTTTTGTATACAAGAAGTTCATTTCCTTAAGAATTCCATTTTTCAATCAGTAATAACTTTTATTCCTAGAACTTTTGAAGTAGTAGTCTCTTGGGAGACAAAAAATAATGTTTTTGAGGTGAAAACTTTATATTCTTAGAAGATAACAATTTATACTTTTTTATGGTTTTTATAGACTTGCTTCTCCCAGGAAACAACTGACAAGGAATAGTGTTCCATTACTATTGAATAATGAAAGAGAGAAATTATTTTTATAAATGAAGACTCATCTAACATTGACATCCATCTTAAAATTTTTAGAACTGTGTAATAACTATGTGATGTTTTTGGATGTTTTTGGATCTAGTCCTGGTTGTGTGCCTATGTGGGGAGTAAATTTTGTGACCTATGGTTTGAGTAATTTACAAGTGAATGAAAAAATTTATCCTATATTGGACCTGGAATTAGATGTTTTTCTTCATGAAAAAAAAACAATGATGGATTATCTATTTGAAGAAAATTCCACATTTTTGACTGATCATAAAATTTTGAAATAAATCTTTGCTCAGTAAGACTTCGACTTGTGAGAACAATGTTCAATGGGGTATCTCCATATGTTCGATTTCTACTTGATATGAACACTCAGTGAGGGGAATTTTGTGGGTGATGCATTGGGTCATAAATTGTATAGCAACGTGCTTCAAAAAGCTCATGACCGATGGATGTTGATGAGAATGATTTATGGTACGCATTTGGACTATGCTGCATATAGTGAATATGTAGTTTCCTACCCATTATTTCTTGTTCCAAAAATGATAAATTTTTTAAAATAATAATAAATATCTAAATCTTACTGAATCAACAATAGGTAACACATAAATAGCGGTGAGACTCAGGAAAACATGAAATTAATGACATCTCCCTGTTATGTTTTCATAATGAAATCATAATTATATTGACATTCAAGGAACAACATAATTAATTGTATCCCCATTAAAAATTGGATATTTATATATGTGCTCAAAAAATGTACAAGGAAATGAATGTGCAAATCTAGAGCACAGAGATGAAATGTGGGATTATAGAGTATGTGATGAAATATTTAAACTACTATTAATTAAAGGCAGTTCATCAATGGATAGATGATATGCTATAGTCTATTTGTATACCTTTATGTATTTGGGATTAGATTTATATGGAATTTCTAGATGGCTTACTGATAATTTAATGAAAACGTGATACTATATAGTTAGTAGTTGATCAACATACTATGTTTTTACGCTTTATCCCAATCAAAGAATCAAAAATTGAATAGGAATTGAATGAATTATATTTCTGAGAAGTGTTCAGGTTACAAGGAGTTATAGTTTCAATTGTAACTAATAGAGAACCCCATCTCAATTCTAGATATTAAAAATCATTTCAACCAGCTCTGGGATGTCAATTGACCTTCACCACATTTATCATCTACATCCAGATGGAAAATCCGAATAGGCCATTTAGACAATGGATGATATTCTCAGAGCATGTGTTATGGAATTTTTTTATTCAAGTGAGGATCGTATTCCTTTGGTTGAATATTATTATCACAAAAATTATCCAGAAACATTTCAGATTGATCTTTTTGACGATTTAGATTTTTGGACATTCCATTATTCATTATATTTGATGGAAATATGAGAAAAATCCATTATTAGACTAAGTCGTGTAAATGGGACTATTAATAAGATCCATATGATTATGAAAAAAATGGAAATGGAACTAAGGAGAGAGAAGGAATATAAAAGTAGTTGTCACTAACCTTTATCTGTTGATGTAGGTGACATTGTTTTCATGAATGTATCTGCAAGACATGGTCATCGACGATTGATTAAATATGAGATGATATATCCACACAATTTCTCTCTACTCTAAAACTAATTTGATGTTTTTTTATCTCACTTTACCTCAAAATATAATTTTGAATGATAGTCAGTTAGATAAGGGTCTCAAAATCAATATCCATTTCTTTCTTTAATATGTGTCCTATGAGTTTCCCCCAAGAGACATAGTGAGGTAAGGGTTCCAAATACCACATATCTATTTCTGTTTTGAGATCCCAAAATCCTATTTATATAAAGATATAATTGTCAATATTTAAGAAGATAAATATTAAGGGAAGTGTTTCAATATGTTGTACACTATATCATTCTTTGAAGTCACTTTGAATTCCTTTACAAATTCACTTTTAATAATGTTGTGTTTCATCATTAAAAATATGTTATTGTATTGTAAATATTAAATTAAAATTTCCTATAATTATATCACCATTTTAATAAATTATATATCATAAACTACAGTTTTCTGAGAGGATAATTTTCATTAATATCTTTAGTCTGCAACCAGTACATCATTTAATACTTCATATTAATATAGCATATATGTTAAATGTATCACACTATAAAATATCATAATCCATAACACATTATATTTAAGTTTTAATATACAATAACTCATATAATATTAATTTATATACACCTAGAAAGAATTGTAATACAATTGAATTTACGTATTTTGATAATCTGTAGACCTAATAATTTTATACACTTATTTCTTAGTACACTGACATGTGTGTGTAAATGGATATTTTGGAAATTAAAACAATTTTTTTAACCAAAATCATTCCTATAATAGATGAGTGGAACTTATTATTTGATGGTCAGGGCCCAAAATCATATAACACCTCAACGAAGTAGTTTTTCTAATTAGAAAAATTAGTTTAATGTATTTGGTGTATTCTTACCATAATCAGTGTGATGTTTGGGCCTAGGACTATGAATGTACGGTCATAATATCCATGAAAGAAATATAATTTTTTGAGAAAGGTGTCTAGAATTATGAATCCAGTTAATTTGAAATCATTTACTTTTATACATGTAATTATCAATTCATAAGTTTTCTTTAGATATATTATTTAATATTCAGAATCCAATTGTTTATTGATATTTTCAATATCATTTATTACTTAATAAGGAGATATTGGAATCTTTTGTATACCAATTACTATATATAATCCATTATTGAACAATTATTTTTCTACCGTCCTTCCTTGGAAGCAGTGAATAATAAGATTAATTATCTAAATATTGTATAATGGGACAAAAAAAATATATTTATATATTATGTTGGATCGTATGTCGTTGAATTATTCATAAGGATCATGTATGTATCTAGTTGCCTAATAATACTAAACTTTTAGATATTTTGTAATTTGATCTCTAATATTTTACACCAATTTAATGAAATAACAATTGACTCATGGAGAATGGATAAAGGGTTTTAGTCTACAGTATTTGAATATGTTTTGAAGAAACCTTAAAAACTAATATCAGAATAATGTTACTAGATATTATAACTGTATGAAAGAAAAATATGATAATTACATATAGAAAATATTATATTTATATAGAGATGATTTAATATGACATATAAATGATTTATTAATGGAATAATGAATCATATTACATTGTATTGAAATAAAAGTGAAAAATAATGAATCAAAACGAGGTCAACACTGATAATCAGTACAAGGACATCCAAAATAAGAATGGCAGTGAATCTAATTTTAGAAATAATAAAATTTCAACTATGTAGAATAATTTTATCAATTTATTGCACATAAATGTTAATATATAGAACACACTTTTAACCCACAACATGGATTAACAATGTAAGATCACAGAGATTGATAGATATAAGGGTCATGACCATTCTAGACTGTCACATTATCGGATTCGAGTGATGTGTATGTTTCTAGATAACTATACGGATGAAGGTAGCAATAAGATGATATTTTAAATGCAGATTTGGTTAATATTACATTATTATAGTCATGGTTATTTGTCTAGTTTTGAAATATTTGGGAGTTTTACTTCTTATAATGTTACGACCTTTCCCAGGGATTTGGGATGCAAGGGTTAGGTCCAGGAATCAATTATTTTTCCTTTTAAGGGTGTTTTTATATGGATTTGTGATTCATTCCATTGATTTAGTCTAGGTTAGATCAAAATGAATGGAAATATATGAATTATAGTGTCGTTATCACTACAGCAACAAAGACACAAGAATTATGGATCCATAACTTTTCCATTCAAAGGGGAATGATGGTATGGTTCATATGATGAGATGCTGATATTTTTTTTTGTTTCTATCCCTTTTCATTTCCTTTTGGATGTTTCCTAGCCCTGGTACATGTGATGCATCAAGATTAAAATCATGTGTTTCGTTATTATATCTACAGATATAATGATTGAGGTGTGGTGTGGTGATTGAACTTACACTGAACCATCCCAAAGTTTAATCAAATTATAAGGTTTATCTAATTTAATTCGGGTGAGATATAGAAGATTCACAAAGTGATTCTTAGAGAATATGTCAAATTATACACATTTCAAAGCATCGTTTCCACTTGATCAGTGATTTTGTCTCTTCCAGCTTCATTATATTATTAAGGGAACCTTAAGAACTCATTTTTTTCACTCGATCATTGTTTTACTACGGTTTATTTTTTAGAAATCATTAATATTATTTATTTGTTTCCTTACTCAACATAGAAGGAACCCATATTGATAATATGAGGAGAAATCTTATAAAATTTTCCTTTTATTGAATCATTTTTTCATAGGATTTACTGATACAGATAATGGTTTGATTGGTGGAATATTCGGACATAAATATTTAGATAATTCACTGTGACATAGGTTTATTAAGGTATTTTTGTGATGTTATAGTCTTTATTCTTTCTTTCCCTTGATTGTGTGTGGTAGGTTGTAAAGCCCTAGTTGAGGTTGGGAATTGAAGGAACCCATTTCTATGTGTGAATTAATGAAATTTAATTCTATTTTATTTTGGTTGATAGTAAGGATTGATTTATAGAATGTAATTAATTAAAAAATCTAATAAATTTATGTGATGGGGTTTTCCGCACGCGTTTACAAGAATCAATGATATTTTCCATTTGATTGGAAGATAATTATTATTATTCATGGAATTTATTATAAATGTATGATTTTTGGCATATTAATATTCTTTTACACCTCAAATGTACAATCATAAAAGTTTAATAATGTCAATATAGTATGAAAACTATTTCTATGGAATGTAATATTTAACTATAGATTATTTTTAAAATGATGGTTTCTTTGTGTTTGTAGATGTTGGAGTTTGGTTTTAACTATTGCTATTTTTTATATATAATGTTTTGATTTGTGTTGTTGTTTTAGGGGATAATGAGTAAAAAAATTTAATTTAAATATTTTTATTTGTTTTTTCAAGTGAATTAGTTTTTTTTGGATTTCATGTAAGGTAAAGAAAATTAACATTAATGGAGATTTTTGGTTGAATATTGTATGGTGGTTTGTGGTGTTGGATGGAATGGTTGATATGGCTTGTGTTTTGGTATTGTTTTGAACTTGGTGGTGGATGGTTGTGGTATTGTATTCTAGTTTCATGGAAAAATTTAAATTTAATTAGTAATGATTATCCTTGTAGTGTTGTGTGATGTACTATTACAAAACATGGTTGTATATGAATTTTATAGTATTGAACAGAATGCGTAATGAATTAAATATAAGATGGGTAATGGAAGAGAATTAATTGTCATTAAATATTTATTTTAATATAATAATAAATATAATGTGGTTTGTAAATAGTAAATCTAAAATTGTATAATGAATGATAAAGAGGGAAAATTTTGGACCATGTTGATATTGTTTTACGTTCTGACATGGGGTGGTTTATTAGATTTTGGCAGAAACAATTTCTAGTGGAATGTGGTGTAGGTAATATGGTTCTTGTGGGATATGAGATTTTTGTTTTCATATAAAGCGATTATGTTAGGATTGATTGTGGATTTATTATACTTGATTTTTCTTTGGATTTCTGTACACAACCTGTTGTATATTGATAGCATTATATTTTCACAAGTGGTGTGGGTTCTGGGTGTATTCCCTAGAATTTAAAGCCAATGATGGAATGGATGATTAGATACACTCTATTAGATATTCAATAATCAATATAAAGAAAGGTTATGTTCGGAAGATGTTTTTATAACAAACATCATATTTTAATTTCAAATTATAATAAACCCTATAGTTTGTTTTTCATGTACCAATGAGCTTCAAGAGAATTGAGATGTATTATAAAAATATTACTATTTATATATAACATCATCAATGAATTGAAAAGTAAAAGTATGAGTCATAATATTATTAAATATAATTATAATTGTCCTACACAATTAAAATATAATTATTAATTAACAGTAAATAAACACTCAATTTTAAGTGAAGGCATTTTATCCTTCAAAAATTCATATTTTCATCCAAAATTATATTATTGTATTTTGTAAGGAAATTATAATTAATTAACTCCAATATTAGAAATTTTATTTTATAAAAATTAAATCAATTTTGAAATTATCATATCAAAAGTAACTTATAGCCAAATTTTGGTATTGTTCTAAAATCAATGATTTTGAATGAATAGATAGAAATACCAATTTGTTAATACTGTAAATTATTTTAGTCAAATCATTTAATTTAAAAAAACACATTTTTTAAAAGTGAGATATTATCCATTTGATCTAATTATATCCTTTTGAAATCCATAATTTTCTTGATTTTGAAATAATTTAATTTTAGGGTTAATAATAGATTTTTTGTAAAAATTATATATTGTGGAATTTTTTGAATTCATATTAAAATTTATTCTTTCCACTTATATATATTTAATATTTATGAATGGATAAAATTTCGATAATGAAGAAGTTAAAAATTTGAAATTAGTTCCCTTTAATACTTGGTCATTACGAATAGTAACCATGGTAAATATTTGTGACCTCAGTAATTCTATAATTGGTAAAACATTATTAATGTGATGATATCAAGAATCAAAATCAACCAAAAACATTACAATATTTCATTTGATCATATACATTGGACCATATATATCCCAAATTAAAAGAAGTATTATTTATTGTTCTATTTTATGTTGAAGGTTACATTTATATTATTTTATATAAAGAAAACATCATATTGAAACTTTATTGCTATATATTAATTTTATATTTTATAATAAATATTACTTTTTTTTCAGAGTATATATTTTTTATATTGGTCAAAATTTTTTTTTTGTTATTTTAATTTTTTTAATTTTTATTTAGGTTATAATTTCCATAAAATCATACATGATGTAGGCACAATGCTTGTATAAGAAGTAAAAAATAATATCAAATTATTTTAAAAACATTAAATTTAATAGTTTTTTTCATTAGGGTGTCACCTTAATTTTAATGTTAGTAAAAATGAATATTCTTTTTTAAAGATTTTATATTTAAATTCGTTTTTTATCTAGAGGTATTTATAGTCAAATTAAATGAATAGTATAAATTATTTTCTTAACGATATTATATGAAAAATAAAAAATTTTCAAATTATTTAAAGAGGATAAAAATTATAAATGATAAAAATTTGGATAATTAATTGTCTAAAGTATCATATATTGGAATTTTATGAGCCAATTGTTAACATAAAAGTAAAATTAAAACTTTATAAAATTTGGAAATCTACTAACACAATTATGTCCAAAATGGCCTTTCCTAGGTTTTAATCTTAAAAGATATGGGTAAAAATTACCAAAACACTATCTAAACAAAAATTGGAATGTTTTTTTGACATTACCCTTATCACCTTTTAATATGTGGGATTTTGAACCATTTTTCAATGAAAATACTTAATAATATTTTCAAACATTCAAAATTTGCAATTGTGTAACTCAATAATATTATAAATGTACAGACATCCATTATATTCCTTAAACAACCTTGTTCAATAGGTCTCTTAAAAAAAATGAAAAATTGCCTTCTAAACATTATTATCTATGAATTACAAGCTCTTTACTTTTAAATGATCATTCTAAGAGTCCTTGAAAAAGATATAATGGATTTCAACCAAAAAATATGTAATCAAATTTATCAAATAATTGATGTTTATCTGTAACAACCAATTACATTAAAATATTGTTCTCTTAAAATAAATTTATTTTATTTAATATCATTCTATCTATGGAACACGTAGTTTTAAATAAACGAAATACTCTATTAAAAAACTATTTTTTACACGAAAGTCATAACATAACTATTAAGTTTGTGCGTATGAATTTCAAAAACTATATTATGAATTATAGTTGATTTAAACATGTTCATTGTGAATATATTCATCATGAATAAGCATAAATATCATTTGAATGATAAAAAGTATTTTAAAAAAAATTCAATTTTTTCTTTCACAACTATGTTAAAACTTTCTTTTTGTACTTTTATAAAATATTTTTGAGATAAATTAATGTCATTGATTAAAA
Organism: Viscum album; assembly: GCA_963277665.1. Classification (NCBI taxonomy): domain Eukaryota; kingdom Viridiplantae; phylum Streptophyta; class Magnoliopsida; order Santalales; family Viscaceae; genus Viscum; species Viscum album. The sequence goes on along the minus strand of OY728147.1, from coordinate 1,485,107,481 downwards.
TTTAATAGGGAAATTATATTGATTAATATTTTTTGTATTACTTAAAACAAATTATTTTTTCTTGATGACTAGTTAAAAAAATTATAATAAAAACTATCATTTCAATTAAATAAATTTAAAATTCCATTTCAATTTAAAATTTCATTATATGTAACTATAGTTAATAAATTATAAGATCCCATAACTCCTTTGATGTATGTTCTTGTATATGTTTTGGTTAATATATATATAATTTGGTTAAGGTAAATTTTTCCAAGATTATGGGGAGGCTCACGGGTGTTCTGTGTGTTCAGGACACCATAGAAGGGAGAACAAGTCCATCCAGTGTATTTTTCAGGGTCGGTTCATGATTAATAGTAACCATTCTCCCTCACCCTGGTTGTATAGATGGTTGGTACATAGTTTATGAAATAATTCAATAGGGAATGAGAAACCTTGAATTCTTGAATAGTCTCATTACACATGGCTACCACATAGGTTTTCAAACCATAGTGGATCTCGTGGAATATATCAGACCTGGAACCCCTATTTGAATGAGGGTGGCATAGGTTTGAGGCATGCTTTGGTCAATCATGTGGCTAAACCATGCAACTCATTTAATTTTAGTAAATTGACCATTTCACCCTCAAGCTTTATTTTTAATCACACTATTTTATTCAATATTCTTACTATAGAAAATTATGCAATGAAAAAAATCACTGCACACTTTTCAATGATTGGTGTTCTTCAATTATAAGCCATTTCGAGCATCATGGGGTGAAAATTAGAAGTATGGGTGAGTTTAAACACATGTTTTTTTTTCTTTTTATGGATTTTGGATTGTGTATTTTTTATTTTTCTTTAGAATCCATGTAACCCTGTCTTTCCATGGGAATATAGGTTGGGGATTCAAAAGGTGATCAAATCTAAGACTATGGATAGATTTAAGCATATTTTTTTATTGAAAATATAGGTAGATGGTCTACAGGGTATATCCTATAGACATAATGTTTGATTAATGTGTATTTAGTTATGCTATGGTTGCTTCTTGTTTTTCTTTTGATGGATTTAGTGATAAATAGTAAATGAATCATTTAACTGATGAATTTATCCCCTCTTGATCCCCATGAGATTCATTAAAGACAAATGGACTAAGATAGAGGCTACTCATGGTGTGTTTCAAAATCATGAACATAGGGTTGTGATACTAATATGAAATTGAAGGGTTTAAGATAATGAACCTAGGATTGTTATGTTTTTAATGTTAACATAGGTTTGTGAAATAAATAAATTATATTTGTGTTAGTGGGATGACATATATTGTGAAATTACAATGGTTTTAAATGTTCTTCATTTATATCATGGAAAAAGGTGATGTTTGGTATAATTCTATTATGTCAATGAGTTATGAATTTTAAATGGTAAATGTGTTAATGGGTTAAGGAATGAAGTTGAATTATGTTTTCAATGAGCTATGAATTTTGATGGTACCTGTATTATATTATTCTGGTTTTTGAAATTATATGTGGGGTAAATAGTAAATAAAGAGTGTACAGATGGTTTAGTTGTATGCATGGGTTATAGGAATTGGGGATCTATGCCCACAGGTCAGGTTAAATTGTTTCTCTAACCCCCAACCCTATAATTCATGGGTTAGGAAGTCATGTTGAGGCTCTATGTGCCTAATTAATTCATGTGATAAGACTAACTAGACTTCTTCTCCATTGTATGTGTAATGAAATGATTTTTTCATGTATTTCCCTAGCGATGTAGGGAGCATGATTCACCCACTTATGCGTTGGTTACATTTCTGGCATATGCTAATGTGAAATTGATGAAAATTACTATCACATTGAATAAATGATGAAAATAGTTAAAGTGAACATTGTTAACAAATGTTACCCAAATTAAATTTCCAAATATTTTCTTTATTTAGTGAATCAACACACTATTTGATTAGACTTGATATTTTCATGACACTATTTTTTGAAGTATACTGAGTTATACTCAAACACTGCTCGGGCCACCAATGGTTACCTAATAAGAATTAATTTTTATAGGACATGAAATGGGAAAGGGATCTATGATGGATATTTAATTTGGTCTAGGTATTTCCATGGGTGAGGGATTAATACGTTTAGATAGCAATCATTTTTAGGATTATTCATTTTGTATTTATTTTGGTGTTTTCTAACACTTGGCACTATATTACAAGATATGTAATATTTAATATTTATTTTTGGGCATATACATAGTTTGTGAAATTGGTATTATAATGCATTGTAATGGTTAATAATATTTCCTTCTATTCTAATTATTATATGAGGTGTGTTACTCTGATAAATAATGTATTTTATTTCCACACATTAAATTAGACCCTTGTTGTCTTTCAGTAGACTCTCGAGTATGGGAGGAATTTTTATGTTAATGTATAGACCCATATCAAGGCACTGGACATAGTGGCTACCTGATAGTGGATGTTACAATATTTTTAAAGGAAATTTATTTTTTATATTACATTCCTATTTAGGGAAGTTGTACGGGATATTACAAAGTTTAAGGGATTTGAAATGAGCTCATGCATGAATGTTTCTAACACATTAATGGGGGAATCCCAAAGTACTTCAAGGGGGGATTATTGTTCTTCATGTATTTTGTTATGTTTTAATGATATTTATCCATTAATAAATCCATATTTTTAATCTGGATATTATAAGAAATTTTTTTCATAACCAAAATTGTGTGAGTTTGTCAATTCATGTATCGTTTGAGAAACCTAGGGATATTGGTGGAAGGCATCATTATAAGATAAAATGGGGAAGGAATTTGTGATGTGAGGGATATAAATAATTCCATTTTATATAAAAATTTGATAGAAGTGGTTTCCAATAAAGATGATTCATGTGGGTTAAAAGTTTATTTGTCAACTATTTAAGGATGAAAATGATCCTATGTGAAGAATACTTGTGATGTGATGGTAAAATTATTAAAAATCATGTCTGATTAATGAATTGTCACTATGTTTGTTTTTTTTCCTATGTTGATGATGAACTGTGGTAGGGATGGTTGAGGATAGTGTTATAGATGTGATTTTTACCATTAGAATATTTCATGAGAAATGGGTTTTTATATATTTTATAGAGCCTTTTTATAAATAATAAAGGTTTATGTTATGTGTTTTGAAATGTTTGTTTTTATTTGAATGGAGATACACCATGATGATGTGTTTAAATTGGGTGACAAGAGGATATTTCAAATAACACTCCACTAGTTGTGGAGAACAGAACCACAATGGTTCTTTGTAACCGAGGGGAGGATTAGTTCTATCAAAACATTTCATGTTTTTTAGAAGATGTAATAGGACCCAAGGTGGGTTGTTCAGAGTATATTTGAACTTCCCATAGGATAGCAATTGTATCACCCACTGATGTTTTCCAATGAGGGTGGACTTGAGACATTAGCGTTCTGTATAGAGTCCATATAAAAAAATTTGTATCACAAAGAGCCTCCTCTTGAGTGGAGAGTCATTCTAAGGGAATATATATTGAGATCACTAGTGAAGCACTAATGTTGTATTCTATTTCAGACTTAACATTTTGGTGGTATTGTATGTAAATAATTCAAGGAAATGTTTTGCGAAAATTGCTTTCCTGATAAAATAAGATAGGAGAAGGAATTTTTTTTTCTGTTGTCCAAGAGGGCCATGTAAAAGATGGATTATGTTAGAATCTTTATAGACTTGTAATGATATGTTCGAATGTGGTAAGGGGATGTGACCACCATGGAGAGACACTTACTAGATTAGCATAGACGTTAAATCATGTCCTTGGTGAATATACTCCATTTCAACAGATTTTGTTGTTGTGAATAATCCACTAAATCATAAAGGTAGCATGAAAAAGCCTTCAATTGATGGAGATATAATTCTTGTTAGATGATACAATAGAGTAGATTATGATAGTATGAAGAATTTTTCTAGGATTCTTCACTAGGTTTCTTTGAAGAAGAGTATCTAACTAAGATGTTTGAAATCATAGGGTGGCGACAATGTGTTTTGTTATCGGTGTGTTAGGATATAACACATGAATGATCGGTCTCCCCAAGCACCAATTGAGTTCCAATAATGATGTAGGATGGTACATATGTAGAGGTTCTACAGGAAACCTAGATAGCTGGGTACTGATGGAGTATTGAGGCCGATGTAGTGTTTGTGTATGGGGTCTGTTACCCCATAACCGGTAGTAATATATAGTTCTACTTGTTGCATCAGTATTAGTGGATGAAGGGTTGCACTAGGATGAGAGTTTCCATATCAGTTAGCTATTTCGGTACCACAAACTCATATCAGAGCCTAATATAGAGGGGAAGGTCACTTCATGATGTTTATCTTACACTGGTTGGTGGTGAGGCTAGGACATCGATGGTACAAGGTACATTTCTTTTAGTAGTCATGATTTCATAGTGCATTATTTTACACATGTTCATCATATTATATAATATCTATGTAGTTTGTGAATGGGTTGGACCTACAGGTGAAATAAATATTTGGAGTCATTTCAATTGATACACCTTTTAGTAAATGATTTGAAAATAGCTGGTAATGTATATGCTGTCATCTAGAGATTGGTGGGTACCATTTTCTATGGAACATGTTTTTGATGGAGATGTCTATTTTTGATATGATATTTCGAATGGATTTTATAATTTTATATCAATCATATATTGACTATTAACATCAATGGGTACTGTTCTCATCCATTTAAGAGATACTTATGCTCATCATAGGGAATAAAATAGCTTAGAATGATTTTTTGGGATAGTTTGTCTGATTTTGGGTGATCTCATAGCCCAAGTGTCATGTCATCTTCTTGATGATGTGGAATTAGATCATCTCCCTTCCCTCCTACGGTGGATCAGTTTTAGGATGTTTTTCATGAGTACATATTTCGGATTCTTCTCCAGAGAGACATTGGGTTAACGATTGAGTTTCTACCAGATGAAAAACATGTTTTTATTCTATTTTATATAATGGAATCCTAAAAAAATCTATAATATCAAATTTAGATTAAGGAATTTATGAATAATGTATTTTGTTTTGTTCAGTATGTCACATTAAAGATCACTACCTTTTTTCTATGAATCATGATGTGACATTGTGGTTTTGTTTCTATTATAAGATATTGAATAAGATGACAGTAAATAATCAATATACACTTCTTTGAATTGAAGATATTCTCGATTAGTTTAGAGGTGATTATGATTTCTCCATGATTTATTTATGATCAGGGTATCATCTTTTAAGAGTGATACCTTCATATATATTAATATCTGATTTCATGTTAAGGTATTGTTTATATGAGTTGTTTTGAAACAATTCTAGTTGTCCAATGCTAAATTAGTGTTTATGGCCCTAATAAAATATATCTCTCACCTATACCAAGATAAATTTGTACATTCCTTTTTAGATGATATATTGTTTTACACAAAGACTCATGATAATCATTCCAAACTTCAAAACATCATCTAGAGTAAACTAGAAGAGAATTTTCTATATTTAATGATATCTAAATGTTATTTTTGATTGAAAAGGTACTTTTCATGGGTAACAAAATCATAGTTTAAATAATGTCTATTGACCTAGATAATGTAAATGTTGTTGTATCCTTGGATTATCCTAACAACATTTTTGATATCTAATGTTTTCTAGGTTTGTTTGGCTATTTTTAAAGGTTCATCAAAGACTTTTCTTGTTTGGAACCACCAATATCAATGTTGAACATGATGGGGATAAATTTTTACTGTCCTGGGCAATGTTAGAATTCTTTCCAAGAGTTAAAGAAGTTGTAAACTACTACATTCATTCTGATCAAACACAATCCATTTAAGGGGTATACCCTATTGGACAATGCATATAGTATGGGACTTGGAACTGTGTTGATAAAGGATGATCGTGTTGTGCTGTATGGATCATAAAATTTTAGGAATCATAAACAAAATTACGTTATGCATGAACATGAGTTGGTCATGGTGGTATATGGTTTAATTTTGTGGTATCATTACTTATTTGAATAATGGTTTACTATGTATATATGTATCATAATATCTTTAAGTACATCTTTTACAAGAGTGATTTTAATCTTCAACTATTAAGATGGGTTGACTACATATTGCACTTCAATTTTGATCTTGTTTACATGCTTGGAAAAGGAAAGAGTGTTATGGATTCTTTGAGTCATGTGACTCAAAATTAGGCAATTCAAGAACTTATATCTAGGTGGAAGATGATGGAGTTATTTATTGAGATATATCTAAAGTTATAGTTTTGGAAAGGTAAGATGACCCTTGTATACTTGGAATCTGATTCCATTCATCAATTCCAGATCAAGTAGTGGTAGTATGATTATCTGGAGTGATTGAACCAGAGTGAATGTCTTGATGGGGGGAGAGAACATATGTTTTTTATATTGGTGTTGATGATATCATCAAGGTTTGTGTCCATGATGTCATGCCTACTTTTATTCTAGAATATTTGATTTTCTTGTTCCAGGATTTGAAGTGAGAAGTGAATCCTAGATTAACAAAAATGTATCCTAAACTATGTAGATAATATTAGTGTTTAGGGATAAATAGATTAGTCTCATGTTTCATGGCATTATGTTATACCATTTAGTAGGTGAAGGATGAAAATTTGAGACCATTTTGTTTGTTATGGACTATTCACAATCCAGATTGATAATGTGATGATGTGAGGATGGATTTTGTGGTGATATTCTAATAATGACATAGAATAATTATGTGATTTGGGTATATATTGATCATTACAATATGGTGGAACATTTATAATAGTTTTAGAGATCGTTAGCATTGACCTCTTGGGTGAGTTATATATTCATGAAATCGCATGGTTTCATGGGGTGAAACAAACTATGGTTTCAGATTATGAGTCATGTATTACATAGCATTTATAGATGTGTTTAGTAAGGGGCTTGGAATCATTTTGTTTTTGAGTACAGTTTCCACCTGCTAATAGATGAGTAATTAGATCCTACTATTCTGGTGTAAGAAGTCCTTTTGATATAATGTTTCCAAAAAAGTAGTTGATCTTGGGAGAACAGATTTGTGATTATTGACCATTACTATAAAAATTGTTACATGGAAAACATTTAGATGTAACCATATGAGGAACTTTGTTATTGTCAGTGTATATCACTATTATGTAGGATTGAGGCTAGGGAATCAGAGTTCTTGGGAATTAGTCTCATGTAAACGTCGTCAATACATGTTCAGTTGATTGAAACATCCATAACTACAACTCAGATTAGGGTGAATTTATAAAATGATAAGAATCAATTACCTATTGAGTATATGGTGGATTTTCTTGTGTTGATTCGGGTGTCTCCAAGGTTGGGTATCTGTAAGATTTGGAAATAGGGTATGTTCAAACCCTGGTGCATTGGGTCATTTGATTTTGTTGAGAGGATCAGACCGGTGGTTTATCTGTTCCCTATTTCTTAGTGGTATGGTGGCATGCATGCTTTTTTCATCTGTCACAAATTTGGAAGTATCACCCTACCCATGTAATGCGATTTATATTGATGATGTTGAGATCAAGACTAATGGGTACTTCAAGTATCATTCAGTTTCTATTGTGGATCATAATGAGAATGTGATGAGAGGAAATATAGCTCCTTTAGTTTGAGTGTTGTGGTAGTATTGGAACATTCATAAAATGACATGTGATATGTATAAGAACATTTCAGAGAAGTCTACTAATCTCTTCACCACAGAATGCTTGTGATTCTTTGGAGTGGAGCTCTGGGAAGATCTATTATTGGGTGTGGATGTTATAAGGATCTGAACTTCTTTTGTGGCATGTTATTATTTTTCATTTTGATTACATATATTTAATTTTTTTCGAAAAAAGTTTTCCAATTTATTGGTGGAGGATTGGGGGTGTTAGGGGAAATTAGGACATGAAAAAATGGATAACATGACCATCTGGTTCATTCTGGATGGTTGGTGCATGATTTTTTGTAACTGTGCTCCCTAACAATTTTTATTTGAATGCGTGGAACATGGTTTATGAAACCATATAATGGGGGTGATTAAATATAGTGGGATTGGAAAATAACCAATCAGTAGGGTTACCACATAGTGTTTCAAACCATGTACGATCCTCAGGAAGCTGTGCGACCTCAACACCATCTTATAAAAAGGGTAGTGAATAGTTAGGGAATGGTTTGGCCTACCGGGTGGCATAGCCATGAGACTCATTAAAGTGGGGTAAATTGAACATTTCTACATCATAAATAAAATTTATTCACACTATTTTCTTCCCTATTCTTTTTCAATTAGGTTATGTGATTAATGAAATCTCTATGAACATCCCAATGATCTATACACCATGTTTCTAATCTTTTTGAAGCTTTGTTTTCTAAGGATCAAATCTCCAGATCAGTCAGACACCCATATTCATTCATTTTTTGTGTATTAGTTATTATTTAGTTGTTCTTAAAAATTATCTTTAATGTTATCCTTTTTGGTGGATCATAGATTTTGGTTTCAAAGGGTGTTGGAATACAAATCAAATTCCAATTATATGGATGTAGTTGTCTATGAAATCATACAAGGTGGTCTGTTATTTGAATAAATTAGTCATTATGTTTGTTTAATGTTTTTGAGGTTGTGATATGGTTCCTTCTAAATTTCTATTCTATTAATTTTGTTAGAATTTATAAATTAATTAGTTAATTGAATAATTGAACCTCCCATGATCCAGTTAGATGCATTGAGGTCAAATTTAATGGGATAGAGTCTACCCAATGGGGAGAACAATACTCATGAACATGGTATTGGGTTGTTAAAAATTAAATTGATGGATAAAAGATATTTAACCTTTTATTGTTATGTTTAGAATGTAAACATGGGATGATTAAAAAAATCTATGAGAATTGTTTTAGTTTGTTAACATGTATTGTGAATTGAAATTGATTTTAATTGTTCTTGTTTGATAACATAGAATAAGGGGTATCTTGGTATAATTTTTCTGTGATAACGAGTTACGAATTTTCAATCATAAATGTGATAATTGGTTGTGTTATGAATATGATTTATGTATAGAAATAACTATGAATTGTGAAAGGTATATGTATTAAATGAGCATGGTTAGTGAATTGGTATATAAGGTAAATGGTTAAAGATGCATATTCACATGGGTTTAGGGTCTTTATGAGGTATTGGACTTGGGGATCTATGCTAACAAGATGGGATATTCTGATGCTCTAAACCCGACCTCTATATTTAATGGTTTTTGGATTTGGAATGAGTCTCTATTCCCCTAATCGTTTCATGTGAATAGATAACATGGACCGAGATTACAAGGTATGTGTTATTAAATTATTGTTTAATGTATTTATCAAGTTATATAAGGAAAATAATTAACCCACGTATACATTATTTATATTTATGACATACTTCACAACGAAATTGTGGAAAATTCCCATCCATGGAATAAATGATGATATTTTTTAAGATGACATTCTTAACTAAAGGAAGCTAATTAATGTTTTGTTTATCATGTTATTTTATATATTACATTCATATATTATTTTCTGCACAAGATATTTCACATACACAATTGGTGGTGTCCTATTGAGTTCTACTCACAACCTACTCAGTCTACCATTGGGTTCCAGACAAGTCTTCATGTTCGCAATATTGGACAAGGTTAGTTCGGTTTCCAAGATTCCTGAATTCGGTTTATGAAGTTTATATGTGTGGGATCCAAACATGGATTCATGAATCATTTTGGGGGATCATCATTTCAACTCTTTTGGGGTTTCTTTACACATAGAACTGTATGACATGTCCTGGAATATTTATTATTTAGATTTTGGATTATACCTAGTTTTGGGAATTGGTTTTGTGAATAATGGTCATTTTTTAAATTCTTTCCTTTACTACCATTTGTTATCTATTGTGTATAACTCTCATAAAGAGGGTATGGTCTCTAGAGAAACAACTTAGGACCCTATATATAGTGGCTACTAGTTCAAGGACATAAAAGTAATATTATAATTAATCTGACATAAGTCAATAGAATCAATTATTTGAGTAATTCTAAAATAAAAACATTGTATACTATTGAAAAATTGTCCTTTGGGAAAACATCTTATCATCATGTCTATATGTGTACCTGTAAATTAATTTCCACCACAAATATGAGTTTATTTTATTAATGAATTAAATATTTTGAATCATCATAATTAATATTTTCTAATAACATTTAATTAATTTTTGACCATAATGAGTATATAAAACAATAAAATTTCATTACCATGGATAAGGTGAAGACGAGTTTACTAGGGGTTAATCCAAGAAGATAACGGTTCAAAATGATCTAAAATACATCCATTTATTTTTTTAATGTCCATATCTATAATTATTATCATCCATAGATAGATAATTGGCTATTTTGGATCCTTTTTGCTGGATAATAAATTGTGGTTGTTATTCATTCTTTTCCAAAATTCCAATTATTTCGTCTCTATCAATTATAAAAGTCCACACCCCTCCACCCCTCCAAAAACATCCAAACTCATTTCTATGCACCATAAACATCCCAAATAACATCTTTTCATCCTTTACAAAATCGTATAGGACATTTTTTATTTGAAAAACTATATATGAATCACTTTGGTTAAAACATAAAGAGGCCGACCAAAGAACATATAACATTTTTAAAAGATTCATTTTATTTTATTTCTTCTTACACATCCTTCCATAATTATTAAATCATGATAAAATAATAGAAATAATATATCCAAGATATAATTATTTTATTTTGTTAATGTAATAGCCTATATCCATATTCTCTTCCATCAAATGGGAAAATGTTTCGATCATGTGTTCGACTAACTATCGTCTCACAAAATGATGTAACTTATTTACCATCAACACGCCTCACTGTTCAATATAATGAATGATTTAAAAATATATAAATATATATATAATATTTATGATATAATTATACTTATTTAATTATTATATTACATATTCCTTGTCTTTTCCATTTCATTCAAAAGATGATAATGTCACTCCTCTATACGAAAAACTAGCACCTCAAGAAGCGATTTTTTTTAATTTTGAATTACATAGATGGAACTAGAGAAGAATATGAATAATAACTGTTAATAAATCATATAAAATTTATTCTTTAAATTTAATATATATAAAAATTCCTTACCTTTTTTCCCATTAAGAAATTGTATTGTTTCTTGTGTGTATGAACAGCTTACCTTCACTGTAAAGTGAAGTGACTAATTTTTTGTCATATTTTAAAACAATGGTACAAGATTATGCCATAATTATTTTTTTATAAAATTAATGTAATTATTTATATTATGAAACTACATCCTATGTTAAATATATGATAAATTCGGGAAAAAATATTTCTTATAAAACCAATAAGCTAAAATGTTAAATAATAGTGATAATGAATCATTTTTAACGAATGTGTGATAATATGTTATAAAAGGGTCATATTTTATATTAAAAATATTATTTTTGTTCTTGTAACATTTATTAATTTATTTTAAACCACTATATAATAAGTTCTTTTGTTCTCAACTAATGGAAATTATGAGCCTAAATATTTCATCTCAATTTCCATTCTATTGAGATATATTTGTTAATATAAACTTATTCATGTTTATGTTCTGTATATATTACCGAGTTAATGCATTAAATAGGATTACCTACTTATTATTAATGTTTTATATTTCAATTAATTTTTATTCATTAATGGGATATAATTTCAATTTGATCAAATTGGTATGAATTTATTATACAATCTCACATACTTTTAATATTGTTTATTAAGATTGTTAAAGAAATGTCATCATTTATTCTTCACGAGTTCCAGTAATAATAATATATAATGTATATTTAATATTTTCCAATATTTGAAAACAAATTCTATTTTGATTTTTACTTTTATAAAGAGAGAAAATATGAAAATAAAAATTTATTTTATTTACTACTAAATCATATGTATTTTTCTTCTATATCCATATTTTCAAAAATTGTTCCATAAAAGTACTACTTTTTACTAAACTGATTTATTTAGGAACTTTTATGATATCCTTGTGTTTAAGAAATTTTTTGATGTTAATCCTCACAATATATTTCAAAAGAAATATGTTCGACAAAAATTCAAGAGAAATATTTTTAATTTCATATGGTGATAACCAACATTCATGCCACTATTACCATTTCGAAAAATGTATATTATTCTACATGTTTTCAATGGGTTTATAAATAAATCCAAATTATGAAATATTATTTTATTTTTACATATAAAATTGATTTATTCTTCCAATGTACATAATTTTATTTGAAAACCCTATATTCTCAGGGAACAGATGTTAAAATTAAATATCTATGTTTATTTTGTGATTGGTAATTTTTTCATGATACAGTCACTTTCCTGTGATATTTTTTTATTTTAAATTACATATATCTTAACTTTTTATATTATTTTAATCATGGATATGATTATTTCATAAACTATATAACGTTTCTCATATAGTGTTTACTTTGAATGTAATTCTATTAACTATGAAATATTGATAAATAAATATTCATAATTTATATAGATATTTATTGATAAAGAATCATATTCATGAATTAAATATATTATTAAGTATATAAGAAATTATTAGGACTTGATGTTATGGGAGGGTATGTAAATTATATACTTTCTAAATCTATTAATTGGTTTCATGAGGCAAATTAGTTGATTAAATTAAATGGGTTTTAACCCATAGTTTTAATCTAAAATGTGAAAGGTATTCAAAGTATAGGTATCATGAATCATGATATCATTAAATCCAAAATTAAAAATTTCTTTCATTGATTATTCTATAATAAGTATAATAGATGTGATATTTTAAAATATATTATATTGAGATTAATTTCATTCTAGGTTTATTGATTATGTACCATGTGTTTTCACGTATTTATTATTCTTTATAGATTCATGATACCTTCTGTTTTAAATAAACTATAATGATATTTTAACTAACCAGTATTTTATTTCATTTCCACAAGATTTAATGAAGATTTATTATAATTAGTTTATGAACTTTCTTGTATTCTATTACCTCATTTTATTTTCTATTTGAATTATAAAATGCGTATCATGTATGATTCTAGTGATATAAAACATCTAAATGGATATGTCCATTATGACTTTCCCTTCTAAATATTCTAATGTAATAAATAACACACTGGATTTGAGTTACTAGGGAAGGAGATGGTATATCTAGTATCTCATAAAGTCTAGTAGAAACATTGGGAATATACTAAGGGAAATAATTATTAGTGGTCATAATACTATTGAATTTTTTTAGAAAAAGTATAGAATAAAATAATATGTTTTATAAGGAATATATTGTGTTGTTTTTCTATAAATACAATCCTTTTGGGATTATATGTAGATGTGGTTCTAGGGAAGAATTATCATTGGGTGAAAAATATAAAAATGGACTGTTTGTCTGGACTTGAACATTACCTGGTATATGAAATTTGGCCTCCATATTCACCTCTTATGACATTCCAAGGGTACATGATTAGGATAATTCATATTATATTTAAAAAAAATTAAGATTGGTTTTAAAATAAATATATCCCCATTGAAACAAATTTTATGATTATGAGATTACAAAAATATAAATTTTAAATTTATGTTAATTATTAAAATATAAATATAATTATATGTTAGGATATAAAAATTATATTATCATTAGAAAATCTAGTATATTCCATTGTTCATAAATGGTTCATGGAAGAAATAAGTGTATCAATAGTCCCAGAGAAGCTCAAGATTTTCCTACTGAGAATGATAATATAGTTGTTATTAGAATTGAGAACATTATAAACATACTATGACATCTAAATAAGGTTATAAAAAATACCCTTTCCCAGATGAGGAAACATGTTTTTCCATATCATGATTATTCTATGACGTATAACTTCACGTGATAGAATCCCTCATTATTTTGTCAAACTAATAATTAATTTGTTATTGATTAATGGATTAAATCCCTTGATAAGATAATTTTGATCCTTGGGATGTGATAAAAAGGAAAATGATGCACCTGAACTTGATTTTATAAAATACAAGGCAGATCAATAGTGGTAATTGATCAATAATAGTCTAGAAGAATGATGAAATTAAAATCATGAATTTGAAATATTTTATGGAAATATTATTCAACAAATATTACCTCAAGATAAAAGAACATAAATGAATATAAAGATATGTATATTAATGAGAAAAGATGAATTATTTTTTGTGATTTATATAGAAATATTTTGAAGGCTATATAGGTGTGCTAAATACTATATACAAAAAAATAATGTTAGATTTACCATTTCTTTATAGGGATTAATCATATATGTTAAATGACACTGGTCTCTCAAATTGTTTCATCATATGATGATATAATTTTATATTCTTTAAAAAAAGAATTATTTTCAAGATCTAATTTGTTTAATTGAAAACATGAAAATAAGAGTTCGACTTAGTACAATGAAAAAAAATAATGTGCCAATGAATAATAAGATAATGAAGACATTTCATTACTATAAAAAATGTAGAAATAATCATCTGAGTAAATCCATGAAATGGAATGAGAGTTTTTTATAATTTAAGAGAAAAGGATTTTCTATTGGAAAAATTTAAAGGAAAGAAAAAACCCCATTATCTAGTGATTAAACTAAAACTAAATGGGGAATTTATCAAACTAATTTCCAAAATTTCAAGTTAATATACCATAGATGATTTTGAGGGGTGAATGCTAAGATTCTGTGATAAATACAACTTAGGTGGAAGTATATAATGATGTTTTGGAAGGTTCTGTAAATATATCCTCATATTTTGATTGTTATTTATTTGATTATTGATATATGACATCTTTAATATATACCATTTTTTCTAAAATAATTGGATAATATATTAGAAATATAAGAATAGAATACCCATTTAGAAAACCTGGTGAATGTATCACTATAGTAATCATGTGTGAGGACATACTCATTATGAAAAATAATTAGGATTTATTTGTTGAAATTATTAGAATAAAAATGGTTTACATGGATATAATAATTTTTATGTAATATATTTCAAAATAATATCGAAAGATTTACTGTAAGTATGTGGAAATTAAGACATTAAATGAACATATCGAATTTCAGTATATTTATAGTAGAGATTCCATCATATGAGATATGTCTATATCCCCACAATATCTCTTCTGAATTGGATTCCTTGGGGAGAAGAGAAAAAAGTATTTTCTGGATAATTTAAAAATAAAATTGAGGATGTACCTATTTTAGAGGAGTAAATTAATGTATTTATTATGGAATTACTTGGAAACACACTAGATCATGATGTTGAGTTTTCCATATAAATAATCCTTGATAAAATGACAATATAAATGAATCCGTAATGAAATATCATAATAGAAATAGTAGTGTTGAAGAAACAACTAGAAAAGTTATGTTATGGGGGACTTTTTCACCTTGTATTTTACCATGGGGAGATTATGTTCTCTTCAATAAAAATAAATTAAGGATCCACAAGGATATAAATTGATTATAGTGAATTAAATGGTAGTATAGTAAATAAAAAGTATACTATAGAGAGATAAATTGTTCAATCAACTTCATAGAGATCAACAATTCCCAATTATTGACCTTCATTCCAGGTATCAACAATTGCAACTATGGATGAAAGAAATCACACAGATGATATTATTAATTATGTATGGACCTTATGAATTTACAATATGGTTTTTTGGAATAAATAATGCTATATATGTTTTTATGGACCCATTGGACATATTGTTCATGTAATATCATAATGATATTGTTATGGTATTAATTTTTAATATCGTGGTTTATTCTGAAATCTATTTGGATAATGAGAATCACATTCCTATCATTATTAATACACATAAAAAGAAGTATTAATTACATGATTTAGGTATAGTAGACGTGTGGGATGGAAGGTGACCAACTTAGCCGTTTTCCATAATTGATGATCAATACAACATCTATATGACAATGGACATCGTGATCCATAAAATAGAATCAATGAAATAGAAAATGGGTAACAACACAAGAAATTATTGAGAGTATTATCAAATATTATTTATAAATAATTTAATTAAATTAATACTTACCTATGTGGGAGTTCTTTCTTTTTTGATGAATATGCTAACAGATCTATAGTTACCCATCAATGAATTTTAGAAATCCATTGTATAATTCCTCTATTAGTGATCCAAATGTTTTCAAGGAATCTCCAGACATCACTGAAGAAATCTCCAAGTTCTTGCATGGTAGATCCTTGTTCTTGCATCGTACACCATTGATCACTTTGAGATCTGCTTCTGAACACTTCTCCATTATCCATTAGAGGAGGATTTCTCTCTATTCATGGGAGTGTTCTTGGAGAAGGGACCTCTCTAGTCTTGAGGGGATGCTCCAAATTTTATGTATACAACCAAGACAAATGAATTGGAATCAATTATAAAATAACAAAATTTGGTATTTTTATTGTGTGTTTTAAATAAAATAACTGCAAAAGTGACATTAATTATTTTATTTAATCCTAGGAAAACCCCATGTCAAATAATAATGATAATATTATTATTTCTCTTGTTTCCCAACATGCGCTTAAGTTGTAAATTATTATTAAATATTATTTAATTAAATAATATATAATATTATTTTATCCTTCAAGACAGTTAAAATCGACCATCAATTCCTCCTAAATATTTATCGAGGCTTGAATAATATATATTTATTTATTAAATAAAATTGCTAAATTATTCTCTATCTCATAAATAATTTTTATATTCACTAAATAGAAAATAAATGTTTATTAAATATTTAACTCAAAATATTTTCTTTCGAATAAATTGCGATGGAGTAAATGCGATCAGGTATTTATGAATAATTATTAAACCACATGAGATAATAATAATTATTCAAACTATTAAACAACAATAATAATATATTATTTAACATAGATTATAGATACACTAAGTGTGTGACCCTCTAAACCTTCTTCTTAATGACATTAGGTGGAGTGGCATAAAGTCAAAGGATTGAATCTTGAAACATGCCATGAAACCCAAAGTGAAATAATTTTTTTTCATAATTATGTATTAAATAATATGAAAGCTTCGTGTCTAATATAACCTAACTATCAAAATATCCCAAATCGAGCAACTTGCATGCCGATACCATCAACTTATATGCATGATTATCTCTTTTGCAGACTTTCTCAACAGAGAACTTGCCTCTAGAACACTATGGCTGTGGATTTATTTAATCTATATCATTTCCATCCAAGGGTATTAGATATTAACTTCTGTTAAATAATGGAAGGGAAAAATCATTTATGGAAATATTTTTTATTCCTATAATACTCACGACACACAGAATATATCCTACCTCACCGTAAACATCTGTCATCACAGATTTTCTCAATACATCAAATTATGCGAATCATATTATTAATTAATAATAATCATATAGTATAAGGACTAGTAGAAATGTATCCTATTGGAACATCCATTGACACATATAAATATGGACATCCTACTAGGTGTATCGTTCTCATTATATGCTGTAAGATATTACTGTAGTTGTAAACCATGAGAAGGATACTCAAAGTCATATGTGTCCCCACCCATTAAATTATATAAAATTTTTCTTCCTCGAATGATATCATCCAGATATATATCATATATTCAAGAATAGTGACAAAGCACTTCTGGGTTATCATCATAGCGGGAAACTAATATGACCTTTTTGTATGAAAAAAACCTTTAAGACATTATCACATACCATGTTAACTAGAAGAACCACAATGATGTGGTAATTAGTGTATAAATATTCAAAACCATTAATAAAAGTTCATGAAAAAGTATAATGATGTCATTTCATGGGACCAACTCCGACAGACTCCCAAATTCTCTAGTTTCAACTACTGACAACCTTTAGTCTGCTAGCTATTATATGATTCTCATGATTTTACATAGATATGAATTTAATCAAGGAATCTACTAAACTCAATTCCATTGGTGCTATGACCTCTACAAAATTACCCATTTAATAGAAATTCCTCAAGATGTGATACTTATGTAGTATATTCTTTGTCTGCTACTGTGACCTTGCTTCTTTTGCAAGAGTAACTGATGCTTTATTATCCCAATACAATGTGATATGGTCTATACATTTAGGTATCATAGGAAGTGCTTCGAAAATTTTATATATATATAAATGGATTACATGGATACATTATAAGCTTCTATATAATCAGACTTCACTATAGAATCAGTGACTACCAGCTGCTTTAAACACTTCCAACTCACAAATCCTCTTTTGAGACAAAAAAAATATCATGATTGGGAGTTCAGATCATTCAGATCTATCTGAAAACTAGAATTAGTATATCCTCTAATGACTAGCACAATGTCTCCACCACATACTATTAAAATATCCTTAGTTATTCTTGATACATAAGGATAACCCTAACACTTGTCAAATTTTGGCCTCCTAAATGTTCTTGAAATACTCGTATCATAATCAATGCATATTCAACATCAATTCTAGTATATAGAATGGAATACATGAATTATCCTATCCTTGAAACGTGTGGGATCTTACTCATTATCCCTTTCTCATGTGGTGTTTATGGACACATTATATTAGAAATATTTTAACCACTTGAAACAAGAACCAATTACCTCTTGGATTATTCTGTTCTAAATTTATTTTGTATATGGTCCAAATATCTAATTTTAATTTGTACTAGAAGGGTCTTGAATATATCAAGAATGATCTTGATCCCTAGAATATATGCTACTTCTGAAATGTCCATCATGAAGAAATTCTTGTTTAACAAGTCCATAACTCAGTGAAAGACTGGTATGGAATTTCTAATGTGTAATATGTCATCAATATATACTATAATTATAACAACTATATTCACCATAAACATATTGTAAACACACGGTTCACATTCGTACTTTAAAAAACAAAATTATTTTATGGATTCATTAAATCAAAGTTTGCATGATCTGGATGCTTGATTCAATCCATAAATGGATATCTGAAACTATTAAATTGTTTTGGCGTCACCTCGTGTCACAAAACATTCTAGCTGTGTCATATAGACATATTCCTAATGTTTCTCATTAAGTAATGATGTTTTGACTTCTATATGCCAAATCTCATAGTCATGGTAATCTTTTACAGCACGCATAATTCTAATGGGGTGAAACATAGATAATGAACAAAAGGATTCATTATATATAATTAAATGGAATTGTTTAAAACCCTTAAATAGTAGCTTTGTTTTATAAGTACTTAATTCCGATTCCATGCCCTATTTCATATTGAATACCTATTTGCATCAAACAATCTATACATGAACTACAACATCAAACAAATCCCAAAATATGTTTTGATAGATGGAATCCATTTTTGAATTAATGGATTCATTACATCATATAGCTTCTGTGAAATATACTTCCAATATTTAAGAGATATGATCATCATTATAAACCAATAATGAGTCACTATCCTTGGTGACCTGAAAACCAGATCTCTCTAGTTATCTTACCACTCTTACACTCATACATAGTACATGTGTTTCAAGAACTACTTATTCCATAGAAACATGTGGAATCTTTTACTTTACCAACTCATATGTATCATGAGAATCAACTTCATCAAAGTCAATATATCTCCCACAATCATTTTTTAGGATTTGATCCCGCTCAAGAATGATGTATTGTGTGGAGACAATCACTTTCTTTTCTGATGGGTTTTATAGGTAGTATCCCTTTGATCACATGGGATCCACTATAAAGGTTCACCTCATACATCAGGTGATAGTTTTTTTTTCAGAGAAGGCCTTAACAAATGCCTCAAAACCCCATCCATGTTTATCATATAAATGGGTTTATTTCCACTCAATATATTGATTGAAATTCCATTTTTTGATTTATTTGGTACTCGGTTTAATGCATATAACACATTTTTTGAAGGTATATAACTAAAACTAAAATGGAGGATATGCATGAATCAGTATTGACCTTACCATGTCTAACATAGTATGATTAATCCTTTCATTAACACTATAACACTGTGTAGTAGATAGTGATGTGATTTTAGATAGAATCGCAATCTCCTGTAGAATGTCGATGAACACTTGGTTAAGATATTCACCACATTAATCCAATCTATGCTTCTTAAAATTCTATCCAAGATGATTGAATGCATCATTCATGTATTTCTTTAAATTCAAAAATGACTTAGACTTATACATCATCATGTAGATATAGCCATATATACTCAAGTCATGAGTAAACATCTTGAATGAAGAATATTCACCTCTAGACTCTAATTGAAATGGTCCACATACATCCGTGTGTACGAATCTTGGAGGTTCTGTGGCCCTTTAAACCATTCCACCAAATAGTGGATTTGTTTTTTTTAAATCAACCCTGACATCTTTTAAGGGGTTTTACCTGTGAAAAATTCAAATAACTATCTTGAAACAGTTTTGTAAAACACTTCTTATTTATGTGAAAAAGATGATGATTCCTTACTCGAGTGTTATATGAGTCTTGTGAACATGATTCATTATCGATTTCCAACTATTATATTTATCACTTTCTTGTTAATTTTTCTTGAGATTTCATATGTGATTTACAATGTATTATATAAAAATTACACGTAAGGTGGTTAATTTTATTTTTATATTTCATGCTCATTAAATAATTAATTAAGGGATATAGAAAAGACATCCATAATGAAATAACCATTAAACTGATAGAAATAAAATAATAAAGAAATATGATCATGAGCTCATAACAATGGATAGTTTATCTTGTGGTTGATGAAATAACCGTTGACCTAGTGGAAAAACTCTTTAGCATATTAAGGTTCATGTTGAAGCTTTCCACATATCCACCTATGGATCTCATTGGGCTGGTTTTTCCTCAACATCGAATGTGATCTACCTGCACTAGCTTGGTAGATGCATCCATTACATATGTATTTTACCCACATATAGGTTAGGTGAAAAAGTGGTGTATATAAACGTAACGATGGGAATATATGAACAATATAAAGACACAGAAATTTCAAGGAATGTTTTTATTAATTTATTTGGAATTTTACGAGACTGTAGCTTCTAACGGCACTTGATTCCGAGGCTCACTGTGCCCGTAATCAATTTCTGAAGTTTAGCTCAGGTACATTCAGTGAAAAAATGAGCGGGTTTTTCTATCTTTTGAACTAGTGCTCAGAATTGAAATATGAGGGCACCGATGAACTCGCAGCACCATTAGTTGCTTAAGGGGACCATTACTGCAGTTGCGTTTTAAGCGGGATCAGAATTATTATTTGGGGAAATAATTTTAAATAAATAAAATCGTTGAAATTTTTTTTTGTAACCTTGGAAGTTAAACCCTTCCATGGGAAGTTGGTGGTGGTTCCCACAACCACCCAACTTCCCATGTGTGGATAATTGAAAGGTGGGGCCCACATGAGCCCCAACCTGTCACCTCCCCCTAAACTCTTTAACCCTCTTTAAACCCACCCCAACATTAAACTCCCATGTTAATGTTGACAACTCTCCCATTTATGAGACCTCTCACCTCCTCCTCTCCCCCTCTTTAAATTTTTCCAACACACCTAATTTAATAAATGGAACCTATTCAATTAATTAATTAAGAGATTCATATTTTGAATGGCTTGTCATGTTTTATTAAAATAAGGTGAAACCTTATTTTAATTGGGTTGGGACTTGTTTTTTTGGGGGGAAACTTCTTGAGAGAGATATTTTGGGAAGAAAGAGGGGAATTTCTCCAATGTAGAAGAACGAAGTCTCCTTCCATAAAGATCGACAACACATCTTCCATTCTCTTCTCTGTGACAAGAGAGGAGACGCCGCATTTTTCCCTTGCGCACTCCGATGACGTCCACGGATCCTCATCTCGCGACGCCATCTTCCACGACACCAACGTTCGTCATCATTTGTTGATGTAGGGGTTTATTCTTGAAAGTGACTATTTTTATACCCCATTATTCATTGGGAATCTTTGTATAAATACAACCAATTTCTATCACATTACGTGGAGGGTGTGGGTCGAACAAACACGGACCGACGCCCCTCTGTTAATCTCATTTATTATTTTAGAATCGGAAACTGAAGTCGGAGGATGCACGACGTCGTCGTACCATGACGGGAGCGTAGTGAAGGAATTTGGTGTCGTCATGCCGGCTGTGGGGGAGGTACCCCAGCCTGTTTTGTGGGCCTCTTTGGCGAAAGAATCGGCAGGCCCATTGGTCGGCTGGGTGAAGAAGATTTGGGACGCCAGGAGGGCACCGTGCTAAATAATCCCACACTCACTATGTGGGATACGTGCGCCAGAAGGCCAACCCGCCTAGCTGGCCGGTTTGGGAAGGGTGGCACCGCCGGTTTTGACTATCGAAGGGCCGCACCCCTCGGACTGCCCGACCGACTGGGCAAGCCCACGACACTATGTTCCCTACCGGGCTGCGCCGCGTCAGGCCAGGCCGGACGGGGCCGCTCCTCGCCGGGCAGGGCCACACCCAGCCAGGCCAGGCCGTGCGACTCATCAGGTCGGTCCGCCACCATTGTCGGGTTAGACCCGCCAAAACCAAGACGACCCGACCCGTCAGCCCATCGGGCCAAACGGACCGAACCCTTTTTCACTTAAACATGAATTTCGTAAAGACTGCACGTCTGATCGATGTGTTGTCTGCGACACTAGGACCCTTGCGACGAGGCAGTCCTTTTGCGTTACTCACAGTGAGTTCTGGACGACTTTGGAAAATGGATGGTTTTGGAACGAGTGTAATTCCAACCGGGCCCCAAGAGCGTAAATGCTTATTACTTGAGGAGCAAAGGTCTGATTGATGTGTCGTCGACTAAAATGGATTCCTCTTGATGAGATAGTTATTTTGGCATAATCTGCACGGTTTTCGGATGATTTTGTAGTATGGTCGAGTTGGATTGTACCTGAAATCCAACCGAGCCCCTGGAACGGAAATGCTAATAATGCACTGGCCAGGCGTCCGATTGACGGCCCGACTGATGCGTTGAGACCCCTAATATGAGGCAGTCCTTTGAGATACTTCTTCATGGAACATCATGACACTTGGAGTGTCGACCAGTAGCTTGTGAAGCGGATCCTCCCAGAGACGAGCATACAGAGTACGGTGACCTTGTAGCTAGCTGAGACCTGATGACTGCTTGTCCGATTCGTATCAGAGTGACTTGACTAGCCTAGTGGGAAGCACTGCTGTTCTGGGGTAGATGAACCATTACGGGGAGCACTACTGTGTTGGGGGTGGCAGACCTACGGTACTCGACAGGAGGAGTACCTATTTAGGCTAGTCAGGGGAGTGCTACTGTGTTAGGGCGGCAGACCCATGGCGGGGAGCACTACTGTGTTGGGGTGGAAGACCCACGATAATCGATAGTGGGGGAGTACCTCAGTAGTTTAAGGTTAGTGAGTAGCACCTCGGATTCATGATAGGACTACTGCGCTCGACATAGGAAGATTTCTCTAGCAGTCGTGTTTTCGACATCGTGAATAAAATTCGGGGTTTGAGCTGAGTTAATGACCTTTGTGTTTTACTCATGGTTGAGATGAGTTACTTGGTAAATTTGGTATATGTATGGGAATATACCTATGTAAAGGTTATCTGTTGAGATCTTTATTTTTGGTTTATCCTTGTTGGATTTAGTGAGACCTTGAGTGTTTCAGGGTCCCTACTGAGTATCGTTATACTCACCCCTTCACGAGCTATGCCGGCACCTCGTTGTATTGGATGCGGAAGATGGATAGCACTGACGGAGGCCGAGTGTATGAGGACTGGATGACACCTGGAGGTGGACCTGACGACGAGTCGGAACCCGGAGGTGGACCTCACGAGGAGGTGATACCCGGAAGAGGTTGACGAACGAGGGCACTGAGGAGACTATCTGTACCTACCCTTCAGGTTGGATAGGTGGTGGATGATCCAGGAGTTTCCTGTCACCTTCCAGTTGTTTTGTCTTTTACCTTGTGCTTTATAGTTGGTCTTGTATTTCCAGACCCTTACTTTTAGCACTACTTTTTTTCATTTTTACTTAGTGTTTTCTTCTGCTTGTACTCTGGTTGTGTGTGTGTGTGTTTACATTTCATAAAGGCAATTCTTTCCCTTTTATTGTGATTTATGCCTTTTGGTGCTTGTCGCCAGCCCTTGTCCTATGGAAGGCTAGCATGGGGTAGTCACGACACGAGCCCCGAGGACGGGTCATGAAAAATTGGTATTAGAGGAGTTTTTTCTACCGCGGAACACAGGAATCTGATCTTTCTTTTCTGTGAAGTAATAGTGTTAAGGATACTGAGTGTGGTCTTCAATTCAGGGAGTCCAGTGTTGGTGCGGCAGCCGACGTATCCATACACCAGGACCCTGATTTCTGATTTCTGACTTAGTTCACGAAAACACGGATTGCGTGTGTGTTTTAAAAAGTTTTCTTTAAGTCAGATCAAACCAGGTTAGCTCACTAGGTTTAAATCGTTTGACCGTGTCACATCTGTTCAGGATGCCTCCACACAGACTGTCAGTTGGAGTTCCGAGAGAGTACCTAATGACAGCCCACCAAGCAGCGAGGGTCTGATGTAGGGCCCTCTTGCTATGTTGGCAGCTTCAGGTGGTGTACCGTCAGCACCACCACTCGTTGGGCGGCAGATGCCACCATCCATACTAGTGGACGATGCCCGCTGACAGAGTGCATTGCACGAGTTCCAGCAGCAGAGGCTTCCGAGGTTACGAGGCAAGATAGATTCCCAGGCAGCTGTCGACTGGATGGAGGTGATTTCTAGAGTTCTACACCTAGTTTAGACGCTAGTAGAGTAGATGGTGATATTAGCTAATGGTTTTTCCCAGTCGTGTCGGGGCGCGCTGCTCCCCGTCAGGCCCTGCCATGCCCCTTGGGCCAGGCCGTGCGACTCACTGGGCCGGTCCGACCACTTTGCTGGTTCGAACCCGCCAAAACCGAGACGACCCGACCCGTCAGCCCATCTGGCCTAACGGATGGGGCCCTTTTCACTTAAACGTGAATCTCGTAAAGACCGTGCGACTGATCGATGCGCTGTCTGCAGAACTAAGACCGTTATGATGAGGAGGACCCTTTTTGTTACACTTAGTGAGTTTCAGATGTCTTTGGAAAATGATTGGGTTTGGAACGAGCGTAATTCCAACCGGGCCCTTGAAGCGGAAACAATTATAACTTGTGGACCGAGTGTCAGATTGACGTTTCGTCGACTACATTGGAATATTCTTGATGATACAGTTCTTTTGGCATACTCTTCATGGTTTTTATATGATTTAGAGTATGTTCGGGTTGGATTGTACTCGAAATCCAACTAGGCCCCTAGAACAGAAATGCTAATAACTCACAGACCGGGCATCCGATTGACGCTCCGTCTATTGAGTTGATACCCCTAAGATGAGACAGTCCATTGAGATACTTATTCATGGAACTCTGTGACACATTGAGTGTCAAATAGTATCTGTTTGAGCGGATCCACCAGGAGACAAGCATACGGAGTACGGTGATCTTGTAGCTGGCTGAGACCTGATGACTGCTTGTCTGATTCGTATCGGAGTGACTTGACTAGTCCAGTAAGGAGAAATACTTTGTTGGGGTGGCAGACCCATGGTAGGGATCACTACTTTGTTGGGGCGGCAGACCCACGGTAATCGACATGAGGAGTGCCTTTTTAGGCTAGTAGGGGGAGCGCTACTGTCTTGGGGCGGCAGACCCATGGCGGGGAGCACTACTGTGTTGGGGTGGCAGACCTGTGGTACTCGACAGTGGAGGTGTATCTCAGCAGTCTAAGGTTAGTGAGTAGCACCTGGGAGTCGGGACGAGAATATTCTGCTCAACAGAGGAAGAGTTCTCCAGCAGCTGTGTATTCTTCATCGTGAATAAACATCCTGGTTTGAGCTGAGTCAATGACCTCTGTGTTTTCCACATGATTGTGATGGGTTAGTTGATATCTTAGGTATATGTATGGGAATATACCTAAGTAAAGGTTATCTATTGAGATCTTTCTTTGTGGTTTATCCTTTTAGGATTTAGTGAGACCTTAAGGGTGTCAGGGTCCCTACTAAGTATCGTTATACTCACCCCGGCACGGGCTATGCCCGTACCTCATTGTGTAGGATGCAGACCACGGATAGCGCTGACAGAGGCCGAGTGTACGGGGACTGGAAGACACCTAGAGGTGGAACTCATGACGAGTCAGTACCCAGAGGTGGACCTTACGACGAGACGATACCCGGAAGTGGTTGACGGACGAGGGCGCTGAAGAGACTATCTGTACCTACCCTTTAGGTAGGATCAGTGGTGGACGATCCAAGAGCTTCTTGTCACCTTCCAGTTGTTTGGACTTTTACCTTTTAAATTACAGTTGGGCTTGTATTTCTGACCCCTTACTTTTAGCATTACTTTTATTTTTAGTTTTACATAGTGTTTTCTTCTGGTTGTACTCTGGTTGTGTGTGTGTTTACATTTCATAAAGACAATTCCTTCCCTTTTATCAGGATTTACACCTTTTAGTGCTAGTCACCGGCCCCTGGCCTATGGATGGTGGGCTTGGGGTAGTCACGGAACAGGCCCCGAGGACGGGTCATGACAACCTACATAATAAAAAGAGAAAAAGAACCCATGGCAAAAAAAATTATCATAATAAATTAAATGAAACCAATCACATAAAAAAGGACTGTTCAAACTCATGATGATCCACTTGCATGCAAAAAATTTCACAATTAATGAAATTTGTTATCAATTATTAATCATTCTTACTTATGATAAATCCCATTCAAATAGATTAATTATTATCAATAATTAAGAAATACTTTTATCTTAATTATTATCTAAATTTCCTTGAAATTATCATCCATTATAATATTAATCAAATTATATAATTTCATTTAAAATTATCATTGTACGAAAATGTGTTTTGAGGCCACATAGTGAATACACATCCAATTGTACCAATTATATATAATACTCATATACTATTTTACTCTTGTGACATATGTCTTATACTACTTATCGTGTACTTTAAGAACATGTATTTCCATGATGATTTCACTAAATATATGATTTTTAGTAACATGTTATGCTTAAATTCACGTTGACTAATAACGTTTAACAAAACCATACATGATAAGAAGATCTAAACATTACGTAAATATAAATTAAAAATTTAAAAATTTATGTATATTAAAACCTTTCACATGGCATGCCCTATATTTGAAACTACATGTAAGTACATGTATGATAATTTAGATATAAAAATAAATAAAATTTTAAATTTGTGTAACTTGCTATAAGTACATGAATTATAGGACCGATATTTTACGGAATGTACACATTTCATCATAAATTAAAGAGATGTGCCTAGGGACTTAATGTGTAATCCGTACCTCAGAAAATTTGGAGTAAGTGACATGTCCAATTAGACATACGTAGTGTGAACTCTAAGTTATATGGTCACCAGTCTGGTATGAAATGTATGGAATACACACCACATCTATGAATCAAAGGGAATACATTTCGTGTATGTAGGATACATGGAGTGTAGTTCGGATGTCCTTACGCCATTAAATTATGGTCAACACACGGTTAATTAAGTGTGTAATTAATGAAATAATCATTTCAAAATCATAAATTTATTTCTGTATCAATTATGAAGAGTTGAACATGAATAAAATATGTGTAACTCATGTTACGTAGAATATAGTATGGTTTTGTCCAACTAGAATCCTTGGGACCTCAAGATGAGTTCCTCTATTTTATTTTAATCATAAACATAAATGTCTCGATGGGATTTATGAAAAAGGAATGAGGAAGTAACAGATCTCACAATTCACATTAAAATAATGATTAAAATAGAATTGAAAAAAATTAAAATGTGCTAATAACCAAAAATATTTAATAATTATTAATAATTATGTGACCACTCTGATGCCACTTGTATGTCTTGGGTGTAGTGGATGCATGTAATGGGTGGTTCCCAAAATATATTTTTTCCACTATTGATGACCAATTTGGGATATATATAACATTTAACATCATGATCTACAAAATTTAATCAAAGATCAAAACAATGGGTAAGTACACCAGAACTGACAGAGATGATAATAACATAATATTTATAAATAATTTTATTAAATAATGAATTAATTTTGATTGAATAATTTCTTTATTGATGATTCCAATGATAAATCTATGGTGCATCATCATTTCTTTGTATAAACCATGTATATAAATACTCATGCGGTGATCCACATATGTTCCCTGAATATCCAAACATCGCCAAACAAATATACTAGTTCTATCTTGGATAATCATTATGCTTGGGTTGTCCACCTTTGATCACTTTGAGATCTACATCCAAATAATTCTCAATGGTCCTTTGGAGGGGGATTTCTCTCCATTCCTGGGAATGTTCTTGTAGAAGACATATCTATTGTCTTGATAAGGTTATCCAAATAAATTGTTTACAACTGAGACAAATGATTTGTATTTTTTGAGATATTAACATAATTTCGCATTAATTTTTCTTCAGTTAAAATAAAATAATTACACAGGTGGCGTTAATTATTTTATATAATACTATAAAAACACGATGTCAAATTATAATAGTATTATTATTATTTCATGATGTTCTTAACGAGAAAATTATTAAAAAAATTTATTTAATTTAGTTATATTCAATATTAATATTTCTCACTGTACTATTAATCTTAGCCCACCATTCCTCCAAAATATTTATCGGGATATAATTAATGTGTATTTAGTTATTAATGAAATTTATGATCATTATTCATAATAATTTAATAAATATTATATATAATAAATAGAAAAATAATATTTATCGAATTTTCTGCTCTTAAATTTGTTTGAGGAATAACCAGTGACAGAATGAATGAAATAAAGCCTACATGAATAATTGTAACCCATGTACTAGAATAGTATTTACTCAACCTATTACGTAATAATAATA
The DNA here is from genome assembly GCA_963277665.1 of Viscum album. Lineage (NCBI taxonomy): Eukaryota > Viridiplantae > Streptophyta > Magnoliopsida > Santalales > Viscaceae > Viscum > Viscum album. Next base: position 1,485,078,316 of record OY728147.1, on the reverse strand, counting down.
ATAATTTATTATTATTATTATTATTATTATTATTTGATTAAATCAGATATCATTAATGACTAAAATCAACAGAAGTACAAGAACAAAGGCAAGCATGGAAATTGTCCATCCAGAGCTGGATGGAGTCAAAAGGGCCTGAGGCTGCCAGCTGGTGGGCCACATTGTTTCCGTCCCTTTTGGTAAAGGAGAAGGTGTAGGAAGAGAAGCATTGGACAAGTGAGAGAATCCTCCTAATGATTATTCCAAAAGGTTGGAGTCCACCGTCATTGTTGTTGATAGCATTAATGACGGTAAGGTAGTCATACTCCAAAAAAATGTAACTCCATCCAAATTCCAAACTGAACAGCAAACCATCAAGGATGTCCATGGCCTCAGTAACTGTCGGTTCCCAGAAACCATGGAGATGAACATATTTTGCAGCAAGGATTTTCCCCAGTTGATTACGGGCAAGAAGTCCGAGGGCAACAAGCCCATCCTTTTGGAGAGACACATCCATGTTAAATTTAAGAGGACCTTCCTTTGGTGGGTTCCACTGAGAGGGTTTGATGGGGGCAGCTCCAGTCATAAAATGGTCCTTGTGGTCTTTCCAGCCCTCAATCCAAGAATAAACCTTGTCAATCAAGAATTTGGGAGGTTTGTGTTCTTGAAGAAACATGACATCATTGCGTTGGATCCAAATAATCTTGGCCAGCGTGCAATGGGAAAATGAGAGAACCGAGGAAAGAGAGGAGCACCGACGCATCAGAAGATCGGAGAGTTCAGAGGCCAAAGCCAGTAAATCAGTAGAGGAAGGTTCCCATTTACTCCAGACATTCCTACCTCTCGAGCTGTGAATGATGGCTTGCAAAGGACACACTTATTGTGTGACCCTCTAGGCAGCTTTCTCAGTGGAATTTTGTGGACAGGCCTGAAGTCCAAGGTTTGCATCTAGAACCACAAAAATCACCCATAAGTAAAGAATTTAATGATGCAATGTCATATCACCTTATAATAACAACTACTGTGTAATATAATTGTTTTATCAAAATATCTAAAATTAATAAATTTTTATGATATTTCCATAAACATATATCCTCTCTTATAACTTTCTTTGACTTTCCAGAAATATAAAATACCTATACAACACTATGGAAATTGATTTATTTAGGATATAACATTTCCATCGTAGGGTATAAGATATTAACTTCTATTAATGAACAGAAGGGAAAATCATTTCTCGTATTATTCATTATAGAAATATTACTCATGATTCACCCAACATATCCAACCACACCACGAACATCAATCATCAGAGTTTTGTTAAAACATCAAAGTATGTGACATATATTATTCATTAATATTTCTCATTATTTATAAGGATCAAAACACATGTCTATAGATAGTAACATTCACTGACATATATACATGTGAATTTACTACAAGCGGGTCCTGTTATAATAAAATAAAACATGATATTACCTAGGGAGTACAACATGAGCGGTTTGTTTAAAGTCTTATGAGTCTCCACCCCTGATAATAGGTGTCATTTAAATCCATCAATTGATATCATCTTGCTACAGAAAATATAATCTAGATTAATATCAAAGTACATCTGGGTAATCATTACAATAGGGAACTGCAATAAAATTTTAGGGCGATAACTACTCTTGGGATAATATCACATACTTTGTTATGAAGAAGAACAATCCTGACATGATATTTAGTTTATTAATATTCAAATCCATGAATGCATTTTTATCATAATGTACAAAGACATATTTTCTAGGGAATAAAATCTAACAGTTATTTTGAATATTATGAATTTTTATTTATTGCCTCAAAAAATTTCATTTCTATGTCATATTTTCTCCAAGAATAGAATATATGTTAATCATGTCAAGAAAAAGGATGTCATATAATGGAATGAACAAACAAAAATAAATATGGTGCATTGATTCATTGGTTTTGAATGTAAATTTCAATTATTGATTGTTATTTTTTCATGATTGGGTAACACATTAACCAAGATTAAATATATAGGAGTTATGTAATTATAGAAAAATGAATCTTAATATTTTTTTTGAATAAAATATTTTATTGGTAAATGATCAAATATTGACTCTACCATCAAGAAATGTTTTGTTTCTAATATATAGTGATGTATAGAAGAAAGGAATGGCTTATTTCCATCTGAAAAATGAAAATTTATTTTAATATGAATTAATATAGTTGAATACTATAGAAATTAACTATCCAACCCATGATCATGAATTAGTATTTGTAACATTTTCATTGAATATATATAGAAATCATCTCTAAGGTGAAGGATGTGTGTTATAAAAAACTATAAGATCCAAAAATAAATATCTTCAGAAAATGTGCACAGTATAATGTATAGTATTTGGATTGAGATACTCAATGATTTTGATTTTTTAATACACTACATCATGAGGATGGTATATAATGTAGTGGATGCATTTTTAAAGAAAGATAATTGATTTATGACCCCAATATAGATTGAGAGGGGTCCTATTTTTATGGATCGAATAAGTATGGAAATCGAAATTATTATGTAGGGAGAGAGATCACCCCTCTTTCAAATTGTTATGAAACCATCACTATTACAAGAGATAAAGAGTTCTCAAACTGTTTAGGATAATTTTTAGAATAAATTAAAATTTATGAGTGAAGAAAAATTACTCGACTTCATGTGTAAATATAGAATTCTGAAATTTGGAATGTGGTTTTGGGTTACATCTATACTGGAGGTATGAAATCCATTTTTAGATGATTCTCATAGATTGAATTTCATTAAAAGCATGGTAGAACAATGATTTAAAAGGTTTTGAGAGAAATGTTTTGTTTGGATAACACAAAATAGGAAATTTTACATTAGGTGTACAGATGTTTGTTTTTTTAATAAGTGAATGATGTGGGATATTATTATAGGGGTGGAATGTATACTTCTTTTATTCCTATTTGAAAATGGTATTCCATTTACTATTGAAATTATTATAGGATAACCAATGTTCTTTAAATAGAATAATGGAATATTGGTTATTATTGACCACCTAACAAAATATGCACATTTTCTCTCAATAATAAATGTTTTACCCCGTGGGTGTCTTGAAAGGAACCTTATTAATGATGTTTTTAGTGTTCATTGCTCTTCTATTCTGATTATGATTGATCATGATCTATTTTTTATATAAAAAATATTGTAGGGTATTTTGAAGGATCTCGATACTGAATTTTTTTTTGAGCACCCCATACTGTCGTCAAGTTTTTGGATCAACATAAAGGTAAATTTAAACTTTGGATAACCCTGTAAAGACATTCTCAAATGAATTTCAATGTATATTGGTTTGCTATTTTTCATGGGTAGATTTTTAGTATAAAAAGAGTTTCCAATCATGTATTCTAATAGATTGGTAGGAAGATCTATTTTAAATTACACTTCAAACTATAACATTTTGGGAGGCAGTCAGTGAAAAGAAATTTTTAGGACCTAAAATTGCTGAAGAGACAAATAAGGAAAATAAAATTCAAGATCATATTAAAACAACTAAAATTTAGCAGAAGAGTTGGGAAAACAATCAAAGGATTGATTTTGAATTTCATGTGGCAGATCAAGTTTTCTTGAAATTATCTCTATAGAATGTTGTATACAGTTTGTTAGGAATGGAATATAGAGAACCTATTACATTAAGCACATTGAAAGTATTGGAGTTTTGGATCACCAGTTGGAAATGACAACAAACCTCGATAATTCTAATGATGTTTTCTATATATCATTTTTAATGAAGTACATACCTGACACAATAAATGAGATCACCTATGAAGATATTTAATTAGAAGATGATATGTCTCCCAATGATGATCCCATGAGTATTCATGATTCAAGAAAGAAAGTATTGAGGAATTAGATGACTCTATTGGAAAATGTACTATTGTGAAATAAAAAAATAGTGGAATGAATGAGGGTACCATAAGAATTATGAAGCTGAAGTACCCTAATTTCAAATAAAGTAATTATCATAAAAATCGTCAGGAAAAAATTTATATATGAGGGAATAGTTTAACACACCGAGAATTTATAATATATTTCTTCATGAATAAATTTTAAATATCAGGGACCATCTGATATATGAGACACTGATTTCAGTTTAAACACTCTACTATAATAAACTATTATTATTTGGCCATGAAAATTATGTAATAGACTTTAATTTGGTGAGTATTCATGTGGAATTATTGTTTATAAATAATATAAGGTTTAAACACATTTATTGGGTATCTATTGATCAAGAATACAAATAAAAAGCATTTGAAATTTAATGACATATTTTATGAAAAACTGTATCACCGTATCTTGTGCGGCAATGTGCAAATTAATTTGTTACAAATTTAGTAGAATTATTTTAAAAATATAACATAAATATTGAAATAACGTTATATAAATTGCCTTTGGGTATTTTTTTGGGTTTTTTTAAGATGCTTCTCCTTCGATGAATACTGAAAAATAATGTTTTTTTTTAAACTACATTTTCATTTAATAGATTTACAATTAAATTTTTGTTCTGAAAGTAAAATGCGTTAAATTATATTTAATTAATATAATTTATGTCATTGAAATAAATTATATTTCGATTTATATATAAAAACATTTTATAATTTTAAAAACATATCCCATTGGAAACTATGTTTTATAGCATATGTGGGTCTAATTTTAAATGAAATTCTACCACATCTGTGAGTTGAATTTGGTAAATTGTATTAAATATTTTGAATCATAATAATAAATATTATCTAATAAGTCCAAATTATGTTTTGACCATAATGAACAATGAAAAAAATAATATTTAATTAATTGTGTTAATGTGAAAACATGTTTTCTGAGGGTTAAACCAAGAAGATAAATGTTAAAAATGACCTAAATATATTAAACTATTATTTTATGGAAATATAAAGACCTTATGTCAATAAAATTTCTATAATGGGCTATTTTATATCCCTGTGTGTTATGAAAAAACATAGGTGTAATTCATTCTACTAAGAAATATTAAATGTGTCCACTCCCACTAATATAAAAGGCCACCTTCTCTCCTCCCAACATCACACTTCCAAAGCCATTTGGACCAAACATTACCCACACAAAATAACATTCTTAATTAAATTAAAAAATCATAATAGACATTTCTAATCATATATCTATCATAGTATAGATATTAGTGCAAACATAATAAGGACATCTAAGAGAGAGATAATGTTCTAACATGAGGATTTTTATTTTATTTATGATTCCACCACTAAAAAAATAATAAATCATGATATAATAATAAATATAGTAGCTATAATATACTGAAATTTTATTATTTCGATGTAATAATTAATATCCTTCTTATCTTCCATCAAACGATAATTGTAATCGCTGATCATGTATATGATAGAATACCGACTCAGGAAGTGACGCAACCCATTTTCTTTAAAAATTTATCACAACTATATAATGATAGATTTTGTGTATTTATAAAATATTAATGATGTAATTATACTTATTTAAATACAATATCATTTGGACAATCTTAATTTTCATTCCATTTAAAAAATGACAATGTCCCACATGTTTATGGAAGACTATCTCTTCATGAAGTATTGTGATTTTTTTTTCAATCACTCTACAAATATGAGGTAATAAATATAAATCTAATTAATATAAGTTATATATATGAATTGATATTGATTCATGAAAGTTATTATATCAACCACTTCATATTCCTTTCACCCATTATGAAATTGAATGATCGCTAGTGCATACATACGACTTACCATCTTCAAAAAGTAGTGTAATCCATTTTTTGACTAATTTTCAAGATTAATACTAATGTTTTATATTATAAATAAATAATAATTTTTTAAAAAATAATATAATTATGTAGATAATTGATATTTAATATATGTTAATGATCTCTAATGTTAATGGAACCACATACATATTAAAATAAGAAAACTAACACTGTAAATAGTAGTCATAAAGGATGATTGTTAATGAAATCACAAAAATATCTTATAAATGGATCATATATGATATTATTAATATTAATATAGTTATTTTATAAGTCATTAATCTTTTAAAAATACTCTACATGAGTTTAATTAGTAATAAACTAAAATAATCCATGTGGAAATGGATTTTATCTTATGTTCCATTCAATTAAGACATATTTGTTAATATAAACCAATTCACATTAACGAAATTTCTATAATACCATGTGGATATATTTAAATTGAATATATATTTATTAATTATGGTGAATTTTTAAGTTAAATTTTATTCTGTCATTGGTTACCATTTTAATATTACAAATATGTGTGAATCTATTCTATAATCTGTCTTTCTTTTGGTATTTCTATTCTTTTTGTTGATGGAATCTTATCGTTTGTCCTTCATAAGATACAAAACATTTATTATCCAAATGATATTTTAGTAGTTCCAAAAAAATTTCTATATTTTACTCTCTATTTTCCACGTATCAAGAAATGAAATGTTTTAATGAAATATTAAATTCACTTCCCTTTGAATCATATATAATATTTTCTAAATTCATGTCTTCATGAATTGCTTTACAAAAGTACATTATTTTAATAAAAATATTTATTATGGAAATTTTATATTATAATTCACATTAAAAATGGGTTTTAATTAAATCACTCAAAAAATTTTATAAATTGATTTTTCAATAAAAACCAAAATGGAATTTTTCTAATATTTATGGTGATAAAAAAACTCTCCACCGCCATAACCATTTAAAATAATATCACTTATTCTTCACGTTTTGACATTTTTATAAAAATAAAATAGTTTTATGAAAGATTAATTTAATATCTCACTTTTATTCCCTTTATTCATCAAAAGGATATTTATAATTGAAAAAATCTATATTCTTGATGAAATATTGGGTACCTATCATTTATTGATTAATTTTTTGATTGTTAACTATCTCTTTGGAAAAACAATATATTGGGATTTTTTTATTTGATATTAAATTTACCATAAATATAAATATTATTTTTATCATGGATATAACTATTTGATACGTAATATTCAATTTTTTACATATGGTGTTTACATTTATAGTTAATTTATTAACAAAGAAATACTGATAAGACTATATTTCATACTCAATAAGGATATGTATTGATATGGAATATTATTATTCAATTAAATATATTTTATAATAAAAAATTAATGATTCAAACATGTAGTTATAGATGGGTTCTTAAATTATATATCACCTCGATGAATTGATATTTTAATGAAATAAATCTGTTGAAAAAGTTAAATGATGTTTTTACCATAGTTTTAAACTGTCATATGTAGCACATGAGACTCAGCCCAATTAGTGAGGTATGCCTAAGTGATTCCATAATTCCCAGGTTCCATACCAGGCAGAGGCATATTTCGAGGTACTGTATCAGTACTTTAGAAGGCACTATAAAAGTAATGTATCGGGCACTGTGTGGGTACTGTACTAGGAACTATTCTGGTACTGTTCAGTACTGTAATAGTAGAACTATTCACCTTGGGCCACCAGTTAGGGAATAGTGTCCTTATGGCCTCTAGGGAACCCATACCTTCTAGTCTGTAGGGCTTTTATGGCACATTTAAGGCCTTCGGGCCACCTCAATCCCTTCAACCCATAAGAAGTTTCACTTGAAAGAATCTAAAAAAAGCAACCCCGGTGGAAGATTCAGAGAAAAGACACTCACCAGAGGATATCCAATGGATTTGTAAGAACGATAGGGTATGACTACTCAATCAGAACTAGCCCGTGCTTGCACAAGAAGCTTACCCAGACAACCATGCGAATGTTGAGAGCTACCTTCACAATACAAATGCTAGGCATGGTAGTTCCTTGTAGTTATAGTCTGGTTCCTTAATACCTTCGGGTCATGTAATGTTTCTTACGCCTATCGGAATTTTAATCACAAATCCTACATGACTTTTAAGCATTACCCCTCATCACATTAAAGGGGTATTCAAAAATCAATGAAAATAAAGGCCTTCAGGCCATTCATGTATACTATATTGTGAAAGGTGTTGATAGTAGAGATATAATTATTTCATAGATCATGAGAACCAAAAACTATGTACTTAATTCATTGATAATTTTTATTATTATCCATGATATTTCTTTCATTGATATTATCTCTTGATGCATTTTTTTTGTCATTTTATTTATAAGATGGATGTTATTTATTGTTTTTAAATTCCATGTTGAGTATGCCTTAGACTTGGGTTCCTCAGCTTCGACTACCACTTCTTTCAGCTTCCTCTTCCTTACCGACTTAGATGATTCCGGATCAGCAGATTTCGGAGTCACTTCTACTTGTGGAGGTAGGTCAATAAACTTCCCTGACTCCTTGTCAAAAGCTATATTCATCCTTTTAAGAGTGGCATCACTGAGCAACATGATCTTGCAAACTTTCGGCTTAGAACTGCAAGCTACCTTGAAAGATTCTAGGCACTGAACTATGAGCTTTGACAATATTGCTGGGTACCTCACGATCTGAGCTCTCAGATTCCCCTTCTTCAAATTCTCAATATTAAGAAGAATATGCTTCATCAAGTTAAACTTCCTTAGATTTATCAGGAAATCTAAGATATATATCTCACTCTTCTTCAGGCTATCCTTATCTCCTTTTCTCGGTACAATAAGCCCTTGCACCCATAACTCCAGCATCCGGAAGTTTTGTATATAGGCTTGCAATTTTCGGAGCCTTATCATCATCCAATTCGAGAATTTCTAATGCCTTTTCCTTGTTGAAACTACCCAAAGAGTCTGGCAGTACGTGAGAAATAAACTCTGCTTCACCTTCATAACTTAACCCTACCAAGCTTGCAGCCTTGGTGTAAGAAAGCTTATATGTCTTGCCATACGATTTGAAAGAAAATTTTTCTCTATTGTCTTCCTTGAAGAAAGCAACCGACTCATAAAACCCAACAAGCAAATCTGAGTACACTTCATCTTGGTTGCCGGTTTTTGATACCATAACATCCTCCCAGCCATTCAACTTGATATTCTTCGAAATGATAGAATCATAGTTGCTGAAGAAATTTGGATGAACTAACCTTTCTCTGTAGACTAACCACTGAGAAATGGGCTTGGTTGAAGACATTTCTTGAGAAGCTAACTCTGCAGACATTCGGATCTGAAGTCTCTGAGAAGTTCAGAATTGAGAAGACTGAAGTTCGGAATGGCCTTAAATCAGAGAGTCAGGGTTTCAGCACGCAAAAGCTTGAAATCGATGTGGGACGAGAAAAAAAGGGTCCCTTAATATAGGCAATGGGATGACGGTTGATATTCCATAGTTGATCAAACGGTTGGAATGATCTGAGATCAAATCTGACGGTTGAGAGCTTGAATCCGATCTTTTTGAGGTTTTTATTAAAGTAAAGAATTAAGAAATCCAAAAACCGAAAACAAAATACAAGAAACTTCCAGCAAGTAAAATATGATTACGAAAACTTCAGTAAGGAAATCATACCTTTCAGATTAGCTTAGGAAAGTTATTCGTAATGTGTAATATAAAGACGACTACGAAAAACTCAATACGAAAAACTCAATACGAAAAACTCAATACGAAAAACTCAATACGAAAAACTCAATACGAAAAACTAAATACGAAAAACTAAATACGAAAAACTCAATACGAAAAACTAAATACGAAAAACTCAACTTGGTACGAAAATCTGGTTATGAAAGTCCCAGTACGAAAGTTGTCCATTCCGGAAATTTTCAATATGAATACTTTCATTCCAGAAGTATTCTGTACGAAAATATCCATTCTGGAAAAGTTTCATTCCGGAAGTTTTCATTCCGAAAATCTTCGTTCCGAAAAGTTTGAAAACAAATTTTGAAAAACTTTGTTAAACAAACAATCAAATGTACTCCCCCTATGAAAAGGAGTTTATTACTGTAAGGAGATTTTTTCAACATAAAGTTAATTAAGAAAGATTACCTTACGGTTATCATTCCTAACTTCTGTTTGATATATTCAAATCTATCAGAAGGCAAAGATTTTGTGAAAATATCAGCAAGTTGATCTTGCGTTCCGATAAACTGAAGAATAATATCTCCTTTAAGTGTGTGATCCCTAAGAAAGTGATTCCTAATATCTATGTGTTTTGCACGGGAGTGATGTGCAGGGTTTTTACTTAGGGCAATGGCACTTGTGTTATCACACAAAATTTGAGTTTTAGTAAAACTCAAGCCATAGTCTGTGAGTGTGTGTTGCATCCACAACACTTGTGCACAACAACTTCCAGCTGCTACATATTCAGCTTCAGCAGTGGAGAGTGCAACAGAGTGTTGCTTCTTGCATGACCAAGAAACTAATGAATCTCCTAAGAAATGACAAGTTCCGGATGTACTTTTCCTATCCATTCTACACCCACCAATGTCAGCATCAGAAAATCTTTTTAAAACAAATCATTTCCAGAAGTATAAAATAATCCTAGATCCATGGTTCCTTTAAGGTAGCGAAAAATTCTTTTTACTGCCTTTAAGTGAGATTCCTTAGGATTGGATTGATATCTTGCACATAAGCATACTGAAAACATTAAGTCTGGTCGACTAGATGTTAAGTAAAGTAGACTTCCAATCATACCTCTAAAAGATGTTTGATCTACTGGTTTCCCAGCTTCATCAAGATCTAAGGAGTTTGAGGTACCAATGGGAGTACTTATACTCTTAGTGTTGTCATAACCATACTTTTTAAGAAGATCGTTAATATACTTATGTTGAGATATGTATGTTCCTTCTGGTTTTTGAGAAATTTGAAAACCAAGGAAAAATGTCAACTCACCCATCATACTCATTTCAAACTCAGATTTCATTAGACTAGCAAAAGAGCCAGTCAAAGATTGCTGAGTTGAACCAAATATAATGTCATCAACATATATTTGAACAATCAAAACATTTTTCTTATCTTTCATTATAAAAAGGGTTGGATCTGCATTTCCCATAACATGGTTATTTTGAAGCAAAAATCCAGTAAGTCTATCATACCATGCTCGTGGGGCTTGTTTAAGGCCATACAAAGCTTTGGTAAGTCTAAAAACATGATCTGGATGTTTTGTATCTTCAAAGCCAGGAGGTTGTTCAACAAAAACTTCCTCTTGAACATAACCGTTAAGAAAAGCACATTTCACATCCATTTGGAAAAGTTTGAAATTAAAGAATGCTACAAAGGCAAGTAGAATACGGATAGATTCAAATCTAGCTACTGGAGCATAGGTTTCTTCATAGTCTATTCCTTCTTGCTGATTATAGCCTTTAGCAACAAGTCTAGCTTTATTTCTTACTATGACTCCATTTTCATCACATTTATTTCTGAAAACCCATTTTACACCAATAACAGAAGTTTCCTTAGGTCTTTCAACCAAGGTCCAGACTTTATTCCTTTCGAATTCATTTAGTTCATCTTGCATTGCTTTGATCCAATCATCATCACCTAAAGCTTCATCAGTGCTTTTAGGATCTAATTGGGAAAGAAATGCTAGATGTTCTATTTCATTTCTTAAGGAACTTCTAGTCCTTACAGGTTGATTTACATCACCAATGATACTATCACTGGGATGATTCTTAAGAAACACCTGATTTGGGTTTTGTAAAACCTGTTCATCAACATAGGGTAGAAAGTCTTCTGGGGTAAATGTTTCAGAAGTATCTTCTAGAACAATTTCCTTATCAGAAGGTTCTTCTATCAAAGGTTGATAATCAGTTTTTGAAAACACATCCGAAGATGTAAGATGAGATGTTTTAAAAACAAAAGGATCTGACTCATCAAATTTCACATGTACTGTCTCCTCAACAGTGCAAGTGTTTTTATTAAAAACTCTATAAGCCTTAGAGGTTGTGGAATAACCTAAGAAAATTCGTTCATCTGATTTTGGTGCGAATTTATGTAAGTTATCTTTAGTATTCAAAATGAATACTTTGCAACCAAAAACCTTGAAGTAGGAAAGTCTTGGTTTTCAACCATTCCATAACTCATAAGGAGTTTTATTAAGAAAAGGTCTAATCAAAACTCGATTTATAGTATAACAAGCAGTACTTACAGCTTTAGCCCAGAAATGTCTAGCAATAGAATATTCACTCAACATGGTTCTAGTTATCTCTTGAAGAATTCTGTTTCTTCTTTCAACTACACCATTCTGTTGAGGAGTTCTAGGTGCTGAAAAATTGTGAGTAATACCTTTCTTACTACAAAAAGTTTCAAAATCAGAATTTTGAAATTCTCCTCCATGATCACTATGAATAGTTTTCAATGGAAGGTTTTTCTCATTTTTAACTTGTGCTCTAAAACTTTTGAAATAAGAAAAAGCTTCAGATTTCCATGCTAGAAAATAGACCCAAGTAAATCTAGTGTAATCATCAACGAGAACAAACACATAGTATTTGCCTCCAATGCTTCCAGTTTGTGTTGGACCAAAAAGATCCATGTGCACCAACTGTAATGCATTAGTTGTTGAGACTTCACCGATTGACTTAAAACTAGATTTATGTTTCATGCCATATTGACAAGGATCACAAACTTTAGAAGAATCAAATCTAAGCTCCGGTAGATCCTTAACAAGTTTCTTCTTAGAGAGTTTACATAGATTTCTAAGATTACAGTGTCCTAATCTTCTATGCCATAACCAAGAATGATCTTCCATTGCACTTAGGCAAGGTAAATCTTGGCTTCTTAGGTCTTCTAAGTTTAAGGTGTAAACATTCTCTTGCCTGTTGGCTGAGAGAATAAATTCTTCCTTGGAATTGTGAACTAAGCATTTATCATTCCTAAAATTCAAAAGGTAACCTTCATCACATAACTGACTTATGCTAATGAGGTTGTGCTTAAGAACTTTAACAAAAAGAACATTTGAAATCAAAGTTTTACCCAAAAGAACTATATTACCAATACCAACAATCTCTCCCTTAGCATTGTCTCCGAAAGTTACCTTCCCTCCTTTCGTTTTGATAATCTTTTCAAAAAAGCTTATGTTACCAGTCATGTGCCGGGAACAACCACTATCCATGTACCAAATATTGTTGCTGGAACTTTCTTTATTTTCCTGAAATTAAGAACAAAGTTAGATTTTCGGAATCCAAACTTGTTTGGATCCGAGATTTCCAGACAATAAAATTTTTGGAACCCACATTTTCACAGAAAAATAAGCTTTATGAAATCCTAAGGATTGGGTTTTGTTTAAGGAACAACTTCTTGCCCAGTGACCACCACATTGACATTTAGTGCAAAATGGGGCACTTTGAGGAACAAAATAATTGTTACTGAAAATTGGTTTTGCATGGGTATAACCAAATCCGGATTTATTTCTTAAAGGTCGTATTTGAGAATACATCTTATCAAAATTTTCCTTACCATGGGTAAAGTTTGATAAATACTTCTTTAAGGAAAAAATTTCGGACTTGAGTTTTACAACCAAGTTTTTATCCTCAAAATCATTAGTTTTAGAACTAGAGTTAGGCTCGAAAACTTTTTTATTAGAAATTACTTTTTCTAACTCTTTAGAAAGTTTGTTCTTCTCAGAACTTACTTCCTCAAGATTTTTGGAAATATTTTCAAAATCAGCATTTTTCTTATCAAGATCTTTAGAAAGATCTGATATTTCTTTAGTAAGAATAGAATTCATAGAGTTTGCCTTATCAAGTTTCTTGCTGAGTTTGGAATTCTCAATCTCAAGAAGTTCAGCAAACCTAGAGACTTCTTCAAAAGTAGGTAATGTATTTTCCTCATCAGAAGATGATTCTTCATCAGAAGAGTTATAATACTTACTATCATTAGAATTTAAAGAAACATTGGTCAAAGATTCAGCATTTCGTACCTTAGCCATAAGAAAATGATTGTTAATTGGTAATCTGGCTATAAGACCATGATTCTTCTGTCCTGAAGATTCAAAATCAGAAGATTCATCTGAAGAGTCACCACCACTGGCACTCCAGGTGTCATTAGCTTTTAAAACTTTCTTAGCTTTAGCTTTGTAATACTTATTCCTGTTCCTGTCTGAATGCCTTTCCTTCCTTTCTTTCTTTCTGGGCATAGGGCAATCTGGTCTAATATGTCCAGCTCTTTTACATTGATAACAAGTAACTTCTCCATCTTTCTTGTCTTTCCTATCCTTATTCTTATACTTGGATTGAAAGTTTCTCTGTCCAGCAATCTTGTTCATCCTTCGAGCAAGATTGGCTATTTCATTTTCTGAGACTTCACTTTCACTAGATTTGGATTGGAAAATAACTTTCTTAGACTTGGATCTGGTTACTCTCTCAGGAGTCTTAGCTTTCATCTGATTCGAAGTTGTAGTAAAAGCAACAGTACCATTTCCATTCTTCTTCTTGATGTTGTCAGCATCTCTCTTCATTCTAGTCTCATGTTGTAGAAGAGTTCCAAAAAGATCATCAAGAGTAATTTGAGTAACCTTCCTGTTCTCATCTATAGCTGTTCTCTTGGATTCCCACTCATTGGGCATAATGTCAATTATCTTGTCCACAAGAGCTTCATCATCTAAACCTTTTTCTCCCATAGATTGTAGACTGTTGACAATAGTCATAAATCTTTGTTGTACTTTACAGATAGGTTCTCCATAAGGAAAATTGAAGCCATGATATTCAGCTCTAAGCATAGCTCTTCTAGTCTCAATCACCTTAGAAGTCCCAAAGTGTGTAACCTCTAACTTCTTCCATATACAGTTAGCTTCTTCACAAGAAGAAATTTGGCTATATATATTTCTAGTCATTGAACATAGTAAAGTATTGCGTACCTTATAGTTGAGTTGATATTCTTTCTTTTCCTGGTTAGTAAAGGTTCTGACTTCCTTGTCAGGAATTTTATAATGACCAGTAAGCATCACAAAGTTGTCTACTCCAGTATTGATAACAAAAGTCTTCATACGATCTCTCCAGTATTCATAATCATTACCATCGAAGATAGGTGGTCTTGTAGGATTCAGATTGTCAATAGATCCAACATTATTTCCTGCCATACTAAAAATAACTTTGCAAACAAACTTGTTAGTAGCTTAGAATCGCAAACACAAAGTTCGGAATGAAAAAAAAAGTTCGGAATGGATAAATCGGAATGACAAAGTTCGGAATGGAAAAGTGAGCAAGAAAAACTTTTATGTGAGTACAAGTATTTCAGTAACCTTGGATCTGATACCAAATGTAAGAATGGTATAGAGTAAGAAGTTTCCAACCTCTGATACCAATTGTTGGATCGAAATATAATATGAGATGCTCAATATACAAGAGGGGGGTGAATTGTATACTTTAAAAATTCCTTTGGAACCTTTAAAGTTAGTTATGAATAACTAGAGTTTCCTTAAGAAAAGGAAAGGGCTATGTTTAACAAAGTTAAACTAAGTAAATTCACAACACCTCTAACACTGAACTGATCTTGGAAAGAGATTCCAAAAGTAGGTTCCGGAAATGTGGTTCCGTAATTTGAAACTTTAACAAAAGTTACAATATGAGATTCTACCTTAAAGCGTATAGAATCTGAATGAATCAGAGTAAGTAAGGAAGTATAAGAAAGTTATAATTTCCTTAAGATACAATATTGCAGCGGAATAAAACAAGTAGTAAAACTACTAGTAACAAGATAATAGTCTTTTAACCCAAAGAGAAGGGTATCCAACAACCTTGGATACAGGTCCCTTGATTTATACTTTCAAGCAACTCTGTCTTACCCACACCAGGGTAAGCCCTCGATACGAAGATCGGTGTCTCTGTCTTGCTATCCCTGCAAGCCCTCAACTTCAAGGTAGTTGGCAACCTCTGTCCTCCTCAGCAAGGAAGCCCTCGATCTTTAAGGTAGTCGGCACCTCTGTCTTCCTCAGCAAGGAAGCCCTCGATCTTTAAGGTAGTCGGCAACCTCTATCTTCCTATCCCCGGAAGCCCTCGAATGTAATCACCAACATTCGGAGTCGCACGAAGCTTTGAGAGTTAATAAGAGCCTCTCTCTCTAGAAATCACTTCAACAGCATGTAGGCACAAAACATAGTCGTTTTTCCAACAGCACCGAGCTCTTTCAAATGAGATCCTATTTATAGGTAAGGTCGGCTCCTTCTCCAACGGTCATATTTTCCTTAAAGTTCGGAGGGACCTGTACACGTGTCACTTAGACAACGGTTAGTTTATAACAAAATGGACGACATCGTTTTATAACAAAGTAAGTGTAACTGAATGTACGACATCGTTTTAAACTCTAACATAAAAGTTTGGAATAGAAATTTCGGAGTGAAGGTTCGGAGTGAATAAATTCAGAGTGTATAAAACAATGATAATCAGATTCTGTTTAATAGGTGAATTCGGAATGAGAATTCGGAATAGGAATTCTTCATCAGAAATCGTAATGAGAATTCATTATTAGAATTCGTAATGAGAATTTGTCATCATAATTCGTAATGAGAATTCGTCATCAGAATTCGTAATGAGAATTTGTCATCAGAATTCGTAATGAGAATTTGTCATCAGAATTCGTAATGAGAATTCATCATCAGAATTCTTCATTAGAATTCGTAATGGAAATTCTTCATTGGAATTCGTAATGAGAATTCTTCTTCAGAATTCGTATCGTGAATCTGGAATAGAACTTAGTCAGAGTTCATATCCGGAATTCGGAATGAAACTTCCTTATAGTTCTTGTCCAGAACCGAATCCTAAAACAGAATGCTTTTATATCAAAGTTTTAATGACTCCGAGAAAATGAATCCGAATCTCATACTTATGAAAAATATGAATGAAAATATGATAAGGATAATTTTTCTTATAAAATCGATTTTCCTTAAGAAAGCAATTTTCCTTATAAAAGCAATTTTCCTTAAGAAAGCATTTTTCCTTATAAAAGCAATTTTCCTTAAAAAAGCATTTTTCCTTATAAAAGCGATTTTCCTTAAAGATAAGGTGTTTGTGATTTTCAAAACAAGAAGGAATGGAAAAGTCATAAGGAAAACCTTATTGACTCAACATTTGAGTTCACACTTATTGTGTTTCATTTCACCCTGATATGAAGAATAATTCATTGAGTGAGTTCAAGGATATATAATGGTTTCAACTACATTGTTTTTTTTATTTTTCCATTGTGAAATTTGTATGATATATATATATGGTTCTCTAAATCTACTAAATATATAATTTCATTTTTGTTTTACCCCTTAAATTTATTCCAATTTAAAAAAGAAGATGTCTGCTCCGAGTTACTCTAGTCAGGGTCATTTCATTATTGTTTTTATAGTTCCCCTAAATCTAATATAAACATAATAAAATAATAACTTGAGTATAATAAGAATAATTTATTGATATTATTGTTATGGTACATCCATTTTCCACTAGTTTTACTTCCTATAAAAATTAAATACATCACTCGTTTTTACGTAAGACTATCGATGTAGAGATACAATTATGTTTTCATCATCATTCTACTCTGAAAGATATTATTATGTAAATAAAGAGTACATATAATATTTAATAAATAGTTATGGTTCTATAAGTACAATATATCATTTACCATCTTATCTTTCTATCTTTTTTAATATTATAATGTTGCATGTGCATACATGTGGATTACCACCTTCGGGAAGCGATGGGACCCATTTTCCCTTTACACATTACATGGATATAAATAAGAATAGATTTAATGAATATATAAAATATATATATTTATATTACATAATAATAGTTCTAGATATGATAATGATTATTTACCTATTTTTCTTATATCCTTCAAAATGTGAAAATAATGTCCATGCATACATGACACCTTCCATTTTCATCAATGGTGTAATTAATTTTTATATATCCACCTTTAATGATTGATTATAATACTATATTTAATTAATAATTATGATATTTATTAAATTTATATCCTTATCTAAATTATGAAACTATATCCTATGTACAAGAACCCTAACACCTACGATGAAGTATCCATGAAAAAACTAATCCATTATCCCCATAAAAATAAAAATAATAATAAAATTATTAATTAAGGGGCGAAAATATGGTATAAATGGATAATATATGATATTATAAATACGAATATGGTACTAGAATAAATTAATAACATGTTTAAACCCATAATAAAAGTGTTTAAATTAATAATAATAAAGTTTAATTCTGAGGTTGGGGTTTTTAAACGGAATTTTCATTCATCAGGTTATAAATATACACCATTGTCTGTTTTATTCCATGATTATGGGGGGAATTCCCTATTATTATATTGTGTTTTATTTCCACTTTTTTTTTTGTGAATTTAAATTTTTTACAAAAAATAATTTCATATATTAATTCTCACTTTATGGATATGATCTTAGCATCATATTTCATCCCAATTTCCATTCCATTGAAACATATTTGTGTTTTTAACCTATTTAATTTTATTTGGATCATATAATATCCCTTTGATGTATATAAAATTAATTTATATTTATTAATTATAAATTATTTTTATATTGATTATTAAACCATTAGAGGGTTAAAATATATATGTCACCAAAGAGGTAATAATTTATTTTCCAATCCCATTTTCCCAGTATTTCTTGTATTTTTTATTGAATGAATTGTATAATATATCATTCATAAAAATTATCTAGTTTCATATACACTAATATTTACGGATTTTACAGAAGTTATTCCAACTTTCATTATCTTTTCACATGAGTTAATAAAACAATAATTTAATATAAAAGACAATATTATTTCATTTCTGATTAGGTATATTTTTCCTCCATGTGCCTATTTTTCTAAATTTTCATAGAAATGTACTTTTTATTTAATCAATCAATTTATTCAGGAAATATTATGTAATAAGTTTATTTTAAAAATTATGTAATGAAATATTGAGAATGATTTATGAAATAGTAGCAGTCAACATTATTTACAAAAAGTTAAAAGAATTTTTTTTAAATATAAAAAATTAACAGAATATCATGCTGCCAAAATGATTTTATGATTTTTAGCATCTTATAAGCATATTAAATGGTTTTATAAATGAAAATTTATAATTAATATTTGTCTTAAATTTCCATTTTTTAATTTTGTTATTATCTCTAGAATACTTTATTTTTCTAAAAAGTCTAGTATACTTTGGAATTATTTTTTAAAGGTCAACTATTCAATATTTTTTTAAACATTATTTTGAATCATTCATTTTATCATTATCATTTATCATTAAAAATATACAAATTTTTTATAACATGGATATACATATTGTACTCCCCATGTATTACTCATGTTTTAATGATCACAAATTTCAATAATAATTACACATCATTTTTTAATGATAGAAAATCTTATTGTTGTTAATTAATCTCACTATTCTTTACAAATCTTACCCATGATCACAAATCTCCCTTATCTTATCAAACCTTTGTATTTATGTTTCAAATTATATTACTTTCTAATGGTTGATCTTAATTCATATTCTGTGTATTACTGTTTAAGTCTAAATACAGATATTTGCCTAAGTACCTAGACACCGTGAAGGACACACCGTGACCCAGACACCGTGAAGGACACACCGTGACCCAGACACCCTGAGGGACACACCGTGACCCAGACATCGTGAAGGACACACCGTGACCCAGACACCGTGAAGGAAACACCGTGACCCAGACACCGTAAAGGACATACCGTGAGCCACATACTGTGAGCCATATACTGTGAAGCACATACCATGAAGGAGACGCCATTTTCACAACTATTGTGACACCATCTCTTAACCTTTTTGTCAATATTATTTAAATAATACTAACCGTAATATTTGATGTTTTTAATGCAATTAATGTTATTTAATGATATTTGTTGTTCTGTCAGGAAATTGTACCTCATATCTATGGAAAGGAAATCATTAATACTGCCGGAGCTCATGGAATATAAAAAATATTGAGCTGCATTAGAGGACATGCGGGCTTTCCACGTCTCAACACATGTACTACAATACATGCAAGCTCTGTACTAAACAGAAGAACAATCCTGAGCACAACTGTGAAGAATACATTGCATGATCCTCAAAGAAGTTCCATACATGCAATCCTACATTGCTGGAGGACACAAGAAGTAATCTGGAGCCAAGAGAACATCTTATCTCATGGAGAAACAAAATCTAAACCACGACACTCTTTTTTGAATAGAAAAACCAAAGGACTCAGATGCTATTCTGCTAAATCCAACGAGTCTAGAGCTGCACTGCCAATCACTAGAGCTTTCTAAATATTTATATACTTTCTATAAGTGATTTATTATTTACTTTCGAGAAGTGTGTGTATCCTATTTATTTTACACATACACTGTCTCCTATGATGAACTGGAGGATATTACAACCCTCATACCAAAACTCCTTACTCTTGATTACCCACGACAACTGTGGAGGACGTCCTTGTGTGGCCTAGTAATTATTTTCATTTCCCACAAAGAAAAGTGGTAGAGGTCCCTGCTTGGCCTGAAAAATCCTGTTATGTTGTTAACCCCGATACAAGGTGTGGATCACTTTTATATATATAAATTTGAGAGGACTAAGTCTCGTCTTGAGACTGAACCTCTTGGTTATATTTGATGTTCATTTTTAGTTTATGTTCAAAATATACAGTATCTAATTTATATACCGATGCCTATTACTTTTAAATACAGATATATTTTAAATTTACTTTGATAGTTAATCTAGAAAGTGTTTGTATCTATTGTAAATCAGTATGTTAGTTTCAAAAGATAATTTAATCTTCTGATTAGATTAACTGAGAAATAATCAATCTTTTGAGAATCTAATTGACGCTTTACTGTTTTAAAAATTCACTACAGTTTAACTTGTTTTATAAATTGGGGGATTTGAATAAAAATTATTTTAATGGAAATATTAATTGGAACCCAATTCAGCCCCCTCTTGAGTATCCACTCTGACCAACATTTGGTATCAGAGGTTTTCTTTTATTATTACAATTTCTAAAAACACTCTGTTTTCAACTGTGATTTTAGTTGCATCTTTAAAGATCTTGAATTTCTGTTAGTTCTAAATTTTATCTCCTTAAATTTACTTTCTAAAATCTAGATTTGGAAAATAGACTAGAGGGTGCATCTACTAACATGACACCTTTCTTTAATGGTACAATCAATGCCCAGTGGAAACTTAAAATGAAAATTCATTTGGAAAGTATGGGTTTTTATATCTGGACTGCTATAGAGTCTCAATATAAAATTCCAGAAACTGAAAGAACAACTTGGGATGAACCTAAAAAAGTAGCTTACAATAATAATTGTAAATCTATGAATGCTTTGTATTGTGAATTAGGAGATTAGTAATTTAATAGAATATCTACTTGCAAAACTTCTTATGAAATTTGGGATACTTTAGGTGTTTCTCATGAAGGAAAAACCAAATTTAAAGAAATGAGATTAAATACATATACTATTAACTATGATAATTTCAAAATGAAGACTGATGAACCTATTTCTGATTTGTATCTCTGGTTTAATGAGATTGTCAATACAATGAGTTCACTTGGTAAAGTTGTTCCAGCAAAGTAACAAATTATGAGGATATTGAGAAGTCTTCCAGACCGATGGAGAGGCACATCTATTTCAATCATAGAATCATGTGACATTGGATCTCTGCCTATCAAAGAGATTATTGGTAAAATAATGTTGTATGAGGAAGAACTCAATGTGAACAAAGAGAAAGATAATGAACCAAAAAGAAAGTCTATAGCATTAAAATCTACTACTTCTAAAAGAAAGGACAATGAAAATGTTCAAATACAAACTGAAAGCTCAACCAGTGATGATTCGGATTCAGACAGTGATGCTGAGATGGCTCAAATAGCCAAAAGATATAAGAAGTTTTATAGGAAGAATAAATTCTTCAGAAAATCAAATTACCAAGGAAAGTACGAAAATAAATTTCATTGGAAAATGGACTGGAAGAAAGTTGATAAAAATGATGAAGTTTCCTGTTATGAATGAAAAATAAAAGGTCACATAAAAGCAGACTGTCCAAAACTGATGTTCAAAAAGAAACATGATTATAAGGACAAAAAGTACAAGAAAGCTATGAAAGCAATTTGGAGTGCTTCAGAAGATAGCACAAGTGAATATGAAGTTTCTAATTCTAAAAAGAATCATCCCAACATGTGTTTTATGAACAACACATCTGAGGTAACCTTAGATACTCCTGTTTTAAATTCCTATTGTTCTGGAGTTGATGCAAAATATGATTATGATTCTCAAGATATATCTAAGGATGAATTATCTGAATATTGTAACATGCTAGAAGAAACATGAAATGAACATAATGACAAATATAAGTCATTAAACAAACAGCATGCTCTCACTTCAAATGTTAAATCTGCTCTTGATATTGAAAAAGAAAACAATGCTCAACTTTTAAAGGAAAATGCATAATTGAAAATGTCTAATGAGAAACATAGAAAGTACATAGAAGAGTTCATAAAGGGAAAAGATACACTTACTAAAATTCTAGGAAATCAAGTGTCACCGAAATACACTCTTGGAATAGGCTACCAACCTGGACAGAGACAGATTACTATGAATAGATTTATTCCTAAATCTAGACAGAATTCTTTTTGTTCCAATTCTAGAAGTTCATATGCTTCAACTAGTTATCCATATGATTATAGATCAAATAGAGTTTATCTTTCAAAATATTTTGATTCTGTAAATTATATAAGACCCATAAGACAAATTTGGGTACCAAAATCACTGATTTATAACCTTTCTGGACCCAAGAAGATCTAGGTACCAAAGTCATTTCCCATCTAAATATGTTTTTTAGGAAACCTGTTTGAAGATTTCCCACAAGAAGACATGGTATATGGACAATGGATGTTCAAGACATATGTCTGGGGATTAATCATGCTTCACGAGCCTAATCAAGGTTTATGGAGGCCATGTCACCTTTAGTGATAATTCAAAAGGAAAATTCATCGGCCTAGGCCAAATTGGTAACACTAACCTAGTTTTGATTTCTATATATTTATTTGTTGATGGATTGAAATATAACTTTTAAGGTATTTCTCAATTATGTGATGATGGCTTTAATGTTAAATTTGAAAATAATTATTCTAATATTTTTAATTCTTAGAATGATTTAGTATTTTGTGAATTAAGAAATGAAAATGTTTTTGATGTTGATTTAAATTCGTTAGCTAAGAAAAATGTTACTTATTTAAATGCTTTCCATAAATAGTCTTGGTTAAGGCATAGAATATTAGCACACTGAAACATCCACTCACATAGAAAAATAACTAAGAAGAACTTGGTTAGAGACTTACCCAAACTTGAGTTTCCAAATGAAAAAGTTTTTAATCCCATTCAAAAGGGAAAGAATCAAAAAATCTCTTTCAAACCAAAGAAAGAAGTGTTAACTTCTCAACCTCTCGAGTTGGTTCACATAGACTTGTTTGGACCTTCTAGAGTGTCTAGCATAAATGGGAAACATTATGTCTATGTCCTAGTAGATGAATTTTCTAGATATACATGGGTATATTTCTTAGCTCACAAAAGTAAAGCATTCTCTTACTTTATTAAATACTCCAAGTCTATAGAAAACCTTAGTGGACTTCAGATTAAGACCCTGAGAAGTGATTATGGCCATGAATTTAAAATCAATATTTGGAATCCTATTACTAACACAATGGCTATAGTCAATACTTTTCTGCCCTTATGACACCTCAACAGAATTGTGTAGTAGAAACAAGAAATAGAACCCTACAATAAATTTCTAGAACCATGCTTAATGAGTATGACCTGCCAATTTATTTTTGGGCTGAGGCTGTGAATAAATCATTTTATATCATCAATAGAGTCTTAGTTAGACCTGTTCTCAAGAAGACCCCATATGAACTATGGAATAATAGAAAGCCTAAAGTTGATTACTTTAGAGTCATTGGATGTAAAGTATTTATTCTTAATACAATGAATAATCTGGAAACGTTTGCTTCTATGTGTGATGAAGGAATATTTTTAGGATATTCTTTAACTAGAAAAGCCTATAGAGTTTTCAATAAGAGAACCAAGTGTGTGGAAGAATCTGTTCACATCAAATTTGATGAAACTGATCCACATGAACCCAGGTCTTCTCTTGAAAATCATGAAGAAAATCGATGATAAAATCAATAAACCTTAATGATAAAATCAATGAACCTACTGTAAAGACAACCAATTCTGGAAATATTTCAGAATCTGCTCCTAATGAACCCGAACCTATGGAAAAACCTAAAATTTATAGTCCTACCTTTACAAAATAAACTATAATTATAATGAATCGCCCTTTAGATGTTATTGTTGGTAATCTTCATAGAGGGACATAGACTATAGATTATCTTAGAAATCAGGTTGAACATCAAGATTTCCTGTCACAACATGAACCTAAAAACATTGGTTATGCTATTAATGATGAATTTTGGGTAATTAATATGTAAGAATAACTCAATCAGTTTGAAAGAAATAATGTTTGGAATCTAGTATAAAGACATAAGGACACTCTCACCAGAGGCACTAAATGGGTGTTTAGAAATAAAGTATATGAATTTTGAAATATAGTTAGAAACAAGGCTAGATTAGTTGGACAAGGATATAATCAAGAAGAAGGAATTGACTATGAGGATACTTTTTCTCCAGTATCCAGACTAGAAGCCATTAAGATCTTACATGCTTATGTCGCACATCTAATTTTCAAAATATATCAAATGGATGTCAAGAGTGAATTCTTAAATGAGTATATATCTGAGGATGTTTTTGTTGAACAACCACCTGGATTTACAGACCATCATTTTCCAAATCATATTTTCAAATTATCAAAAGCATTATATGGTTTAGAGCAAGCTCCAAGAGCTTGGTATGATAGATTAAGTACTTTTCTAATTTCTTAAGGTTTTACAAAAGGAATAGCTGATCCTACTCTTTTTATAAAACGAATTTCTAAATATGTCGTAGTTGTACAAATATATGTAGATGACATTATTTTTGGATCTTCAAGAAATTCCCTATGTACTGATTTTTCTAAAATGATGCAAAATGAATTTGAAATGAGTTTAATTGGTGGACTTAAATTCTTTCTTGGATTTAAAATCATTCAAAACAATAATGGAATTATTTTTACTCAAAGTAAATATACTATAGATCTTTTAAAACATTTTCGATTGGATCAAACAAAAATTAGTTACACTCCCATGAGTGCCACCTATAATTTGGTTCTTGATGAAGATGGAAAATATGTTGATCAAAACACTTATGGAGGAATGATTGGAAGTCTACTCTACTTGACTGCTAGTCGTCCTAATATTATGTTTAGTTTGTGTATGTGTTCTAGTTTTCAATAAAACCCTAAAGAGTCACATTTAATTGTTGTAAAGAGAATTTTTAAATACCTCAAGCATACTCCCAATTTAGGACTCTTCTATCCAAAAGGGAAATCGTTTAAAATAGTTATATATTATGATTCTGATTTTTCTAGATGTAAGTTAGATATAAATAGATCCTCTGGAAGATGCCACTTTTTAGGCAAGTCACTATTATCATGGTGTAGTAATAAAAAAATTTGTTGCATTATCTACTGTAGAAGCTGAATACATAGCTGCTGGAAGTTGTTGTGCACAAATTTTGTCTATGAAACACACTTTACTAGACTATGGATATTAATTTAGACATGTACCAATAAATTGTGACAACACAAGTGCTGTTAACATTTCAAGGAATCATGTTTCTAATTCTAGGACAAAGCATATTGATGTAAGACATCACTTTTTGAGGGATCATTACCAAAAAGGTGATATGACTTTGGAATTCATTGGTAATGAATATCAATTTGCTGATATATTTACCAAACCATTAAATTCTAAGAGATTAGAATACTTCATACAAGATCTTGGTATGATTAATAATAAATAGACATCCTACAGATCTTACTATTTACTATTTTTCTATACTTTACTTTACGGTTTCATATTCACTGTTCATCAGTTACTGTTTCTTTCTTACGGTCACACAATAAAACACCTTGTGTTCATGGTCTGTCACTTAATTGTCTCACCATGATGGAACAATTGACTCACTGTCTCACCGTGACTGCACAGAATTGTTGCTGTCTCACCGTGACGACCAACAACTGTCTCACCATGACGACTGTTTTTCATCGCACCGTAATGCCTACTCATGGTCTCCCTGTGAAGATTATTTATATATTTATTTTAACCTGCATCACGGTAATTTCTAATTCACTGGTATTTGATTTCCCATGTTTTTGTTTTTATGATGTTTGACATTCCCAAATGATAAAAAATAAGGTGTTTTCACTCGATTCTTTACCCGAGCTCTCTCCTGCTCACTTTCTCTCGAACCCTCTTTAACTTGAAATCCTTCTCTTCTCCCTCACCGGAACCGTCAATGAATTCCAAGATTTAAGCCTCCTTCTTCACCCTCGTTTGAGAAGTGCTGCTCTAATAAACAGAAAAGGGCTCCGAGGATATCACCCGAAGGACCTCTAAATCCGAACCTTATAAGTTGTACTATAGTTCCTGAGAAATAGATTTTCCCTGAGTGGATTCTATCTAGAAAGTATTTGGTCTTGAAAGTATTAATAGAAAAAGGATGGTTAGATTGGTTCTCTAGACACGATAGACAGATTTATCCAAGGTTGGTATCTAAATTTTAACAATATGTAATGTTTTATTTTGATGTTGGAGAATGCTATGTGGTAACAAGCTAGATCAATAGACAAAAGTGTTCATTCTCTTCAAGGCTGTGGGCTGCATGCCTGAAGATTCCTCATGAAGGAATTTGTGATGATTACCAAAGATTCCCTCCTCCAACAACAGACATCTTTGATCTGGAGAATGCTTTGGAAATCCTGACTGGAAATGGAACCAAGAGAGGGGCCATAGCAGCTTAATTGGATGGGGAGACAAGACTACTGTTCAAATTTTTTCAGAATTTGATTAGTCCAAGAAAAGGATATTTTGATGTGTTAAAGTATCATGATTTGTCCCTAATTCATCTGTTGAATAATGGACATAAGATAAATTTGTGAAAATTTGTTATTAAGCATATATGTGAGTTGATAAAAGTCACTTCCAAATCCACCTCCTTGTTTTACTCAAGGATTATTTCAGCCATGTTAGTTTTCAAGGGATTAGATGGACCGAATGAAGAATGGAAAACGAATATTGATTTTTATTTATCCAATCCTATCATCAAAAGGATGAAAATTAATTGAAACACCTGGAAGAAGCAGTGGGTTAAGAATAATGATCAACATTATAAGAAGTATAATCCTGTTGATTATCCATGAAGGCCAAAGAATATAACTGATTCTGGTTTGGAACCAGATGAAGAGGCTGAGTACCAAGAAGAAAAAGATGAAGAAGATGAAGAAGAGGCTAGAATACCTCAAGAGGAAGCAGCTCCTGTTGAGAAAGAAAGGACAGATGCCCCTACTGATGTTCCTACTGAAATACCTCTTAGAGAGGAAGTTTTTGATGTTTTTAGAGAGGAATAAGCTCCTACTTCTAAAGATGATGTTGATCAAGAATTTCAGTCTGAGGCTGCACGAGATCTGATTATCCCTGATTTAGAGCAGCAAGTCAAGGAAGAAGCTGATCATGGAGAAATCCCTGCTAGGGAAAATATTAATCAAGAGGATCTCCTTGTTGAAAAAGAAGCATCTCTAGAAACACAACCAGTGGAATAATCGGTTCCTGAGTACATACTATCTGCTAAAGAGAAGATGGAAATTTCATTTCAGTTGGCAAGGCAAGAATTTTCTGAAGATATTAGAGCTGATCTTTTGGATCTTGATCATGCATTTGTGCCTCATGATCCGGAAATGGAATCACATTTTGAGGGGGAGGAACCTCAAAACCTTGAGATTGAAGATGCTGGATCTGCTGGAACATCTCGAACAATTTTCACAAATTCTATGTACAATAGGTATGAGTTTCCAAGGTTTTATGATGTGATCAAATCACAGCAAGTGACTGCAACTGGTATAGATCTTTATTCATTATTTCAACTGAAGTCAGTAGCTCACCCAGAACCAGAACCTGAGCCTCAACCTTCATCTGAATCTGAACTAATTCTGTGTCACAACCAGAATCTTCATCAGAATCGGTACCAGTACCTTCTCCTACACTCTTAACCGAGAAACAATCCTTTGTAACTAAGGATGATTTGAAAGTATTTGGAGAGACTATCTTTTCTGGTGTTGAGAAAATTTTATCCACTCAACCTCCACCAGTGACTCAACTAAGTCAAGAAGATGCATCAATTCTTTTGGAAAATATTATTCTGCATATTCAACCAAGGATGATATGATAAATACAAGAAGTCATAGTTGAAAATAGGTTTCTTAGTGCTGATGTTGTAAATTTTAATTTTTTGGTGGAAAAACTCCAAACAGAATTGTCTTCACGATTAGATCTTGTTCCTGCTCCTGTTTCTGCACCTGCACCTGTTGCTGATTCTCATGAACCAGATGTTTCCAACCTTCCTCGAGAGATTGTGTCTCATGTGAATCCTTATCTGCTATCTTTTAATGAGAAGATTGGGACAAGACACACCAAGATGCTACAATGCATGAGAGTGCTTGTGGAAAATCTGAATAAGCTCACAGATGAGTACACTGGATGTCTGTAATTTTTTTTGAAAAAGCTCAAAGTTCTAACTGATGATGTCAAGGCTTCTCCTCCCTCTCATCAGACCTCCACACCTTCTTTGGATGATTCCTTTCTTAGGTCCATAATTAAGGAAGAACTTCAGAATTCACTTGGTCGTTTCAATCTATCTCCTATGTCTAAGGTTATGAAGAAAAATGATAGAGAAATTGATCTTGTTCAGATTCATTCTATGATTTCAAATGATGATCAACATGATATCTCCAAGAAGATAGTATTTTATCTCACCCGCATTTTCTCTAAATGTGACATGACAAATCACTTTATGTATCTTATGGAAAACATGAAAATCCTTCTAGTGACTCATGCTTTTAAAACTCAGGTTCAAAAGCTTAGAGAGTTCACCAGATAGTTGGACAAGTTAATGGAGAATAAGGACGATTTTACAAAGGCTATGAAATATGGTGTAGTAATAATTACTGATTTCATCAATCTTTTGAAGCCATATCTTCATGTAAAGAGCACTGATATCGTTGCTCCAGCAGATGCACTCCTCAAACCTAGTCTATCTACCTTATCGTCAACTGCCATGTCAGTCAGTCAAGCCCTTTCTCAGATCCGGCCAATCATTCTTGACCAACCACAGACTAGATATTCTACAGCTCCTACTTTGGCTCCATCTATTTTTGAAGGTCTACCCTTACCATCTTTTTATACCACATATATGCCTTCTTCTACATCAACAAAAGCTCATGCTGCTAATAAAGGTAAGGCAAAAGCCAATCCTTGAAGATTCAAGTGTCCACATTCCTTTTTGATGGGATGTCTTTTGCTGTTTATTGTTTGTATTTCTACTATATCATGTATTCTGGACATTTTTAATGACAAATGAATTTTTTCACTCCATTACTTTTGTTTCACTTTTTGATAATCCCAAAAGGCGGAGAAAGAGTACAAGAATTAGTATTCTGAAGAGATATGTTACTGTAGAATCTATTATTCTCTAAATCTGTTATTATATATGTTATTTTATCTATCATTGCATTTAATTTATATTTTACCTATACATGATCTGTGATCATCAAAACGGGGGAGATTGTTGGACTCCTCAAGTATTACTCATGTTTTAATGATCAGAAATCTCAATAATAATTACACATCATGTTTTAATGATAGCAAATCTTATTGTTGTTAATTAATCTAACTATTATTTAAAAATCTTATGCATTATCCCAAATATCACTTATATTATCAAACCTTTGTATTTATGTTTCAAATTCGCATACTTTATAATGGTTAATCTTATTTCATATTATGTGTATTACTGTTTAAGTCTAAATACAGATTTTAGCCTAAGTATCCAGACACCATGAAGGACACACTTTGACCGAGACACCGTGACCCAGACACTGTGATGGACACATAGTGACCCAGACACCGTGAAGGACACACCGAGACCCAGACACCGTGAAGGACACACCGTGAACTAGACACCGTGAAGGACACACCTGGACCCAGACACCATGAAGGACACACCATGATCCAGACACCGTGAAGGACACACCGTGACCCAGAAACTGTGAAGGACACGACGTGACCCAGACACCGTGAAGGACACACCTTGACCCAGACACCGTGAAGGACATACTGTGAGCCACATACTGTGAGCCACATACTGTGAATCACATACCGTGAAGGAGACAAATTTTTCACAACTACTATGACACTGTTTCTTAACCATTTTTTCAATATTATTTAAATAATACTAACGGTCATATTTGATGTTTTTAATGAAATTAATGTTATTTAATGATAATTGTTGGTATTTCAGGAAACTGTACCTCATATCTATCAAATGAAAATCCTTTCTATTGCCAGAACTTGTACAATATAAAGAATATTGACTTGAAGTAGAGGACACGTGAACATGAGACGTCTCGACACACGTACTAAAATACACATAGGCTCTTTACTAAACACAAGAACATTCCTGATCAAAACTATGAAGAACACATTGCACGATCATCAATGAAGTTCCATAAACGAAATGCTACAAAACTGGAGGACACACGATGTACTCTAGTGTCAAGAGAAAATCTTCTCTCCTAGAGAAACAAAATCTCAACCACGACACTCTGTTTTTCAGCAGAAAAACCAGAGAAGGACTCAGAAGCTATTCTGCTGAATCCAACGAGTCCAGAGCTGCACTGCCAATCACTAGATATTTCTAAACATTCAAATACTTTCTCTAAGTGATTTATTATTTACTTTCGATCAGTGCGTGTATCCTGTTTATTTTACACATACACTTCCTCTTGTGCTGAACTGGAGGATATTACCATCATCATACCAAAACACCTTACTCTTGTTTACCCACGACAACTGTGGAGAGGTCCTTGTGTAGCCTAGTCTTTATTTTCATTTTTCACGAAGAACAGTGGTAGAGGTCCCTACGTGGCCTGAACAGTCCTCTACTATTGTTAACCCCGATCCAGGGTGTGGATCACTTTTATATATATAAATTTGAGAGGACTAAGTCTCATCTTGAGACTAAACCTCTTGGTTATATTTGCTGTGCATTTTTAGTTTAAGTGAAAAATTAACAGTATCAAATTTATATACCTCTGCCTATTACTTTGACATACAAATCTGTATTAATGTTACATTGATAGTTAATCTTTAATGTTTTTGTATCTATTGTAAATCAGTAGGATAGTTTCAGAAGATAATTTCATCTTCTGATTAGATTAACAGAGAACTAATCAATATTTTGAGAATCTAATTGAACCTTTACAGTTTTATAAATTCACTACAGTTTAACTTGTTTTATAAATTGGGGGATTTTAATAGAAAATATTTTAACAGAAATTTTAATTGGAACTCAATTCACCCCCCTCTTGAGTATCCACTCCGACCAATAATACCCATTTCCAAAACTATATACCATTTCAAAAAACAGTATTTTCCGACTGGATTGACTGGTGAAACCATGAAACTCGGTATTCTTTACTCAATATTTATTTTAATTGATATTTTATATTGATTATGTATTAATTTGTTAATTTATAGATGCAATAATTCTTTAGAGTTAATACATTATAGGAGGTCTTGTTATGGAACCTCGATGCATCAGTAGGTATCATGAGACTCTCAGGTTTAGATATTTGGTCAACGCCTATCACATTTATTTATGATATCCGGGTATAATTCCTTGATGATATGTTTAAGATGTACAAAATTTTTAATTTCATCATTTTAAAATCTTGTATTGATCTCCCAGAGATTATTTCAATAGATATTATATCCATTTATAATTTTCATGATAAGGTGATTATTTATATTTTATTATTTGATCATCAATTGTTATTACCATATTTTTTCCTCATTTTATCAATTAAATAGAATTTTTTTCAGTTAAATTCCTTTACTTTTTTATTATATCAAACTTAATAATGATTTATTCCACTTTATATGTCCATTAATTAGCATTTGAGATCACCGTTATTATATTCATATTACACTTGCCATACATAAGTATTCATTGAATGCATATATGGATGAAAATTATTTAAATTCACGATATTTTATATTTTATTTCCAATGTAATAAATGTATCATTTTTATCTAGTTTTCATAAAATGGTAATCCATTTAGTCCATCGGTATGTGATCACATGTATCTCGTGCCTGTGTAAAAATGTAACCACCAACTCAAGGATATTATGGTTGGGTTCTAATAATTTGTGTTATCATGATGTAAAATTTATAAAATGATGATGTGGTTATGGTGGTGTTCATGAATGATCGAATGAGTGCATGAATTTAAAGGCCAAAATTCTTAAAATACATTCCTTGTATATAATGTATTATATTTCTGGGATATCTATATGTTTTATTTTCAATGTGTTCTAGTTCCAATGACATCATTGGACCCTACATGGTTCGGGGTTGTTAGGGATGTGGACAGACCCACAAGAAATGTCTCCTGCTATATATGTTTTTTCGATAGGGATTGGTGTTATAGAAGGAAATTGAGCACCATCTAATTTTATTTTGGGGAAAGAGTGGTACATGAAATTGGGTATGTTGTGGAAGACAACCTAGTTATATGAATATATATTATTTTATAATACATGTTCAGGATCTTTTACGAGTGAGACTTAGTGAGGTGGGGTATTTGATGAACTTATAGTTCATTGTTAGTTCTGTTTTTGATGAATTTAAAATGAGTGCAAATCAACCTTATTTGAATTAGTGGTCTCAAGGAAGATCCTACTAAATATTAATTTATTCTCACCCCTATCTATATAATTTTTTTTAGTTTTAGGGATTTTTTCGAGATTGATTGAAATAGCCTATGATTATCAAATAGTTAATTAGAATAAATTTTGTTTATTGGATATATTATATTTCATGAAAAACGGTGTATTTACTTGTGTTACATGCAACACTGATTTTATATTTCCTTACATGAAACATTGAGTTTTTATGAAATTTGATATATTATTAAAATTTTATTTCTTAATATAAGTATTATATCTTAGTTGTTGGAACGGTGGGATAGAATAGTAATATATAAATTATTAAAATAATTTTTTTACATATTTATAAAAATTAATTCATTGGATACCAATTAATTATAAAATAAAATAAAAACCATTTTATATTTTTTCAAAAAAATAAATGGAAAATTATATTAATGTGAAAATATGTTCTATCTCAATAAATTAAATAAATAACTCTCAATGATTTATTTTAATGAAATATATATAGTATATATTTAATCAAGGATTTAATATTAATATTATATTTTTCGTTTTTTGTTATAATAATTAATCCAATTCTCTATTTAAAAAAAATTCTAAATATTTGTTATGTCTCATTTTGTGAGAATATTTTAAAATTAATCTATTCAAATTTTAAACTTTTTGATAAAAAATAATCCTAAATTTTTAAATCATAAATTTATAATTTTTTTTATTTTAATTAGTGAATATTTATTGAAAAGATAAAATTTTCAGTGAATACTGAAAATAATAGTTTTTATTAAATAATGGACATTTAATTCAAAGAATTTAGAACATACATTTTATGTTAAAAAGGTGTTAAAACTAAAATTTGATTAATTATATATTTATAAATCCAATGTAGTGTATTTGAATAAATTTTGTATTGAATTTTGTTATATAAACATTTAAACCATTAGTTATTTTTCCCTTTGAAAACCCTCTTTTTCATCCCATCAGTGGGATTTAATTATAAATTTAATAATTATAATTAATATAGTCGAATTTTTAAAAATTTATTATATTTTATGAATAATAATACTTATTATAAATAATATGTTTTATTTTATTTTTTTAAATTTTGAATATTAAATATAGTTAAAATTTATTTTCATGGTTGATGCTCAAACGCGTTTACCAAGGATTATGCTTAAAATATATTTATAAAAAAGTCATAAAAATATATAAAACCCATTGTATTGTCATATTTAAACCATATAATATATATGGTTCTATAATTAATCATTATCAAGCCTTGTTTCATGTGGAAAACATGGGTATAATTTATTATTGGTAAATATTCCATGTGTGTCACCTACCCCATTTATAAAAGCCTACCCCTATCTTCTCCACTAATGTCTGATATGTACTGTGATATTATTATTTTAATTACATATAATAAATCTATATCACCTTCCATCAAATGGAATATGAAATCATCATTCGTGCATACATAGGATTACAACATCATGAACCAGTGTTATTCATTTCCCAACACCACCATTCATTTCTAGTTATATTGATGGATTTAATGTATATATATAATATTTTTGATATTATTATACCTAAATAATAATAATACCAAAACTATATTCCTACCAACTAACATTTTTGAAAACCATAATGCCACTCAAGGGAATAGAAAACTACTACCTCGTAAACATATGTAATGTGTTTATCATTTTGGTTTTTATAGGTTGATTTTGAGGATATAAAAAATTGGATGTTTATGACATTTTCAAAATAATTAAATTTTTTTAATTATTATATCACATAAAAATTCTTATATTCTATTCCATGAATTTTATAAGGAAGTCATTCATGTATAAAATGGACTACCGCCTCGCAATGTGAGGTGATTCAGTTTTCACTATTGCATTTAAAGAAAGGTAATTATGGAAAAGTAATGAATTTATATGATATATATAACTTAAAAATGATTCATTAAAGGTAATATATTATTTATCATCCTATATTTTCATCAAATGAAAAAAATTAAACTACATTTTTCCATACATTTGACCTACCATATCAATGCATGATGTATTTCATTTTTAATATCTAGCTTTTATGGAGTACTTTAAATAGATTTATTCATAATATATATAAATAACATCATTATCATGGAAGAAGTTATTGATATTATTGATCCATAATCAAGGTAAGTGAATAAAAAAAATAAAATATACAAGAAAAATCATTTATTGTTTGAAATGAGACAATAACATAGAATTGTTTCGAAAAGTATAATAAAACGGAATGAGTAAATCAAGCATGATTTGATATATATATATATATATTTCTGTAATATATGTATAAAATACATATATTTATAATATATGATTTCTTAACATGTATTAGGGAGGTCAAGAACTAAGGTATGGGATTTCCATCTCACGTTAATTTTCTAGGAGACACATTCCATATTTAACATGTATTTATTATATTTATTTTATATTCTTCCCATGAATGTATTGTATGATGATTATCCAAAATTTTTCAGATATTTAAATATCCATTATATAATCTCTATTTTACAGGTTTCATAGTTAAAATGTATACAAATTGGTAAGGATTTGTTTGTCTCAATTTGTGTTCTTTGGGACATAAGTTATGTTACACACATATCTTCATATTTGAGTTTTATATACTACCAATGTACAATGTGTTATTGATATTTAAATTTTCGTATCGATTTATAATTTAATGTATTATATGTCTCAAAATATACCATATTTGTAAATTTTTTATTTTATAATCTCTTTGATTACCATAATTAATTATGATTATTCTGTAGATAATTTAATAATATGATATATCTCGCAAGAAACCCATTAATTTTGTTATAATATATTTATATATGTTGAATAATTCTCCTTCCATTTTTTCTCTTTATGTATATAATATTAAAATATAATATTTTTTGATTAAATTCACTTTATTTTTATTTTGGGTCAACAATCCTTTTTCTTCTATGTCAATGTTTTAAAAAATATTTTCAGAAAATACATTTTAACCAATGTAATATATTTTTTACATTCTAAAAATAATTTTGTAAATACATTAAACCCATATTTTACTTTCAATAAACCATTTTTAAATGTATCATAATAGCATTTTCAACAAAAAAATCTTGTTTAGATTTTAACTAAAATATAAATGGAATATTTTGTTTTTAGTTGTACCCCATATTCCATAGTTATGGACACTCGATGTTTTAAAAGATTCATTTATATGTTTCAACAATTATTTTCAAGTAAAATTATTTTTAAAACGTTTATGAATTTGTTATGAAAATATTATTTTAAAATAATGATTACTTTCCCAATAATAATTTTTAAATTATCATCTAACGATCCGTTGTAGGGTTCTAACGATAATTTTTGAAAAAAAATTAATTAATTTTATTTTAGGTCTTAAATGTATTTTTTCAATGTGTGAAGGGTTTCTTCCAAAATAAATTCTCCATGTTATCATTAAAAATAATTTTCCTTGTCTGATACCATCCATAAATGCTACTATTGGGGTTGTGATCCAATGATATCATCATTATTCATTCTCTAGATGGGTTATGATTATAATGAAAATATATTTCCCAAAACTGTTTCATTTCCAAATCCTGTTCTATGATGATATGTTTTATGAAACCCATTTATTTTCATTCATTATGTTATGATGTTGGATTTATGAAACAAATATGTTTTATTGGTTCTAATATGATAAATAATTTTTGAAAATAATTTATTTTAATGAGTTCTGATATGGTGTATTTTTATGATATTTTAAGCCACATATGAATGGTATTCATTTTGTGATAGGTGGGACCGATATCTCCATTAAATTTATTGTTTAGTGATTAATTTAATTTGAGTTTAATGGGTATATGACATTACATTTCAATCACAAAATAGGGTAGATTGGTGGTTATCCCAATCATATAAGAGGGTACATTGGAGGTTATCTCATCCTTATAGAAGGTATAGGGGTGGTTAACCCAACCCTAAAGTTTTAGGAATATCTATGTGAATATCATTGATATAAGAGTTTATATTATTATCTATTTTCCCAAATATATGTATAATAACAATTTTATAACAACATGGACCATTTTATTGGATTATATTATGATTAATGTCTTATGATCTTCTAGGAAT
Organism: Viscum album; assembly: GCA_963277665.1. NCBI lineage: Eukaryota > Viridiplantae > Streptophyta > Magnoliopsida > Santalales > Viscaceae > Viscum > Viscum album. The sequence goes on along the minus strand of OY728147.1, from coordinate 1,485,041,211 downwards.
TTAAAAAATAAATGATATGTAGGGAATGGTTTTCAAATGTTGTTCTCATGTTATCACACACTTATCCTCTTATTATATTAATCTCTCCCTTTTTAACCTTAATGAGTATCCTAGGTAACAATTTCTATTATTCCCTTTCCCTAGGATATGAAGAAAGGCATTATGTGTGATATGTATAATGTAACACCCCACCCCTACCTCATTGCCTTGAAGAGCTGGTGAGGGTTACATTACTTTCAGTGATGTTCCCAAGGCGCCAAAGGCTGGAAATAAATGACGAGATAATCATGGAACAATGGGTAATGATTTTCCCTTAAGAATATAACCCAACTCAATTAACCAATAACTAAAGATTCATGCACTTTCATACCCAACCATGTGATACTATCAATTCCATCAAAAACCCCAAAATCTTTTAACTAGACATGTCCACAAAACATCAGAGTAAAAATCACAAACTAAACAACAAAACACCACGAGACATGGCACCAACACAGCTCCACACCATGCTCCAAGCTCCAAGATCTACCAAAACATCACAATTCTCCAATAAAGAAGGGTTATGACTTACCGATTCCCATGTCATGGTACACGACATCTGCAAAGACACCAAAGTGCCAAAGAAGGGGGTGAGTACAACTACTTAGTCATATTTCCCAAACTGACTTTCCTATACAAGCTACTATGATAAAACTGTTAACACATTTATATAAAACGTTTTATATAAAGAAAAACCAAGCTACTAATTGATTATAATACAAACATCCCATAAGGAAATAATGTCACATAAGGAAGACATATCAACCATGACACCAAAGGAATCCAATTCAACCATGACAGTAGCTGATTACCATTTTCATATTTCACTCACAAGTCCCATCTACAAACATCACAATCAATGAACCCAACAAACCATGGTGGCCCTTCTAGTCCAACCCATTCATTACTAATCTACTCAAGTGGTACTTCCCACCGACTTGATATTGATGGTCGCCCTTCCATCCACTATCCATCCACATTTTATATTGGAACATCTTCATCCACCCCATTCATTTCCAATCCAATCAAGTGGTACTTCCCACCCACTTTCTATTGATGGTGGCCCGTCCATCCACTATCCATCCCCATTTTATAGTGTAGATTATTCATCCAACCGATTCATTACCAATCCACTCAAGTTGTACTTCCCGCCCACTTTTTATTGATGGTGGCCCTTTCGTCCACTATCCATCACCTTTTTATAGTGGCACATCATTGTCCAACACATTCATTACTAATCCATTAAAGTGGTACTTCTCACCCACTTTCTATTGTGGGTGGCCCTTCCATCCACTATCTATCCCCTTTTAATAGTGGTACTTCCCACCCAATTGCACGCAACATTCAATCCAGCCATAACCAAGCATATAACCCACATAGGACACCAAAATATGCAATTAACCATTTCAATTACAAGCCGAACGACTCCAATAAATCAAACATTTATTGAAAAAACCCTTCCATCCTTATTACATTCCAATTCCCATTTTAATAGAACAACCCATTTATTGAAAAATTATTTCACAAGAAATCATAATTAGTTCAACAAAACAACCTCATTTAAAATCACCATTTTAAAATAAAAACAATAACATTTTACCCAAAAACCCATTTCTTCCCAAAAATTCCTAAAACACCACCAAAGGGATTTCCATTCAATTTCACACATCAAAAACACAATAAAATTTAAGAAACAAATATTAATTGTAACCAGGATTCATGTTCTAGAAATTTGGAGTCAAGAGAGAAGCCACCTACCTCCTATGGTTTGGCGAAATTGACCCTTTCCCCAAACACACTCCAAACTGGGTGAACGCCTCCTCAAACCCACCTCAAAAACCCTTCCCAAACATGAAAAATCCGAACCTTTGACCCAAAAAGGAATCCCAAACATAGATCTACATGAAACCCTTGTAGATCTAGGAAACTAAGAGAGGGTGAGAGATAACCCTACCGAAGACCTCAATGATCCAACAGGACTTACCTGAGTAGAACTGCCATTGATCTACCAAAAAACCCCTTCGATTTTCCTCAAAATCAAGCTAAGAATCTCCCCCAACCTATGAAAACTGGAACTCCCACGCGAGCCACAAGTGGGAGGAAGAATAAGGTAAAAATGGGTAATCAAGAGTGGATTGGGGCATAAAAAACCAATCATTAAGTGGTCGCATGGTTACCTCGCACAGTTTTGAGAAAAATCCTCCAACCATGTGGTTTCCATTGTATCACCCAGGGTCTTCACATGACGTACCTGCATGGTCTGAAAAACAGTGCGCCGCCTGTGCAGAGCACACTATCAAGGGCACATGGTTTTTTGGACTGCCCGAATGGTTTGTTCAGACCACGCTCCAACCGTTTTCCCCAGTACAACCTCCACAAAATTGAATATTTTTCCCAGAATTGTCCAAACATCAACCAACCACTTCAAAAAAGGACAAAAGAACTAAAAGACGGGTCACATATCTCAAACCGGAGGTACTACATTGTCCCAACCATTGTACTTTTCATACTCAAAACGTAGTGAACCCACCCTTTGCCGAAAGAGCTCGGGCCATTGCTAGACCATCTCTTTCTACTTCCCCCAAGTATCCCCTTTTATCTGGCCATGCTACCACAAAACCCGAACCCAACTAATGCTTTCACCCCACAAGACATTCTCTTTCCTATCCACAACCCACACTGGAAATTGCACCAATGAAGAATCCTGCTCTATCTCAAAATGATCCCTTCGAATAACATAGCATGGATCTGGCTGATACTATTTCAACTCTGACACACGAAACACATTGTGCACCGCACTAAACCTAGGTGGAAAATAAAAACAATAAGCCACATCACTGACCCGCTCTAGAATCTCAAAAGGTCCAATATACATCAAGGATAACTTTCCCTGCATCCCAAACTGACGACATCCCAACTTAGGAGTGATCCTCAAGAAAACATGATCACTCACCTCGAACGATAATGGTCGTCGACAATGATCCACACAAGATTTCTAATGACTCTATGCTATCTCCATTCTCTCCCTGATTAACATGATCTTCTCTGTAGTCTCCTGGACAGGGATCGGTCCAATAATCAAGGACTCACCTCTTTCCACCCGGCATAGTGGATAATGACATGGCCACCAATACAACACTTCAAATGGATCCATATGTATAGATTCCTGAAAACTGTTATTGTACAATAACTCAATCAATGATATGTTCTCCCCCAACGAGCCACCAAAATCCATGACACAAGCCCAAAACATAACCTCCAATGTTTGTATCTTCGTCTCAAATTGACCATCCATCTAAGGGTGATATGCTGTAATCATGTTCAACTTTGTTCCATTGGATTGTTGTAAGGATTTCTTGAAACGAGATGTAAACCTCAAATCTCTATCATATATGATCTAAACTAGAACACCATGCCTTTTTGCCACCCCCCTGATATAGATTTTGGATGGATCCCCCACCATATGATATTCACCTATTGGAATCAAATGGCCGACTTCATTATTCGATCCACTATCACCTAAATGGAATAATGATTTCTCACCATTCTAGGGATACTTGTGATAAAATCTATCTCTATTTTCTCCCACATCTGACAAGGGTTTCGTAATGACTGTAACATTCCTATTGGCCTCTTATTCTCTTCCTTGACATCATGGCAAGTCAAGCATTTCAAAACAAACACAACCACTCTTCTTTTCATACCAGACCACTAGAACTGTGCTTTCCATGCATTATACATTTTTTGAATTCTAGGATGAACATCCCACCTGGAATGATGATACGCCCTAAAAAGATCCTCTTGAAAAGAAACCAGTACAACCATCTGATTCTGAAAACACAAAACTGAATCTCCATTCAGTTTCCAACCCTTTATTGTCTCCCCACCACTGAGTTTTGACCTCATCATCACAGACTCAGAATCAAATATTTGTGTCTCTTTAACCAGGTCATCCAAGTCCGGAATCAACAAAATCAGAAATAATACCACTCTATCGCCCTGGTCCTCACATTCCAACCACATGTTAGCTTTAACCGACATCAACTGCCACTGGTCTGATGCATGTTTCACCACCTGATCATATGATTTTTTACTTAATGCATCTGCCACAGAATTTCCTTTACCAAGTGTGTACATCAAGTCAAATCATACATATGGATATATTCCATCCATCTCCTTTTCCTCAACTTCGAATATGTTTGGGAGAAAATTTTCTTCAAGTTCTTAGAATCTATATATACCATGAATTTATCACAAATGTGATAATGACACCACACTTTCAAAGCATGGACCACTACTGGAAATTCCAAATCACAAGTTATGTAGTTCTTCTAATGAACCCTCAACTATCATGAGCCATACACAACCATATGATTCCCTTTCATGAGAATGCACCCCACCCTGATCCTGATGCATCGCAATACACCATGTCTCGTATTGCAGGTTTTGGAAAAACCAAGATTGGTGCTGATGTAAGGAGACTCTTTTGCTCTTAGAAACACTGATGACACTATTAATTCCACTAGAATGGAACATTATTTCTTGTCAAATTTGTCATCAATGAATCCAAACGTGAAAAATGACGAACAAAATGCCGATAATAGCCAGCTAGACTGAGGAAACTCCATACCTAAAACACATTCTTTATCAGTTTCTAGTAGATAACATCCTCTATTTTTTCTATATCCACTGAAACACCCCCTTCAATAATCACATTGCCAAGAAAATGGACATCTTATATCCAAAATTCCCAATTTGTCAATTTGGCATAAAACTGAAGATCCCTCAAGATCCCCAGCAGTGTAGCCAAGTGATACTCATGCTCCACCCTTGTCTTTGAATACAACAGAATATCATCTACAAACACCACCACAAATGAATCTAGATAACTATGAAATATACAATTCATCAATGCCAGTAACATCCCTAGCACATTTGTTAGACAAAAGGGCATAACCACATATTCATAATGTCCATATCTACTTCTGAAAGCTGTCTTAGGAATACCATCCTTCCTCACCCGTAATTGATGATATTCCGACCTCAGGTCGATCTTGGAGAACCACTAGGCTCCCCTAAACTGGTAAAAAAAGATTAATTTGTGGAAGTGGATATCTGTTCATTATCGTAACTTGGTTATGTCTCCAATAATCAACATTGATCCTCAATGTTCCATTCAACTTTTTTCAAAAAAAACATCGGCGCTTTATACATAGACATGATAGACTGGATAAACCCTTTATTTTCTAACTCTTCCAACTGGACTTTCGTTTCCCAGAATTAAGTAGGTGCGATTCGGTAAGGCAGAAGTGAGATAGGAGTAGTCCTCAGAAGGATATCTATTATAATCTCCACTTATCTTATGGGAGGTAACCAAGATAATATTCGGGAAAATCATCTATGAACTAATCCACCGCTGCCAGAAGAACACTCTGCTCATCACCCTCTACCGATTCCAATGACAACATAGCCAACTGATATGATAATGTGCCCAATACAGGTTACAAAAAACCTATTTCACCCTTCCATTCATGACACTCTCCTATAAAGAGATGTCTAATTCCATCATGTGTCATAAAATCCACCCTAAAAATATCTTAGTTTGCTATGGGGCTTCGGAAGAAGATTTACCGATCCTGTCGTCAGATTATCTTCCATACTCCCGCCCTAGGAATAGGTTTCCCTCCTCTCCCTGAACCCAGAATTAGAGTTCCCACTATTACCCTTGGGTAACACCATGATTCCTCTGCCCGGAGCTCCCAACAGACCCTGCTTATCCATTGATGCTCAATTAACTCTTCCCACAGCTTGTAAAGCTTGAACTATGCTTTGGACTAACTGATGGTTCACCTGTGGGTTAAGGGCAACCACGTTCTCATCGGCCACTTCTAGTTAGTCTCTATGACACCTACCCAGTGACATTTCTATAAACAGAAAACAAAAAACCATGAGGCTCACTTCCATAGACATCCAGAATTCCCATTTCAAATCACATTACACACCACTATCACAATGAGTCTTTCCACCGTTACACATTTTCCACGTTTCACCATTTTTCGAAACCAAACAATTTTCAAAATACCAAATTTATTCACATTACAATTTCACATAATTGAAAAACCATTTCTCAATTCATCCCATAAATCATAATGCCCAATGAAATATGCATCCTAGCGGGAAGTCATTTCTACCATATATTCCATGCACATCTCATTAGCTACACCCACGACAATGAGATTTCCAATTCCAATAAGTGTCTCCAAAACACTTACGTACCCAACTCACTGGTAACTTGAATTTCAGCATAATATGGTTAACTAAATCCTTTTACGTTATAAATTCCATGTTCTGAAATTCATACCCCTTGCTACCATCACAACTCATGGAATATACGACAACAAATGTCAACACCAAATCTGAGAATCAACTCCAAAGGACCGAACAAGATGATACCACTTATAACACCCCTCTTGTACCTCATTGTCTTGAGGAGGTGGTGAGGGTTACATGGCCTTAAGAGACATTCCCAAGGCACCAAATTTTGGCAATAAATGTTCAGGGCATCAAGGAAAAGTGGGGAATGATTTTCCCTTAAGAAGATAACCCAAATAAATCAACTAACAACTAGAGATTCATTCTCTTTAGAACCCAACCATGTGATACTAATAATTGCATCACATACCCAAAAACTTTTCATCTAGAGATGTCTACAAAACAACTGAGTAGAAAGAGGAAACTAAACAACAAAACACCACAAGTCCTGATTTAAAGACTCAGAATTTCAATGTATTTTTTTAATTAAATGGGAATTTTACGCATCCACAAAAATTGACGGCACACGATTACAAGGCCCGGAGTACCCGGAATGAATTTCTGGTCTTTTTTTGGGTACGTTCAGTAAACATACGTGCATGTTTTTCTAAAATTTGAACCAGTTCTATGAATTGAAATTTGAGGGCACCGTTGAACTCATAGCAACAATATTCTCTTCGGGAGACCATCATCTTATCCGCAGTAGGTCGATGATGGAAGTTAGTTTTTCACTTATTCATGAAAGAATAAAATGAAATAAAATGGTGTATAATTTTATTTTTATTTTTCATTTGGAAATTCCATGTGGATGTTTCATAGGTAGGGACCAACAGAACTAAACTTCCCATGAGAGGTTATGGTGGTGGGGACCACCTGAGGTTAAAACCCCATGAACTCCATCTTATGTGTGGGGAAGCCTCTTAAAGTTCCCTCAATTTAATAGTAACATCCCCTTTAATTTATTATGCAAACCAGTATGCAATTAATTCATTTTGAAATTAAGCCAATAATTAAAATCTGAAAAACACAAAAGTATGATATTTTGATGTTGGGGGAAAGTATTGGAAAAGGGGAGAGGTATTTGAGGATTACATTCTCTAACAAATAACTTCTTCCACGAAGAACGCTCCTCCAATGAAGAACGTCGACCCACAAATTCGACATCTTTCTCGGGACATCCTCAAATGTGGGATGTATTCAATCGACAATCATCTTTCCCTCCTCATCATCAACCTCAAACGGTCGAGGTAGGGTGGCTGTTTGAAATTCTCCCCTTTTTTGTTCTTGACGGCTCTTTGTAATTCAAAGAGTGATTATAGAATCTTGCTACCTCTCTAATGTGGAGAGTTCTGGCCAAACAAACAGGTCTTGTACTCTTTGCACTTCTTGTCATTACTTGTGTAGCTTTTGCAATGGAGGAGGTCGGCGAACAACCATGAAGGGGCATGAGAATGGCGGTCGGCACCACCACTGGCCGCGACGGAGGCGACGGCGCAACTGCGCCGCTCTGTGGCCACCGCCGCCCAACAACCTCTGCTGACCGCGTCCACCGCCATCTGCGGCCTATGCCAACTACGGCCTCCACTACCCGTGGCCTATATTTTCCATGGCCCGCGTTGTCTCCTATGACCGCCGCGCCCCATGGTGCTCTGCCGCGTGCGCCCTCCATGCCCCGCGGCCTCCGCGCCCCACGACGCTCGGCCTCCGCGCCCCATGAAACTCAGCCTCCCACAGCCTCTGCACCCCATGGAGATATGCCTCTTGCGGCCTCTTCACCTCAGGGTGCTCTGTCACCCGTAGCCTAGTGGTGCCACCTTGCGGCCTAGTCACGCCGCCCATGGCTTCCTGCGACCCCCTCGTGGTTCTACGGCCCTCGTGCCACCCTCACAGTCCTGCGACCTCACACCCTTGGCGGCAACCACGACCTCCTTCAACCCACGGGCCGTTGCCAAGGCCAGGACACCATGTGCATGCAGGGATGGACCTGGAAGACTAGGCTGGACTCTGCTGGTCGAGCTGAGTCAGTCTGACCAGGTCAGACCGGACCCGGACCCAGTTTGACCCATTAATGCATCTTCAGCCAGATATTTGGCACCAGGTGTCCATTTGATGAACCGTATGCAGTGACGAGAACCATGGAGCGAGACAGTCCATTTGGTTTTCCCCACTAGATATTTTGATAATATTTTGGAGCAGTCGGGTTGGATCGAACATGAATTCAACCGGGACCTCGGGACTAAAAGGTTAATAACTTATAGACCGAGCGTCCGATTGGTGTTCCTTCTATTGCATTGAGACCCCTATGATGTGGGGGTCATTTGGGATACTTCTTCATGGGTTTTTTTTGGAATATTATGTATTTACAAGTGGCTTGAGTAGTGGACCCTCATGGAGGCGAGCAGGCTTGGAATAGGAACCCTGTAATTGGTTGTGAAGTGAAGAATGAAGAGCAATCCTGGGTGGGTGTGCACCTAGCCATCCTATGTGGGTCAGCACTGAGAGATCCTGTGTGGGTATACACTAAGTGATCCTATGTGGATCAGCACCTAAGAACCTAGTGCGGGTTAGCACCTAGCGATCCTGTGTGGTTCAGCACCGAGTGATCCTGTGTGGGTCAACCCCTAGCGATCCTGTGTGGGTTAGCCCCAATCAATCTAAGGTGGGTTAGCATCCAGAGATCCCATGAGGGTCAGAACTAAGTGATCCTTTGTAGGTCTACCTCTTAATAGAGTAATATGATTCAGTAGTTACATCTAATCATCTCTACTACTGTGCCTATCTTATTCCAAATGTGAGTTGAGTTCGTACCTGATTAGTACATTCCATTGTGGAAATACCTTGGTGGTATTCTTCTATATAGCGTACATGTGTGGTACTTTCTTTCATGGTATTCTTTCCTTTTGGAATATTTTATCTTTGGGCTTCTGAGTTGGACTATGTGATTCCACATGATTGATGTCAATATACATGATAACTTTGTTATATGTATGGAAATATACCATAGTTGGGTTGTCAGTTGATTTTATTATTTGTGTATTTGGTGATACCTTTAGGGTCTCGGGGTCCCTACTAAGTATATTTATAATCACCCTTGCCCTGGCTATGCCCACACCTCACTATGTTTGGTGGAGACGACGGGCATCACTGATTGAGGACGTGAGTACCAGGATTGGATGTAGCTCATAGATGGACCATATACAAGGAATATTGTGGAGACGATCGATCAAGATCTATACCTACATTTCAGGTAATATTCCTAGTGGGTGTTCATAGGAGCTGTTCTAGTTTTCTTGTACTTTCAGTTTCTTGTACTTTCCAGTTGGGCTTGTATTCAATCCCCTTTTACTTAATATAATCCCTCTGTTTACTATTAAGTTCACTTGAGTATCTTATTGTTGTGTGCTTGGTTGTGGGTGTTACAGGTTATAAAGGAAATTCCTTCCATGATTTTGGGAATATGCCTTCAGTGCTAGTCTCCAGCCCCTGGCCTATGGAAGGTGGGCCTCGGGTAGTCACGGAACGGTCCCCGGGGGGCAGGTCATGACAAATTGTTATCAGAGGAGTCGGTTATAGAATAGAATATAGTACTCTGATCTTTCTTTTTAATGGAAGTAGTGTTTTGTGTAGTGAGTGTGGTTATCAGTTTAGGGAATCCTGTGTTGGTGCGGCGGTTGACGTATCCATAAATCAGAACCAAGACTTCTGATTTCTAACTCAGTACATGAAAAAACTAATTGCATGTGTGTTTACAAGATTTTTCTTTGTAATCTCTTGAGTCATATCAATAGGTATAACTTATTGACCGTGGAACACCTATTTTTTTCATGATGCCTCCATGCAGACAGCAGCTAGGGTTACGAGAGTAGTATGCACTGATAGCCCACCGAGTGACGGGGCCTCTGTGCAGTGCACTCTTCAAATAGAGGCAAAAATTAAGTCACAAGCGGTACCATTACCCGTTGGCCAATTGATGCCACCGTCCCCAGCAGTAGAGAGTACATGATGCTGGAGTTCATTGCATGAGTTCCACTGCCAGTGGCCACCCAGGTTCTGGGGAGAGACGGGCCTACAGGTGGTTAAGGATTGGCTGGAGGCTGTGGTGAGAGTTTTCCGACTGGTAGGGAGACTAGCAAATATCATGGTGATCCTTGACGCCAGTCTTCTACAGTCAGCAGTAGGCAAATGGTGGAGCATGATGAACAAGGCTAAAATCTAGGCGATGCTTCACAGGGCAAACTTCGAGAGAATGATTTGGTTAGAGTTGGTTCCTGTGACTCTTCACGTAGTGTGCATATAGTAGCTTATTCATTTGCAGAAGGGAATCAAAACTATAGCTCAGTACTCAGTGAGGTTTACTGACCTCTCACGCTATTCCACACATATGGTGAGAGACCCATTATTTAGGTCCCGGACCTTCGAGCAGGGACTCAAGTGGGAGATGAGGGATTCGATGATCTCACTCAGCATTCCGACGCAGGAGGGGTGTTAGGGAGAGCCCTTGTAGTGAATAGTTTCTTTGTAGAATAGTCACTATCAGTGAGACCCACCACCAATCATCACGTAGTAGGGAATTTTACAGCATGCAGTTGAATGATGTCATAGAGGAACAAGAGGATCAGACCTACATATGGACTACCATAAGATTCAGGGTCGATTGTGCGGGGCACATGAGGCAGAGCCAGTCATGCCAGGAGTAGGTAGTGTTACGCATGATGCATGCCGGGTTACAAAGCTCGTGACTGTCCGACCCTGTAGAGACCCGTATCCTGACGTACATGGACTTTACATTACATTTGCGGAATACTTAGTACATAACAAAAACACACACTAAAGGATCGTAATAGTTTAGTGTCTTTGGAAACTCGGAACGTAATCTTCTAATCCTGGTGAAAGATCATCAACATCTCCCATAAAGATCTTCCTTTTTATACCTAAAAGCATTGTTTATATCCTGGGGAAAAGAAAACAAAAAAGGGTGAGCTCAAATGCTCAGTAAGGGTAAACAAAAGAAATCAATCACATCATATTCGTAAGAACATAACTTTTGAAAATCTTAACCTGCAAAAGAGAGCGTAATTTCATAACATGGGATAAATCATAGAAGTGAAATGTAATCAAAATAATCATAACTTAAAACATGAAACTTTGTGGCATACACACATAATCATAGATAATCATTTCTTGTTAGTCAAGACTCATTTCCAAGACTATCTTAGTGGACAAAGTCCCTTTCTGAATCGAGTGACCCTCGTTTCAGTCCTGTTTCACTGAACCGGTATAACCTACCGTTCCAGCCCTGTCTATCTCATGAGATATAAAATCTTTACCCAATGCATTGGAGGGAGATATAGGTCCCACCCATCTCTTAATGATACCATTCTTATGTGTGCCACAAAATCATAAACCATAAATCATTGCATAACCCATGTAATACAAATGGGAATCTTAAACATCATGACATCATAAAACAATTCATACAAGATAAAGAAATTCATAAAAATAATTCCATCACAACATGATCAAATCAATGTAATAATAGGGATAAAAACAGAACCCTTTATTATCTTAGATGGAAAATTATTTTGATAAAACACTTGAACTCCATTCTTGAGGAAAATATCCTTTCTTCTTCAAAATCCATTTCTTTTCACGAAACGTCATGAAATTTTAAAAGAAAGAGCTTTTATTGAAAATAGTCATGAAATCTTTTGAAGGAAGCTTCATGAAAATAAGGCTTTATAAAACCGTAAAAATCCGTTCGTGTCGTATAAGTTAAAAAAAACCTTCTTCTCGTACTTTTGTCGGAAAAGTCAAAAAGTACCTCGTACGAAAAACGAAAAAAGATTCCTTTCATATCCTTTACTAAAAACTCACCAAAGGGTAAAAATGGATTTAAAACATTGTAGGTGGATGGAAATAATATTACATATTGAGGAAACATGGATGTGGATGATAAGATACACCCCAGTAAATACTTACGAATAAACAATCTCGGATAAAAATGAGATTGTGATATTCCCCTTACCTTAGGTCCGACTTGCTTTGTAAGTGTCCGAACCTCCTGTATAATGATTTAAATCATGTTATTGACTTATTACAGAATCATATTCATTGTTATGATATCATATATGGTTCACTTATGACATTATATTACCCGTTCTTTTGTAAATTCCATGTTAAAGAAGCGTTTTGGGTAAAATCGTTTCATTTATCGTAGGTGTTTTGACTTGTTGTTCTTGACATCATTATTACTTATATCATGATTTACATACTTCCAGAATATAAAATATGATTTATATATCATATATATTCAGTATATATATATATATAATAGGTAGATAAATAAAATGAAAAACACCGTTCATGGAGACGGTAGTCCGTACGTACGCATGAACGCTGTTTTCCTTTCCTTATTGTCTTGAAATGGAAGTAAGTAGATGACTTACATATGTATATATATACATAAATCCAGTAGCTTTATAATGTCATATATTTCATTATTATTTCTTATATATACATTATAATCATTCTTAAATGGTTAACATGGAGAATGAATCTCATCGCGTCGTGGAGACGGTATTCCGTACGTACGCACGAGCGATGATATCATTTCTATAAATATTGAATTGAATTGGAGTGGATTATACAATATATCAGAATCAATATGATGTTATAATAACTATGTATAGTTATTCTTTACACCATTATACCCATCCGTGTAAGGTGGTGGTGGAAAATAGATTACACCACGGCGTGGAGACGGTATTCCGTACGTACGCACACGCGGTGATTTATTTTTCCGTAGGATGGATAGATGGTGAAATAGGGTTGTTTCATACTTATAATAACATATCAGTATATGAGTGATACTGATGTTATTACTTCATAATGAAACAACCTAAGAAGAAGAATTGGAAGAAGAAATAAAGATGAAAGAATTGGTAACGGTAATTACCTCTTCTTTGAAGTGCCTCTTTGAGACCTCTTCTTAGGGCACTAGAATTGGTCTTTGAGGAAGGACAGAACCTCTAGGATGTTGCTAGGGAAGTGGAGAAGAGGTTTTGGCAGGGGTTGGCCGAGCTTGAGTGCTCAAATTGGTGTGAGGAGGAGGGGGAGGAGGTGTCCTTTTATAGGGGAGGAGAGGGGCACCTTAGGAATATCTCAAAATATTATTTTATATTAAAGTCAAAATCGGTTTATAATGGTTCCAAAGGGTCTTATTTCGAAGCTAAAGTGGGGATGGGTCGAAATCCTATCAACCAATAGAATTTAGACAAGTTTAGGATATTAATTTAACCTTATCAATTAGATTTAACTCTAAGTTAAATAATTTAACATTTACCGTGTCTTTTTGTTTTCTTTCACTATATGGTTAATACACTTACTATAACATGCCAAAAGAACCTCAAATTGTTTATTATTAATATATATATCCTTATCTAAGTCATTTGGCCGAACCTTAGATTTTTAGGAATAAAATAACAATTAATAATATAATATTTGATTTAAAAACTATTTTGTGTCAATTTTGGCACTATTTGATATATGATTTTTGTGAAAGTCATAACAGAATTAAATTTTCGAACCAAGTTGATTAAATCAACATTAATATATCATAGTAACCTAGAAAATTAGTGGAATTCATAAAAATTTTCAAATTATATTTATTTTGGTGTTTATAACATCAATTATGTCAATATTTCATTAATAAGATAATTACTGCATCATCGTTGTGTCATAAATAAATTAAATTATTTGATGTCTAAAAATTACAAATAAAATACCATCATGTATGAAATCTTTTTAGCTTTCTAATGAATATTTACAATCGAATTTATCTTATGTATGACCCCATATTAAAAATGATTTACTTATTAAACTTTGATTTTAGCTATTTTAACCCTTCTTTAAATAAATAAATAATAAATGTCCTAATCTAATCCAAGTGGGCCTAAATGGTCATATTTTATTCCTAAGTTTGTTTTTGGTCGAATTACACTTGTCCAATAGAATTAGGACATGTGTTAGGGTAATAGTGATATCATATTTACCCTTAGTTACCATATTTACTATTAACCGCGGTAAAAAAAAGTAAAAAGTTACTATTCACCAAAAAATTATTTTCATCTCATTGAACCACATTTTAGTTTTTGATATTAACCGTGTCTCTCGGATTTTCGAAATTCCATTCACAGAAGCGGTAAAATTATGTTTTATGCAAAATTCAGTTTTTAACCTACCACTTAGTAGTTTCACTATTCATCAAAAATTGATGTTTTTCAGAATAATGCCAAAATTTCATCCCAAGCTATATTTCATATTCCGAATTCAAAAATGAAGTCTATTTTACCAAATTCATAACATAAAAGTTGCATTAATTAATTTTATAATTAAATCCCGCTGTTAAAACTAATAGCGTGTTTTTAAGAAACAATATCTATCAAAAGATTGACACTTGTTTATGTCTGGTTTAAATGTGCAATTACATCCAATGACCAACATTGTATTAAATTGTAAACATATATTCTAAATATACTTTAAAACCACTCAAATTAATGATTTATCACTATTAATTATTTCGATTAAAAAAGTTGTTTTTAATTATAATTTAGTAATTTTCACTATTCATCAGAATATGAAAGTTATCCGAAAAGTACAAAAATTTCACCTTAGGCTAAATTCGATACTCCGAATCCATAAATGAAGTCCATTTTGAAAAATAAAATTTACAAAATTTCAAAAAGTGGTTATTACTATTCACAACAGCTAGTTTTAATAATATCTTAATAGCATATCGTTGTTTAGAGAAACTTGGTGTTGCGTACAACACACGCTATCGAGGAAGGTCGTGATTGCGTGTAATGCAAGGCAAGTCAAGGATGTGTGTTGTGCAAGCTCCTTTTGGTGTAGCGTACAACACAAGACATTAATAAAATTAAAAAGAATATTTTTTTATAAAATCTTGGGCTGTTACATTCTACCCCCCTTAAAATGAATTTCGCCCTCGAAATTCGTCTGGGTTATAAATGGTTTACTATTTGAAAGTTTCTTTAATAGAAACCCACATCGTAAAAAGGAATACCAAAACTTGGCTTTAAAAACTAAAGTATGAAATGTAACGATTACCCAAATAAACTAATCACTGGGTTTCCACATAGGTTAAAATATGGATATGGAAGAGAAATCTAACCATCATGTTCTGATGGAGAGTGGTAGAGAACATGGCTATGGAAAAGCTAGCAATAACAAAGCCATAAATTTGTGACGATCTAAGGTACCATCTGATTCATCGGGTATAAGAGAACTAGGACAACATTTTTGGTTTTCAAGATCATTTTCCTAAAGTTAAAGAATTTGAATTAGAATAAATACTTACTTTATTTTGGTACAATCTCACTGTTGTTCGTGCCTTTAACAATTTCCACTTCATCTCTTAAATAAATGAAGTTGAATTTGTTATTCGTGAAGTGTTAGCAGAACATGTGATAGAATGACGGGTCATTCCATCTGTCTCAAAAGGTTAGCAAAATTTATATACATAAGTCGATCTATAGTGGGATTAATCATATATGGTTCCTAAAATGGACTTATACTTCATATATCATACTGCTTAATATAATAAAACTAGTTTCTACTAAACAGGTACTTCCTGTAGGCCAGTGGTAGGCGATAAAGGCCATTCGCACTTTGGTTGTGGGTTCGATTCCTACAGCCTTGTCCGAAGCGATGGGATGTCGCCCGTCCTGCAGGTTGTCCCTTTTTCTAAAACTACGTTACTATAACATCCCATCAATAATATCGAAAATCTTCTATCCTTAAACAATACTAACTTATGTCCAACATAATCCAGTCTAATCTTTAGGCTTATACATAATACTGCAGTCCACTCTCATAATATAGTGACATCGATTACCAGAGATTTAATACTGTCGTTGATCCCCACATATCATAAGATATGTCTTGTTGGTCACATTCCAAACATTCAAAGTCCTTAATCGTGTATTCACTTGAATACCTTAGTGAAAACATGAGTGCAGTTAAAAGTTAACACTTTCCACATACCAAAATCCTCAAAATTCTATATACTCAAACCATGATATCACTTAGTCCTTATATCAATCATGAGCTCATGAATACTGTCAAATATTTCATTTTCTCATTTTCCCTTCATTATGCGCATATCATCTTTTTTTCCAAAAATACCTCAATCACTTCGAATACCACATTAGAGCAATACATAAATATTCCAATACACCATAAAAGTACCTCAAAAACATTATTCTTGAATACCAATACATAAACACTTCAGTCCATCCACTTCAATGACTGTCCTGGAATAAGTCCTTCCTTGATTTAGAAGTATCTTTTTAGGTCAGGGCATTGAGTTGGGTAATGGCCATGTTCTCCACAAATAAGACATTGAACTCCATAACAATCTGTCACTCTATGACCCTTTTCTCCACACAGATAACATCGGTCCCTCCATTTGAGGTATTCCTCAAGGTTCTTCTTCCCTTCTTTAGAAATCTCAATCTTCCTTTCTTTATGATCCTCAACATGCGAACATGCATAATAGTTTATCTTCCTCTTCTTTGATGAATTAGTCATACCACTAAATTTCACCTTGTTAATCATATATCGTGATGACTGATTCGGCATAATCACAATATCTTTATCTCTAGGCATCACACAATTTTGTTGCTCATAGTCACAAATTTGTCCATTGGATTCAATGTTAACCGAATTCCTTCTGGTTCCCTCCATTAACTAAAACACAAAAAGAATTTTGTGAGAGGCGAAATCATGCTAGGGAAGACAACATAGTAAAGGGGGAGCACCCTCAATATCTAACATATTAGGTTAAATTCTAAGATCGTTACCGTAGTTCTAGGAATATATCCTATACGTATACTTATCCTTAGGGACATCCCTAGACATACCTTAGAAATATCTCTAGGGATCTCACTAACGTTCTCACATCCTAGTTTCCAAAGGTTGACTAAACCTACCTCTGATACCAACTGTAGAGACCCGTATCCTGACGTACATGGACTTTACATTACATTTGCGGAATACTTAGTACATAACAAAAACACACACTAAAGGATCGTAATAGTTTAGTGTCTTTGGAAACTCAGAACGTAATCTTCTAATCCTGGTGAAAGATCTTCAACATCTCCCATAAAGATATTCCTTTTTATACCTAAAACCATTGTTTATATCCTGGGGAAAAGAAAACAAAAAAGGGTGAGCTCAAATGCTCAGTAAGGGTAAACAAAAGAAATCAATCACATCATATTCGTAAGAACATAACTTTTGAAAATCTTAACCTGCAAAAGAGAGCATAATTTCATAACATGGGATAAATCATAGAAGTGAAATTTAATCCCAATAATCATAACTTAAAACATGAAACTTTGTGGCATACACACATAATCATAGAGAATCATTTCTTGTTAGTCAAGACTCATTGCCAAGAATATCTTAGTGGACAAAGTCCCTTTCTGAATCGAGTGACCCTCGTTTCAGTCCTGTTTCACTGAACCGGTATAACCTACCGTTCCATCCCTGTCTATCTCATGAGATATAAAATCTTTACCCAATGCATTGGAGGGAGATATAGGTCCCACCCATCTCTTAATGATACCATTCTTATGTGTGCCACAAAATCATAAACCATAAATCATTGCATAACCCATGTAATACAAATGGGAATCTTAAACATCATGACATCATAAAACAATTCATACAAGATAAAGGAATTCATAAAAATAATTCCATCACAACATGATCAAATCAAAGTAATAATAGGGATAAAAACAGAACCCTTTATTATCTTATATGGAAAATTATTTTGATAAAACACTTGAACTCCATTCTTGAGGAAAATATCCTTTCTTCTTCAAAATCAATTTCTTTTCACGAAACGTCATGAAATTTTAAAAGAAAGAGCTTTTATTGAAAATAGTCATGAAATCTTTTGAAGGAAGCTTCATGAAAATAAGGCTTTATAAAACCGTAAAAATCCGTTTGTGCCGTATAAGTTAAAAAAAACATTCTTCTCGTACTTTTGTCGGAAAAGTCAAAAAGTACCTTGTACGAAAAACGAAAAAAGATTCCTTTCATATCCTTTACTAAAAACTCACCAAAGGGTAAAAATGGATTTAAAACATTGTAGGTGGATGGAAATAATATTACATATTGAGGAAACATGGATGTGGATGATAAGATACACCCCAGTAAATACTTACGAATAAACAATCTCGGATAAAAATGAGATTGTGATATTCCCCTTACCTTAGGTCCGACTTGCTTTGTAAGTGTCCGAACCTCCTGTATAATGATTTAAATCATGTTATTGACTTATTACAGAATCATATTCATTGTTATGATATCATATATGGTTCACTTATGACATTATATTACCCGTTCTTTTGTAAATTCCATGTTAAAGAAGCGTTTTGGGTAAAATCATTTCATTTATCGTAGGTGTTTTGACTTGTTGTTCTTGACATCATTATTACTTATATCATGATTTACTTACTTCCAGAATATAAAATATGATTTATATATCATATATATTCAGTATATATATATATATAATAGGTAGATAAATAAAATGAAAAACACCGTTCATGGAGACGGTAGTCCGTACGTACGCATGAACGCTGTTTTCCTTTCCTTATTGTCTTGAAATGGAAGTAAGTAGATGACTTACATATGTATATATATACATAAATCCAGTAGCTTTATAATGTCATATATTTCATTATTATTTCTTATATATACATTATAATCATTCTTAAATGGTTAACATGGAGAATGAATCTCATCGCGTCGTGGAGACGGTATTCCGTACGTACGCACGAGCGATGATATCATTTCTATAAATATTGAATTGAATTGGAGTGGATTATACAATATATCAGAATCAATATGATGTTATAATAACTATGTATAGTTATTCTTTACACCATTATACCCATCCGTGTAAGGTGGTGGTGGAAAATAGATTACACCACGGCGTGGAGACGGTATTCCGTACGTACGCACGCGCGGTGATTTCTTTTTCCGTAGGATGGATAGATGGTGAAATAGGGTTGTTTAATACTTATAATAACATATCAGTATATGAGTGATACTGATTTTATTACTTCATAATGAAACAACCTAAGAAGAAGAAGTGGAAGAAGAAATAAAGATGAAAGAATTGGTAACGGTAATTACCTCTTCTTTGAAGTGCCTCTTTGAGACCTCTTCTTAGGGCACCAGAATTGGTCTTTGAGGAAGACCAGAACCTCTAGGATGTTTCTAGGGAAGTGGAGAAGAGATTTTGGCAGGGGTTGGCCGAGCTTGAGTGCTCAAATTGGTGTGAGGAGAAGGGGGAGGAGGTGTCCTTTTATAGGGGAGGAGAGGGGCACCTTAGGAATATCTCAAAATATTATTTTATATTAAAGTCAAAATCGGTTTATAATGGTTCCAAAGGGTCTTATGTCGAAACTAAAGTGGGGATGGGTCGAAATCCTATCAACCAATAGAATTTAGACAAGTTTAGGATATTATTTTAACCTTATCAATTAGATTTAACTCTAAGTTAAATAATTTAACATTTACCGTGTCTTTTTGTTTTCTTTCACTATATGGTTAATACACTTACTATAACATGCCAAAAGAACCCCAAATTGTTTATTATTAATATATATATCCTTATCTAAGTCATTTGGCCGAAAATTAGATTTTTAGGAATAAAATAACAATTAATAATATAATATTTGATTTAAAAACTATTTTGTGTCAATTTTGGCACTATTTGATATATGATTTTTGTGAAAGTCATAACAGAATTAAATGTTCGAACCAAGTTGATTAAATCAACATTAATATATCATAGTAACCTAGAAAATTAGTGGAATTCATAAAAATGTTCAAATTATATTTATTTTGGTGTTTATAACATCAATTATGTCAATATTTCATTAATAAGATAATTACTGCATCATCGTTGTGTCATAAATAAATTAAATTATTTGATGTCTAAAAATTACAAATAAAATACCATCATGTAGGAAATCTTTTTAGCTTTCTAATGAATAATTACAATCGAATTTATCTTATGTATGACTCCATATTAAAAATGATTTACTTATTAAACTTTGATTTTAGCTATTTTAACCCTTCTTTAAATAAATTAATAATAAATGTCATAATCTAATCCAAGTGCGCCTAAATGGTCATATTTTATTCCTAAGTTTGTTTTTGGTTGAATTACACTTGTCCAATAGAATTAGGAAATGTGTTAGGGTAATAGTGATATCATATTTACCCTTAGTTACCCTATTTACTATTAACCGCGGTAAAAAAAGTAAAAAGTTACTATTCACCAAAAAATTATTTTCATCTCATTGAACCACATTTTAGTCCTTGATATTAACCGTGTCTCTCGGATTTTCGAAATTCCATTCACAGAAGCGGTAAAATTAAGTTTTATGCAAAATTCAGTTTTTAACCTACCACTTAGTAGTTTCACTATTCATCAAAAATTGATGTTTTTCAGAATAATGCCAAAATTTCATCCCAAGCTATATTTCATATTCCGAATTCAAAAATGAGGTATATTTTACCAAATTCATAACATAAAAGTTGCATTAATTAATTTTATAATTAAATCCCGCTGTTAAAACAAATAGCGTGTTTTTAAGAAACAATATCTATCAAAAGATTGACACTTGTTTATGTCTGGTTTAAATGTGCAATTACATCCAATGACCAACATTGTATTAAATTGTAAAAATATATTCTAAATATACTTTAAAACCACTCAAATTAATGATTTATCACTATTAATTATTTCGATTAAAAAAGTTGTTTTTAATTATAATTTAGTAATTTTCACTATTCATCAGAATATGAAAGTTATCCGAAAAGTACAAAAATTTCACCTTAGGCTAAATTCGATACTCCGAATCCATAAATGAAGTCCATTTTGAAAAATAAAATTTACAAAATTTCAAAAAGTGGTTATTACTATTCACAACAGCTAGTTTTAATAATATCTTAATAGCATATCGTTGTTTAGCGAAACTTGGTGTTGCGTACAACACACGCTATCGAGGAAGGTCGCGATTGCGTGTAATGCAAGGCAAGTCAAGGATGTGTGTTGTGCAAGCTCCTTTTGGTGTAGCGTACAACACAAGACATTAAAAATATTAAAAAGAATATTTTTTTTATAAAATCTTGGGCTGTTACAGACCCACTGTATATATGATCAGTAGACGGCCAAAGTAACGCCCTAGAAGAGACATAGATTCGACCTAGGAGGTCTGCTGGGAGCAGGCGGACATGGCAGAGGAGCTGGCCATGCAACTACCATTTGGAAACGATTCGAGATATCACTACCCCCCCCCCCCAAAGGTCCACCATGATCGTAGGGAGCAGGTAGACATGGGCGAGCTCAGCTCCAGGATGTTGTGTCCTATGATCACGGTGCTTCAGAGATGATAGAAGGTCTCATTTTTGTCAATCCCACCTTAGCTATAGTACTTATTGAAACAAGTTACATTCATTATTTTATTTGCAGTGCCCTTGTTCGGAGCTCAACGATTGGAATGGAGTTGTTGGATCGATCCTTACGGCAAGAGACTCCTACAGGAGCGGATTCGACAATTACGCATTGGTGCCAGCAGTGGGAGCTTATTCTAGGAGGTGAGAGATTCGGCTGGTATCTCCTAGTAGCGGCGTCGACCCCTACGATGTCATCTTGGGAATGGACAGACTGAAAGTTATGGTTTTTTTATTTCAAACACTTTTAGGAAAATTGATAATCCATGGGACACAAATAGAACTAGAACACAACCAACAAAATCCAATATCAATGATTCTTTCAGCACATGATGGAATTACCTGGAGGAGAGTGCATCTGATCACTAATCAGTTGGCTAGACTTACTCGTGGAGTGGTTTATGTGGAGAGTCTGAGTTATCCTGTATTGGTGGACTAGTATATGGATGCCTTAAATAATATATTTATGGGTCTAACTCATCACAAAGAGGTGGACTTTTACATTAAATTGTACCCCGGGATATTACCGAAATCTACACTAGCATATCTAATGGATCCCATGGAGCTTTGTGAGAAATGGGTAGAGCTAGAGGACTTTTAGGGGAATGGATTCATTTATCATAGTGTATATCCTTGAGCAACCCTGATTTTGTGATCCAGGAAGGTGGATGGGAGCTTGAGACTTTGTGTCGACTATCAGTTCCTGAACCAAGTGACTGTGAAGAACATGTACCCACTTCCTAGGATTGACAACCTCTATGATCAGCTGAATAAAGAATGGTTGTTCTCAATAGGTGAGGCAACATGAGAAGAACTACATTACCCATTAACAAGATTTTGTAGCTGTGGTCTTCTTCTTGAAGATATGCTGACACTATCGGATGGGAGAACTCTTTATATTGTACTATGATCACAGGAGTCTCAGGTATATCTTTTCTCAGAAGGACCTGAACCTGAGACAAAGATGTCATCTTCAGTTCCTCTAGGACAATGACTTTTAGATAGTATATACTCTTTAGAAGGGGGACATTGTACCAGATGCAGACAACCGGAGATTTGGTATACGGCTGCTAGGTGTGGTAACAGACCAGCTGTTTGCCTTGCAGATATCAATTGTTGAACAAGATCGAGGAGATTTCCTTTAGTCTCTTACAGTCACTCCCACACTTCTTCAGCGAGTCAGGGAGACACATCACAGGGACACTGACTGTGAGGTTCTACGTGCTCAGATATCCACAGAGCAGGCTCCTGATGGATTTTCTGAAGGTGGGGAGCATGGAATCCTCTTCAGAGGATATACCTTTGTACTAGTGTCACTTTGGGAGGAAGTGCTGAGGGAGTTCCACAAATCCCTTCTAGCGGTACATCCAAGAGCAGTGAAGATGTACCAGGATCTCCGATGAAAACACTTGTGGCCAGAAATAAAGAAAGCAGTTTCAAAGTTTGTCTCTCGATGCCTCACTTGTCATCATCTGAAGGTGGAGAATCAGGTACCAACATGCTTGATTCATCATTTAGAGGACCTATAGTGGAAGTGGGATGGGATATCCATGTAATTCGTTACAGGACATCCACGTACGTCTAGAGGTATTGACTCGATCTGGGTGATTTTTAACAGACTCACCATGTCGGCCCACTTCCTACCGATCGAGAGCAGGATTCAGTAGAGAGCATGGGAAACCTCTATGTGTAGGAGATTGTGAGACTACATGGAGTAACCTCCACGATTGTCTCTGATCATGATGTAAGTTTTACTTCCAGAGTTTGTAAGGGGTTACAGGAGGCTTTCAGGATGTAGATTTATTTGAGCACCGTCTTCCATCTTTAGACGGATAGCTGGACTAAGCAGACCATTCAGACCCTCGAAGAGATGATGTTTTCTTGTGTCCTTGACTTTGGTCGTAGCGGGTAGGATAACTTTTCTCTGGTGGAGCTTTCAAATAACAATAGCTATCACTCCACCATTGGAATGTCACATTTCGAGGAATTGTATGGTCGACCTTGCAGATCACTTTTTTGCTGGACTGACCCAGGGGAGTCCACACTAGTGGAACCATAGATGGCAGTGGGTACCATAGAGAAGGTGAAGATCATGAAAGAGAAGATGAAGACTATACAGAGCTGGCATAAGAAGTATGCCGATAAGATACGGAGACCTCTGGTGATCGAGGATGGCGACCATGTCTTTCTACAGGTCTCACCTCAACAAGCACTACTGAAAAAATAGCATATACCCATAGTTCAAAACTGCGGGTATATCCCCCAAAAGCATGGGTATAGGATATACCCACAGTTTTGGGAACCGTGGGATAGAACGGCGTCGGTATAGGTCCCCATCCTATACCCACGGTTTTCAAAAACTGTGGGTATACGTGTTCTGCCACCGTGTCAACGAAACATATTCAAATTCCACGGTGTCAAAGGGCTCTCCCCATGGTTTCACAATCGTGGGTATAAGTCCTAAAATAATGCGGCCTGCGGGTTTCGAACCGCAACCTCTCCGCTGCAGATGAAGAACCTAACCACCACACCAACACTGCATTTATATATATATATATATATATATATTTAGTTAAATATAGTAATATAAACCGTGTGTATAGAGGGAAGAACCATGGGTATAGAACTCCTGCCAAAAAAAATTACTGCCCGTGAAAAAAACTTTCACATGCACACACGGAAACCTATTCCCATGGTTTTTCATAACTGTGGGTATAGATATTTTAACCCAGACCTATCCCTATGGTTTCCCCCAAAACCGGGGGGATTGGTAACCCTATACCCACGTTTTTGGAAAACCGTGGGTATAGGTTAATTTT
The DNA here is from genome assembly GCA_963277665.1 of Viscum album. NCBI lineage: Eukaryota > Viridiplantae > Streptophyta > Magnoliopsida > Santalales > Viscaceae > Viscum > Viscum album. The sequence continues at coordinate 1,485,016,483 of OY728147.1, read as the reverse complement.
TAGGACCTATCCCCATGGTTTTGGAAAACCACGGGGATAGACCCCCCTAAACCCACGGTTTTCCAAAAAAGTGGGTATGGGTTTTGAAAATTCAACTATACCCACGGTTTTCCAAAACCGTGGGTTTAGGGTTACCTATCCCCACAGTTCTGGGGAAAACTTTGGGGATAGGTCCATTTTCTAGTAGTGGAGGATGATGGTGATTTGGCCGAGGTATCAAGTTATCTCTAAGGTTAATCGAACCTTTTATGGTCCTTATCAGAGTTGGTGAGGTGGCTTACGGCATAGGTCTTCCACCTCAGTTGCAATGACTGCACGACTTCTTCCATGTATCCCAGCTGAGGAGATACGTGCATGACCCTTCTCACATCGTTGACCACAGAGAGATATATATCGACGATGAGGTGAATTTTATAAAGGTTACATTAGAGATTGAGGATCGATAGGAGTGGATCCTTTGTGGACAGTTGATACCTCTTGTGCGCGTTCGCTGGCAGCACGAGAACCTCCAGGAGAGAACATGGGAGCAGGAGGCTCTGATCTGTGATCAGTGCCTCTACGTGTTCCCTTAGTTTGAATTGTGACTTACGGGGACGTAAAGCCCTGAGGTTGGGAGAATTTAAAGGCTCTGAGTTTCCATGTAATTTTTTAGTTAAATGGAATTTTACAAGTCCGTAAAAATTGAAACGATGTGATTTTGAGGCTCGGATTTCCCAGAATGAATTTCTAAACTTTTGTTTGGGTACGTTCAGTAAACGTACGAGCGGGTTTTTTATCATTGGAACCGTTGCTCAGAATTGAAATCTGAGGGCACCATTGAACTCGCAGCACCGGTATTCTCTTAAGGAGACCATCACCTCGACCGCAGTAAGTCGATGATTAATGTTAGTTATTCAATTATTCATGATAGAATAAAATTAAATAAAATGTTGGATCATTTTTTTTATTTTTCTTTTGAAACATCTATATGGATGTCTCATATATTGGGACCACAAGAACTAAAACTCCTATGAGAGGTTATGGGGGTGGGGACCACCTAAACTAACCTCCCATGAGAGGTTATGGTGGTGGGGACAACCTGAGGCTAAGACCCCTTGAACTCCCTCTTAAGTGTGGGTAAACCTCTTAAACATCCCCCACTTTAATGGTGCTACCCCCTTTAATTTTTTATGCCAACCACTATGAAATTAGTTAATTCAATTTGAAATTATGCCAACAATTAAAATTGGAGAAACAAAACAGTTGTACATGTTGATTTTGGAGGAAAATATTGGCTAAGTGGAGAGGTCTTGGAGGAATGTTTTATTTAATGAATAACTTATTCCACAAAGAACTCTCCTCCAACAAAGAACACTACCACACAAATTTGATTTCACCCTTGGGACATCCTCCAAAGTGGGATGTATTCAATTGAAAATCATCTTTCCCTCCTTATCTGTAACACCAAAAGCATCCACGGTACACTTCTCTTTGAATAACATAGTAGCGTGTGTTGTACGCAACATCGAGTTCTAACACATCACAACCAATCAAACTAGCAGTTACGAATCGTAATACCCAATTTTAGAAATTTTATAAATTTTATTGTTCAAAATGGACTTCATTTTTTAGATTCAGAATATTGAAATAAGCTTAGGGTGAATTTTTTTGTGTTTTTCTAAAAACATTCAATTTCTGATGAATAATGAAAAACACTAAGTTATTGTTTAAAACCAAATTTTTATTTAAATAATTATTTATTTTAATTAAATTTATATTAGGTCAAAATAGACACATAATAAATATATATGTTCAATGTAATTCATTGAAGTCAATTTATAATAATTTTAGATATATAAAAATTTTCTTGAACTTTTCACCGTCTTTTACCCACCTCCTAGGAGAATTTGAAAATTCACATAAAACATAATTTTACTGCTTCTGTGAGTGGAATTTAGAAAATCTGAGAGACACGGTTGATATCAGTAATAAAAATGTGGTTCGATAAGATGAAAATAATTTTTGGTGAATAGTAACTTTTTACTTTAATTTACCACGCTTAAAAGTAAATAGGGTATTTAAGGGAAAAATGAAATTATTATTACCCTAAAACATGTACGAATTCTAATGGATAAGTATAATTCAACAAAAAACAACATTAGGAATAAAATATGAACCTCTTTTCTCAACTTGTATTAGATTAGTACATTTATTATTATTTAATTCAAAGAAGAGTTAAAAAAGTTAAAATAAATGTTTAATAACTAAAATTTTTTAATATAGAGTTATACATAAGGAAAATTATACTATAAATATTAATTAGAAAGCTAAAAATATTTACTATATAATGGTATTTTATTTATATTTTTTAGACATTAAATATTTTAATTTATTTATGAAACAATGATGATGCAGTAATTACCTAATTGATGAAATATTAAAATAATTGACATTATAAATATCCAAATAAATGTAATTTAAGACTTCTTATGAATTAAATAAAATTATATAGGTTATTATGACATATTATGGTTGGTTATATTAATTTTATTTGAAGTAATAATTCAGTTATGAATTTAGAAAAAATAAAATACCAAATAGGGTCAAAATTGACATAAAAGAGTTTTTAAAACAAATATTATATTATTAATTGATATTATATTAATAAAAATATATGTTTTGGCCAAAGGTCGTATATAATGATAGTTGTATCAATAATGAACCACTTGGGGTTCTCTTGGAAGTATATAGTGTGTTTATTAACCATATAATATAATAAAACAAAGAGAAATGGTAAATGTCAAACTATTTAACAAAAGAGTTAAATCTAAATGATAAATTTAATATAGTGACCCAAACCTCTCTAAAGCCTATGGGTGGTGTTGGTCTGTGACCCATCCCAACCTTATTAATTAAATAATCCACTTTGGAGAAGTTAAAAACTGAAAATTATTTCATTAAAAAATAATATTTCTAGCATTTCCCAAGGTGCCCCTCACCCCTCTTATGAAAGGGCACCCCACCATTCTATCTAATTCACACCCGTAAATCCATTTGGATTGGCCTAACTCTGTCAAAATAACCTCTCAAATATCATCCCTTCATCCTAGAGGCCTTACTTTAGTCAGAAATCCAACCTAAGGTTTTGTTTTTATCAAATCAAAAGGAAGAACCCAAAGAAGAGGTAAATATTTCATTACATCTTTCAAGTTCTATTCTTCTTCCGCATCCTTTTTATTTGTTTTTTCCATTATGATATAATAAATCCTGTATATTCAATATACTGTGATTTTATAATAAATATGGTAAAACCATAATCATTATTATATCCATCCTTTGAATGACATATCACAATACGTGCATACGTACGGCTTACCGTCTCCACGTCATGGTGTAATTATTATTCAATACATTATTATTTGGATAGGTATAATAATGATTTTTAAATGATGTAAATAATAAATATAACATTATTATCATTTTTTATATATGATATACCATCAATAATATTTTATTTTAATATCAAAAAAATGATATTTTCGCCCACGCATACGTACAGATTACCATCTCCACGAACGCGATAAGATTCCTTTTGTTGTCATATCCATTCAAGACTAATTTTCACTGGATGAATAAAAATAATTTTTAAATACTTGATACCAGTCTGGATATGAATAAGATACATCCCTTCCATAACAAATATGACTCACATAAAAAATAATATAATGGAAAACGATTCCGTTAACACCTGAAAAAAATACTATGATATTATTAAAAAAGCAATGTTAAAAAATCATATATTATAACATATTAAGGTATATTATTCTTGTATAATTTAATAACAAATATTTCACCATTATACATGAGGTTAACCTACCCTCAAAAATTGAAAATTGCAATGTAAGGTTTAATTGTACAACCTCTTCAATATTCAAGGTTTTTTATATGTAATTATCTATTGGGACCACTTTATCATCCACATCCATGTTTCTTAAAAATATATTTAAAAAAAATTACTATTTAATTGAAAATTGTTTAAATTTATTTATCCCATTATTTTTTCTTATGGTTTTGAAAGGAATACTTCTTTCATTTTCCAAACAATATACTTTTTGACCATTTCGACAAAATTAAGGTAAGAATGTTTTATTAACTCATACAGCGAGTGTAGCTATTTCCCTCCATTATAACATCGTCAAAGCTTCCCTTACAAGATTATAAGAATATTTTCAAATATAAATGTTTAATTTTATAATTATATGACTTTTAAATGATTTTAAAATAGAATGAGATATTTCTCAAAAAAAATTGATTTCATCTTTGTCATCATATTTTGATGGATTATAAGCTTATTTGATGTTGATTTATTATGATACAAAATATCCATATTGTATTGAAGGTTTTGTGATATGTTTGACTGTGGATGTGCAATTTTTATACCATTCATGGTTTATGGATAAATTATTGACATTTCTTATTCTAGTTTCAATACGAATGTTTTTGTTATATTTCAACCCTTTCATATGAAGAATGTGTTGGACATAGTATGTTTTTGGTGGAGCCCGCTATAGCTCCTCGATGCATCAGTAGGTCCCATGAGACAAACTAGTGTCTTGGCACAAGGCCTTGACAAAATCTTATTTTTAGTCTTGGCACAAGTCCTTGACTTTGTGGTTATGAAAGTCCAGCATTATGTATTCCATTATTATAGAAGTGGATATTAATATTGCATGTGGTTATTGAACTAGCGGAATTTCCATGTGAATATGCAAGTGAAATTATTTGATTTTATCTTTTCCATGTTATACTGAAGTTCAAGTTTAAAATCCTATTTTTAGTCTTATACATTGCCTTAAATGTTTATGCTTATTTATGAATGTTTCCACTATATTGATATCCTTATTGAGCATTTGAGCTCACCCATTTCTATGTATTATTTTTCTGAGGATGCGATGATGTATTTTATGATTAACCTATAGGGATAGTCTGATGGGATATGAGTGTGGTCTATGAAAATGATGTTGTTGTATTTTTTCATTTTATGATGTAATGTAAACCTTATGAATGTATCTATTACTTCCAAGGCTACTAAACTAATCGGTATTTTGAGACATGATCTTTTGTGATCAAGCCAATGTTATGTAATAATGCACCACCTCTGGGTAACTAGTGTCAGGGTGATACAATTGGTATCAGAGGGAGTTTAGTACAATCCTTGGAAACTCGATTTAGATAAACTCCGATTAGGGCACATAGATTTAAGATAGACTTCGGGGATTAATAGAGAAGAACTTACTAGTATTTTGGTATTGTAGAGATTTTCTGAGTTTTCCAAGAAATAAATCCTTTTCGGGATACGGGTTGGTAGGGGTGGCTCTGGCACAGATGTACCTTGGGGTAAAACCTGAAAACACCGATTTGAGCTAAACTCAAATGGGAACTGGTGCACGATAACGGGCCTTACTGCCCTCTTGGTTAAGACACTCCTATAATATAAGATTATGATAATTATCATTTTCATTACAAACCATTGTGAAGGGTTTATGAGTAAATACTTCCTCAACGAATTTTTTATGATTATGGATTATGTCCATAAACTATTCTGTTTATGTTAAGTGTTTTACAAGTTTGGAATTATGTACTTCGATTCATTAACTAATCTAGTTTATTTCATTTTTTAGAAATGGCACCTAATGGAATGAATGGAAACTGTATCAATTCACACACTCTATGTAGGGATTTCCATCTTGCTCAAGATAATTATAGTGGAGCTGGTGATATAACTGGTGATGATCAGCATTTCACCATAATGGGACAACTCACTCAGGTTATGAATAATAACCTTACCTGTATAGAGAACCCTGATCCACAGTATGGAGGATCAATGTTAGATCGCTTCATGAGGCAACCACCATAAACATTAAATGGGATTACAATTCCATTAGTAGCTGAGCAATGGATAAATTCATTAGACAAAATATTTCATTCCTTAGGGAGTAGTGAAAGGGAAAAACTTCTCCTGGATGTTTACCACCTAAATGGAGATGTTGATCAATGGTGGTCATTGATTCAGAACACAAAGTAAGATGATGAAGTATCAAATATGTAACATAGAGAGTTTAAAGATACTTTCTTAGAAAAATACTTTTCTCATGACCATCGAGCTGATATGGAAAGGCAGTTTCTGAGACTGAGGAAAAAGGAGGATGAGAATGTCGCAATGTATGAAGCTAAATTTACAGGGTTAGAGAGGCATGCAACAGATTATATACGTAACCCAAGAAGTAATATTGATTGTCTCTTTGATGGGTTAAAAACATTTCTCCATCGAGCATTATTCTCTCAATCCTTCTTGTCATACGATGATATTGTATCATGTGCTGTCAAGACAGAAAAGGAAATTTTTAAGCCTTATGAATTTAATGAAAATCAACAGAAGAAGAGATCTTCCGAACAGTCTGGAACAGAAATAAGGGGAAAAAGGGAAAATTTGAATATCCACCCTGCATTAAATGTGGGAAAAAACACCTTGTTACTTGCCTGAAGGGAATGAGAGTCTGTTACAAGGGTGATGAAAAAGGCCACCAAGATCATGATTCCAAGGGGAAGAAAGGGGTTGTCGATGTTGAATGATACAATTGTAGAAGAAGGGGACATTATGAAAATGGATGTCCTATGTGTCAGAGGAGCTTACGTCAGAAAAGGCCATGGGATCAGGGCCATGCTTTTGCTATCACTACTACTGATGTTGAAGCTCCGAAAGACGTGGTGGCAGGTAATTTAATGGTTTCCTCATGTTTAGAAAATGATTTATTTGAATCTAGATCATCACATTTTTCATATCTACCCATTTTTCTATGAAATTTAGATATTTCCAATTTGATTAAACAAGGGAGTTGTCAGTCAGAACTCCTAAGGGAAGTATCATCGCAATAATGATTTGTAAATCAGTTCCCATTTGAGAATATAAATGTTCTTTATCCGCTGATCTCATCATCAGACCCATGATTTAATTTGATATAATCCTTGGTATATATTGGCATTAAAACCATGCTGCAAAAATTTATTGAAAGAAGAAGAAGGTAACTATTTTTGATGATGATGATAAAGAACACCTTATCGTTAGAGAAGAATCATCAACACATAATTATTATCTAGATCCTCCCCCAGTAGGTTAACTAAATTCAATTATTGGGGTGAAAGAGAATGAAATAACTGTGGGTGAGGAAAGGAATCTTAAAATAGAAGATAAACCTATTATGAAAGAATATGTTGATGTGTTTCCCAAAGATTTACCTGGACATCTTCCAGAACGAGAAATTGATTTTTACATTGATTTAATTCCTAGATCAAGGCCCATATCGAAGAACCCTTATAGAATGGCCACTGTGGAACTAGTGAAACTAATGAAACAACTAGAGGAATTTAGTAATAATGGAATTATTCACCCTAGTTTTTCTCCATGGGAACCCCTATCCTTTTTGTTAAGATGAAAGATGGAAATATGAGGTTTTGCATTAACTACAGGGAGATCAATGTTATAACAATAAATAACAAGTATTCATTACCTTGCATTGATGATTTATTTGACCAACTGCATGGAGCTCAATACTTTTCCATGATTTACCTTCCATCTGGATTCCATCATTTGTGCGTGAAAAAGGATGACATTCCAAAAACAGAATTTGGAACCAGGTACGGGCATTACAAGTTTACCGTAATGCCTTTTGGGTTGACTAATTCACCCTATTTCTTCATGTATCTAAGGAATAATGTTTTCATGGAATATCTTGATGAAATTGTAGTTGTATTTATCGATGATATCTTGGTATATTCCAAAAGCTACTATGATCATGAAAATCACTTGCGCGTTATCATAAAGACACTTATAAGACACAAATTATATGTGTAGTTTAGCATATGTGAATTCTGGCTTCTGGAGACTTCTTTTCTTCGACATATTGTCTCCAAGGATGGAATCTCTATTGATCCTTCTAAGACCAAGGCAATCCAATAATGGCCAGCACCGATGAGTATAACTATGGTACATAGTTTTATTGGTTTAGGAGGTTATTATTGATGTTTCATCAAGAATTTTTCTAGGTTGGATAACCCATTAACAATGCTCACACAAAAATGGGTTAAATTTTTCTGTACAAAATAGTGTGAAGAATGTTTTGAAGAATTGAAGAGAACATTTGTCAATGCTTCTATTTTGTATCTACCATCAGGGAATGATGGGTTTGATATTTATAGTGATGCTTCAATGAAAGGAATTGGTTGTGTCCTTATGCATAATGATAAGGTTATTTCCATCACAATAGCTAAACATTCATGAGAAAAACTATCTTACTCGTGATCATGAGTTAGTAGCTATAATCATTGCTTTAAATATTTAAAGACACAATCTCTATGGTGAAAAATGTGAGATATATACTGATCAAAAGAGTTTGAATTATATTTTCTCACCAAAAGAACTCAACATGAGTCCAAGGTGATGGCTTGAACTACTAAAGGATTATGATTCCACTATACACTACCACCTAGGTATGGTAAATAAGGTGGAAGATGCTTTGACTAGAAAGGATCATGGATTTTTGAACAAGATGGGAGTTGAAAATGATCCTATATACATGGATATAGTAATGTTGGAAATGGGAATCACCATGGAAGGTGAAACATAAATACTTTTTAAAATGGTTTCCAAACCATATTTACTAGAAAGGGTACGAAGTTCTTAGACCAGTGATTATGATTTTTAAAAGAAGATTAAAGGTGTGAATGATGTGAGATTGAATGACTTTGTGTATGAAGTTGTAATTTTGAAATTTGGAAAAAGGCTTTGGGTTCCCGATATACCTGATCTAAAAAGGGAATTGTTGGATAATGCTCATTGTTCAAATTTATCTATACACCATGGGATCACCAAAATCTATAGAGATTTGAAGAAACATTTTTGGTGGGACAACATAAAGTGGGAGATTTCTTATTTTGTGTCAAGATGCATTGTTTGTCAACAAGTGAAAGCTGGAAAGCAATAGCCTAGAGGAGTCATGCATCCTCTTCCCATACAAGAGTGCAAATGGGATAATATTTCGATGGACTTTGTCATGGGACTACCAATGTATCCTAGAAAGAATGATTCAATATACGTCATTGTTGATCGTCTTACCAAGACATCACATTTTCTTACTACAAGAGAAGATTTACCACTTGAACATCCAGCAAGACTGTATATTAATGAAGTTTTAAGACTTCATAGAGTACCAATATCGATTGTTTCTGATCGTGATTCACATTTTACATCACGATTCAGGAGAAGTCTTCAGAAAGCCCTGGATACTGAACATCGTTTGAGCACTGCCTACCACCCCCAAACTGTTGGAAAATCAGTGTAGACTATTAAAACCATAGAAGACATGTTGAGATCATGGACACTCGGCTTTCAAGGTATGTGGGATCAATATTTACCTCTGGTAGAATTTTCCTATTATATTAGCTTCCATTCAAGTATTCAGATGGCACCATATAAAGAGTTATACAGAAAGAGATGTCACACACCAACCTGTTGGGATGATGGTGGGAAAAGAAAACTCGTCGGTCGAGAACTTGTAGAGGAAACGATGGAAAAGGTGAGGGTAATCTAAACACATATCAAAGCATCTCAAAGTAGGCTGAAGCTCTATGCCTATAATCGAAGGAAGGATTAAAAATTTCAGGTAGGATATCATGTTTTCTTGAAGGTATCTCAATGAAAGGGTGTTATATGTTTCGGAGAAAAGGTAAAATTGAGTCCCAGGTACATTGGTCCTTTTGAAATTGTAGAACGAATCGAGGCTGTAGCTTACCATTTGGCAATGTCGCCAAGTCTCTATAAAGTTCATGATGTATTCCATGTATCACTGTTGAGAAAATACATGCCTGACCCAACACATGTACTCACCTTTGATGAATTTGAACTTGAACCAGATCTGTCTTATTTCGAATATCCTATCAAGGTTCTTGATACAAGAGAATAAGTGCTGAGAAAATAGACAACTCATCTGGTAAAATTTCTATGGAGAAACCATAAGATGGAAGAGGCAACATGGGAAACTGATGAACTTATGATGAAGAACCACCCGTGTCTTTTTATGCAGTAATATTCTAGGAATTTCAAGGATTAAATTATTTGAAGGAGGGTAGAATTTAACACCCCAAGCTTCCACTATACGCTTCTCTTTGAATAATATAGTAGCGAGGGTGGTACCCAACTTCGAGTTCTAATACACCACAACCAATCAAACTAGCCGTTACGAATAGTAATACCTACTTTTTGAAATTTTATAAATTTTATCCTTCAAAATGGACTTCATTTTTGGATTTGGAATATCGAAATTATCTTAGGGTGATTTTTTGGTATTTTTCAGAAAACATAAATTTTTTTATGAATATTGAAATGCACTAAGTTATTATTTAAAAACGAATTTTTATTTAAATAATTATTTATTTTATTAAAATTTATTTTAGGTAAAAATAGATACATAATAACTATATAAATTCAATGAAATTCATTGGAGTCAGTTTATAATAAAATTAGATATATAAAACTTTTACTGAACATTTGACCGTTTATTACCCACCTCATAGGAGAATTTGAAAATTCACATAAAACATAATTTTACCACTTCTGTGAGTGGAATTTATCAAATCTAAGAGACACAGTTGATATCATTAAGAAAAATGTGGTTCAATAAGATGAAAATAATTTTTGGTGAATAGTAAATTTTTACTTTTATTTACCACGGTTAAAAGTAAATACGGTATTTAAGGGAAAAAAAGATATTATTATAACCCTAACACATGTACTAATTCTATTGGATAAGTTTAATTAATCCAAAAAACCTTAGGAATAATATATGAACCTCTTTGGTCCACTTGGATTAGATTAGGACATTTATTTTTATTAAATTCAAAGAAGAGTTAAAAGAGTTAAAGACAAAGTTTAATAACTAAAACATTTTTAATATAAGGATATACATAAGATAAATTCAAATATAAATATTCATTGTAAATATAAAAATAATTCCTACATAATGGTATTTTATTTATATTTTTTAGACCTTATTAAGTATATTTATTTATGACAGAATTATGATGCAGTAATTACCTAATTAATGAAATATTAACGTAATTGACATTATAAATATCCAAATAAATGTAATTTGAGACTTTTTATGAATTAAAATAATTTTATTGGTTAATATGAAATATTATATTATGTTATATTAATTTTATTTTAAGTAATAATTCTGTTATAAATTTAACAAAAACAAAATACCAAATAGTGTCAAAATTGACATAAAAAAGTTTTTAAATCAAATGTTATATTATTAATTGATATTATATTACAAAAAATATAAGGTTCGGCCAAAGAACATATATAATGATATCTGTGTCATTAATGAACCACATGGAATTCTCTTGTAAGTATATAGTAACTTTATTAACCATATAATATAAAAATACAAAGTGATATGATAAATGTCAAACTATTTAACTAAGAGTTAAATTTTAAAGATAAAGTTAATATAGTGACCCAAACCTATATAAAACATACTTTTTGTGTGGTTTTCTACCCATACCCACCTTATAATTTAAATAATATACATTAGAGCCAATAAAAACTGAAACAGATTTTATTATAAAATAATATTTCTAGCTTTTCATAAGGTGCCCCTCACCCCTCTTATAAAAGGGCACTCCGTCTTCTCTCTAATTCACAACATCAAATCCATTTGGCTCATCCAACCTCCATATAAATACACTCTAAACTATCCTTTATTCATCATAGAGGCCATCCCTTGGTCATAAATTTATCCTATGGTTCCCTTTTGATCAAATCAAAAGGATGAACCCAAAGAAGAGGTAAATATTTCATCACCTCTTTCAAGTTCCTTTCTTCTTCCACTTCATTTTTATTTGTTGTTTCCATTATAAAATAATAAATCCAGTATCTTCTATATACTATGATATTGTTATAAATATGGTACAACAAAATTCATTATTCAATCAATCCATTGAATGACATATCACTATACGTGCGTAGGTACGACTTACCGTCTCCACGTCGTGGTGTAATTATTATTAAATAGATTATTAATCGGATGGGTATAATAATGTTGTGTAATTGATGAAAATAATAAATATAACATGATAATTATTCTATATATATGATATACCATCAAATTATATATTATTTTAATATCAAAATAATGATATTCTCGCTCAAGAATACGTACGGATTACCGTCTCCACGAACGCGATAAGATTCATTCCCCATCATATCCTTTCCAGACTAATTTTCATTGGATGATTAACAATTATGTTTAGAGACATTATATAATTCTGGATATGAATAAGATACATCCCATCCAAAACAAATATGACTCACATAACATATAATATAAAGAAAAAAAATCCATTAACACCCGAAAAAAATATTAAGATATTATTAACAATGCAATGTTAGAAGAGCATATATGATATCATATTAACGTATGTGATTCTTGTATAATTTAAAAAAAATTATTTTATCATTTTATAAGCGTTTATCTTACCCTAAACAAAGGAAAAGTACAAGGTAAGGGTTAATTCTACCACCTCCTCATTATTCAAGGTTGTTTTTATGTAATTATCTACTAGGAACTCTTTATCTTCCACATCCATGTTTCTTAATAATGTATTTGAAAACATTTTTTCTATTTAATATAAAATGGGTTAAAGTCATTTATGAACTTATATGACCTAATATGTTTTGTAAAGAAATCCTTTCATCGTTTTCCAAACAAGGTACTTTTTTACATTTTCGAAAAAATTATGATAAGAATGTTTTTTTAACTTATACAGAGAGTGCGGTTAGTTTCCACCATTATAACATCATCAAAGCATCCCTTACATGATTTTAAAAATATTTCGAAATATAAATGTTTTCTTTATAATTATATTACTTTTAAATTATATTAAAATAGAAAGATATAATTCTCAAAAAATGTTTTGATTTCATCTATGTCAACATCCTTTGATGGATTGAAAGCTTATTTGAAGTTGATTTAATATGATACAAAACATCAATATTGTATTGAAATTTTTGTGATATCTTTGACTATAGATTTGTTATTTTTATACCATTCATGGTTTATGGATAAATTATTTAAATTTCATATGCTAGTTTTATTATGAATGTTTTTGTTATATTATATCCTTTTCATATGAGGAATGCATGAGACTTATTAAGTGATGGGTGGAGCCCGCTATAATTCCGTGATGCATCGGTGGGTCTCATGAGACAATATAGGGACTTTGAACAAGGACTCGACAAAATCTTATTTGTAGTCTTGGCACAAGGCCTTGACTATGTGGTTATGAATGTCTGGAATTATGGATTACATCATTATGAAAGTGGCTATTGAAATTGCATGTGGTTATTCAACTACTAGAATATCAATGTGAGTATGTAAATGGAATTATTTGATTTTATATTTTCCATATTATAATGTAGTTCAAATTTAAAAGTCCTTGGTTTTAGATTTATACATTGAATTAAATTTTTATGCTAATTTATCAAAGTTTCCGCTATATTGTTATCATTACTGGGCATCTCAGCTTACCCCTTTCTATGTTATATTTTTTCCAGGATGCAAAGAATTATTTTATAACTGACCTGCTGGGATAGTCTGAGGGGATATGAGTGTGGTCTATTGAAATAATGTTGTTGCAGTTTTTCATTTTATGATGTAATGTGAACCTTATGAATGTATCTAGTACTTCCACGGCTACTAAACTTATTGGTCTTTCCAGAGTTGATCTTTTTTATCATGAAAATGTTATGTAATAATGCACCGACTCTAGGTAAATAGGGTTAGGGCATTACATCTTTGATGGAAACAAATGAACAAGGTAGGGTGGTTGATTGAAAATTTTCCCTTTTTCATTTTTTACGAATCTTCGTAATTCAAAGAGAGATTATAGCCACTTTCTACCACTCTAAGGTGGAGAGTGTGGGCCAAACAACCCTGGACCATCCTCTTCGCAAGTCTTGTGATGATATGTGGTGTTCTTAAAGATGGAGGAGGTTGGTAACCAAGCATGAAGGGGAACAAGAACGAAGGTCGGAACGTCCTCCGGTCGCGATGGACGCGCCGACGCAACGACGCTACTCCACAGTCGTTGTCGCCCCGCAGCCTCCGCCGATCGTGTCCACCGCCATATGTGGCCTTTGCTAACCGCGACCACCTCCTCCTACGGCCTCTACCATTTGCAGCCCATGCCATCGCCTGTGGACTCCATGCCATGCGGTGCTCCATCACCCGGAGCCTTCGTTCCCCCCGACGCTCTGCTGCCCGTGGCCTCCGCCGTCCACGGCCGAAGCCACCGCCCGGGGCCTCTTTTCCCCATGACGCTCCAATACCAGTGGCCTAGCCGTGCCGCCCATGGCCCTCTGAGCCACTGTAGCCCTGCGAGCCGCCCCGCGGCCTCGCGCCGCCAACGGGCTCTTGCAGACACCAAGACCCCCCCCCCCCCCGTGTTTCCGTAGCCCTCGTGCCGCCTGGGCGGTCCCACAGCCTTGCACTGCCGGTGGCCTCTTCTGCCCTGTGGGCCATTACCAAGGCCGGCCCGACTAGCATGGGTCGGGCCAGGTTGACCCGAACCGGGTTATCCCAGGTAGGGTTGGTACATCCGGGTCGCCCCAGGCCTGGTCAGTCCAATCGAGTTGGACCAGACCCCAACCCATATCGACCCATTCACACATCTTCGGCCACATATTTGGCACCGAGAATCTGTTTGACAAAACATCTATAGTGTCAGGATCCTTGGAGAGAGACAGTGCCTTTGGTTTTCCCCACTAGATATTTGGATAATGTTGGGTAATGGTTGGGTTGGATCGAGCCCAAATTCAACTGGGACCTCGGGACTAAAAGGCTAATAATGTACAGACCAGGTGTCCTATTGACGTGTCGTCTATTGTGTTGAAACCCCTATGACAAGGCTTTACTTTGGGATAATTCTTCGTGGGTCTTCATTTAAGTAGAAGTATTGACCATTGGATTGAGGAGGGAACCCTCCCGGACACAATCGATCATAGCATGATAACTCTGTAGTATACTGTGACGTGAAAAATGAAGAGCAATCATTTGTGGGTCATCACCTAGTGATCCTGTGTGCGTCAGCACCGAGCGATCCTATGTGGGTCAGCACTAATCATTCCTGTGTGGGTCAGCACTAAGGGATCCTATTTGGGTCAGAACTTAGGGATCCTCTATGGGTCAGCTGCGAGCGATCCTGTGTGGGTAAGCACCTAGCGATCCTATGTGGGTCTACACCGAGCGATCCTATGTGGGTCAGCACCAAGCGATCCTGTGTGGGTCAGCACTGAGCGATCCTCTGTGGGTCAGTACCGAGCGTTCCTGTGTGGGTCTGCCTCTTAATAGTGTAAGATGATTCTGTAGATACATCTAATCATCTCTACTACTATACTGATGTTATACTTTGTGTAATCTGAGTTCATACCTGAGTGGTACATTCCATTGTTGAAATACCATGGTGGTATACTTCTATGTAGAATACCTTTGTAGTATATGCCTTCGTGGTATTCCTTCCTTGTGGAACAGTTGAGGTTTGGTATTTTGAGTTGGATTGTGTGATTCCTCATTATTGAGATGGGTATTATTGAAAACATAGATATATGTATGGGCATATACCTATGTTGGGCTGTCAGTTGATTTCATGATTTTTGGATTATTCTTTGTGGATTTGGTGAGACCTTGAGGGTCTCGGGGTCCCTCCTGAGTACTTTTATACTCACCCCTGCATAGGCTATGCCCACACCTCGTTGTGTTTGGTGTAGATGACGGACAATGCCGACTGAGGAGATGAGTACCAGGACAAGAGGTAGATCGGAGGTGGACCATAGATGGGGCGTACCATAGAGACGACCGATCGAGAGCTGTACCTACGCTTCAGGTAGGATTTATGGAAGGTGTTCATAGTAGTTGTTCCAGTTTACTTGTTCTTTCACTTTTTTGTACATTCCAGTTGGGCTTGTAGTTTAGATTCTTTTACATACAATACTCACTATGTTTACTATTCAGTTTACTTGAGTTCATATCTAGCTGTGTCCTTGGTTGTGTGTGTTACAAATTATAAAGGCAATGCCTTCCCAATTTTATGGAATACGCATTCGGTGCTAGTCACCATCCCCTGGGTTATGGAAGGTGGGCTTGGGGTAGTCACAGCATGGGAACCGAGGGATGGGTCATGAAAAATGACACAACCACAGCTCCACACCATGCTCCAAGCTACATGCTCTACAAAAAAACACATTGCACCACCAAAGGAGGGTGATGCCTTACCATTTCTCATGTCACAGTACACGACATCTGCAAACACACCAAAGTGCTGAAGTAGGGGTGAGTACAAATACTTAGTAGTATTTCCACAACTGACTTCCCTACACACGCCACTAGGATGAAACCATTAGCACCTTTTTATAAAAAATTTTATATAATGAAAAACCAAGAAACATATTGTTTATAATCCAAACATTCCATAAGCCAGACATGCCACTCAAGGAATCCAAATCAACCATGCCATGAAAGGAAGCAAATAAAACCATGCCACAAGCTGATTACCATTTTAATATTTCACCAACAAGCCCCATCTACAAACATCACCAACAAAGGACACTACAAACCATGGTGGCACTTCTTGTCAAACCCATTCATTAAAAATCCACTCAAGTGGTACTTCCCACCTATTTACAATTGATGGTGGATCTTCCATCCACTATCAATCCTCTTTTTATGGGGGCACGTCCTCATCCACGCCATTCATTGCCAATCCACTCAAGTGGTACTTCTCTTCTACTTGCTATTGATGGAGGCCCTTCCGTCCACTATCCATCCTCTTTTTATAGTGCCAGTTTCTCATCCAAACCATTAATTACCAATCCACTCAAATTGTACATCCCACCCACTGGCTATTGATGGTGGCCCTTCCATCCACTATCCTTCCCCTTTTTATAGTGGCACTTCCTCATCCAACCCATTCATTACCAATCCACTCAAGTGGTACTTCCCGTGCCTTGAAATTGATGGTGGGTCTTCTATCCACTATTGATGTACATGGATGTTACAATTTTTTTTAATTTTTTTGTTTTAATTAATTTAATAACCGATTGTTTTGTTTTTATTCTCTTTTAATAGTATTTTAAATATTTTTGTTGTTTTTATAAATTTTAGTTAGTATTATATAAATATTAGTTATTTATTTTCATTTTTTAGAATTTTATTTTATTAACATTTCATATTTTATTTTATTTTAATATTATTTTTAGTTTATTAATTATTTATAAATATACATATTTATATAATTATATTTATACTAATTTATTATTATTATTATTTAACCCTTTTAGATAATTAGTTTTATTTTAAATTTTAAATTTTTTTAATTTAATCTCCCCTGCCCCACTTCCCTTCCCCCCCCCCCCCTTGACCCGCTCCACTCACCCTCCTAAAACTGCCACCCTTTTCCTCGTTGGCAACCCACTGTCCCCATGTTCCCCTCTCTCTCCAATCTCCCTTATCTCCCATATTAGCTCAGCCGCTTCCCCCTCTCTTGCCGCATCCCGCTACCCCCGTGCCCCACTACTACCTCCCCTCTAACCCCCTTCTCTCCTTCCCTTCACCCCGATCCTCTCACCTGCTCCCCCCATCCCCCCCTGACGTCACTCCCCCTATCTCACTCCCCTCTCCCCGCTTCCCCCTCTCTCAGTTGCCCCCTGCCACCCCTTCATCCACCCGGCCACCCCCCCCCCCCCCCCAGCATCTCCCCCTCTCTTCCGCCACCCTCCTCATCCCGCCAAACCCATGCCCCACATCTCCCCACGACCTCCCTCTCCACTCACACACCACTGCACCCTGACAGCGCCTCCCTTCCCTCAGCTCAACGCACGCCGCAACCCGCTGGAACCCGGACCCCACCTCTCCTCCACTGACCCAGTGCCTCTCCTCTCCATCCCGTTGGCCGCCTCCCCTCTCCAGTCCGAAGGCCCCGCACCCCCTTCCCTGATTCACCCAGTTTCCCCCATCGCACCGCACTACCCCTCCTAACCTGCCAGCCCCTCACCCTTGCTTTTTTACTTACTGCGCAACGATCACAGCCATCAGAGGCAAAAAAATATCAGGTGCACCTCCCTCATTGTACACAGGAGCAAGATGTGTGACCAACCCCACTACATCGCCAACATCTTCCATTCTGGTGGTCGTGAAGTTGGTACGTGTCATCATCATGTGTTGATGTGTGGTCAGAGATCGTAGAATGAATTGCATGCGGCGAGAATGAACACCAACGCGTTTATTTGTGGGTAACACGGTTTTATTTTTACATGACTTTTCATCTTATTACTATGTTTATTCTTTCAGTTGTGATGTCGGGTTATTTTCTTAGTGTCGGGATGTTGGTTGAATAATTAAAATAATTGCGCATGCCATGCAACAATATTTTTTGATGATTAATTGTCAAATTAAATTTATTTTAATTGAATGTTTATCTGTTTAAATTATTTTTTCACTGAATTAATTACTGAAATTGAATCTAGACATTTTAATTATAAGTCGACGCAGCGGTCCGAGAAGGTAAACCGCGTTGACCGATGGTAGGTGAAAATTGGTGACAAAACTTTTTGGGAAAAGGGTTGTGTCATTTCGTCGTATAGTTCAGGACTTGAACGAGTTTTCTAAATTATTTATGACCCTAGAGAACGGGAATTTAAATAATTTGAGAAATTTAAATTAAACATCTAAAAATTGCATATATTTTCGGAACTGGTGATAACTAAATAGAATAAATATCTAATCACCTAAAAGAATATTTTGCATGTCTGTGTGATAATTTTATTATGACTCTAGAATCCCCGACACATTTTGTTGATTCAGAGTCCACCATATTTCTCATTTAAAATTTTATTTTTATCTTTTTTCGTCTTACCCTTTTAATTTTTTTTTTAAAAAAAGGAAAAAAAGAGAAAACTCAAAAATAGATATTCCATCAACCCTTGTTCGTCTAAAAATTGTCCAACGAAACATTTTTATTATTCTAGATTATGTGCTCTCTATGGTTCGACCCTGCTCGCCACTTTTACAGTAGTCAGTCGGTTATAAAAATTTGAAAATTGGATGCACTGCAACGCGCGTACCTAATTTCTGGTGCCATTGCTGGGGAGCGCGCGCACATCTAGCATTAAGAACATTTCAAGTAGACATTTCTTTAGGCACTATTCGCCTAAATGGTGAACACTCGTAATTCTGATCCATCAAAGAATGACCCACCCTTGATCCACATCTTTAGCATCAATGAAATGGAAAAGAACAAATTCGTACCTCAACCAATAATGCAAAGCATCCACCAGAGGAAAGCATTGAGACTCACATTCTGACGCTTCCTAGTGGACAAGTCCACCCCCTTTTCCAAAACCGTCTCGATAATCAACGGCCTCAGACTACTGTGAGATAGGAGTTGCGACCCAACATAGTCGGAGATAGCTTAGGCATAACAAGACCACGAATCCAAGCAACACACATTGAATTGAAGCCGTCCACGATCAACCTACTCCAGCAACATGCGCAATTTCATGGATTGAGCAGCGAAGACCCTTATATGCATGTGAATAGATTTCTTGAACTCTATGACACATTTAAATATAATGGAGTGACGGATGATGCATTGATCCTGCGATTCTTTCCATTCTCATTGCAAGAGAAAGAAAACGACTGGTTGGAAAGTCTCGACACAGAATCAGTTTTCACTTGGGAAGTGCTGAGAAGGAAATTTCTTGATCGATATTACACAACATCTCAATCATTGAAAAACAAGAGAGACCTCAACTCGTTTTTTCAAAGTGAATACGAATCATTAGGAGAGTCTTGGGAAAGATTCAAGTCCATGTTTAGACGTTTTCCTCATTATGGGATGAATTTGGCAAACCAGTTGCAAGCTTTTTACTATGGACTTCAACCCGAGAGTAAGTCTCCAATCAACACAGCTACTGGAAATGCATTCAAGGAAATGGATCCTGAAGATCTATACATATTAATTCAAAACATGGCCGAACACAATTTCCAGTGGAAAGAATATTTTTCCTGATGAAAGGAAAGAGTGCATCACGTTGATGCCCAGACATTCATGGTTGCACAATTTGAAGCTCTCAAAAAGAGGATTGACAAATTTTCAATAAAACCACCTAAGCCAGTCCATGTTGTTCAAGTTGAACACTGTCCACAATGTGGTGGCCTTCATGATTATCCCATATGTCCATATAACACATCTGAGGCCAAGATGTCTGAATCTAACATTATTAGCTACAAAAAAGTGAATTATGTAAATAACTACAACACAAACTGGAAAGGGAATAACCCAAATCAAGGTTGGAAGGAGCCATCAACTACTCAACCAATGAACTAGAACACATTTCCACCTCTATTTCCTACTCAATCTTCCTTCAGAACCGCCATGCAATCGCAAGAACAAGGATATAAATAGAAATACCGACCACCATTTCAACAACAACAACAATATAAGGAGAAAAAGCAAACAAATTATTATCCCCTCCTGCAATGCAAGGAAAACAAGATTGGGGAGAAGCTATCGCTAAACTAATGATGTCCAATCAATCAAGGTTTGGGTTACAAGAGATGGTAACAAAAAATTTTCAGACAACAACCCAAAATTTGCAAGAATCAACTCAAAACAAGAAAACAAACACCCAAAACCTGTAGGCTTCCATGCGTAACATTGAAAATCATGTCGGTCAGAGAGCCACACAAATACAGAACTGACAACAAGGAACTCTACCAGGAAGCACAAGAGTCAACCCATGAGAAGAAGCAAAATCCATCACATTGAGAATTGGAACACAGTTACCAGAGCACCAAAGGCCAGATGTTCAACCAATAGATGAGATGCCTATACCTTCCACGGAGGATAGAGAATCAACAAAAAAAGCAATCCAACTTGAAACCATAGAGGGGGAAGATCAAAATAAACTTGCAAAAAATGAAACATAAAGAAATGATAAGGATAAATAGGCACTCAAAGAAAGAGCGAAAGACTACATACCACCTCCTCGATTTCCACAAAGACTGAAGAAAAGGAAGTTGGATGCTCAATTTTCAAAATTCATTGAGATGTTCAAAAATCTTCAAATAAATATTCCTTTTACGGAAGCCATCACAGAAATTCCCCGCTATGATAAATTTCTCATGGAGCTTCTGTCAAAAAGAATAAAATTAGATTATGTCGGAATAGTTATAATGCACGAGGAATGTTTAGTGCTCAAACCCATATCCATACCTCCAAAACTAAGAGACCCGGGTAGTTTCACTATTCCATTCAATATTGGTGGATGTTAATTCGGATGAGCATTGTTCGACCTCAGAGCTAGTTTCAATCTCATGCCGCCTAGAATCCTTGAAGAACTGGGCATCACCGAATTAAAGCCAACGAGGGTCACCTTGCAAATGGCTGACCGATCAGTGAAGCATCCTCGAGGGATTCTAGAATATGTACTTGTTAAGGTTGATAAATATTACTTCCCTACATATTTTATTGTCATCGATATGGAAGAAGACAAGGACGTCCCACTCATTCTCAGGAGACCCTTCTTAGCAACATGCAGAGTGTTGGTTGATGTCCAAGAGGGAAAGTTAATTTTTAGAATTGGGGATGAGAACATAACAATTGATGTCCTAAAGGCTATGAAAAAACCATCTATAGTAGACCGTCATTTCCTGGATACGATTGAAGAATAGGATGAGTTATCTAGCGATGCACTGGATCTTGTAGATTTGAGTAATGAAAATGAAGAGTTTATTGAATCCATCAAGGTAGTGGAATTCATCTGGAACATAGTCAAGTCTTTAGAAAGATATGAATTCACTTCACTCACTCCATAAAATGAAAATCCTCTTTCACTTGAGCTTAATCCCCTTCCATCAAACATGAGATATAGTTATGTGAGAGATTTAAACACCTTACCAGTCATCATCAATGCCAATCTTTAGAGTGAACAAGAGATCAAATTGCTCAATGTTTTGTCACAATGGAAGCCAACAATAGGTTGGACGATTGCTGATCTAAAAGGTATAATTCCTACCATCTGTACTCACATAATATATACGGAAGATAATTCAAAACCTTACAGGCAACCAAAATAATGCTTGACACATCCCATGAAAGAAGTAGTCAAGAAATAAGTCATTAAACTTCTTGATGTTTGTTTAATATTTCTAATCTCTAATAGACAGTGGGTTATCCCATTGCAAGTTGTACCTAAAAATGGTGGAACCACAGTGGTTGAGAATGATAAAGGAGAATTGATAACCACAAGAACAGCGACTGGATGGAGGGTGTTCGTCGACTATCAGAAATTTAATGATTCCACCATAAAGGATGACTTACCATTTCCCTTTATTGATCAAATCCTTGAACAATTGGCAGGACGAGATTACTACTATTTTCTGGATGGATACCCAGGCAATAATCAAATAGCAATGACACCAGCGGATCAAGAGAAAATCAAATTCACTTGTTCATATGGTACATTGGCTTATCGGTGAATACCTTTTGGAATGTACAATTCTCCAGCAAAATTTCAATGATTCATGATGTCAATATTCCATGACACGATTTAAGAGTTCTTGGAAATATTCATGGATGACTTCTCTATGTACGGAGATTATTTTGATGACTATCTGGAACATTTGGATAAGGTTTTGGAAAGAAGCGCAGAAAAGAATCTAGTGCTTAATTGGGAAAAGTCACACTTCATGGTACAAAGTGGAATAGTTTTAGGTAATCAAATTTCAAATAAAGGAATTGAAGACGATGCCACAAATATTAGTACAATCTCTGAGTTACCCATGCCTTCTTCAGTTCGTTCCATTCGAGGTTTTCTTGGGCACGTTGGATTCTATAGACGCATCATTAAGGATTTCTCTGTTATTTCCTGACCCCTTACGAACCTGTTGGGAAAAGATGTCATGTTCCACTTTGGGCCTGAAAGTTAGGAAGCATTTAAAATATTAAGGCAACATTTGGTTCAAGCCCCGATAATGATTTCACCTGATTGGGAGCATCCACTCGAGTTAATGTCTGATGCCAGTGACTGGGCAGTTGGTGCTGCCTTGGGACAAAGAAAAGAAAAGATCTTTAGGACAATCCGCTATGCTAGCTGCACTTTGAATGAGGCTTAACATAATTTCACAACAATTGAAAAAGATCTTCTAGAAGTTGTCTTTGCCTTTGATAAATTTTGATCCCATCTGTTGTTCTCAAAATTCACTGTCTATACAGATCACTCTGCACTTTGATACCTGATGACCAAGAAAGATGAAAAACCTAGACTCATTCAATGGATACTGTTACATCAGGAATTTGACATTAAAGTAAAGGACAAAAAGGGAATAGATAATGTCGTTGTAGATCATTTAGAATGCCTTGACCATGACACAAGTGAAATCAATGTCAAACTAATCAATGAAACATTTCCCGATGAACAACGCTATGCCATTGAGACAATCACACCTTGGTATACTGATTTCGTGAACTACTTAGCTTCAGGTGTGATACATCCAGATTTATCAAAGGAACCGAGGAAAAGATTTTTGAATGAAGCACGCCATTACTACTGGGATGATCCTTTACTTTTCAAATATTGTGTGTATGTAATGATAAGAAGATGCATCCCTGAAGAAGAAAAGATTGATAGTGTTTTGAACATGTGCCATACTAAAGAAGCTGGGGGACACCATGGGATTCATCGAACAATCCGCAAAGTGTTACAAATGCTGTTTGTACTAGCCGACCATGAATCATGATATTTGTGAATTCATCATGAGTTGTGAAAAATGCCAAATAACTGGGGGTATAAGCTGGAAGCACGAAATGCCACAACACTCAATCATGGGCATTGAAATATTTGGAATATGGGGAATTGACTTCATGGGTCAGTTTCATAAATATTTTGGGAAATCCTATATTCATGTCTGTGTGGACTATGTTTCCAAATGGGTGGAAGATGAAGCATTTTCAGAAAATACTGCTCGGGACATCATCACATTTTTAAAGCAACACATTTTTACCCGGTTTGGAATTCCAAGTCTCATCATTAGTGACTGTGGCACCTACTTCAATAATGCACTGTTTCCGAAGCTAATGACTCCCCATGGATATCACCACTACATGAGCACCCCGTACCATCCACAGACCAATGGAAATGCTGATGTTTCAAATCGATAAATTAAAGGTATTTTGGAGAAAACTGTAAATACATCTTGGAAAGATTGGGTCACCAAACCTGATAACGCACTTTGGGCCTACAGAACTTCTTACGAGAAACCCATTGGGATATCTCCATATTAGTTGGTCTTTGGAAAAACCTTCCACTTACCAATAAAATTAGAACATAAAACTTATTGGGCTGTGAAGAAACTGAATTTTGATTTCCAAACTGCCCAAGAGAAGCGTTTTCTACAGATGAATGAACTAGATGAGATGAGGAGAGAAGAATATGACAATGCTTTGATTTATAAAGAGAAAACTCGAGCCTGGCATGACAAATAGATCCCACAAAGAAATTTCTCAGTAGGAAACAAAGTTCTCCTCTTCAACTCATGGCTTCGAATCATGGCAGGGAAACTCAAGTTAAAGTGGTCGGGTCCTTACACAGTCACAATTGTTTATCCACACGGTGTTGTTGAAATTTCTGATGGGAAGATGCCTCCATTCAATGTAAATGGTCAACGACATAAACTTTACCACACTTAGGATATTATAGGCATCATTGAAGAACTAAAATTTCAATGAGAAGTTTTCCGTCTGGCTGAAGACATTAAACTTAGCACTGATCGGGAGGCAACCTCACTGCTTCTTCATTCTTGGATCTTTGTTTTCTTACTCTATCTCTATCTCTCTATCTGTTTTGCAAATGCAGCTAAACAAATTTCTAGCTCTTATGATTCTTCTGTGGTCATCGATGCACTTGTTCTGTCTCCCTCTGACTTAGTACGATGGATGACTAAGGAGCTGGCTGATGTCGAGCGCCAGCTTGAGGAACATTCACTAGAGATTCGTGCTCAGCAGCCAGCACCACCACAAAGAGCACATATTCCATTCCTTCCTCACCATATTCATTCTCACTAAGCTCCGGAGGTGGTTAATCCTACTAAGCTTCTCCGTGATATGAATGACACGTCCACTAGTTATCGTAAGAGGCAGAGGGGTTCTGAGCGGATGGACCAAGATGATTGAACATTGTCCATCCGTCTAGCTGATGACGTAAAACTTAGCGCTTCCTGGGAGGCAGCCCATGATGCAGTTCATTTTTCCCCTTTCTTATTTTAACTATTCTAGTTTGATTGAAAAAATAAAACATGGCATGTGTGAATTTGTTTTGCTACTCATGATATTTGTGTGCACTTGTCACTCTCCTGCATATCTGCTTCCATTTATGTGATCCTTGGTGTTATCTTTATGATATGATCCGGGTATGTGTTGTCCACGTGTATATTTTACATGTACATTATTTTTGGAGCTTCAATGGATACAAATAGCCTCTCCGCATCCATCTACACTTACACAGGGAAGTATTTTTTTTCTTATTTTATGCTTCCAAAAACACCATGTAAACTAAAAAAAATAACATTCTTGTCATTGATGAACCCACATGAAAGCTGCTATATTTTTGTATCAACACTTTTGGGAACATACCACTTGTGTACCAAAGTATATTGTTCACCTGATTCTAGTTTTGGATGTCTTTGATCCTCGCTCTCACGACTTAGATGATTGCTGATATGATTTCATTCTTGGAAAATGTTTTTCAATAACTTGTATATTTTTGAGACAGTTATTTGCACTCATTCTCATTTGTGTTGTACAACATTATTTCAATACCTGTGAGGACTATGGCCCATTTTACATGATCTATTATTTATCTTTTTCATGAGGGAATATCACCTATGTTTTTTCTTCTAGAACATTCCATGTTTTTCCATCAAAGAGAGAGAAATTTTTGAATGTTTCACTAAAATGATCGAGGCATCTGTTTGATTTTCAGCCCCGTTGACCCACTGAGACACCCATACATTTTCAACATATTATATCCCTCAGAATCCATGAATGATCCATTTAGGATGATCCCAAGCCGATACCCTTCCCTACCAATTTCTTGAATTTTTGCATGATATTTTTTCATTCTAAGTGTGGGGGAGAGATTTAATCATGGAGAGGGTTCTTCGAGGGGCAGTGAGTCATCTGATGTACATGGAATGACATTATACCATATTGATCAGTAGACACATTCATTACATGTATTTTGATATGGGAATATATAATCCTTTTGGTACCAACATTGTGTACATTGGTGGTCATTATGCGGTAACCCTCACCTTTGGGGATACCTATTAAAGTGATGATCCATTACTCCAGGAACTATAGAGTTTTCTATATGACCAAGCTTTATTGATATGTTACATCATTTACGCTACTTGTGTACCATTCTTGGGGATTATTGTCTGATAGTTTTTTTTTCATGGGGTTTTTGAGTTGATACACACCAGTTTTTCCTGACCATATTATTTGAGTGAGTTTTATCTTAATAAAAAAAGAGTGATAAAAAAAAAGAGATCGAAACATTGGCTTATCATATGCTTGGGGACAAGTAATGTTTATGTATGGGGGAGAAAGAGTTTGAGGGAGACTTTTTGATTGACATATATCATGCATTTATTTCATGATTCAACCCTCATTTTTACCAAAAATATGTCAATTTTTTTAACCCACCGTCCCACAGCTTCAGAAACATTTGATCCTCATGTAAAGTCCTTGAGATTAGTGCATTATTTTGATTTTCACTAAGGGAGATGTGAAATTCATGGAATGCGTATGGTAAGCACACTTGTGCATGAGAATTGAGAAAAACATTGATCATATTTTTTTTGAGAGATGAGAGTGATGGCGAGGTAGGTCACATGATAAATGAGTGCACATACTTGTTTTGAAAAGAATGTAAGTGATAGAAAATTTGTTTTGAAACTATAGTTTTAAATGAAGCATGATATATTATGAGGAAAGAGATTGAATTTTTTTTTGAACTTTTAATTTTGATGTTGGATTTGTCTATGGGTCCACTTGTGTTTTAATTCTGATCGTTTTTCCCAGGAGTGCAAAAGTTTAAGTGTGAGGGATTTGATGTACATGGATATTACTAACATTTTTTGTTATTTTTTATTTTGTTTTAATTAATTTACCAACCACATATTGTGTTTTTAGGATCATTTTATAGTATTTTAAATATTTTAGTTGTTTTTATAATTTTTAGATAATATTATATTAATATTAGTTATTTATTTTCATTGTTTAGAATTTTATTTTATTAAAATTTAATATTTTATTTTATTTTAATATTACTTTTTGTTTACTAATTAATTATAAATATACATATTTATATAATTATATTTATAGTAATTTATTATTATTATTATTTAACCCATTTAGATAATTAGTTTTATTTTAAATTTTAAAATTCATGAATTTACTCTCCTCTTCCCCACTTCCCCTTTCCCCCCTTGACCCGCTCCACTCACCCTACTAAAACTGCTAGCCTTTTCCTCGCTACGAACCCACCGGCCCCATGCTCCCCTCTCTCTCTAATCTCCCTTATCTCCCCTAGTACCATGGCCGCCTCCCCCTCTCTCGCCGCATCTCGCTACCCCAGCGCCCCACTTTTGTCTCCCCTCTAACCCCCTTCCGTCCTTCCCTGCACCTCGCTCCTCTCACCCGCGCCCCCCCGATCTCCCCCCAACCTCACTCTTTTTATGTTGCTCCCCTCGCCCCGCTTCCCCCTATATCGGCTGCCCCCATTCGCCCCTTCATCCACCCGGTCACCCCCTTGCATCTACCCTCTCTTCCGCTGCCCTCCTCATCCCGCCAAACCTGCACCCCCATCTCCCCACGACCTCCCTCTCCTCTCACAAACCACTACACCCCATCAGTGCCTCCCTTCCCTCATCTCAATGCACGCCGAACCCCACTGGAACCCAGACCCCACCTCTCCACTGATGACCCAGTGCCTCTCCTATCCATCCCGCTGGCCGCCTCCCCTCTCCAGTTTGAAGGCCCTGCACCCCCTTCCCAGCTTTGCCCGGTTTCCCCCGTCTCACCCCACTACCCCTCCTAACCCACCAGCCCCTCACACATTATTTTTTACTTCCAGCACACCGGTCACCTCCATCAGAGGTAGAAAATAGCAGGCGTGCCTCCCTCCTTGTACGTAGCAACAAGACGTGCGACCAGCCCCAATACATTTCCAGCATCTTTCGTTCTGGTGGTCGCGAAGTTGGTGCGTGACATCATCGCGTGCTGAGGTGTGGTTAGAGAACGAAGAACGAATTACATGCAGTGACATTGAACACCAACACATTTATTTATGGGTAACAATGTTTTATTTTACATGACTTGTCATCTTATTACTGCATTTATTCTTTCGGTTGTAATGTCAAAGTGATTTTCTTAGTGTCCGGATGTTGGTTGAATAATTAAAATAATTGTGCGTGCCATGCAACAATATTTTTTGATGATTAATTGTAAATTATTTTTTTTAATTGAATGTTGATCTGTTTAAATTATTTATCCACTGAATTAATTGCTGAAATTGAAACTGGACATTTTAATTATAAGTCGACGCGGCAGTCCGAGAAGGTAAACAGTGTTGACCGATCGTAGGTGCAAATGGGTGGCACAAATTTGTGAGAAACAGGTTCTGTCATTTCTCTATATAGTTCGGGACTTGAACGAGATTTCTAAATTAATTATGACATTAGAGAATGGGACATTAAATAATTTGGGAAATTTAAATTAAGCATCTAAAGAATGATTATATTTTTAGAACTGTCGATAACTAAACAGAATAAATTTTTAATCACCTAAAAGAATATTTTTCATGTCTGCGTGATAATTTAATTATGACACTAGAATCCCTGACAAATTTTTTTGATTCAGAGTCCACCATCTTTCTCATTTACAATTTTCTTTTTATCTATTGTCATCTCAACCTTTTAGTTTTATTAAAAATTATGAAAAAAAACAGAAAACTCAAAAATAGGAAGTCCATCAACCCTTGTTTGTCTAAACACTGTCCAACGAAACATTTTTAGTGAACTAGATTTCGTGCTCTCTGTGGTTCGGCCCTACTCTCCACTTTTACAGAAGCCAGTCGGTTATAAAAATTTGCAAATTGGACACACTACGACGCGCGTACCAACTATACATCCGCTTTTTATATTTGTATTTCCCGACCACTTCCACAAAACATTCATCAAGCCATAACCAAGCATATAACCCACTAAGGTCATCAAAATATGCAATTACTATTTCAATTACGTGCCGAACCACTTCACCAAATCAAAAATTTATTGAAAACACCCTTCTGACCTTTTTACATGCCAATTCCCATTTAAATAAAACAACCCCATTATTGAAAAACTATTTCACAAGCCATCATAATTAATTCATCAAAATAGCCTATTTTAAATTCTCCATTTTAAAATCACAACAAGATCATTTTACCCAAAAACCTGTTTCTTTCCAAAAATCCTCAAGAAACCATCAAAGGGATTTCCAATCAATTTTGCACAACCAAAACACAATTAATTTTAATCAACACAAATTAATTATAACCATGCTTCTTGTTCTATAAATGTTGAGTTGAGAGAGAAGCCACATACCTCATAGGGTTTGGAAAAATTGACCCTTCTCCCAAATGCACTCCAAACCCGGTGAACACCTCATCGAAACCACCTCAAAAAACATTCCCTAACATCGACATGCTCATCCTTTAACACAAAAGGATACACAACCCCAGATCTACATGAAAATAATGTATATCTATGAAACTAAGAGAGAGAGAGGGATAACCCTAACCAAAACATCAAAGAACCAAGAGAGGGACTTGCCCGAGGAGAACCCCATTTGATTCACCAAGAAACCCCATCGATTTCCCTCTAAAACAAGCTAAGTATCTCCCCCAACCTCTAAAAACTGGAACTCCCATGTGAGACACGAGTGGGAGGAATAAAGAAGGAAAAAATGGGGAATCTCAAGCATCTCGTGACTTAAAACCCCAAACTATATGTGGCTGGACGATTACCTTGAACGGTATGAGAAACTGTGCACTAACCATGTGGTTGCCACTGTCTCAACCAGGGACATCGCACAACATGCCTGAACGGTCTGAAAAATCATGTGCCTCCCATGTAGAGCACACTATCTAGGGTTCATGGTTTCCGCGACTGGCTGCACGGTTTGCTTAGACTATGCGCCAATCATGTCCCCCTGCACAACTTCCACAACTATAAATGTTTTTCCCAAAATTGTCCAAACATCAAACAACCAGTTAAAAAAGCTTAACCAAACAGAAATAGGGGTCACATACCTCAAGATGGGGGTACTAGATCTAATAAGGATTCTTTTTATGAATAACATAGTGTGTGATAACATATATGACTTTTGGGATAGTATTTTTTGTGAATATTTTTCCAAACTAAATAAACCTAACGGATTATGAAATGTACTCCTCTATTATTTAATTAATATTCATATATTAAGATATAATATTTTTTTATGAGAATATTTTTTCATTAATTTTGGTATCATAGATATGTTTAGTTATTATTTGGAAACATATTTGTGAAAAAATTAGTCAGATACATAGGCATATGTCTAATTTTCGGTATAATGATATGTATAATGTAAAGTCTAAAGAGAATTCTATATACAGTAAAATATTCTATAATATTTTAGAAGTATAGAGATAGTGGTTTCCATAAAATCACAACCCATTAAGGATACAGAAATTGGACATGGTTATGGAACATATGTTCCTAGAGTAATATATATAAAAAATATATGTCATGAATAGATCTAGAATAACCTATTTCATGAAAATGTTCCTTCCAACGCAACTGGTTTGACACTCATGGGGGTCATTTAATGGAGATTCAAAAAAACTTTACAAACCATCATAAAGTATTTGAATGATTTCCAAAAATGTTATTAGTTAAACTATAGGTTTATTAGACTTAATAGAAGGTGTCATGATTTAGGCAAACCATAAGTAATTTTAACGATCTTCAAGTTTCCCACTATGACTATTGTATCTCACGCTACATTTTTTTATTCAATTGTATAAATTATAAAGAACATAGTTAACATTTAATATGATATGTAATTTTTTGATAAGTAATCAAATGGTAATTGAATAGAGTAAAGGATATTTTTATAATTCCTAATAAGTTATCACAATATATGATTTACATCATGATCCTTAGCCAACTCTTAGGCTCACCAATGAATATAATGAAAGATATTTCTAAGATCTTGGGTGGTGGAGAACATAGAGGAAGAAAGATTTATTTTCCTATATGTAAAGAACATTGGAAGAATAACTCAAGTGAGGACCTTATAGAAATAATAATATTTTTTATGTATAGAGAATAAGGAAAATAGAAATTAGTTTTGAATAAAACATTAAAGTTTAGTTAACAAAGTTGATGTGAACATTGGCCACCCTATTGTATTATAAATGTATGTAGGTTTTAAATATGAGATATATGGAAACTATTAAAATCAATTTCCAAGGGGTAAAGATCATGAGGAGGATCATCAAGGATATTTGATTAAACGTTTTTTCACTAGTTGTAATGAGAATAAAATGAAATATGAATGGAAAATGTGTTAAGTAATAAGATGATTAATCCATGTTAATGGTTTAAGAATGAAGTTAAATGGTATATGTTTTTGTGTATGGGAATTTAAGAATAATTTTATATTAATCATGAAATATATAAGGATTATTTTTTAGAAGTTTTTTATTAAATATTTGTAGGAATATGTTGAATGGTATTGATGGTTGAGAAAAGTGATTTAATATAATGGTGATATTTTATGGAAAATACATAATTAAGGGAAGAAAAACCTAAATATGTTGTTTATACTTTGTAAAATGGTGTTTAGTTTTGATAAAGAGATGATTGATATGGATACAGTAAACAAATTTTTTTTAAGACACCAAAACTGATTAATGATTATTAATGAATTGGTATATGTTATCCTTGATATAGTATAAAAACAATTCATTTATAGATTATATTTATAAAAAAATGGTTTTATTTAATGAATTAATAATTATCAAAGATTTAATTTATGTTTTTAGTAATTTTTGTTATTACTTTGCTTTAGAAGAATATATAACCACATCATTCACATATTTATTAAGTGACCATCAATAGATACTTATTAATGTTTAACAAATTAATGTTATTCTGATTTTTATAATTTGTGTGATATTTTTTATAAATTTTTTAATTTAGATGGGTTGTAATTTTGATGATTTATTGAATGCTTTATATAGACAGTTGAAAGATTTTATAGATAATAATGTTTAAATTTTCTAGATAAATATTTATTTATACTGGATAACATGTTCTAACTATATATATTTTTTATAATAAAGATAGATAAAAGGAATAACATAACATTATTTTATCAATATTATTATCTATTACATCTTTGGGAAATGAAAAATTATATCACCTTTATTATGAGATAAAGTTTAAGTTGTTCGGTGGACAACAAATGTATGAAATTGTGATTATGGAGTGGAATGAAATCAAGTAACTATATCATCTTGTTAATATTACAAAATAACTAAAAATGTATTTGGAATAAAATTTTATAAATTTACTTTTATTTATGATGAATGAGTGGTCTATTCACGTATCATAAATTTAGAGATTTTTTTCATTATCTTTATTGCAACCATGTTCTCTGTCCCTCTTTGATAGTATTTGGTAATTAGCGTTCTATTCTTTGTCTATGTTTTCACGTCCCACAAATTATATCTGTAATGTAAACCATATTAAAAATTCTTATATATGACCCTAGAATATCCCATTATCTCCATTAAAATTAAATTTTTATTAACCCATTTTCTGACATGGGTTTCCAACAATTTGATTTTCAAATGTTAAACCCTTGATTACCGAGAACTACTTCAATTTCTAGGGACACAATTTATAAAAATATAGAATAACGAAACACCCTAATATTTTAATAATTTTTTTATAATAATATTCATTTACTAACTAGAGTATATTACATGAAACAATTAGTTTAGTTTTTTGTTTACCCAACACTATGTTTAGAATGCATTACATGCATAATTCAGTTTTAATGAAACATGACATATAATTATAATGTTTTTATTTTATATGATACTTATCACCTAACCATTATAAAAGTGTGTATAAATAGGATTAACAAAGTAATGAATATATAAGTTATAAATAATTATATTAAATGATATGTTTGGTTACCGATTAATTAGATATGAGAATAAAAAACATTTGAAAATGGAGGAAATCATTCTTTGTAAAACTATATTTATGAGTAAAAACATTATTTTTCTCAAATAATTAAATAAATATAACTCAGAAAATTATTTTAGGTAAATATATATTTTATTTTTTAATTAATTTGGTTTAAATTCATATATTTTTTTCTATGTATGATATAATTTTTAATCGTTTTTTTGAGTTAAAATTTTTATATTATCTAAATATATTTTTTGTTCAAATTTTCAAAGATAATTTAAATTAATATTTTAAAATTTAATAATACATATTTAAAAAAATTAATTTTATTTTTAAAATAAAAATTTTAAAAATTATATTTGAGTGAATTATTGAGAATTTTATGTAAATATAAAATTGTTAGTGAGAAGAAAAAAAATGGAATTTAAAAAAACTATATTTTCATTCAAATTATTTATAAGATAAAAATTATTTTAATATGTTTTTAAGAGTTAAATTAGTTAAATTATATATTTAATAATCCATTTTTTTCATTGGAATAAATTTTATATTCAATTTTGATATGAAATATTATTAAACTTTTGAACAATTTTTGTTTGATAAGATGAATTTTCATCATATTTGTTAGATTAAATTAAAAATCAAAAATTTCATATTTTCAGTGTCTAATTTGGAAAAATCAAGACCATATTTTGAATAAGAACAATTTATCATATAATAAGGTCAAATTAAATTTTTACAAAAATTAATAATAAAAACTGTAAAAATCAATAACCAAAGTTATGTTTAAAATTATTTTATCAAAGGTTACAGTAAAATGATACATGGTAAAATGACTTAGAAACTTTTCCATAAAGAATTTTATGAAAATATCAATATTTTATAACTTCTTTTATTTTATAGTGATTTATTTTGGAGCCTTGTGGTTCGTGTAAAATGGGGCTACACATTATTGCTCACAAAATTTTAGGGGTGTACTCTCCCACACATATAAAAGGCCACCCCATCTCCCCTCCTCTACACACTTTCAAAACAATTTGGTTATAAAAATAACTTCCAAGATATAATTCATAAATCCCCTCCCACATCCCATAGTCCATTGTGAGATCATAAATCCAATCATGTCGGGCCTTATTTTAAACCTACATAGGTTGTCTAAAGAAGTGGTATTGTTTTAAACTATGAGATTTTGTTTCACATATTCTTCTTTATCATTCAAATATTTATAAATTATTTTGATATAAAAAAACTATTATATCCCTCATATATATATTTTATATGATAATTTAATATACTAAGTCTATATCCTCTTCTATCAAATGGGATATGATATCATCTTTTATGTGTACGTTAGGAAACTGCCTCACGAGTTGACGTAATTCATATCCTATTGCCTCATCTCAATAATGAAGATAATGATGGATTTAATGATTATATATGAAATATATAATATTATTATAACCCTATAATTATAATAACTTATATTTTTTATTACCTCCCAACCTGTGGGAAAATTATAACGTCTCACGTCTGTACTGTGTACTACCACCTCACTAACCGATGTGATTTTTTTCCATTTCATTTCTAAAAGGACTGAAATAATGTTAGATTAATGAAATTTATATGGTATTTTTAACATAATTAATCTCTTGTAATTATTATATCATATATACCTTCTTAATTTCCATTACATGGCGGATAATATAACATCGGTCTTGGCTACGATAGGATACCACCCCACAAAGTGATGCGATTCATTGATCACTAAATTTCCTAAGGGAAGGTAATTAGGGTAAATTTAATAAAAATATGTGAAAATTATTACATAATAATTATTATTTGAGAATAATATATTATATTTGTTTTGTCATTTCATATATAGAAAATATGGAAACAAATTTCATGCATATTCAAGACCCACGATCTCTATGAATGTTGTATTTCGTTTTCTATAAATAAATTTTTTGACTTACTAATAATAAATATATAATAAATATATATTAATCATGTAATGTATAAAGTAATGGATATTATTGAACCATGATCATTTTTAGAGGAACAAAATAATAAATCAAATCATTATGGAAAAAATTCATTATTACATGAAACATGATTTTATCAAGGAATTATTAATAAATGGGAAGTTAAACATCATATGTAAATAAAATATGGCATGATATATATTATTATGGTTATTTAATATATTTACCATAAAATTATATTTATTATAAATGAGGTTCTAATGTGTTTGAAGAAAGTTAATAATTAATGTAAGGTATTTCTATCACACTCTCACATTCGATGAGACACATGACATATTCACCATGTGTTACATTAAAATGGTGTTTATATTTTAAATAAATATATTAAAGAATTCATATGATTAGAATTATTAAGAGTGAAATATACTTTAGGGTATCTCTCTTTAATCAGGTTTACAATTTAGAATTTATAAAATTGGTGTTGAATTTTTGTCTCAAATTTCCTTCTTTGGGACACAATTTATATTATGAACCTATATTATTCTATGATGTATATATACTAATACTTTTAAATTTTTTATCATGAATATCTAAATTATAATTATTTTCAATTTTTTTATTTTATACTTTTTTGTGGCATATAATTTAAAATATATGAAGGGATAAATTTTTGATGTTACAAACACATTGTTTATTGCGATTGATTATAATTATTATTTTTATAGTTAAATAATTTGATCTATACCTCCAAAAGGTAATTAATTTTAATATAATATGGTTATTTCAAGAGAATAATATTTTCCCCTTCATTTTCTTATCTTTATGTACTTATTACTCAAAAAGATATTTTTTTACTGAAAACAATCATTATCTTTCTATTCCATCAAATTTTTTTATTCCAAATCAATGTATTCGAAAAATGTTTCAATTTTTTTAACATTCCCCCAAGGATTTATTTAATTATTGTACCAAATAGTTTGTATTTACAATTTTTTTTAATTTAGATTCATGTTTTTTCTAAAAATGGTCCATTTGGATTTTATTGTAAATGTGAATGAAATCATTGTTTTATTGTGTATGGAATTTCTAATAATTATGAAAAATCAATTCATTAAATAATTAAATATAAAATTAAATGTTTATTTTCAATTAAAATGCTTTAAAATTTATTTTTTGAATTTTTATATTTATAATTTGATTTTATATTTAAAATTATTTTCCTTAAGAAATGATTAAAATTGGCATTAAAAATTATTTTTATGTTTATAAGGTTATTTTTCTAGATTGTAATTTTTTTAAAAAATATGTCATAAAAATAATTTTTAATGTGGAAAGTCAATTTTTCATGAATAATTCTCCATATGATCTTTCAAAATCATTTTCCAGATATGATTACACACTTTTATGTTCCTACTTGGGTTATAATCCCATGATACAAAAGATATTATTTTTCAATAACCTCTATGTTAATGGTGAAATGATATCTATGAAAAATATTTATTTTAAAAAGGATATTCTAGTATGAAATGTCTTATTAAAATTCTTCATTTTCATGGTTTCTAATATGATTAATGATATATGTAACACATTTATTTTTATGGTTTATGATATGATGAATGATTTATAAAACCCATTACTTTTGTGGGTTATGATATAAATAATGTTTTATTATCTTATAGAACATGTATGCATTTGTTTATTTATGTGATGGATGTGACCTATATCTCCCCCCAAATAATGGGGTAATGAATAATTTCATTTAATATTAAATGGTACACGGTAGGTTATAACAATCCCACAAGAGAGTATGAGGTTAGTTATCTGCATCTTAAAATAGGTTACATGGGAGGTTATCACAAGGATAAAGAAGGTACATCGGTGGTTAGACCAATCCTAACTTGATTCAAATGGATTGGGGGATATCCTTTACATAATATTTTTTTCCTATGTGTATTCTACAATTCATTGTCTTATTAAACTGTCATGATATAAGGGACCATTTTCTTTTAATCCACTATAATTCATGTGTAATGAACTGCAAAAAATTATTACTTAACTCACGTTTATTATCTATAATATTAAGAGGATTGTATTCAACGGTTTTTTCATTTTTTTTATTTATATCCTATAAAAATATTGATATATACATTGTTTACCATTATTGAGCTTATGATTTCAACCGTTCTAATTTTTCCTTTACCCAATATACAATAAATGGTATTATGTGCGATATGTATAAAAAGGGTTATAGTAATAAAGAACATAGTGGGAGATGATATATATCACTTATGAAACATTTTTTATATTTCCATGTTTACAAAGGAAACAGAACTAAACATTTCTGCAATTAATTAATTTTTTATTTTATTAATTTATATATATATATAATTAAATATTTATGTATGAGAAGTCTATGTCTTCACAATAATCTTGGAAATTACTATCATTAATATACAAGTTATAGTTGGATTTTCGTATTAATATTTTCTATTTCCTATTTTATTTTTGGGATAAATTCTACTTTTATATCATTATATTTTTTATGGTTCTTTTATTTGTTCAGTTTTTATTTATAACATGGTATTTATCGGTGGATTTATTAATATGTACTTTAATTATATTATTTTAATGTTTCAAATGTTAATGTTTCAAACCCTTAGTACAACTCTGCAACCAATATCTCATTTGAGGTGGGCCTCAAGGATCACTATAATCTTCACTATAAGCATTGGAGGGGATTCAAATGGGTTTTTGTCTTGAAAATGTGGAATAAATGAAATAAATGATTTTTTATATGAATTATGGAGTTATGAACTAGGGAGGATATCCTAGGAATGGTAGTGAAACTGTATTAGCTGGACATATTGTGTGATATATAAATTTATACTGGATACAAGATAAGAAATTAGGGAACCCTATGATCCAACATAAATAATTTGAACCCACTAGAAACTTAAAATAAAGATGATACTAATTGAAAATACTTACACTAGTGTTTGAATAATGAAAAATTTTGGAAAATATTAAATTAATATTTTTATTTGAAAATTAATTTACTTTTATCCAACCAAGCTTAATTGTTATCTTCTTTTTTTATAGATATTACCATTTTTCATCATCGTCATTTTTAATGGATGGTTATATTCAATATAATCAACCATTGATTGATGGGGTATTGACCTAGATAGAGATGATGAGTTTGGTAGGAAGATATTGCATGAGACCCATTATCATAAATTTGATATGTATGAGGGGTGTGTCTTTGATCATGTGATGGATCACTAGTTATAATATCCTTATATCACCTAAGGATTTATTTATTATAGATAAAATTATTTTGATATTCTATGGGATAGTCAAATTAGAGGGGTGATGTTCATTTTGCTGATTTTTTATCATGGGGAGTAGAATGACGATAATATTTTTGTGGTATAATTTCTTAATGTTTCTTTATGACATGTTTATATTTTTTATGATGAGGGTAGAGAATAGTAAAGATTTTCTTCCACTTTTATAGGGGATTTTGAGCTTCTGGGATCCTGAGATAAGTTTCAAGGACCTCTTCTTCGTTTCACTTGATATTTTCCTTAATGAAAGGTCTATAGTATAAAATCTGGAAGATATTATGTGGCATGATATTTTATATCCCCTCACTCTATTTAAGAAACTTATGTAATTGGTGGTATATATAATGGATGATTAAATTTATTTGTTGAATATATATTTATGGTCATCATGGTATGATAGTAATCAAGGATTGTTGAGGAGAATTTCTATTAGTAAGGGGATCTTAAATGTTTACAAGGTCAAATTTCTAGTTTGATAGGATGTAGATACAAAAATATTAAATTTTTTGTTTCTATAGAGCTATCAGTTCCTCCACATCCATGAATATTTCAATTACTATAATATTGGTTTGTAAATATTGGTACTATAAATAATGTAACTCTAATTCAATAACATAATCACTTGTGATCCACTATCTATCTCCATCATCCAATTAACCACAAAACCTTTGGCTTGCCTCCCCATATTCCATGGGTTCCAACTAGCAGCGATGGTATAATGAATTACATGGGGAGAGTATACCCTCCTTTCCAATGTAATCCATATCAGATAAAATAATAAATAATATAATAATAATAAAAAACTAATTATGAATTTCGAAAATGAACTCCCAATACCTGGTACATTCTTTGAAGAAAACATGGATATTCTATGCAATGTCACATAATACCGTGTGTAAATAAAAAAAATAAAAACATGTTGAATAATCACCAAAATGGGTACTGACAATTTGTAGGATCACCTCACCCACACACATCCTCATATCCCAAATCAACCCTCAAATAAGGGGACAAATCCCTTCTCCGGACATGAATCCATAATTCATGCCCATGTACTGTAACACCTTGAGATTTTGTGAATTAATTATCATTAATTAATTTAATATTTTTTATATTTTTTATTTCCAGAAACACTAAATATTATATTTTTATTAAATAAATACTGGTTTATTCATACAATACATGTAAGATTTTGATTACATTACACTACATGCAACACCAACTTAGTTATGTTACACACAATGCCTAGTTTCAATAAGATATAATCTAATTGGTAGAATTATTTAAATGAGATAGTTATATCAAAAAATTACAATTTACAATATAAATTTAAATAATTAATTTTCAAATATTTTGTATAATTATTTTGTATAAATAAAACATATAAAAAATGAAAAATATTTTTTTTCTAAAATCTTTATACGTTTAAAAATATTGTTTTATCAATTGAAACAATATTCTGGTCCTTTAATAAAAAGAATAAAATTTATTTTAGAAATGTTTTGAAATTTAATTTTATTAAATAAACCTCAATTTTCTTATTATTTATTTCAAAATTATATATGGGTAAATGTTTTGGATTTTGTTGAGAAACATCATTTTTAGATGAATAGTTTAAAATACTAAATTTTAATACAAAAAATACATTTTCATATAATTTATTTATATAAATAAATTATATTTTAATACAATTATAAAGTTTAATTAGATCTAATATAAATATGTAAATCCATTTTAGGACATTAGAACCATTTTCACCATCAAATATGATATAAAATCATAGTAAACATTTGATCATTTCTACATTAAAAACCCGAAGTGTCATCCCGTCGACATGAATAATTTTTACATAATTTCAACCAATTATATGAATAGAGATTCAAAAAAATAT
Source organism: Viscum album (assembly GCA_963277665.1). Taxonomy (NCBI): domain Eukaryota; kingdom Viridiplantae; phylum Streptophyta; class Magnoliopsida; order Santalales; family Viscaceae; genus Viscum; species Viscum album. Next base: position 1,484,975,817 of record OY728147.1, on the reverse strand, counting down.
TTTATATTTATAAAAATAATAATTTATAATTAATAATATTATAATAATTATTTATTTACCAATAATATTAGTGAATGTAGAAAAAATAAATTACAATGATTTTGGTAAAACTAAGCTTAATAAGGGACTAAGCCTTAATAATAAGGAAAAATAACATATAATGTTTTCCAAATTAAATTGGATGTCCATATTTAGACCCTAACCTCTATTGTAGCTAATTTTTATCATTATTGGATCCACATCACAAGGTAAATACATGGGTCGAAATCTTTATCAAAATATTTACAAGAATGCCTCTCGTCCTCAACTATAAAAAAGAACTCACACCTTCCACTTCCTAAAACATATCTAGAAATTTGGATAGGATAAAATATACTAAAAAAAACTCCAAAAAACACTAAATTCCTTATTGAAGCCTCACTTGGGGCAGAAATCTATCCAAGGAAGCCCTTTTGGTGTAATCCCAAAAGAGTTACCTAAAGATGAGGTAACATCCTTTTTCAAGATCCATTCTTTAATTTTATTCCTCTGCTACCTCAATTATCTTTATTCAATGTTAATATGATATTATAATTACTATAAATATAATTATATGATGTTATATAATTTTTTATAGCCATACTTACAGACACATCCATCTAATGGGTAATGAACATACCATTCCTGTGTAAGGTGAACTACCATCTGACGAAACAATGGTCTTCGTCCTTCCTTTACCACCTTTCATGGTTTGGAATTATAAAAGAAACTATGATATTATATTTATATTTATTATTTATTTATAATTTTATATTTATTATAAAAATAAATCGTTCATGGTTTCCATTTTGGGTAAATATGATAAATATTTTTGTGGAAGTGTGGACTCCCGCCTCCATAAGAAAATGTGATTAATTCAAACATTACATGGAATGAATTAAGGATAGGTATAGTAAAATTATTTTATATATATAATAATAATTATAATTTAATGATATTATACACATTTACATAAATATGTCATTTTCTTTCATTCTTTCTATTCACCGATAAAATGAAAACATTCTTCATGTGTAACTATGGACTACCGTCTCCATGAACAGTGTATTACATTTCCTATATCTATATAAAATAAATCATTATTAAAGTTTATATATTGAATTTACTTTATATATAAGTTATTTATCACATTCTTGAAATAATTAAATCCGGATTTATGTAAGAGGATCAAGAATGACAATTCAAAACACGTATGATAAACAAAGCGTTTATTAATCGTAACAACACATTAATAAAGAATTGTCAATAAAAGTGTAAAATAAGGTTATATAAAAAATAATATATAGATTTATATAAACTAATATGGGTTTTTAGAGATATATAATACATGATTCTTGTATATATATGAAAAAATTCATGAAAAATGTATGGGATTTTTATCTCACTTTTTATTTCTTAGAGATACATGTCTTATTTACCAGGCATTAATTTTTTGTGGAGTTGATAGTAAATATTTATGTATTCAATGATTAATATAATTAAATTTATGGTAATTTATATAATTATTTTATGTTTTTCCTTTCATGGGGTTTATGTTTCAAAAGCTACAAAATTGGTAAAGTAACTTTGTCTCAGTTTTCCTTCTTTATGACACATTCCATGTTATACAAATATATTTTTCAATGAGGTGTATATAGTTAAATTGAAATTTTGAATCATAAATCTTATTATATTTATGAAATGTTACGATTCCTATAATATTTTATGTTACATGGTGTTATGATTCAAATTTAACATATTCATAATGATGTACAACCACAATCTAACTATTAATAGTAATTGTTTATGATTATGCTCCCATTTATTAAATCATATGATAAATATCTCAAGAACACTAATTAGTTTTATTAAACTATGTTTATTTTTGTTATATAAAATTTTTTGTACCATTTTCCTACTATTTGGTAAATAAGATGATCAAATTTTTTAAGAAAGTACTACCTTACCTCTCTTTTCTGTCAAAAATCTATCTTCCTTGAGAAATATTATGAAAGGATATTTCAAAATTATTTTCCATCTAAGAGTAACATATGCTAATGTTACACATTCTTTATTAGGGATATCATCCAAGAATCCATTCAATTTTTTTCTCTAAATGGTTTATGTTTTGATGTCACGTCATTCAAGATAACTATTTCTCATTCATATGATATAAGTTTATGAAATCCATTTCCATTTCACAAGATATATGCCTATGAGGCTCATTTATTTTCATTGGTTATTCTATAATGAAATGATTATGAAACATTCATCTTTTCCATAAGTCAGGATAAGAATACACATTTTTTATACCCATTTAATTTTAGGGGTTATGTTAAAATTAATGTTTATGATCTCATAGAAAACATATGTACTTTTTGATTATGAAATCGGTGGTACCTATATCTCCATCAAATTAATTAGGTAAATATTTATATCTCATAAGAAAGACTATGATAGTATTAGGTGTGAAAATTGACTACTAATATGGCCATGGGAGTGAACCATGATAACCAAGATGTGATGAGGAGTGAACTCATACTAATATGATGTCCACAAGAGTGAACCAAGATTACCAAGATGGTATGGGGAGTGAAATCATACAACTAAGATGGCCATGGAAATTATTTATTTTCTCATATAGAAAGAATTTTATATAATAATGTGTTTGAACAATTACATGTATTATTTTATGTTATTATTTCATGGATTATTTTATTTATTTCATTAGGATTCATGTCCAAGGAACAGAAAATAATAATTGCTCAATTCAAGTTCATGACCATTGATATAGATATTATGATCTTGTATTTGTAATGACCAGTTTCTCACAACCATATGTTCAGGATATTCTTAAACATTTCCATTATTTACCATCATAGAGAATTTGAGAGCACCACATTCCTATGATACCCATCCTTATGTTATGATGAATTGTTTTTATGTAAAATTTCGTATGGGGTGATATTTTTTGGGAACATTGAAAATATTTCACTGATATTAATGATATTTATTAATTTTTTCCCATGGAAATAAACTAATATGGCCATTCATATTCAATTTTTATAATGTTCTATGTAATCTATAAAAGTGATGTTTCGTTAATTTATAATAATCTAGGGTCTCTATAGTTTGTATCAGAGTGATGATTCAGTTATCCTTTGGAAACTAGGATTTAATAAACAATAGTAATATCCATAAGTATATTACTATGAATATTTCTAGGTATGTCTCAATGGATAATTATAAGGATGAGTTATTGTCTATTGAGATGTTCTGAAATTTTGGTAAATGATATTATGAGTTGTTTCTTAGCAATACATACCATTCTATATACTAAAAATGGATGTGGTTCAGGAATAATCATATATATTAGTAACTAATTTGTAATGGTGTGTGGGCCCTGACATGGTGTTACTTGGAACATTACAATGGTCATTACTATGCACCTAGTTTGACACTCTAGAAGGGAATTCTTTGCGAATTCAAAATCTCTTTATGAACCATCATAAAGGATTTAAATATAATATTAATACGAATAACCTAGGGTAAAACTATGTATTAACAGTTTAAATAAGAATCTTTCATGATTTATAAATTTTTTAAGTAATTAATTTTCATGAATATGTCATTTTCCTCTCTAATAAAAAATGATCAGACCATGCTTTCTATTTTTAGATAGTGGTTAGAATAAGAGAGAACATGATTAACATTGTATGTGTTGGAATATTTTTTAATGAGAAATTATGTTGGATGATCACATGGGTGAATGATATTTTGATCATGAATTATTATTTTTCATGAAACAATTCTATCAACCTGTACCATAACCAAATATCAGACTTACTATGGAAAAGACAAAGTTCAATAAGACTTCAGGTAATTGACACCATGGAAGAAAGATGATTCAATTTTTGTTGGGTAATGAATGTGGAATTATTCACCCAAGTGAATGTCATTGAGTAAAAAGAAGATTATTTAACTATGTGAAGGGACACAAAGAAAGTAAATTGATAGAAAAAATGAAGGTTATTATTAAAAATGGATTGGAATATACGCCACACCAATAAATCATCATTGTTTAAATAGTTTATATATAGAATGCATGGTCATTATGCATATCATTTTCCTAATTCTAATTATCATGAATAGATTCAAAAATGTGGTATGTGTAATGGTTAGATTTTCGATAAATATGACACTAATAATGAAAAGTGAAAGGAAATTTGTATTAAGATACATGATGATGTGGGCTTATTAAGGATTATGGATGATGTGGAATAATCTATGTTTTTATATATTTGGAATCAATAATTATTTTAAATGAATGGTGGAATATACAGGGGTAGTTCAATTTATATATCTCTCTCAAAATGTACATGATTATGTTGAACATTTTTAGTGAACTAGAAAAGGGATTTAATGGAATTGTGAAATTTTGACTAAGGAAAGATAACCCTTAATACATTACATATATTAAGATAATTATGTATATATGATGATATATTAGATTTAAATAATTAAATTGGATGGAATTCATTACCTTATACCTAATTATGTGTTCTCCAACAAGTAGTTATGATACCATTGATGAAGTTTACAATAACATGGGAATTAAAGAATTGATTCAATATACATTTGAATAATGAATCATGCATGTTTCCAAAATATTTATGTTAATCCAGGTTATTCCAATGTATTAAGAGAATATATAATGAGGTTAGTAACATGTTTGGAATGTGAAAACAAAGAGATAATTTTTGATATATAGGGGATAAATTGTTATCCAATTTCTATATTTTCATTCTAAACATTTGGATATTCATCTTTTAGAATGGTTATATGGTTTAACATTTATTGAATGATTAAGTTAAACGTCCGATGAAGTAATTATGTAGTAAACCATAATTAGAAATCTATTTATTGATTAACCTTATACATGGATGTCTATCATATTTATTTTGGAAATTTTATTAATTTTGTTCCAGATAAAGACATATTTTATGTCAGGTGAAAATCCATAATGTCTATCTGTGCCATGTGTCTTAAACCAATGATTGAATGATGATTTAGGTTTCATGATAATAATTAGCCTCCATGATGTCATGGTTAATGTTTAATTATTTTTTAGGAATAAATATAAACCAATAGTGTACTTTTTATTATTAGATATTAATTTGTTAACTATATTTACATTGGAGTATATTTATATAAAAATAGTTACACTTTTCTTTCTTTATTACGACATAAGATATGTAAAAAGTTCATTTTAGTGATTTGGACATCCAAGTTAATCTTTGGCTCTCTATTTTTTGATATAATGGATGAATTATAAATTGATATATGCACAACCAACGGATGAAATTGTTTTTATTGAATTATATCTTGTAATTATATTTTCTTAAATTATTGGTCAATAAATGAGTTTCAAAACATTAGAAAAAATAAAAAAAATGTCGCACTAATACCCTAATTTTTTTTGAACCGATATACTTTTAAGTCATCCTAGATTTATGAATCTGAGGCCCTAAACATTCCATACATTATTCAATGTAATTTTATTGATTACCTTAATATATCTCTATATATATTTACACTTATCAGCCATGTCCATATTTTCACATCCCACATGTGTACTCTTATGTGGAAACGTAGTTATATGATACTTTTTGTAACCATATTGTTTCCACAGTTTTTTAATGCATGTTTTAGTATTCATGTTTACCATCTGCGTTTTTTTGTAAATTAACATTAATTTTTTAAAATAATAATAATCTATATGAATTTAGAGGGACAAATTCATTTTAAAGGGGTAGAATTTTACACCCAGTGATTTTGTGAATTATTTTTTCGAATTAATTTTATATTTTTGGTTTTTTCTATTTAAATCAAAACTGAATATAGTTTTATAAATTAAATCAACAAAATTTCATTTTGTAAACTATACACAATACATATATTATCTTGAGAAATACGTAATAGAAACTTGTCTTACATTACATGTAATACTGAGCTTCTACAAAACATCATTTAATTTTTATAATTATCAAAACAATATACTTATAACCTGGATGATAAAATTAGTAATATGAATATTAATAACTAATTTTTAAATTTTTTTAAATGTTTTAATTAAATAAATCATATTATTAATGAAAAAAAAGTACTTTTCATAATGACTTAATATGTTTAAAAATAATATTTTCTCAAATGAACTGATTTTTAAGTCCTTTTACGCCAAAATAAAATTAATTTTACAAAAACTTATAAATTTAATTTTATTAAGTAAATATTATTTTACAATTTTTAATTTTAAAATTATCTTAGTATAAATTTTTGGGCTTTTTCTGAGAAACATGATTTTTTGATCAAAAGAAAAAATATAGGATTTTTAATAAAAAAATAATTTTTAGGGAATTTATTTATATTATTTAACTATAAATTATTTTTTTTAATATCATATGATAAAATATATATAAATTAATACAATATATGAAATTTGAAGAAATTTTAAATTGAAATTGGATAAAAAAATCTTGAAAACCTTTTGATTATTTTTACTATAAAAATCTACAGTGTTGTCCTATATTTGAACATAATATAAAATTAACTGCATCCAATTATTAGATTATAATTTTAATGAATGGATACCATATTTAGAATAATAATAATATATAATTCATAATAAGACAAACACAGTTTTTTCCTAATGGATTACTAAATGTAGTTAAAATTAATTACCACAATTCTGGTAGGATTGGGCATAACAAGGTACTAAGACTTAATAATACAAGCCAAATAACCTATAAGAAGGTCCATAATACATTTTATGGAAATATTAATACACTATACTACCTTTTATATAGACTTTCTCATTATTTGAGTCACATGACATGGAAAAAACAATGGATATTTTATTTTAAAATTTTGTTAAAGAATGACTTTCCACCACTATAAAAAAGAAATTTCCCATCCCACTTCATCACACCTCTTTGTACTATGGGATCATATAATTACTAAAAATATGTCCACAGAAAATCCCTAAATTCCATATTTAATCCCATATTTGGTATGAAGTCCATATACTAAAACCCTTTTGTGCAAAGCAAAATGGGTTACCCAAAGAAGAGGTAACATCCTTCATCATGCTCTGTTATTTTATTTTATTTATAAAACAAATAAACTGTAAATATTACAAAAATATATGATATAAAAATACCATAAATATAATAATATTTTTTAATATTAATTATAATTACTACAATCACTCAGACTTATATCTTATGGGTAATGTACTGACAGTTCTTGTGTGTAGAGAACTACCTCCTCACGAAACGATGTTGTTCGTTTTTTCATTTAACATCCTTAATGGTTGGAAATTATTATGAAAACTATATTTTTATATTAAATATATTATATTTATGAGGTATTTTTTATTTTTTATTTATTAAATAAATCCTACTTTTATTCATTCCATTTTGTGTAAATACGATAACTTTGTTTGTGGTAGTGGGATCTACTACCTCCTCAAAGTGATTTTATTTGTTCACACATTACAAAGAATGTATTAAAGATGGTTTCAGTAAAATTATATGATATAAATGACATTATAATTTTTAGTCAATTAGATTATATACATATACACATATATGTGATTTTCTCTTTTTCCTTCACTACGCATTAAAATTGAAATTTTCTCCATTGTATGTACGAACTACCATATACCAGAAAGTGTATTACATTCCATATAGCTTTTTAATTATTGTTATAAATGTTTATATAATTAAAATATAATTCATGTTTTACATTATGGAAATTATTAAAACATGTTTCATGTACGAGGATCATGAATGGAAGGTGAAAACGTTTATGATAACCAATGAAATCATTACCTGGAAGGTTACTTTACCATGTAATTGTTAATAAATGAGTAATATAAGGTCATAAACAAATTATATATGGTATAATAAATATAAATATTATTCTATGATATATTTATAATAATATTATATTTATTATACTGGAGGCTTGTATGTGTACGATGAATGTCAAGACAGAATGTAGTGGAATTTCCTCTCACTTTTTATTTCCATGAGATACGTGTATTATTCACCAATAATATCTTTTACATTTTTTGTATACTAAAAATGGATTTATTATATGATAATTATATGTAAATTTATGGTTATTTACGTATCCATTTTTTGATCTACTTTTTTTGTGTTAATGATTAAAAATATACCAAATCGATAATGTAATTTTGTCTCAATTATCCTTCTTTGAGACACATGCCATGTTATACACCTATATTTTTTCATGAGGTATATATACTACCATTTACACATTATATCATGAATATAATTCTTTCCATGGTTTATGAAGCTTCTTTTAAAGTTATTCTTTCCATTTAGTTGTGTGTTAAAGTTAACAAATTGGTAATGATTTATATATATAATCTCACCAGTTATCTAGATTGTTTATGATTATGTTGTCGTTGATGAGATATTATTACCCATATCATAAAAAATCTCAGGAGTTTTCTTATCCACTATTTATTTATGTAATATCCATCTAATGATACCAATTTTTTCCTCTTATGTTTATAAGATGATCAAGAATGTTCTTTTAAGAATGTCTGAATTTACATCCATTTTCAGTCATAAATAAGTGTTCCTTCGAAACCATGTTTTTTAAAGGTTTCCAAGAATATTATAATATTATCCATTGATCATAAAAATAAATTATTAACCATGTTTTACCTTAGAAAATGGTTTTTATAAAAGTGAATCTTTTTTTCATTTTCTGATTTTGGAAATTGTCTAAACATTTTATAGTGGAAAATTAATGTTAAAAATGTACATATTTACACTCAATTATGACATTAATTCCAATAAATATTATTTTAAAATATTAAAATGTAAAATTTTAAAGAAAAAAATTTCTTTATATTCTGGAAATTAATTATTTTAATGTGGATTATAATGTAATAAGTTTTCAAAAATGTTTTAGGTGTAAGAATTATTTTAAATAATATTAAATAAAGTATTTATTTTTTTTCAAAAGGCTGTTTTAAAATGAATTTATTTAAATGATTTTAATGATTTTAAATGTTTTCAAATTATTTTTAAATAAAAATATTTTGAAATTTTTTTGAAGCGACTTTAATAAGATTTTAGAAATAACTATTTTGAAAATCTATTCATTATTCTTTTATAAAATTTCAATGAAAAATGATTTAAATAGTTATTAAATCATATTTTATATGTTTTCAAAGAAATAGGTTTTTGAACATTCTCTGGGAATATTTTTATAATTTTAAAGGAAAAGATTTTATAAATTTGTTTTAATAATGTCTTATAAATTTTCATTCAAAATAGTTTTCAAAAATAATTTCCAGAATATTTTATATGTTTTTAGCGAAAAAGGTTTTCAGAATAAATTTTAGTATTCTTTCACACATATCTAATTTGTTTCTAAGAAACATTTAGTTAGAATTATTGATCCTTTAAAGAGAGTTATTCAAATTATAAAAGAGATTTCTTCTAATAAATAATTATAAATGATATTTTAAAATTATTTTCCTTCTAAGATGAAATCCATTGATGTTACACATGACTTATTTGGGATATGATCAAAGGATCCCTTGAAATTATATTTTTGAATTGTTCATTTTGTGAAAGAATATTATTTTCTAAACCCACTTTCTTTTTCAAGGGTTATGTGTTTACAAAATATGTTTCTCTTTCATGGGTTATATTTATATGAGACCCATTTCATTTAAGGGGTTATGATTTGATTAAATAAGAATGAAACCTAATGCTTTTCTATAGGTTAGGATAAGATTACTTGTTTATGAAACATATTTCATTTAATAGATTACTTTAAGATGAATGTTTAAATTCTCATGTAATATGTATGAATGATTTAATTCTCAAATGGGGGGGTACCTATATCCCCCTCAAAACAATTTGGAAACAATTTTTATGTCATGATATAGACATAGATGGTCTTGGGAGTGATCCTTGAATACTAATATGGCCATGAGAGTGAACCATGACTACCAAGATGATATGGAGTGTGAACTCATACTACTAATATGGACATGAGAGTGATCCATGAATACCACAATGGTATGGTTAGTGAACTCATATCACTAATATTGCCATTTCAGTGAATCCTTGAATACAATAGAAATAAATTTATATACATATGATTCTCAAAAAACTCCATTTCTTATTCCTATGTTATGATTTTATGTCTTATGTTATTTATTTCCATATGATTCATGTATTATTAACAAAAAATTATTATGCATTGATTCTTGTTCATGGTCATTTATATATATGGTATTATCTTATATAAATAATTATCTTTTTCTCATACCCTTATGATCATGATACACTTACTCATTTACTTTATTTACCATTACTGTTTATTTTATCTCATCCATTTCTTATGTTTCCCTACCCCATGTTATGATGAATTATTTTTAAGTAGAAATACTAATGGAGCATATCGTTGAAGGAAACATTGAATATATTGTATTGAGTTAGAATGTTATTCCCCATTCTAAAAAAGAAATAATCTAATATTGTATTTGGAAATTTTTTTGTGTATTGTAATATGTATTCTATGAAACTGTTGTAATATTAATGTATGGAAATTGAGGGTTGCTATAGTTACCAAAGGGCATCCTGATCTGGCCATTAGTACAACGTAGTAGGCCACCACAAATAGTTCCTACCAAATATCTTATGTTATACAATTTATAGAGAAGTAAAAATAATAATGAAGATAGTGAAATAAAATATGTCACGTATTTTAAAATTTAAATTATCAATTCCATTCAGTATTACTTCCATATATACCAATTTTTCCTAAAACTCGACTCAACCTTTGTCATTCATTTTATCCATGTGTCAAGGGGACACATGGTGGAAAACATAGTGCCATAGTCCATGAATTCAACTGGTATTCAACAACCTGTGACTGACTATCCCTACCACTATAGGGAATGCAATGTCCATACCATTGGGTTTAGGAGAATCAACCCTTTCCATGAAAAACTTATGCCCACTTGGGTTCCTTGACCATCAATTATTCTCAAATATGAAATTGGACAATAGTCCAACATCCCCTAACAGTTTATGACATTCAGAAAGGCTCATCATCATTGACCATTTTATTATATAAAAATATAAAGGCGGACTACTTCTATTTAATCTCATTTTGATGATTATGTATAATAATTATGTTCTCAATCCAAAACACAATACCATTTTCCTTTTAAACACATAAAATCCATTTATCGCCCTTACAATCCATTTATCCATGACGAAAATACCCATTAACAAATTATCACATTCATCCAATTACATATAATCACTCGTTAAACACTTTTTTTTATGCCAACACTACCTAATTCTATGTTATGTGGATAATCATATTTACCCTTATTTTAATATCATAATCCCCTAAATTTGCTATTTAATAACCCAATATTTTTTGTTCAACGGAGTGACCCACCCCATGTGTGTCTATAATCCTTTTCTAATTATCCCCATCGAATCCCACATGGATAATGATGGGTACAACACAACATTTAGATACCCAATTACCCATTTCCTACCAATGAAATCATAAACATAGCATAACTACCCCAAGATTAATATCAAATACACAAAACTAGTATCATGAGTATGAGATATAACACTTTAACAACCCTCCTAAATTTCATAGATGGATGCTTTATTCACCATATAAATTTATTCAAAATAAAAAACCCTCTAAACCCAATAATAGAATCCACAAATAAGGTTTTATGGATTTAGAAGGAGATAAACAACAAAAAATATATTTTCTATAAAATAAATTGATGATGAGTGTCATAGTCACCCAAATAATTAAATCACAACCAAAGGTAGACCTACTAGAAATGTGTCAAGGGAAAATTTCCCCATGGAAACAAGGTAGAATGATCCTCATCCACTAGGTAATAGGAAGATTTTTTTTAGTTCAATCTAGGTTATAAACCTCACATCCCCAAAAGTGAAAATTGGAAATTACCCTTGTTTGATAAGGTTCATTGTTTGGTTATACAGATGGTCAAAACGTGCCCTAACTATGCACCATCATCTCTCCTAGAGGTTTCTAGGTGAAAAGGTCACATAATATCCTTCATGGTATTACAAACCATGTGGTTACTAGGTGAAATGGCTCTACCCATGTTTTCACATTATTTTGGCTCGCCCATGTATGGTTTCTCAATAACACATCCTCCCCATTCAATAATAATAGTTAATGACCATGGTTATAAATTAATATATTCCAACCATGTGCCTATCCAATTGCAGCCTCCTATATACCTTTTCTGAGTCATGAAACCATAGAACACCCTAGATTGTTCTAGTATTCCAAGGAGTCAATTCTTAAAAAAAATATTTATAACAAAAAATAACTTTTATATTTATCCTTTGATGTTAAGATCTTATAACATCTCCACCTAATATAGTATTATCTCCAAGACACAAACCTATGAAAAATTATGTCTCTGAGGTGAAAATAACTATCCACTATATCCACATACCCACCTACCTCTCCCATGTACACTCATGAATGTTAATACGATTAATCAACATTCCCACAAGGGACATAATCATATTGGGAAATGTTTTCATGATATTATCCAAAATAAGAACAAGATTATACTCAAAGGATGCATATACCTCAATCTATACGTTGTAGAAATCGCTTACAAAGGAGGGTTAGGGTTATTTGGTAAAATATGTGAAACATTAAAAATATCATGCATTCCATTATACCACTAAGGAAGATACAATTGGTACACAACCAATATGATCCTCTCCATGTTCTCAAATATGTTAACATACATGGGCTCCGTCATACCTAGTTTATGAATACAATGGTATTAGAACCCAGGAAACACAAGATGAACACATGACCACCACCTGAAAACTCAAGGGGTAGATATCATTTATTAACATACCACATTGGCCTACTGTAAGACATATTAATATGATTATATATCAAATAAACCTACTCAAATGTATCCATCACAAGACTCATTCCCAAAAACTATAATTCCTCGACTTCAATATAACACTATGTTGATCTACATGTCCAACAATATATTTACACATATGGTTCTCTATAAATATCCTCTTAGTAGAATTTATTGTACATTAACACAATAATCTCCATTTTCTTTTCCCATGTTCCTCAAATGTTAAGGATTCATGATCCCGGTATACCCTATAGTACATTTAATGTATTCTCTAATTTATATTTTTTTGTGGGTGGAAATTTATACTCAAAATATCATGGGTACAGAGATCCTTTTATAATCTATTTTAGATGGTTGATGTAATATTTGAATCATGATATGAAATAATACTTCATGGAACAACATAAATATGTATGATCTCCCAAATATAGAATCCACCCAATTACTCCATGGTAAAAGTCTCTTGAATTGGTATGAAATGTGACAACATTTTTAACATATTAAAAATTACTCATATCACAACATTATTTAGTGGTTTCTTATGAGTTCCTACCAAAAAATCCCTGATAACATTATGCCACATCCATTATAGAATGGGTAATGGATTCAATATACCACCTAATCAATGATGGACATCCATCACATCTTGAATGGTGTAGATATGTTCCATGAGATTTACATCCTATTTCATCATCCCTATCCATAGATATTGTCTTGAAATTTCTTGATACATTTTTGTAAAACTATGATTAAATTCCCACATTGATGAAAAAAATCACAAATCTTCTCATATAGCACACATGAAGAAACAATAATATGACCATCAACATACAAAATCTCATCATTATTGGAGGTCTAGTACTAATGTAAATTATCACCATCACGAAATTACTTCAAGTTAAAACACTCCAAATATTCATATTGCCTCTCCTTGACCAAGAAATGGTATGTGGACTTGATAGATAATTATATGAATTTAATCATTCCATGGTTAACCAGGAACTCTATATTCTTCTAATAGAACAATTATTTCATCTCACACTCATTGGTCAAGAAAATAAGTGGTGATTCCAAGCGAGAGATGCACTTGAAGATCCTTTTGTAAAAAAATCCAACCCCTAATACATATAATTTTAAAAAAATTGTTTTTCTTGTTCCCATGTTTGATCTAATTGAACTTTTTATGGGTCCATTGGCACAACATAATTGGGGATCATGTGACCTAATAAATGTACATTGTTGATCCAAAATCTATTCTTGGATATATTGGTGTATAACAGATGCTCTCTTAGTGTACTCAAGATGATGTAAACAAGTTTGGAATGATAATCTCGAGTCTAGGATTATAAAAATATATCATCCAAAATACGACCAAGAACTAATCCCAGTATGGATGAAAAATTCATTTTATTAAGGACACAAACAAAGAAGGAGTGTTTGTCATCATCAAAGGAATCCCAATGAAATCTTATTAACCACACGTCTTCCTAAAAGTAGTCTGATTTATATCAAAAGGAATGACCCTCAGCAGATGATATCTGAACCTCAAATTTTTGATAACACACAATACCCCTTGAGTAATCCAAAAAGATAATTAATATGTTGAATTTGATATCATTTCATAATGATCATCCTATTTAAATTCTTTTAATCGATGCAAAAGTGCAACAAATAATCATCATTCTTGGAAAACAAGAATAGTGAACCCCATACCAATGTACATTGGTGTATAAATCCCATACACTCTAACTCCTCTATTTGATTTTTGATATCTTGGAGGTCTTTATTTTATATTCCATATGGGGAAATGGGAACCGTGTCAACTCCATGTACTAAATAAATTGTGAAATAAACATATATATCTAGAGGAAGTAAAAATAAATCCTCAATAAACTCATCCTAAAACTGATACAAAAAAGGTGTTAACAAATAATGTTATAGTTATCCCTCATCAAGAACAATACGCACCACATGGAATGTGATCTCATCTAATTTATGACAATCATTCCCTACATGGATTACCTAGATATCCCATTCCCCTTGGTGAACATAATAATCAAAATTAGTGGGCATGATCATTACCCATTTTTTGTAACAATCAATATGAGATAGAAAAAAAACAAACCAATCCATCCCAAATATCATTTCAAAACCTATCTTCTTGGGGGAAAACAAGTCCCAATGGAAACGAAATAGAACAACCTCATTTGAACAATCTTTACATTGTTGTATATTTTCTTCTCATACCTCTAACAGCGTGTAAATAATTGTATCCTCACACGTATGTTAAGCCTCTATTAACAAAACATTTGAAAATCTAGTAGATCTAAAAAAATCAAGACCCTTATATCAAATAAAGCAACAGAAAGAATGGAAGATATAATAATCATTCCTCGAATAGTATATATCCTTGTCTCACCACCTCTAGGTGATGGATTAATTGCATAATGCTATAATTACCATATAACATGGTCTCTAGTATTAGTTCCTAGTGTTTTAATTCCCCACTGATAGGGACTCTCTAGTCCTGAAGTAACACATACCCCTCCTTGACATGTAGGTTTGCTGGAACCCAAACTACCAGACTAATATGGTGTAGATGACCCATTTCAAACATCTGTACTTGGATAAATCCTAAAACACTATATTTAGACTATGGTTTCCTTAATTAAATATTTATATATACCATCGTACACATTCTTGTCACTCTACTAGTGTTCTAAGAGACTAACTGCCTATATGTCATATCCTAATACACTGATGGCAGATGACTATGTTACATTCCTAGGAGACATTTCCTCTTCACTGACCACTTCATCAACCACTGCCCAAGTAGAATCTCTCAAAATGGATCTTCCTACTCTTGAAATACATAAAACCATTGATTATAAGTTCGATTTTATGTCTTGTACTAGGAGCTTCATTTATGTTTTTTTAGAAATGACTGCATCATCCACTAACTCTACAAACCTCTTTTGGGGAATGATATTTACCGAGGAGTAGATATAAAATCTATGACCATCATGAAATTTTTTTTCCTTATCTACCTCACCCCATTCCATTATTTGAGAAAAACTTCACAAGTATGTGAAGGATCCATCATAACCCATCTGTATAACACACCCCTAAGTCAATCACATAAACTATTCATCCTTCCACTTCCTCAAGTTATCATGGTAAAAGGGTTCAATGAACATCTCTTGGAAGTCATTCAATGACATGCCCATTATCTTTACACATAGATCTTGTTCAGCCCACCAACGTTTCACTAGCCCTTTTAACATAATTTTTTTCATCTTAATCGTCTCTTCAAGTATGGTATCCCCTTGATGCAGAATCCTAAAGAATGACTCAATCCTATGTTTTTCTTCCCCAGGTCCACCCACTCATAAAAACATTGTAGTCTCGTGTACATTGAAATATACTCTAAAATCAGACATGCATGGTTCATCACTCCCTAGTTATATGTCCATAAACTAAAAAAGGGTAATATCCTAAGGGAATTTCTCTTCACCTATTTCATATAATAAATGAACATTCATTCCTGCAAATTAATGAGCATTATCAGTGATGTCTGCCCATCACCCAACCAGATGTGTCATCATGGAGGAATATTTCTAAAATTTCAAACAAAAATATAAAAGCATATAATATAAAATTTTTACAAGTGAAAAAATAGAGACTATACCCCATAAAAACACATCACCATGCATACACTATCCCAACAAACATAACCACCAACACACAACTATTCCCAACCACTACTAACACATGCCATTTCTACCAAGGGGTAAAACCAAATCCGAAATGTTCACATTACATTTAATTCCATTTAATTCCCATAACCATAATTGAATTTTTTATTAAATTATAATATTTTTATAATGTTCATTTTCATTAAAATTATAGTATAATCAAGATACATTTTCAATTCCCATACCCAACCAAAACCCATTTTCTCATTTGTTAATAACACAATGAATGTGAGATGTATACTTTAGTTAATAGAATGATGTATGAAAACATGATCCTCATACCATGTCTTGACACAAATTAAATCTCTTAAATTAACAACGTCACCAAAAAAGGGCATCATCCATGTGGAGATAACATACCACAGTAACAGAAGACATCAAGAACAAAAAAATCCAACTATAGGAAAATTAATTTTCTACATTCGATAGATTAAATAATCCCATGAATGAGATCATTTATAAGGGATTACACTTCCTAAACTCATATCTACCACTACTAAATAAATTTAATAATAAAAAACACCTCTAACACTGCTTTGTATCATCCCGACCTTGGATCAACTAATCGGTTCCCCAATCTAGTTCACCTCAAGTTTTCAATAATTCCTCCACATATGCAAGAGACTGAACAGTAGAACATAGGTTCTTATAAAGCATATGGGGAGGTTATACCCTCTTTTTCAGAGTATTCCATTGTAGAGAAAAAAACAACATAACAACACAAAACATATTAATGCATTAATAAACTATCTAACCAAATTGGGTACATTCCCACATTTGATATGTTAATATGACATATTGAGCCTTAAATTGATAAGGGTAGTCAAAAAACTAAATAAAAAATATAAATAATTATCAAATTGAGTCATGATATTAACAGCTGGATATTTATATAAAAATTTTCTCTTTAAATAATTTAATATATTGCTTTGTAGGCTACACAAATTTTAAACAAACTAGAAGAAACTATTAGTAAAAAATTGTCCATTAAATACTATCTTTTATATTTTCATAAAAAACATGAATAACTAATTTATAAAATAATTATAACTTTCCAACTCAATATGAATGTATTAGTATCTTCATTGAAAATGATTACACAATTTTTAGTAATATCGATTTTTTTAAGTTTTCCTTCAGTTTATTTTTCTTCTATTATTAGGGATTAAAAATTTTTAGAAATAAAATAAAATAGATTTTAAGAAATAAAATTAATATTTAAATATATAATGTCATAATTAGGTTAATTTTTTTTGATACTTTTCTAAAAACAAATTTTTTATAGAATTATTAAAATTATATTTTCTATCGAAAACTATATTTTATTTTGAAGTATTTAAATTTTATAATTATTATTTATACAAAAATTAGTTAATTTTTATTTAAAATAATCCTATTAGGGTTTTTTAAAATGATTTTTTTTGGAAAATTATTATAAAATATTTTTAAATTGTAAAAGGTAATTTATCAAAAAAACTTCTTTTCATATTGTTTTTATATTCAAATATATTTTAAAACATATTTTTTGTATTTTAAAAAACAGAGACAACATTTAATCATATATGGTCAAAATATAGTCAATATGTCCCTAATAGCTTTTCCAACATGAATAGTAACCCTGGTAAATATTATTACCACAGTATAGGGTAGATTGGGTAATTTAAGGTAAAAATAAAATGATAAAGAATATAAAATGACCCCAAAACATGCCCATATTTTCTTTGATGAATATGAATATACCATTAACACATATGGTTAATTTTTAATTATTTTAATGAAACCTGGTCTATAAAAATGTATTATATAATATTAAAATCAATGATTGTCCCAAAATGTCTCTTTTTTTGTCTTAATTAAACCATTTGGGTCTATATGGTGAAAAAGGTAGGTTACAAATGATTATAAATGAAAAATTTTAACTTAATAAACAAATATTCTAGATATATTTTTACTTTTTTTCCCACCTAGATGAGATTGTGATATTTATAATATTTTATTTAATAAAAATTTTAAGATATCACATTAGTTTTTTTTAATATTATATCATTTTAATATATAGATAACAAAGTTATATAGTCAAAAATATATATACATATTAAATATTTGAAATTTATATTCATCATGTTATTTTATTTTTAAAATTTCTGGGATGAAATAATTATATTAAATAATTACACAAAAGTGATGTGGTAATAAATTTAATAGTGGAAATAAAACAACTGTTATTAAAAACGATCAAATACCTATAATTTTAGACAATTAATGTGATAAAATAATTTTCTAGGTGACATTAACAATTTTGTGATATGATATAACAATTTTTCTAATCTAAATTGTTATATTATTAATCTAATAATTCCATTCAATAAATAGTGTTAATATTAATAATAATAAAATTTTATGAAAATAATAGTCTATTAAAATTTTAAAGTCATAAATAATATTTAAAAATAGAAAATAATTATATTATTTTTTAAAATGTAATGAAGTGTTATTTAATTATCAAATTTAGATCAATTAAATTAATTTTTTTTATATTATAATTTTGAAAATGATTCTACAATAATTAAAATTAATATAGGTTAACTAATTGTTAATCAACATGATAATGTTTAAAATAATTCCACAACATGACTAAAATATAGTGGATTATGAAATAATTTTTTTATCTAATCATATATTCTTATCCATGTCAATTTTGATCGATTTTCATTAATATTTAATTAATTATAAATTACTCTTTATAGTAATTCTGAAATATCCCCTCACCTCAATTATAATAGGGATCCTCCTACCTCATTTATTAATATCACATTTATACCACAAGATCGATGATAACAAACCTATTTCCCACATGATCATTCAAGTAAAATTTATAGAGGTTTTTTAGGATTTTCAGAAGACTAACCATAGTGTCCCTAATAAGACAACTAATGGAATGTCACATAATAATATGTAATCACCTTTACAAAATCATTCAATTTTATTAATTCTTAGAAGACCTATTAATTTATTTTTCTATTATAATTTAATAAATATGGTATAATTTTATTCTCAAATGTTTTTAGAACTATGTGAAAACCACATTACACCATTTATTAATCCTATTAAAAACTAAAGATCTGCACATGCTTGTGTACAACATACCATCTCTACACCATTGGGAAATCTATTTTTTCATCATCAGTTTTCCAATATGTTTACAATAAATGAAATAATATATATATATATATGATAATTTTAAAAATATATAAATATATCATCTTTTTTCTTACCCTTCTCCGATAATGGGAATGATATCATCGCTACGACCTACCATCTCCACGTTGTGATGAGAGTTAGATTCAATGTTCCCCATTCATGAAAAATTATGTAAAACTTTATAATGAAAAATATGGTATTAATATGTTAATATAATTATTTAGTCGACTGATCATCAAATTATGAAGATGATCTAGGACTTATACGACCAGACTCGCAAAATAAAAAGAATTAGTTATCACCTGAAAAAGATAAATATTAAATTTTATTAAACAAATGGGTGATAATATGATATAAGAAAATGATATATGATGTAATAAATATAAATATGTTTATATTATTAATTAATAACATTATATAAAATACAATACAGGATTCTTAGATACGAATGAATTAAATCACAACTAATATAATGGATAATTTCACAATCTAATTATTAGCCATGATTGTTTATAAGTAAGTATCTGATAGATAATATTTACCATACATGTCCTTATTTTTTAAAAAAATATTACCAAATATTTTTAATGATCTCCTAGAATTTTATGATATCTTTCTTATATGTTTGGGAATCAATACTAAATGGTTTGAAAGAAATATTTTTCCTTTTTCCAAATGATCTTCAATATGATTTTTTAAAATAGAATAAGAAAATAAGTTTATTTTAACGTATATAACATGAACATATTTTCTCCCTTTCGTGATGGCTTAATTTCATGAAGGTTAATTTTCAATCATACAAATTCATATCTAAATAAATTTTTTCCCTTTGTAATTGAGCGGCTATAATTATTTGTTCAGAACAGAAAATATTATTTTCTCAAGAATTATTTCATGAAATTGTTAAAAATCAGTTCACATATAAGATAATGTTTTTTGTTTTTACATATTTTTTTATAGAGATATGATATAATAAGTAAATACTCATTCATTTTTTTTAATGTTTTAGGTTTATGATGGAAAGATTTTTTTGAATTCTATTTCTTCTTCATGAGTATTGATGAAATATTTATAAAACCCATATTTATGGGTTTTGATATGATGAATGATTTTTGTTATTATAGAACACATAATTAAAGTTTTCATTATGTGATAGGTGAAACCTATATCTCCCTCCAATGTATTGGTGAAAGATTTATATATGATGATATAGATAGAACTAGAACATGAAGTGAACCTAGTTTAGTAATACAAGGCTCGAATGGGATGTATACTCTGTTCAGTGATACATGGATGGAATTAGGAGTGAACTTCATTTAGTAAGTGAATTTTTCCTATATAAAGGTCTTGGAAGTAATCCTGGACCAAAATGAAAATCAGTTTCAATGTTAATGTGTATCCCATAATTTAATGTCTTATATTATAATCTCATGAATTATGTTTTCTATAATTCATTTGTTATTAACATCAAATATTGATTCCATAACAAAATTTCATGATTCTTGATATACATGACATACTCTTACAATGATATTTTAATGTTATTATGGAATTATTCTTAAGTTATCTTCCTTTAATACCCTTACTGATCAACAGAGATCACCATTTTATTATGTTTCTTTTCTCAAGGATATGATTAATAGTGTTATATAAAAAATTTTAAAAAGGGTTCTAGTTATGATGGAAGAAGAGTGAGATCATTTAAATGATTCATGAATTAGTATTTTTTATGATTGGATGATCCCAAAGACAATAATCACATACAGTTTTAGCATTTTTTTATATTTTGAAATGAATATTCTTTTATATATATGTAATATATATATATATGAAAATTACTATCCATTATAGTTTCTATAAGAGTGTGAATTAGTTAATCATCGGAAACTAGAATAAAATACCATAGTAATAACCCCAATAATACGTCTACGAGTTGGATATAGTCCTAGATTATTGGTGGAGATCATAAATAAACATGTATGGAAGCAATTATTTCCAAAATTGAAATTTTATATGCAATTTCTCTTTCTTATGTGTCTTTCCCTATCTGATTATTATTTCATACATATTGCATTTTTTTTCTTTTTCTCAATGTCTAGGAATCGATGGAATCACAAAAATGATGAATATAATGTGAAATGAAACAATTTTCCTATCGAGAAACAAACTGTTATGGGAGCTACAATAAAAAATTATATTTGTATGCTCACTCAACTTTATCAGGAAATGAACCATGAAGTTATTCTAAATGAGAAAATAACTGAACAACCATCTTTTGATTCATTCACGAGGTAGTTCCCACCATCATTTAGTGCCTATTTTGATACACTAAAGGGTGAACAATGAATTATTACTACTGAAAATATATGTAGGTTCTCCAATGTTTTAAACATGTGAAATTAATATTGGCAGTACATCACATGGAAGGGGAAGTGGATCAATGGTGTAATCTCATCAAATAATATGAGTAAACAAGATGAAATAAATTCTAATGAATTGGATGAGTACAATAAAATATTTTTTAATAACTACATTCAAAATATTCTTCAAATAAATATGGCTAAATAGTTTCATTAACTAAATATTAACGGTGAAAAACCCGTTGGTAACTGCGTATAAAATATTACAAGACATGTAATGTTAACCTCTAGAATTATCACCTACCCTATGAGTTAGGCGGACTAATTCCTTATTGGATTAAAACCATACCTCTAAACTGAGTTATCTATAAGATAATTCAGTAGCTATGAGGAAACCATTATATGTTCTCCCAATATTGAGATAAATATTAGAGTTATCTATTAATATGATGGGTTTAATAAGAAGAGAAAATTAGAATTCAATGAAAAAACTAAAAAACAAACTTAATAGAAGATGAGATTTCCATTATTCTAAATATGTAGAAAAAATGATAAAAAACTATCTTAGGGGTATTTGTAAATGTTTTAAGTTTGGAAAAAATATTGATCGATAAATTTACTTCTAAAATGTGGATTAAAAGATATTTAATGATTAGAATATAGAAAAAGATACAAAAAATTATCCTCCAATACTTCAATGATTCATGTTTAATGAAAATCATAATTATTAAATCCAATTAAAAAATTTGAGGTCTCTCAATGATGATCAATTCCATTAACCTCTTAATGGAAAATACTAATAAAAAATGAATTTGATCAATATTAGGGTTGTAGAGTATGAAAATGAACTTGTCAAAGGTACACTTACCATGCATTATAAATTAGATAATTTTTTATTGGATTCTAGATCCACCCAATCAGTTATTTGATGAGAATATTTTAAGGGTACCATTGTATTAACTCAAAAATTTGATGTCGAGTTAGTGGTGGAAACACTTAATAGAATAATAAATAAACCAATAGTTTATAATTATTCTGGATTTAATTATGTGGTAAAATTCATCAAGAAAATCATATGATCTTTCCTTTAGTTGAATTTGATGTGAAACATGGAAATGATTTTATTTCAACATATTGTGACCATATAAATTTCCATGTTAGGGAAGTCACATTTCATAGTCCAAATAAATATATGATCATCTATCTATTAAATGATAAATATTAACTTCTATTAGAAATTATCTCCGTCTTCTAGGTATTAATTTCTATAAATGATGGTTACCTATCTCAGATGTTTGGAGGAAAACACACTATTAATGAAAATCCTTTTTAGGGGAATTTTTTGATTTATTTTCTGAATAATTTCTTGGTATTCCAAATTATCTTGATGTATATTTATCAAAAGAACTCATAACGGTTGATATAACTATTTCATAGACTTATTAAATAATTTCCCTAATTGAGTTTCAGGAATTATAGAAGAAACTCAAAAATAAGGATGGAAAAGGATTCATATACCCATGTGTGTACCCTTGGTGTGCACAAGTTCTATTTGTTAGAATGTATGATGGATCAATGAGACTTTACATTAAATATCAAGAACATTATAAGATTACAATAAATATAATCATATCCCCTATATTAATGATATATTTGATCAACGAAAATGGTCTAAATAATTTTTAAATGCTGATATTTTTTCATTATATGATGTCAAGAGGGAGGATATACCAAAGATGGAATTTCATATGAAGTATGGAAACTCTTAAATATAGTAATTATTTTAGGTCTTATTAATTACACATATATTTTCATTGATTTAATGAATATAATATTATGAGAAAATTTAGTAATGCCTTGACCCCAGAAACCTAGAGTTGGTGAATTATTTTAATACATTGGCATGATTATAAGGAATAAATTCCGGAAAGACAGATCAATTTAGCAATCTTAGAAAATAGATTACAAACATGAACGTTACAATACACATTAGAAAATAAAACACTACATTAATGATCCTTTTATAATTCCATAAATCCCCTAGCTTAACAGTGATTATAAAAAATAAAACACTTATTGGAATCATGGGAAAATAAAACATAATAAAGGGGTGAGCTCAAACGCTCAGTAAAGATAAAAATAGAGCAGAAACCTTCACAAATAACCATAATCATTTAAGGCAATGTATAAAAAAAAAAAAATCCTTCTAAACATAATTTCAAAATAATATGGAAAAGATACATCAAATAATTCTATTTACTTATTCACATGGATATTATATTTGAATATCACATTTAATATCAATCGCTAATTTCATAATGATTGAATTCATAATGCCAGACATCATAACTATGAAGTCAAGGCCTTGTCCCAAGAATACAAATAAGATTTTGTCAAGGCCTTGTTCAAAGACACTCATTTGTCTCAGGAGATCTACTGATGCATCTAGGAGTTATATCGTGCTCTACCCATAACATACTAATAAAATGCATTCCTGTTATGAAAATGTATAAACATAATATAAACATTGGTATTAAAAATACCATATGAAATTTCAATAATTTTTCTATAAACCATGAATGGTATAAAAATAACGCATCCCCAGTCAAATATATCACAAAAACATAAATACAATATGAAATATTTTTATCCTAATAAATGAACCCCGATCAAGAATAATATCCCCTAAAGCATGTCGACATAGTTGAAAATGATCAGTAAACATCTATGAGAGAAAAATCCATGTTTCATGAAATCATTTAAAAGTACCATAATTTATAAAGGAAGTCATTTAAAAGATAGTTTTGAATCAAAGTGTCTCATTCCACTCTGAAACTTTTTAATGGAATTATCCTTTTAAAACATTCATGTTCATATAATTAAATCCCCAGGGGAGATTCTTTTTTCACTCCCTTTGTCAACAACAAAGACCTCAGGTCCCCCCCCCCCCCCACACACATTTTGAAGGAATTCTAGTTTCGACATCTGCTCGCATGCTGCTTTGGATTCTTGGTTCATTGCCCTATTTAGGGTCAGTTGGGACAGATGGATTCTGTGGACATTTTCGGGATGTGTTCGTGTGAGTGGTGGGTATTCCAGGACACACATCTATGGCTGTCTTCTCCCTTTTTGAGTCCCTTCAGTGTTGGTTTCTCATTTTTGCTGCTTCTATGCAAGGTGATTTCAGTTCTACATTGGCAACAACGAAGTGATTTTGTTTTCGGGGTCCTGATGATAGCCGGCATTTGTGATGGTATCTTTAGGGAGGTAGTGATGAGAGGGGTGTTCCGAATCATGGGTTGAGGATTCTACTACTCGCGTGGTTCAAGATGTTTTTCATGTCGAGGTGGTGCGATAATGACCTGTTTCAATGTTGATTAATGTTTCCTTTTGAATTTTAAATCTTAAATAGTGGCTCAAGGTTTCTATTACTCTGCAATATGTTGTTAAAGTTAATCTGCCTTGCAGTTGGTTTTGGTATGTTTAATTTTGATTGTGAGGTTCCCACTTCTCCACAAAGTGGATTATTCATAAAATGAAAAAAGTGATTTGGAGGAAAAATCCTTAGAGTGATTTTGAAAACATGGACATTAATGAGAACAGATTAGAGGAAAAAACCATTAAAATTTTTAAAATTATGTTTTAGTAAAAAAATACCATAAAAATAATCTGTTTGAAAACTCTTTTATGAAACATGGACAAGGATAATAAATATTCCCCAGTATATACTTACGTAAAAACAACCTCGAATAATAAAAAGATTGTGGAATTAACCCATACATTGGACATTCCTTTGTCCTAGGGTACATTTAACCTCATGTATAATAGTTAAATAATTTTTATTAAAGTATAAAAGAACCATATATATAAATATTATTTCATATAAGATATTCTAATATTTTATTTTTAATAATATTTTATAATTTTCATTATTTCCGGTGTTAACGGATTCGTTTTCCATTATATGTTTAGTTACATAGTCTATGTTTGTTATAAATTTGATATATTTGATTCATATCTATAATGATATTTAAGTCGTAAACATTATTTTTAATCATCAAATAAAAATTATTCTTGAATAGTAATGATGGGGAAATGAATCTCATCGCGTTCGTGGAGACGGTAATCCGTACATATGCACGGGTGACAATATAATTTTATTGATGGGGAAATCGTATGTAATTGGATGGTATATCATATATGCAGAATCATTAACATTTTATATTTATTATTTACATCAGCTATATTCATTATTATACCCATCCAAATTAATGAAGTGTTTGAATAACAAAAAACACCACGACATAGAGATGGTAAGTCGTACGTACACACGTATGGTATCTTTTTCATTTATCGGATGAATAGAATAACGAATATGGTTGTACAAAATTTCTAATAACATCAAATTATATAGAAGGTACTAGATTTAATATTTTGTAATGTAAACAACAAATTAATAGGAATTTGAAGAAGAAACAAACTTGAAAGAGGGTGGTGAATTTATTACCTCTACTTCGGGTGATTCCTTTTGAGTTGAACAAAATGGCACTTAGGTTGGATTTATGGTCAATTTAAGCCTTATAGGTTGTAGTGAAGGAAGTTGGGAGGATAATTTGTTAGAGTTTGGCTGATCTAAAAGGATTTATAGGTGTGAATATAAGATAAGGGGATGTACCCTTTTATAATAGAGGTGAGGGTCACTTAAAGAAACGCTTGAAATATTATTTTATAATAAAATCCTTTTCAGTTGATAATGGATCCATAATATTTTATTTCGAGGATATGGTGATGATGGGTCTAAATCCTCAATACCAATAGGTTTTATAAAGGTTTAGGTAACCATATTAACATTTTCTTTTAGATTTAACTCTTAATTAAATAGTTTTACATTTACCACGACTCTTTGAAATTTTATATTATATGGTTAATAAACAATATACGACAAGACAAGTGAAACCGAAGTGCATCATTATTAATATATATAACCTTACCTATTTCCTTTCACCGAACCATATATTTTTAGTAATATTATATCAATTATTAATATAGTATTTGTTTTAAAAACTCAATTATGTCAATTTTGACACTATTTAGTATTTGGTTTTGTTGAAATTGATAATAGTGTTATTATATAAAAAAATTAATCAACCATAAAAAGTCATTTTAACCTATAAAATTAGTGGAATTATTCAAAAGTCTCAAATTACATTTATTTGGATATTTATAATATCAATTATTTTAATCATTCATTAATTAGGTAATTACAACATCATCATTGTGTCATAAATAAATTAAATTACTTAAATTCTAAATATTATAAATAAAATACCATTATGTAGGAAATATTTTTACCTTTCTAATGAATACTTACAGTCGAATTTATATTCTGTGTATCCCTATATTAAAAATGGATTCGTTATTATGCTTTTGAATTAAACACTTTTAACTATTGTTTAAATAAAATAATAATAAATGTACTAATCTCATCCAAGTGGACCTAAAGGATTATATTTTATTCTAAATATTTTTATTGGTTGAATTACACTTATCCATTAGAATTAGGACATGTGTTAGGGTAATTATAATTTCATTTTTACATTTAATTACCATATTTTACTTTTAATTGTGGTAAATAAAAGTAAAAAGTAACTATTCACCATAATTTATTTTCAACATATTGAATCAGATTTCACTTTATGATGTCATCCATTTCTGTTGGATTTTTGAAATTAAACTCACAGATGCGGTAAAATTATGTTTTATGCAAATTTGTAAATGCTTCTAGGAGGTGGGTAAAAGATGGTAAAAAGTTCAACAAAATTTTATACATCAAATTTTATTATAAAATCACTCCAATAAATTATCCTGAAATTGTAGAGGTATTATATATCTATTTTTACTTAAAATTAATTTCAATAAAATAAATAATTATTTAAAAAAAAAGTCGGTTTTATATAATAACGTAGTGTTTTCCACTATTTTAAAAAATTAAATGTTTTCAGAAAAAAATTCACTCTATGGTAATTTTGATATTCTATATTAAAAAATGATGTCTATTTTACCAAATTCAAAGCATTCAAGTAGAATTTATTAATTTAAAATTAATTCCCATTGTCAAAACCTAAAAGCGGGTTTTTAGAAAGTAAAAAACTATCAAAAGATTTACATGTGTTTATGACAAATTTAAACAAAAATTACTTATAAATACCTAAATTTTATTAAATGGTTAACAAATAATATAATTATCAATCCAAACCATTAAAATGCATAATTTAACACTATAAATTATTTCAATTAAAAAAGTGGTTTTCAATTAACATTTATTATTTTTAATTATTCATCAAAATTTGAAAGTTATCAAAAAATTTCCAAAATTTTATCCAAAAAAAATTATTATGTCTCTTATATATATAAGAGTTTAATTTCATTAAATTGAATATATTAAAGTGTCAAATATTAGTTTTAAAAATATATCTCCACTAAAAGGAGGTAAAATTGCATTTTTTGACAAATACTTCTTTTATCTATAACAAAATAAATTAGTTCTTATATTATGTCTAAGAAACACATAATAAGGATGTAAAAATTATATAGAGTATATAAGATTAATTATGCTGTTAATACTATTTGTAACCACTTTTTGAATTAATAGATTGTTACGTTACAGTGCGGACGAACTCAATGTTGCGTGTTGTAGAAGGTATTGAATTACTTTAATTAGATAAAGTAAAATGAATTCATTGGGTGTTAAATTCTACCATCCTTCCATAAATTGTGTCCTCTAAATTTGAAATTGTTCTTCGAAAATAAATAGTTAAAAATAAAAAAATACTTTTGTGGAAAACGCACATCAGAAATTGGTTTAATAAAATTTAGTCTTAATAAGAGGGAATGGGAAATGAAAAAGTCACCACCAAATTATGATCTCGATTAATATAATATTGGTGTAAATTAGAGACACATAATTGGAGGAAATAAGTAAATATTTATAGGGAGGGATTGAGGTCATCAATCACAAACAAGTGTAAAATTGAGGGCCTCAAAGCCATCAATCTATGAAAATTTAAAATATCATCGGTTCAACAAAACAAAAGGTATTTAGATAAAACATTTTTGTTTTTATGATCTCATCACTAAATTTTAAGAATTAATTTATTCATATAATAAGAGGGAAAAATATACATGATATTTAATGTTTAATCCTTCAAATAATTCCTAACTCAAACTCATCATTCACTCGAAAAGAAAATAGAATTCAAAAATAGTCTTTTTATCCAAATCGTATAAGGTTCCAAAAATAATGAATTAATAATGAATTTGTTAGACAATTAGATAAACTACATTATACAAACCAAAACATCATATAGGCTTGTGGAATGTGGTGAACCCTTGTCAAAATTCGGTTGTGGGTTCAAGTCTCGCAGCCTTGCTCGACACGACAGGTTGTCCCTCGACCCCCGAGTTTTCATTTTTGTAATAATCCAAAAATAATCTTAAGAAATCCATTAAAAATAATAATAGTATCGAATGTCAAACATAATCCATCCCAACCTTTAGAATTATCCAATATACTTTTGTACCAATTCTCATTCCAAAACTTATATGGATGGTGAATACAATGAAGATTGTTTTTTCCACATAATAACATGTGAATATCTTGATCACATATTATTTTAAACCATGGTAACACCCTGAATTACCATAAAACCATATTGATTACATTCATTCTCCCTTATTCCTTGTAGAATATTGGATTTCTCTTTATATCAAAAAATGTTGTAAACTCCAATAATGATGGAATATAAAAATCATTAATCATTTTCAATGTAGTCAATAGTATCCTATATAATTAATCCAAATCAATCATATATTATTACTAAATCACTACCTCAGAATCAGAACCATATTATGGTTTATCTTTATCTCAAACATATATTTTCCAAAATATTTAACCTTCTATTGTGTCACATTTCTTGGTTCCACAGAATCTCATGTCCTTACTGAAATGGTTTTGCAGTACAAATCTTATATACTATATAATTCTTATAACATGTACATCATTAAGACAATACTCAAATGACAAAAAAACATTAATAACAACTTAATAAGTATAATCATTTCTCTTCATATCTGGTAGTAACATAACTTTATTATTATCTTATAGTAGTGTTTGGGGTATACTCTGATAAATTGGACGTTGATTCGCGTAGTGCCCCAACTCCGTGTAGATAAAGCATCATAAATTGGAGACCTTTTTCTTACCCTTACAATCACATACCTGGTTTACTTTTTATCCACAATTTCAAAAAACTCTCATTCCCTCCATGCATTTACCAAGGTGATTCATTCCATAGTTATCAAATATAAGAAAATCCTTCCTTCCCCTCTTCCCATTATCCATATTTACTCTATTCAATCCTTTTATTCTCTTTCTAGATTTCAAATACATAGGAATCAGAGAATTATTAACTTATCTTATTAAAACATGATATTATTTCTTCATATGATGATATTACATGGGATACTATTTCCCTTTTAAAAGACTTCTTAATACCATGAAAAATATGATCCTTCTTAATCTTTAGATCATAGGTATTTCTAGAATTATCATTCCTTCTACTAGGTACCATTTCAAAATAATTTCATACGTAATATTAGTTTCTGAATCACAATTCCAAACTTGTAAAATACCTAACGTAAATTAAAAATATTATGCATATAATCTATACTCATAAAATGTTTTCTTTGAGGATGTTTTTACTCTTAAATCCATCATAATTGATTTCAATGAAAATGTTAATTATCCTAATCATATATCCCATGAGTTTCATAACCAAGACTGTAGAAAGACCCATTGTCGTGTACCATGATACCCCAGGTCAAGCGCGAAACAGCTTGTCAGAGTTTTCACTCCTAGGTAAATATGTTCCAGAGTCTCCTCTACCTGCTCGTATCCATACTAGAATGTGTTGATTGCAAATAAAAAAAAATCACCATATTACCAAAATTCTAGGAAGTTCTTATATACTAATCTCCAAACTCCATCTTAGGGTAATGTTCTATAATGAGAGTTTATCTAAATATATTTCCAAGGTCGTTGCTAAACATCCTCTGATACCAAATATAACTCCCTGACCCCATAAGCCCAGAGTCTGTGCATTATTTTAATACATTGGCATGATTACAATGAATTCATTCCCCAATGTATGATCAATTTAATAGTCTTCGAATATATATTGCATACATGAATGTTACAATACACTTTAAAAAATAAAACACAACCTAAATGATCCTTTGAGAAATCCATTAATCCCATAGCATAACCCTACTTATCAATCATAAAACACTTCTTTTAATCCTTCAAAAATTAAAAATTAGAATGGGGTGAGCTCAAACACTCAGTAAAGATAACAACATAGTGGAAACCTTTACAAATAAGCATAAAGATTTAAGGAAATGTATAGAACTAAAAAAAAATCCTTTTAAACAAAAACATCAGCATAATATTGAAAAGATAAATCAAATAATTCCATTTAATTATTCACATGGATATTCTACATGTCGAATAATCACATGTAATATCAATAGATAATTTCATAATAATGAAATACATAATTCCATACAACATAACCACATAGTCATGGGATTGTGCAAAGACTACAAATAATATTTTTTCAAGGCCTTATGCCAAGACACTAGTTTGCCTCATGAGACCTATAGATGCATCAGGGAGCTATAACAGGCTCCACATGTCACTTACTAAGTCCAATGCATTCCTCATATGATAAGGTCTAAACATAACATAAACATTCATATTAAAACTAGCATATAAAATATCAATACTTTGTCCATAAACCATGAATTGTATAAAAATAACACATCTATAGTCAAACATATCAAAAAACCATCAATACAATATGGAATATGTGTATGATAATAAATCAACATCGATCAAGAATAATATCAAGTAATGGATGTTGGCATAGTTGAAAATGATCAGAAAAAAATATTTCAGAGAAATATCCCTTTTTCATGAAACCAATTAAAAGTTACATAATTTATCAAGAAAGTCATTTAAAAGATAGTTTTTAATCAAATGGTCCCATACCACTCTAAAACCACATTAAGTAATTAACATTTTAAAACATTCATTTCCATATAATTAAATTCTAAAAAAATTAGAAAACATGGACATTAATGATAAAGGATTAGAAGAATAAATATTTAAAACATTTAAAATGACTTTTTAGTTAAAAGTTATTTTCAAAATAATCCCTTTGAAAAATCTTTTATGAAACATGGACATGGATAATAAATTTGTCCTAGTAGATACTTACGTAAAAACAAACTCAGATAATAAAAAGATTGTTGAATTAACCCTTACCCTGCACTTTCCTTTGGTAGAGGGTACATTTAACCGAATTTATAATAGTTAAATCATTTTTAGTAAATTATAAAATATCCATATACGTAAATATGATATCATATATGATCTTCTAATATTTCATTCTTAATAATATTTAGTATTATCGTCGTTTCGGGTGCTAACTGATTCATTTTACTTTATATGTTTTGTTAAATAAGCCATATTTTTTATGGATAATATGTATTTAATTCATATCCATAATGATATTAATTTCTTAAACATTATTTTTAATAATCAAATTAAAATTATTCTTTAATGGTTATGATGGGGAAATAAATCTCATCGCATTTGTGGAGACGGTAATCCGTACGTACACATAAGCGAAAATATCATTATATTGATGTTGAAAGTAGATGTAATATGATAGTATATCATATATACAAAATCATTAACATGTTATATTTATTATTTAATTCAGTTATACTCCTTATTATACCCATCCAGAATAATGAAATTTTTCAATAACAAACTACACCACGACGTGGAGACGGTAAGCCGTACGTATGCACGTATGGTTACTTTTTCATTTATAGGATGGATTGAATACTGAATGTGGTTGTATCGTATTATAATAACATCGCATTATGTATAATATAATTGATTTATTATGTTGGTATATAAATAACAATGATATTGGATGTGGAAGAAGAAAAAATCTTTAAAGATTGTGGTGAAATTATTACCTCTACTTCGGGTGTTTCCTTTTGAGTTGATCAAAAGGGCTCATTTGGTTTTCTTTCTAATCAATGTAAGGACTCTAGGATGAAGTGAGGGAATTTGGGAGGATATTTATTCCATGTTTTTCTGAGCCGAAAGGTTGTGGAGGTGTGAAATTAAGTGAAGGGGAAGTACCCTTTTATAAGAGAGGTGAGGGTCACTTTAGGAAAAGCAAGAAATATTATTTAATAATAAAACGATTTTAAGTTTTTAATGGCACCAAAATAATTAATTTAGATTATAAGATAGTGAATAGTCTAAATCCTCTAAAACAATAGGGTTTATATAGGTTTAGGTCACTATATTACCCTATCTTTTAGATTTAACCCATAGTTAAATAGTTTTACATTTACCATGTCTCTCTGTATTTTTATATTATATGGTTAAAAAATTGTTATAACAATCCAAGAGAAATCCAAGTGGTTAATTAATAATATACATACCCTTTACTAAGTCTTTTGGATGAACCTTATATTTTTACGAATATTATATCAATTATTAATATGGTATTTGTTTTAAAAACTCAATTATGTCAATTTTGACACTATTTAGTATGTTGTTTTTGTGAATGTCATAACATCATTATTACTTCAAAAATAAATTCTTCAATCAACCCTAAAATGTCATATTGACCTATAAAATTAGTGGAATTCATCAAAAATATAAAATTACTTTTATTTGGATATTTATAATATCAATTATTTTAATCTTTCATTAATAAGGTAATTACAACATCATTATTATGTCATAAATAATTTAAATTAATTAATATCAAAAAATTAAAAATAAAATACCATTATGTATGAAATATTTTTAGATCTTTAATGAATATTTATAGTCTAATTTATCTTATGTGTAACCCGATATTAAAAATGGTTTAGTTATTAAAATTGAATTTAACAATTTTAACTTTTCCTAAAATAAAATAACAATAAATTTCATAATATAATCCAAGTGGACCTAAATGATCATATTTTATTCCTAAGGTTGTTTTTGGTTGAAATAAACTTTTTCAATAGAATTAAGACATGTGTTAGGGTAATTATAATATCATTTTACCTTTAATTACCATATTTACTTTTAACCATGGTACATAAATGTCAAAAGTTACTATTTACCAAAAATTATTTTCATCATATTGAATCACATTTTACATACTGATGTAAACCATGTCTCTTAGATTTTTGAAATTCAGCTCATAGAAGTGGTAAAATTATGTTTTATGAAAATTTGCAAATGCTCCTATGAGGTGGGTAAAAGAGGGTAAAAAGTTAAATAAAATTTTATACATCCAATTTAATTATAAAATTAATCCAATAAATTAAATAGGAAATATATAGGTATTATATGTCTATTTTTACATAAAATAAAGTAAATTGAAATAAAATCTTTTATTATTTAAATAGAATGTCGGTTTTAAATAATAACGCACAGGTTTTCACAATTCATCAAAAATTGAATATTTTCATAAAATAACAAATACTCACCCTATGATAATTTTGATATTCTAAATTCAAAAATGAATTCTATTTTACCAAATTAATTACATAAAAGTTTCATTTAGTAATCTAAAATTAATTCCCATTGTCAAAACCAAAAGTTCAGTTTTTAAAAAGTAAAAATACTCAAAAAATTAACATGTGTTTATGTCAAATTTAGATGTGAAATCAATTATAATGATGTAAATTGTATTAAATGGTAAAAAATAATCTAATTATACTTCGAAGCCATTCAAATCCATAATTCAATACTATAAACTATTTTTATTAAAGATGTTGTTTTCATTTTACATTTAGTATTTTTAACTATTCATCACAATATGAAAGTTATCAGAAAAGTAACAAAATTTTATGGAAACTAAATTTTTATGTCCGAATTATAAATAATAATTTAAATTCATTAAATAGAATATATAAAAATGTCCAATATTTTTTTTAAAAAGGGTTCTCCATTAAAAGGTGATAAAATTTCATTTTTTAAAAAATACTTATTTTATCTAAAAAAAGAATTTTTCCTTATATTATGTATAAAAACACATAATATGGATGTTAAAACAATACATAGTATATAAGATTCAAAATGAAGTTAATACTATTCATAATCACTTTTTGAATGGCTAGTTTGGTAAGTTGTGATGCGCTCGAACTCAGGGATGTGTGTAACACCAACTATTGAATTACTTTAATGAGATAACGTGCTATAAAATCTTGGGGTGTTACAATCTTGATTAGTTTTTTTACTATTTATAGATGATATTATTATATATTCAAATATCAAGGAAGATCATTAATATAACTTGATGATTTTACTAAACACATAATGAATGGAGAAAATTTATAAAAATTTTAATAAGAATGAATTTTGGATTCAAAATGTTTCATTTTTAGATAACATAAGCCAAATAGAGGGTATATATATAGATCCAACAAAGAATAATGTTATTGAAAATTGGAATAGAAAATCAATGAAAACTGAGATATGAATTATATCTTTTTTGATGGATAATATAGACATTTTTTGAAATATTTATCCTGATTATCAAATCCACCCACCTTGTTTACTTAGAAAGAAGTTATGTTCATATGGATGGATTAATGTGAATATAATTTCAATGATTTTAAAATAAGGTTAGTAAGTGCACTAGTTATAACACTACCCTGTAGTGGAGAATGATTTGGGACATATAGGTATTCATCAAACAATGGTATGGGATGTGTTCTAATGAAAATAGATATGGTGATATCATATGATTCGTGTTTACTAAAAATTAATTTGTAAAATTACACAGCTCATTATTTGTAGTTATCTATTGTAATAGTTTCATTAAATAGGTGGAGTTATTTTTTTACTGATAAATATGTGTCATGTATAAGGATCATAAATATTTAAAGTATATTTTCAGTCAAAATAAGATTAATAGTCCCAAAATAATAGGGTTGGAGTTGATTAATGATTACAACTACTCGATACATTACCACATTAGGAAATTCAACATGGAGGAAGATGCTCTGAGTTGATAGGGCCATCAAAGCCTATCTAGGATGATGATATAAAAGATTCTATATTATTGGATTCAAAAAGGATAAATATGGAAATCTAAAAGGATGTCGATAAATCCTATATGGATCAAATATATTTTCAAAAACTTTTACAAGTGATGATTAAGGTGGTGAAAAATAAGGATGTAGAGCTACAGTAAAATATGAGAAATGATCATTAGTTATACATTGATTTTGATGGAATAATATGGTTCATGAATCATTTATGAATCCCTTTAATACAATAATTAGTGAAGGATCTACTGTATTTGGATCATAGTCATTATACTCTATTCATTAAAGAACCCCAAAGATGTATAATGTCCTAAAATATATATTATGGTGGAGGGCATGAAGAAAGATGTTATAGAATATGTTTCACGGTGCGTGGTTTGTTAGAAAATTAACGTTAAAAAAATAAGTATAATAGGTTGTTATAACCAATAGAAATTACAGAAAGGAAATGAAAAAATGTCACAATGGATTTTCTCATTGAAGTTCCTAAAACTTTTAAAAACCATAATGTTATACGAGTTATAGTTGACCTCCATAAGAATTCATCAAACTTCATTACTATCTAAGAATATTTCTCTATTGATCATCTTTTTAAATACATATTATATATGTGGTGAGATTACATGGAGTAAAGTATTCTATTATATATAATTGTTACATGAAGTTTATCATGATGTTCTAGTGAAGTCTTCAGTAGGCTCTATATAATGTGCTCTTTTTTAGTTCATCATATCATCCATAGATAGATGGTCAGTATTAAAGGAAAATAAAATCTCATGAAGGCTTGTCCAATGATTTTTATATAGATTTAATTGGGTTATTGGATTAATAACAACTTTTATTAGAATGTTCTTACAATAATAGTTTACCATATAGTATTCATATTACTCCTTATGATTCCCTCTATGGTAAGAAGTGTAGAACTCCGACATGCTAGAATATAGTTAGGGGAAGAAAAATATTTGGACCTGATATTGTTAACAAAATTTAAGATAATTTTAGATCTTTTAAACTTCATATAATAGCATCTTAAAGTTGTAAAAATATTAACAATAACAATTGATGAACATACCAAGGGGAAGAATTGGGTTATATAATATTTATATGAATCTCTCCCTAGACAAGAGTAATGTGATTTTTAAATATGGGAAAGCCAATCCCTAGGTATATCGATGCATTGGAAAATATTGACCATGTTGGGAAGGTAGCTTATATATTGGTGCTTCCACCTTATCTATATCATGTTAATAATTTGATCCATGTGTCACTCATGTGAATGTACATACCACTTTATTCATGTAAACAAAAATCAGAATTCATACTATTTGGAAAATATATTTATTATGAAGAAAAACCAATATATATATTCATGATCATAGTAAAAATCATTACAAAATAGGACCACTAACCTGGTTTAACTTTTATGGAGAATCCATCAATTTGATGAGGCTATAAGGGAACCTAAAGAAGTAATAGGATCGAGTAACCCTTAGTTGCTTGTATTAGAGTGATGAATTTATACGGATAAATTCATTTTAAGGGTGTTGGAATATAACACTAGAATAGTTTTTTTTTTAAATTTTCCTCTTTAAATAATTTTATTGGTTTCATGACATGCAACACTAGGTTTGAAATAACTATTACATAGAATTAGAGTAAAATTCACATTATTACCTTGATTTTAAATTTGAAGGAATAACTAAAAATAAATAATTTATATATTAAATATAATTTTCCAACTCAAAATTAATGTATTGGTATGTTTTTAGAAGTTTATAACACAATTTTTAGTAATGTGAATTTATATTTAAAAAAACACATCTTAAAAAAATGTGATTTTCTTTAATTATTTTGTAAATATAGTTTTTTAGAATTCATATAAATTATATTTTAAAAGTTTAATTATATTTTTTTAATTTGAAAATCAAAATTATCTCAAAATTATTATTTTTTGAATATTCAAATAATATTTTTTTGGAACATTTAAGATATTGATTTTATTGAAAACTATATTTTATATTATAATATTTACAAGTTAAAATTATTTTTTTATTTAAATAAGTTCATTTTTATTTATAATATTCTTATTCTGGTTTTTAAAAGGTATTTCAGAAAATAATTTATTATCAAAACCTTTTTTTAAAAGGAATTTTGGAATAAACTATTTTTGATGGAATTTTTATTTGAAATTAATGTAAAATACTCTTATGTTTTGAATATCAAAAATGAGATACCATATAATGATCCAAATTATTTAATATGTTCATTTTATTTTTTGTTTCACATGAATTGTATCCTTGGGAATGTTTTTTACCACAATAAAGTGTAAATTGGGCAATTTAGGATAAAAATTTATTAAGAACTATTAGATGACCCTAACATATGCCCAAAATTTATTGGAAAAATATAATTAAACCCTTAACACATAAGGATCTATATTATGATTTGTAATGGACACTTGCACATGAAAATGACTTATATAATATTTATATCATATAATTTTACCAAATATCACATTCTTTTTCTTAAGTATCCCTTATGTGTCTACAGGGGGAAAGCTAGGTTATGAATGGATAAAATTGATAAACATATGCTTAATTAACATATTTTATTGATATAAATTTATTTTTTACTTTTTAGTCCACTTAGATTAGATTATGTTATTTGTAATATTTTATTTAATAAAAATTTAATGATGTCACGTTCATGTTTTAAATAATATATCATTTTTAATATTGGGTTACCTGAAATATATATTTGACTAAAAATATTATTCTAAAATCTATTATGTCTGTCTTCATCATGTTATTTTATTTTTAAAATATTAAGGAAGAGATAACTATATTAAAAAATTACATAATGATGATGCAGTAATTAACTTATTTATAGAAATATCAAATAAATGATATTAAAAATATTAAAATAAATATAATTTGATTTAATTAATGTGATAAAGTAATTTTATATATTAGATTTACCTTTTTGGATTATAATAAAATAATTTTTTCTAATTTTTATATTTTTTTTAAAGATATGGGACCTTTTCTAGAAGAGAAAGGCTTCATTATTGATTAAAAGGAAGAAACATAGACAATTCTAAAAATGGGATTCTTTTCACAATCCCTATTTTAAAGGGATACAAACACATCAGGATTCTGGTCATGATAGATGAAATCAACTCCACTGACCCTTTTTTAACAAGGCCATGAGCCACTGAATTAGCTTCTATATAGGTATGAGTGATGATAAGATTTATAGAAAGAATAGAGTCTTGGAAATTGATCCAACTATTAGTGATCTTCCATGAAAAATGAGATGACCCCAACCTGATTGTAGAAACAATAGTATTAGAATCACTTTCAAGCCATATGTTATTTCAACCATGTCTCTTTTCCTACTTCACAGCAACAGTAATTCCATGCATATCAACAACAAGAGAGGAGATGAAGCCACAAGGACCCTTGAAACTTCCAAAAACGTTGCCTCGATGATCTCTGAAGATGGCGCCATATCTAGAGAGATAAGGATTACGACGAGAAGCTCCATTGCAATTGGATTTAATCCAATCAAAAAGGGGATGTCGCCAAAACACTTCTAGAGTACCATATAGTCGTCGAAAAACACCAATGATTCCTAGTTGAGATAAAAAAGTAAGATCATGAAATGAATTAGAATAAACATGATTTTTTGGGGTGTAGGCATCATGAACAACAACGAGAACCTGAGTTTGAGTAGTGTGGGATGAAAAAGACATAACATCATGATGAGCCTAGTTTTGAGCATACCAGATATAATGTAACATCACTACAACAACAACCATAAAGAGATCAAGCAACTGGATGGATAGGTAAAGGGACCCCCAGCTCAGCAAAAAG
Organism: Viscum album; assembly: GCA_963277665.1. NCBI lineage: Eukaryota > Viridiplantae > Streptophyta > Magnoliopsida > Santalales > Viscaceae > Viscum > Viscum album. Next base: position 1,484,935,388 of record OY728147.1, on the reverse strand, counting down.
TCATGGATGATGATCATCTATGAGAGAGAGACTTCAAACAGATCCCCAATGGCATTCCACATTTATGTAAAAGCAACACTGGTGAGGAAAAGATGATCTGTATCCTCCCCGTGTTGGGGGAAATGAAAACATATGGATAAAATAGATATTCCACATGACTAAAGATAACACACTCTAGGGATTTAATGATGATCAACTCTCCAAGATGAAATTTATCTAGAGGGTCTGATAAAATTTTTGTGCAACCCCTCCATCCTGCGCAAAGTTGAGTCACAATGCAAAGAAAAAATGAAAAACAACTTGGAAAAAAGAATACCATTTGTACAGGCTGCCAAGCCCAAAATTAATCCCTATTGGAGAAAAAGTAATTGCTAATAGTTTTGGAAATTTGTCTTGGAAGGCCTTCCATGATACCCAGCTAATCCTTGATTAAAATATCCTAAATCAAGATAGAATCGTCACCTTCAATCAAATCTGAAAGAAGAGTACCATTCTAGTTGGCTTTCCAAAAATCAAGAGTTGAATCCTTGGAGACAAACCATGATGATCTTATATTCGAATTCATGTCCTTTTAATGGTGTTTGTAATTTTAATGAATTTATTAAAAATAATTTATTTTAAATTCAAAAAGTGCTCCTCCCATCAATTATAAAAGTGAACACCATCCCTCTTTTCTAAACATAACATTGACCCTTCAATCATGACCATGCCCCACCAATTTATATTATAAACAAAGATAGACACATTATAGAGTTTTTTTACTCCGAAAATACTAACACTAGTGTTCCTAAGAGGTTATATGAAAGATGTTCAACAAAGAATAGGTAATAAAATTTACTAACACATTCATGTTTATTTATTATTCTACCAACAATTAATGTGTAGTTTACATTATTAAGTAATATGTTATAAATAATTTATATTCTGATTTGATATTATGATTGTGTTACATCCATATTCCATATTTTATCTATCATATAACAACTGAAATCATCTTATATGAGTACATACAATTTAAAGTCTCCTTGTAGTAGTGTAATCTATTTTTTCATCACCACATTTATTTGATGGGTATAATGATGTAAATAATATATATATATATATATCTGATTATTATATCATTATATTAATAGAAAATCAACATACCATTTTTTCAATATGGAAATGATATCATTGCTCGTCCGTACGTACGACCTACCATCTCCACGACGTGATGATATTAATTTTCCACATCTACCATTTAAGAATGATTATATAAATGTATATAATGAACAAATATGGTATATAATAAAATATTATAATTATAAATATGATGCAACTATATAAAATTCACATGAATTTGGACATATATGATAAAACCAGAATAGTAAAATGAAGTAGTTAACACCTACAAGAATGGTAATAATGAAATATTACTAACCAGTAGTTGATAAGATGATATAATAGGTTCATATATTATATAATAACTATCAATATAGATCAACAATAAATTAATATGTTTATTTAAAGAATTATACCAGAAATTCTGACATGTATTAATGAAATCAAACAAAAGGTAAGGGTTAATTTTCAATCTCAATATTATTCATGATTGATTATACATAAGTATGTACTGGTAAATAATCACATCCCATTTCCTTGTTTCTAAAAAATGTTTTCATAAATAATTTTTATATCCTTCTACAATTTTATAATGTCGTGTTTACACTTTTCTAAATTTTTACAAAAATTTTTGAATGTAATATTTTTTTCATTTTACAAAAGGGGTTCCTTCATAATATTCTAGAAAAAAATATATTCATCTAATAAGACATGATATTTTTCAGCCTTAATAATGACTTAATGTCTTTATGATATTTTTAAAATATTAAATTGTTATTTTTAAAGAAAATGTTTTACTCAATATGGGTATATTTTTTTTTTGAATAGAATGTATATTTTTCTAACAAATAATATCAAGTGATCTTTTAAAATAATTTTCCAAATAATTCAATGTTATTTGATGATACATATGTTTTACAGGGGATATGATCCTGTGATCCCATTTTTAATCATTTTATAAATGTTTTATGTTTAGAATTGAATGTTGTTTTTTTTCATTATTTATGAGGAAATATTTAGGAAACACCATTTTATGGTTTTTGAAACTATGAATGATATATTTAATTTTCACACACATATGTATGGTTTTCATTATGTGATGGGTGAAACCTATATCCCCTCCAATTAATTGGGTAAATATTTAAAATCATTAAATAGAAAAGAGTTTAATTGGAAGTGAAACCTTTTTAGTAATATACGAATGGAATGTGATGTAAACCTAGTTCAGTAGTACAAGATAGGAATAAGGATTTAACTCAGTATCATGAGGTTATTTTTCAACTATTATGGTCATAATAGTGATCCTCAACATATATTAAAATTATTTTCTATACATATATGTATTACAAAATTTCATGTCTTATGTTATACTTCCATGATTTATGTTTTTTATAACTCATGTTTATTGGAAATTTGTGATTTAGTCCATAACTCAATATCATGATCATTGATTGGTATGGTATAATATTTAAATGTTATTTTCACGTTCTTAGGCCCTTAGGATTATGTTATCAACCATGGTTACCCTTATAGAAAATTTGATCTCACTCTTGTCTTATGATTCTTTTACCCAAGATATTTTGAAATATATTAAGTAAGATGCATCAAAAAGGGTTCTAGTTATAAATGAATAAGTTAGAGATGATATAATTGTTTTATAAATCAATTTGTTATGTTTCCATGATTCCAAAGTCACTAAACCAATGTGATTTTGGAATGTTTTTTGTTTTTTATGTAATGAATATTATTCAATTTTTATGTAATATATATATATAATCTATGGTATTTATACCAACATCTAGTATGTTCCCCTCACCCACACACATCCCAAATAACAAAATCGAACCTCAATCATATGACCTTTCCCCTTATCCTAACCAACAGTCATAATTTTTTCTCTAGTACTCAGTGGAGTCCTGAGAATGGTGTGAGAAAAACATATTAGGCCACCACCAATGACATTTAAAAAATATCTACTCTATTAGAATTCATTCATATGTACCAACAAAAATGACAATAGTAAAATCAAATAAGTCATAAAATTAATAATTTATTATATTAATTATTTTCATTCATAATTCTATGATTTACCCATTTTTCTACAAAACTTGCCTTGGCTTTTGTCGGCCATATGATCCATGTGTCAAGGGGTCAGACATAAAAAAATATAGAGACTCAGTCTAGAAATATGAATGGGATACAAAATGCTACATCCAACCATCCCAGCTTTGATATGGAACTCCATGTCAATAACAGTAGGTTCAGGAGAATCATTTCATTCCTTAAAATACTACTATTTATTAGGGAACATTTAGAATTATCCATGCTACATGGAAGGAGTAGATTATTAGTCAAACATCCCACAAACAATTTTTCACATTAATATAGGTTCATCATCATTAACCAATTTATTACAGAAAAAACAATGATTTTTATTTAGTCACATTTATATAATTCGTTACAATAATCATGTTCATATATTCCAACACAAACCACATTACCATTTTAAAACATTTCATATACTTATCACACATTCCAAGCCATTAGAATATGAAATTAATCCCCACATACCAATTATCACATTCATCAATTTAAATATCATCGCATATTTAAATTGTATTGTTAAGACAACACCATTTCCTGATATGTTATTAGGTTGATCACATTTGCACATTTATTTGTATCATAAACTCTTAAATTTACCATTCAAAGTTACAATATTTCATGTTAATTATAAGGCCTCAGCCTTAAACCTTAATTAATATTGAATTAAATGAATAATTCACATTGTGTATATTTTTTGGTTTATATTTTTAGAGAATTAGATCATAAATCGTGAATTACATTCCACATTTAAACAAAGTGGTAACACAAAAGATAGTATTTGTTTTTCCCATGAACATAAACATATTTAAAATAAAACATGGATTCTGTCACATACAAGACATATTTTAAAGGTATTTTTCATTTAATTTACATCCTTTCTTTGTTTTGGGGGTTTCCCTAGGTTTTATGGAGGAATAGATGAGTATTTATGAATTGGGCCAAACCGTGAGCCCAATTCTAGATTAAAAAATAAATTTTGTATCCTTTATAACTATTTCATTTTTCAACATTTTTCATCCATTCAAATTCCTACTTGACCTCCCCTAACCTATTAACACCACCAAGGTAATTTGGAGCTTTTAGAAATCCATAACCTGGGGTTATTTGGGTTTTTATATATGGGGTTGGGCCTTCCCGAAAGCCAAATTCTTGTTTTAAAAATAACATTTTATTTTTTTTATAACATAGTCAATATTTGGGATTTTTCGGTGATTCCAAGTCTCAACCAAGACCATGTAACCCAGTCACGCGTCGCAACTCTCTCCCACCTCTTTGGAGCTTTGGAAAATCTCTATTTGGTGCCGATCATCATAGGGTTCCTCAAATCTTCCAGATTTGAAGAGGTAAAGTATTTCTTTCATAACTCTTTCAATTCTCAATATTTTTCCTACATTCCAGTTCCTAAATGAGATAATACATCTTCTTCGAACGTACCCTAAATTTTGGCTCTTTTAAATTTCAGATACTGGAGTTTTGGACTGATTAATTCAAGATACTTCAAGTAAATGATCCCTTTTCTTTCCTCTTTCAAATTACATTGGGTTTAACTCATTGCTATTAGGGTTTATTTAGTTATAATTGAGTTTAATAATGTCCAAAAACTAGGATTTCGAACTTAGGGTTTAACTTTGGGCTTTCTTGGCCAATTTGTGTGGTTTTAGGTTTGATCTAGTTCTCTCTTGGTGCGGCGGGGGTGCGATTTGATTTTCGCACGGAGATTCAAGGGATTTTGTTAATTTGGTAGGTGATTCCATTGTGTGTACAATTTTTTTGAATTATCTTGCTGTTTCATGGTACCTTAATGTTTATTTCACTTGAATGTTTCTGTAAAAATTTGTTTTAGTTGCATTTATAATGCAAATGAATTTTAAGTTCCAATTTTTGGTGAAATTGAGGGTTTTTCATTGAAATCATTTATTGGTTCATTTTGGGATGCCCCAAAACTGAATTTTTTGTTTCATTAAAGGGTTTTGAAATGAAATTTTGTTATAATAACTTACAAGAGTTATCATAGTGTGAAAGGTGGATATCTTAAAGAGCATTGTGTGAAAAACAATGTGATGTTTTGAGAGGATGTTTTATTAGAAATAAAATTATTTTATTGTGTTTTTTAAATGGTATAAAATGTGTGTAGATACTGTACAATTTTTTTGTTACCAGTAGTGATATTTTATATGAAAAGGATGTGTGTTGTTTGCTGAAATTGTTTGAGCTCAAAAAGGGGAAGCCCGGGTACTTAGGTGGGGCGGATTTGTACTAGTACGGCTAGTGGATTGGATGGGTTTTGTCCATATTCCACTTAGCATCTGGATAACGACAACTCTAACTAAACTATTTGGATGATGATTATGGACCACTAGGTTATGGGTATGTTCCCTACTAGTGGCTCGTGCATGAGAACAGATTTTTCTATTGTTACTCTACACTGAGGTACGAGATACATAGGGCCCGAGGCAACCTAGTGCTTAGGGGTGTTCCCAATTTTGATGCTCATAGGATTTGTGGTATTTACCCTTGTTGTGGGTTGTTTATGTAAGTACATTATAGTAGCTCACATGTCTATTTAATCTGCTAACATTCTGAAATTCTCGTATTGAAAACTATTTTCATTTGAAAGTTGCGTTTCTTTGAATTTTAACACTGTTTCACCTTGTGTATTAAAATTTCTTGTTTTGTTCACATTATATTGCATGCTCTTTGGAATCATCTGGTGGTATCCTATTGGGATTAGTCTCACACCCTACTTACACCCGTTGGGTGAAAGTAGACCTGCTTATGCTTGACTCAGGTAAAGGGAAGGCTAAGGGTGATGGCGGTTCGGGATGTTAGTCCCCATCGTTGGGGCGGAGTTGCGGGGATGGCTTGCGAGTGATGATCCCCTTGTTGTGTGGAGTCCATGGGGATGTCTTTATGTTGTAATTATTTGTTTTTAGACCACTTGTAGTGTCTTTAAACATATGTATTATGTTCTCGTTTTGTTAAGAATTGTTTAGCATGAAAATTTCAGATTTTAATAATTGATTGTTTTTTTATGATTTATGCTTTCATACTCGGGTAAATCGTTCCCAAACCAAATTTGTTTGATACTCGGGCACTTGTGCCAGACCGTGGGGATAGGGAACGCCCTTCGGGCCTTTCCATGGGCCGGGTTTGGTGCCGTTAATGGTGGCGACCAGATCCGGTTCGTGACAAAATGGTATCAGAGAAGGTTAATGTTTTTGGGTTATATTGTTATTTTGAGATGAGTCGGGATAGACAGGAGCTAGGACTGTCGGGGCTCAGGGTATTGGTTGTGAGTAGGGTTCCTGGCCCACACCTCTCAGGGCAGACCTTGAGTCACCAGAGAATGTTGGAATTTACTGATTGACTTCACTTCCAGGTGAGACGTGTGGGCTGCAGACCACATGTGGACATCAGGCAGATGTAGAGTAGTTGATTCTTTTATTACAAGAATGTGTTTAGTTTGTTTATATTTGATGTATTTGATTAAAATTTTCAGAATTGTGGTATTGACTATTGTTTTGTGACTGTTGCATTTTGTAGAAACATGCCTCCCCGGAAAGCTCCCACACACCCACAGGAGGAAGCTGGAGAGGGTTCTCCCACGCCAATTGATCAGAGGCTCGTGGAGGCTATTGCTCAGGCTATCCAAGCTTTGGGACAAGGACCAGATCATGCTCCTATTCATGTTAGGGTAGAGGAGATAGGTCCTAGAAAAGATAAAGCACAAGAGTTTCTGAAAAACAAGCCTCCTGCCTTCCGAGGTAGCACAGAACCCCAGGAAGTCGAAGAATGGCTCGAGAAGATCGAGCATATGTTTGAGTTCCTGGAAACACATGAGGAGCTCAGGGTGAAGTGTGCCTCCTTCTTGTTGGAGGGTCCCAGTCGTAAATGGTGGGAGTCAGTGCTTCAGGCTAGGAAGAATGATCAGATGCGCTGGGGAGATTTCAAGGCTGTCTTCAATGAACAGTATTGCCCTGAGGTGTTGGCTAATGCCAGGTCTAGAGAGTTCATGGAACTTGTTCAGGGGAATCTATCTGTGATGGAGTATGCCAACCATTTCACTGAGTTGGTTCGGTATGCTCCAGAAATTGTCTCTAATGAGCAAGCGAAGGCCCAGAGGTTTGAGAAAGGCTTGCGACCAGAGATATACTCCCAGGTGTTCATGTTTAAGCTGAGGACCTATGCTGAGGTTGTTGATCGGGCGTGAATGGTGTAGATTGATAGGAAAGGCAGGGCTGGTTTCTATGGTTCAGTATCAGCAGTGGGCAGTGGCAGCTCCTCAGAGAAGAAAAGGAAGCTGGAGGATCATGTGAAGAAAGGAGGGGGCAGTTCAGGCCACTCTTCCAGGCTATTTTCTTCTGCGGCTTCTGATGCGAGATCGGTCGTGTGCCACCAATGTGGGAGGCCTGGGCATATCCGACCAGCATTTCCTCTTCCACCGAATCCCTGTTACCAGTGTGGAGGTATAGGGCATTTGAAGTGCTTCTGCGGTGTGGCACGTCCAATCCCAAGTGGGGCAGGGCCAGTGGCTTCAAGAGGAGTGGCAGCATAGTCCGAGCCGTCGAGAACTTGGGGATCTCGATTTGGTGGTCGTGGTGGTAGGTCTGTATCATCTTCAGGGAAGATCCAGTTCAGGGCACAACCACAGACTAGCAGTCGTCCTCAGGTAGATACTGGACATCTCCATGCAGTGGATCATTCACCAGTAGGATCAGAGGCGGGACCGTCGACTGTTCGAGGTACCGTTCGGATCTCATCTTCTATATCTACTGCTCTTTTTGATACTGGTGCCTCTATTTCATTAATTTCTAGATATTTTGTGGACATGCTTAATTTTCCAACTGAGTTGATGTATTTTGCGATGGAGTTGGTGACACCATTGGGAAAGAAGAAGGAGCAAGGCCTCAGGTGCCCCTCATGTGAACTTTCTATGTCAGGGGTCGTGATGGAGTGGGACCTCTTGGTCTTAGATATAGACCTTTTTGATGTCATACTCGGGATGTATTGGCTAGTACACTTCCAGGCACACATCGATTGCTACAGATGGCATGTGAGTTTCACAACAGCTGATGGGAGTCGTCAGGTTTTTCATGGAGAATGGGATCCACGATCTAGTCGCACAGGGCCTCCACTCCCAGATTTGGGAAGTGTTATCTTCCAGTTAACTTCACCTGGGATAGAGGATGTTCTTTCCCCTAAAGGTGCACTACCTCATGTAGTGAATGAGTTTCCCAAGGTATTCCCAGATGATTTTTCAGGGTTGCCCCCAGAGCGGGATGTGGAGTTTTTGATTGATCTGGCGTCGGGAACACAGCCGATATCTCTTCCCTCTTATCACATTGTCCCCATCAAGTTGAGTGAATTAAAGATACAGTTGGACGACTTAGAATCCAAAGGATTCATTCGCCCGAGGGTCTCTCCTTGGGCCGCTCCTGTGTTGTTTGCAAAAAAGGCCGATGGATCCCTCCGGTTGTGCATTGACTACCGGAAGCTGAATAGGGTAACAATTAAAAACACATACCCTTTGCCCAGAATATATGATTTGTTTGATCAATTGAAGGGGGAAAAGTGGTTCTCAAAGATAGACCTGCGTTCAGGGTATCATCAACTCAGGGTGAAGGAGTCAGATATCCCTAAGACAGCCTTCCGAAGCAGGTACGACCACTTTGAGTATTTGGTCATGCCCTTTGGATTGACCAATGCTACAGCGATATTTATGGCACTTAGAAATAGGGTGTTCCATCAGTATCTCGATTCCTTTGTTGTGGTGTTCGTGGATGACATTCTGGTATACTCTTGCTCTGAGGAGGAACACGAACATCACTTGAGGATCATTTTTGGTATATTACGAGATCACCGCCTCTATGAAAAGTTGTCAAAGTGTACTTTCTGGATTAGAGAGGTGATATTTCTGGGGCATTTGATCTCAGAGCATGGGGTATCAGTGGACCCTGAGAAAATTAGTGCAGTCATGTCATGGGAGAAACCGAAGAATGTGTTCGATATCAGGAGTTTTCTTTGCTTGGCTGGTTATTATAGGCGATTCGTTCAGGATTTCTCTCGGCTTGCTTCACTGATGTCTTTCCTCACCTGGAAAGGGGTGAAGTTTTTATGGGGTCCAGAATGTCAGGCATCGTTCGACGAGCTGAAGAGGCGGCTGACTGCCACCCCCGTGCTGATTTTTCCAGAGGATGGAAAGGGATATGTGGACTATTGTGATGCTTCAGGTATGGGTCTTGGGTGCGTGCTTATGCAGGATGATCATGTGGTCGCGTATGGCTCTCACCAACTTCGACCACATGAAAAGAACTACCCAACCCATTACTTGGATTTGGCAGTGGTGATGCATGCTTTGTGTCACGACCCGCCCTCGGGGTCCGAGCCGTGACTACCCCAAGCCCGCCTTCCATAGGCCAGGGGCTGGCGACTAGCACCAAGGCGTAAATCCCGGTAAAAAGGGAAGGCATTGCCTTTGAAAAGTAAACACACACCACAGAGTAAACAAGCGGAAGTAAACACTAAACAAGCAGAGTGCGACTGAAAGTGCGGAAAAGTAAATGGGCCAGAATACAAACCCAAACTGAAAGTAAAGTACAACTCGAAAAGGGAAAAACAGCAACTGAAAAGTAAAAGCCGCTACTCCGAGCTGTCCACTGGAAATCCCACCTGAAGGGTGGGTACAGATAGCCTCTCTGCTCCACGGGTCCCGCCGTCCGCTCCGAGCATGTCCCGCCCAGTGGTCCACCTCCGGGTACCGTCCCGCTGTGCAAGCCTCAGCTAAGGTCAACGTTGTCCGTCGTCTGCAACCAACACAACGTAGTGCGGGCAAAGCCCGTGCATGGGTGAGTATAAGCTACTGAGTAGGGACCCCGAGACCCCTGAAGGTCTCTCAAATCCATAAAGGATAAACCACGAAGAAAAGTACAATCACGAAGTAACAACCGACACTGCTTAGGTATATGCCCATACATATACCTAAGTCATCAATTCAAATACGCTCCAACCTCCGAGCCCAAGTACAACTCAGTCCACGCAGGAAAGTATAGGTATTCCACAAAGGAAAGCAAAATATAATCCACACAGGATTGCACAACACAATCCACACAGGAAAGCAACAGGATTCAGCTCACACAGGTATACTTCTTCAAGGACGATAAAGATGATCACTGATCCATCTAAGTCGTCGGACCCACGAAGGATCGATAGGTAACTAACCCCCGCAGAAGACCCACAAAGGATCGGGCTCACACAGAACCTGTAGGCGCTGGCTCACACAGAACCGCTGAGCGCAAGGACCCACACAGGATCGGGCTCACACAGAACCTGTAGCACAGATCCACGTAGGATCGCTGAGTGCTGTAGTCGTCGTCGTCGAATCCACACAGGATCTCTGTACTGTCGTCGTCGAATCCACACAGGATCTCTGTACTGTCGTCGTCGCAGTCACAGTAGCAGTCGTAGCAGTAGTAGTAGTCGCAGCCAGCACTAGGGTTCCCGCACACAGCAAACTCGTACGGAGGGTCCGCTCCACGAGCCGAGAGGCTGATACATCAACTGTCACGAAGACCGAAATTGATGTATTCAAAAGTTCCGTATCGTCAACAGGAACTCAACGCAACAGACGGCGCGTCGATCGGACGCCCGGTCTGAGAGTTATTGGCATTTTCGTCTCCGGGGCCCGGTTGGTTTTTAAGGCAAAACCAACCCGACCGTACTCCACCTGCGTCCAAACCTCGGGCGGAGTATGCCAAAAGATCCGTCTCACTAAGAGGAACACAACGCGACTGACGGCGCGTCAATCGGACGTCCGTAGCTCAAGATATGAGCGTTTCCGCTCCGAAGGCCCGGTTGGTTTCGTGAACGAACCAACCCGGCCGAACTCAAAGTAAACCGAAACCTTGAGTGCGATATACCGAAACGACCGTCTCGATCCAAGGATCGCGTTGCCGCAGACGGTTCGTCATTCGGATGTCCGAGGCTCAAGTTATGAGCCAAAAACCAAAACTGGTCCGAAACGGGGGGGTCCGGGTCCGGGCCGACCCGGCCCGACCCCCCCCCCCTGGGCGGCGCGGTGGCCGGCGGCGGCGGCGGGCGGCGGCGGGCGGCGGCGGGCGGCGGCGCGGCGGCGCGGCGGCGGGCCGCGGTGGCGGCGGCGGCGGCGGGCCGCGGTGGCGGCGGCGGCGGGCCGCGGCGGCGGCGCTTGGCACCGCACGTGGGTGGTACGCGGGGGGCAAGGCCCCCGCTTTGCTGGAGGGCGGCGCGGCAACTGGCCGCGCCGTTTTTTAATAAGCGCCCCCCCCCCTCGTGGGGGGCCTGCTGGAGCGGAACCGAGGGGGCAGCCGGCCCCCTCCCTTTAAAATAAAACTGCCCCCCTCTTTAAGAGGGGGGTTTTGCCACCTGGCCGGGGAATTAATTCCCCGGTTTACCGGCATCCGGCCGGCCAGTCGGCCGGCCGGTTTTTCTCCAACGGGACCGGAATTTCCGGTCCCCTCTTCGGCTTCCGACACCGGCGGCCCGGCCGCCGGTTTTCTCTTCCGCCGCGGCCCGGAACCGGCCGCGGTCTCCTCGTCCCGCCGGGGCCCGGAACCGGCCGCGGTCTTCTCGTCCCGCCGCGGCCCGGAACCGGCCGCGGCGTTCGTCATCCGGCGCGGTGCGACGGCACCGCGTCCCTTTTCCGTGCTTGATATTATTCAACGCGGCGCGACGACGTCGTGTTCTTGTTGTTTCTTCCAAGGTGCGTGCGACGGCATCGCGTAAGATATTCGCACGTTCGTCCGCGTGGTGCGACGGCACCCCGCCACTTGCTTTCCTCCGCAAAATAATTAAACAAGAACGATGGAGGGGGTTCGGCCGTGTTCGTGCGGTCCGGCCCCCCTCTCGTTAAAATAGTAACGCAACTTTAAACATTTAAAAGTCTCATGTTTGACATGCGAAAACCAGGATCAAGAAACGGAATAAATAAATAATTAAACAACAACCCCTACCTCGGGTTTAAGATTCAAAGGTTCGGCTACACTCCGCGGAAGACGGCGTCGCGGAGGTCGGGTGTCGCGGTCGTCGTTCGTCAAATCCGTTGACGAATAGTTATGCCCGAAGAGACACGTCGTTGGCGGATCTTCGTTTGCCGACGAAGAAGGTCCGATGAGGGTGCGGCGTTCCCTCTTGATGACACCGAGGACGAAGAAGAGAGGCGTCGTTCTTCGTCGGAGTTTGAGCGTTCTTCGTTCTTCGTCAGAGCTTGAAGATGAAGAGGAGCTCTCAAAAAGCTCTCAAGGGAATAAACAAACAACCCAAAAACAAATAAGATTACATCTTATTTTATTAACACATAACTCAAAAGAATTTCAAAGTTTTGAAATTCAAAAAGACTTAACTCCCATAATTAATTAAGAGTAACATAAGCCAATTAATTAGGGGTTAAGTATGTTGAGAGAAATTGAAAAGGTTAGGGGGTTCATGTGGGCCCCACCACACTTAATCCTCCCAAGGGAGGTTAAGTGGGTGTGGGTCCCACTTCCAACCTCCTTTGATAGGTTTTAACTAGTTGTAATAAAATTGTTCTTCACAATTTTATTTAACTCAAGCTAAAAACCCCAAAACGTAACTTTCAACCCGCAACAAACGCAACTCCCGAAAAGGTCTCATTAAGCGAATATCGGTGCTGCGAGTTCACCGGTGCCCTCGGATTTCAATTCCGAGCACCGGATCAAAAGTTAGGAATTCCCGCTCGTTCGTTCACTGAACGTACCCGAGCCAAACTTCGGAAATTAATTCCGGGCACTCCGGGCCTCGGAATCAGGTGCCGTCTGAAACCGCGCTTTTGTAAAATTCTAAAGAAAATTAAGAAAAAATTTCCCTTGAATTTTACGGGTCTTTACATTACTCCCACCTCAGGGCTTTACGTCCCCGTAAAGATACAACAAAAACTAGGGAAACAAAAGAGGGTACTGAGCACACATCTGAGCCTCCCGCTCCCATGTGCTCTCCTGGAGATTCCCGTGCTGCCATCTGATGCGCACAAGAGGAATCGACCGCCCACGCAGGACCCGCTCCTGTCGATCCTCTATCTCCACCGGGACCTCCGTAAAAGTCGCCCCATCGTCAACGTCAAGCTCCCCATGGTCAATGATGTGCGTCGGGTCGTGCACGTATCTCCTCAGATGGGATACGTGGAAGACGTCGTGCACCCGGTGCAACTGAGGTGGTAGAGCCAGGCGATAAGCCACCTCGCCAATCCTGCTGAGAATCTGGAAAGGTCCTATGAAGCGCGGAGATAACTTTCCGCCTCGGCCAAATCTCCGAATACCACGTCGAGGTGAGACCCGCAAGAAGACGTGGTCGCCATCCTCGAACTCCAGTGGCCTCCGCCTCCTGTCAGCGTATGACTTCTGCCGGCTCTGAGCTGTCCTCATCCGCTCCTGGATGACCTGGACCTTCTCTGTCGTGGCCTGGACCATCTCCGGTCCCACTAGTGCTGACTCCCCAGGGTCTGTCCAGCACAAAGGAGATCTACATGGTCGGCCGTACAACGCCTCGTACGGTGCCATCCCGATGGTGGAGTGGTAGCTGTTGTTGTACGCGAACTCCACCAAAGGTAGGTGGTCCTCCCAGCTACGACCAAAGTCAAGGACACATGCGCGGAGCATGTCCTCGAGAGTCTGAATGGTCCTCTCCGTCTGACCATCCGTCTGAGGGTGAAAAGCTGTGCTAAGACGTAGCTGCGTCCCGAACGCCTCCTGCAACCCCTTCCAAAGCCGGGAAGTAAAGAGGGCATCTCGATCAGAGACGATAGATGATGGTACGCCGTGGAGCCGCACAATCTCCTGAACGTAGAGACGTCCCAAGCTCTCCACCGAGCCCTGCTCTCTGATGGGTAAGAAGTGTGCCGACTTGGTGAGTCGGTCAACAATCACCCAGATGGAGTCGTGACCTCTGGAAGTGCGTGGAAGTCCAGTCACGAAGTCCATAGATATGCCGTCCCACTTCCACTCCGGAACCTCCAAGGGTTGTACCAAGCCTGCTGGTACCTGATGCTCAGCCTTCACCTGCTGGCAGGTGAGGCATCGAGAAACGAACTCTGCTACTGCCTTCTTCATGCCCGGCCACCAATGCTGTCGTCTGAGGTCCTGGTACATCTTCGCCACTCCAGGATGTACCGCTAAAGGAGAAGTGTGAAACTCCCTAAGCACTTCCTCTCGCAAAGTGACTGGTACCATGGTACGTCCTCTGAAAAGGATGTCGTGCTCTGCTCCAAGGGAGAAACCATCAGGTGTCTGTCCCGAGGATATCTGTGCACGCCGTGTCTCACAGTCAACGTCCCCATGTTGTGCCTCCCTGACTCGCTGCAGTAGTGGAGGAGTGACTGTGAGAGACTGAAGAAAGGCTGCTCCATCTCTATCCACGAAGGATATCTGCAAAGAGGCTAGCTGCTTCGTCGCCTCCTCGAGTAGCTGAATGCCCGTCCTCCTGCTGAGGGCATCGGCTACTACGTTCCCCTTCCCAGGTGTATAGACTATCTCAAAGTCATAGTCCTAGAGGAACTCGAGCCATCATCGCTGTCTCAGGTTCAGGTCCTTCTGCGAGAAGATATACCTGAGACTCTGATGATCGGAAAAGACTGTAAAGTGCTCGCCCATCAGATAGTGTCGCCATGTCTTCAGAGCGAAGACCACTGCTGCTAACTCCAGGTCATGGGTAGCGTAGTTCTGCTCATGCGGCCTCAACTGTCGTGATCCATAGGCGATCACTGCCCGCTCCTGCATCAGAACACATCCGAGTCCGGTCCCTGATGCATCGCAGTAGACTACGTACCCTACTCCTTCCTCAGGCAACCTCAAGATAGGTGCGCTAGTCAATCTCTGTCTCATCTCCTAGAAGCTCTGCTGACAACTGTCTGACCACACGAAGGGTTTCCCCTTCTTCGTCAAAGCTGTGAGTGATGCCGCAACTCTGGAGAAGTTCGGCACAAATCTCCGATAGTATCCAGCTAGTCCCAAGAAACTCCGAACCTCAGTCACGCTCCTGGGTGGCTCCCATGCTAACACAGCCTCAATATTCGCAGGATCCACTGCAACTCCCGCCTCAGAGATAACGTGTCCCAAAAAGTGGACCTCACGTATCCAGAACTGGCACTTCGAGAGCTTACCATAAAGCTGGTGCTCTCGGAGTGTGTCAAGGACAACTCGCAAGTGATAGGCGTGCTCCTCCTCTGTCGTAGAGTAAATCAGAATGTCGTCGATGAAGACCACGACAAATCGATCGAGGTATGGCTGAAAGATCCTGTTCATGAGAGCCATGAACACTGCTGGAGCATTGGTTACACCGAAAGGCATAACCAAGAACTCATAGTGGCCATACCGACATCTGAAGGCCGTCTTCTGCACATCCTCGTCTCTGACTCTGAGCTGATGATAGCCTGACCTGAGGTCTATCTTCGAGAACCACCGTGCTCCCTTGAGCTGATCAAAGAGGTCATCAATCCTCGGTAGCGGATACTTGTTCCTCACTGTCACCTGGTTCAGGCGACGATAGTCAACACAAAGTCACAAGCTCCCGTCCGCCTTCTTGGCGAACAATATCGGGGAAGCCCAGGGTGAAACACTGGGTCGGATGAACCCCTTGCCCTGCAAGTCCTCCAACTGTACCCGTAGCTCTCGAAGCTCGGCGGGGGCCATCCGATATGCTGGAGTGGATATCGGGGCTGTCCCGGGGTACAAGTCAATATAAAAGTATACCTCTCTGCGAGGAGGTAGCCCTGGAACATCGTCGGGAAAAACGTCCGCATACTGATCCACCACTGCAGGAAAACCAGGACTCCGCATGTCAACTGCTCCAAGGATAAGGCTAGCCAACTGATGAGTGATGGGCTGTCCTCTCCTCCGCGGAAGTCCATCCTGTGCTGCTAAGGCTCCCTTCTCGCCGGTGAAGGTGAACCTGCTCCCGTCGGTGCGTACACATCGCACCTTGCGCCTAAAACAGTCAATCTGTGCATGGACCGTAGATAGCCAATCCATGCCCAAGATGACATCGTAAGGCCTCGACGTTGCTACAAGAAGATCCCAGCCGAAGCTCTCGCCTCCTAGAGTAAGCTCACACTGCCGGCACCAGTGCGTAATCGTCGAGTCTGCTCCCGTAGGAGTCTCTAGCCGTAAGGATCGAGCCAACGGCTCTGTCGGAATCTCCGAGCTCCGAACAAGGGCAGCGGCTATAAAAGAGTGACTCGCTCCTGTGTCTATAAGAACTGCAGCAAGGGTGGAATAGACACAGATAGTACCTCGAATCATCTCAGGTGCGCCGTGGTCGTAGGCCTCTGCTGCCTGGAGCTGTGCCTGTCGCTGCCCGCCAGCTCCCTGTGGTCGGGGTGGACCTCCTGGTGGTGGTGGTGGTAGAGCCTCAAAGCGTCGGCACCAGCTGCTCATCCAGCTCCTCTGCCTCGTCCGCCTCCTCCCTGCGGACCGCCACGGTCGACCCTCTGCCTCTGCCTCGGTGGTCCATCAACTAACTGCTGCTCCTCGGCACGGCGGGTCGGGCAGTCGCGAGCCATGTGGCCCTGCCCGCCGCACGAGTAGCACTGTCTGCCTCTCGTAAGACTGGCTCCGCGCTGTGTGCCCCGCACTGCTGAGCCAGTGCCCTGAGATCGTCGGCCTGAAGGTCTGGTCTATCTGGACCCCTGAGTCATCCGTCGACTGCCTGCTGCAGATGACTCTGCCACGTGCCGCCCTGCGGTGGGTCGCTGTGCTGGTGTAGACTCAGCAAGAAAGCTCTCGATCAGAAGATCCCGCTCCAGTACTCCTGTCTGAGTCGGTATGCTGAGGGAGATCAGCGATGCCCTGATCTCGTGTCTCAAACCCTGGTCGAAGGTCCGGGCCCGGAAGAATGGGTCCCGTACCATGTCGGTCGAGTAGCGCGAGAGATCGGTAAATCTCGCCGAGTACTGGGCGACCGTCATGCTGCCCTGCCGCAGCTGTAGAATCTCCTGGATGCGCACCGCTCGGAGGGTGGCCGGGACGAACTCAGAGCGGAAGAGGCTCTCGAAGTCCGTCCAGAGCAAGGATGCCTCATCGTGCACCTGGAGCATCAAGCTCCACCATCGTCCTGCTGCTGCGTGTAGTAGGCTCGCAGCGAGGATCACCATGAGGTCTGCTGGTGTCCTCACTAGCCTAAACACTCAAACCACTGCCTCCAGCCAGTCCTCTGCTGCCTGGGGATCCGTCTCCCCGCGAAACCTGGGCGGTCGCTGTCGCTGAAACTCATGCAGTGCGCTGAGGCGACGTGCATCGTCAGCGGCTGCTGCTGGAAGCATCGGGGGATCGGCGGGTAAAGCTACCGCCGGTGCCACTACTGGAAAAGGGCCCTGCACCGAAGCCTCGTTGCTCGGTGGGCTGTCGTCACACTCGACTCTCGGAACCCTAGCTGGCTGCCGTCGTGGGGCCATCCTGAAAAGGAAACAGGTGCGCCACGGTTAGAACAGTATACCTGGTGAGCTGATATAAGTAATCACAAAGAAAACTTTGAAACACACACGCAATCAATGTTTTTGTGCATTAAGTCGGAAATCAGAAGTCAGGGTCCTGGTGTACAGATACGTCGGCCGCCGCACCAACACTGGACTCCCTGGACTGATATCCACACTCAATACGCTAAACATTATTGCTTCACATAGAAAAGATCAGAGTTCGCGGTAGAACCGAACTCCTCTGATACCAATTTGTCACGACCCGCCCTCGGGGTCCGAGCCGTGACTACCCCAAGCCCGCCTTCCATAGGCCAGGGGCTGGCGACTAGCACCAAGGCGTAAATCCCAGTAAAAAGGGAAGGCATTGCCTTTGAAAAGTAAACACACACCACAGAGTAAACAAGCGGAAGTAAACACTAAACAAGCAGAGTGCGACTGAAAGTGCGGAAAAGTAAATGGGCCAGAATACAAACCCAAACTGAAAGTAAAGTACAACTCAAAAAGGGAAAAACAGCAACTGAAAAGTAAAAGCCGCTACTCCGAGCTGTCCACTGGAAATCCCACCTGAAGGGTGGGTACAGATAGCCTCTCTGCTCCACGGGTCCCGCCGTCCGCTCCGAGCACGTCCCGCCCAGTGGTCCACCTCCGGGTACCGTCCCGCTGTGCAAGCCTCAGCTAAGGTCAACGCTGTCCGTCGTCTGCAACCAACACAACGTAGTGCGGGCAAAGCCCGTGCAGGGGTGAGTATAAGCTACTCAGTAGGGACCCCGAGACCCCTGAAGGTCTCTCAAATCCACAAAGGATAAACCACGAAGAAAAGTACAATCACGAAGTAACAACCGACACTGCTTAGGTATATGCCCATACATATACCTAAGTCATCAATTCAAATACGCTCCAACCTCCGAGCCCAAGTACAACTCAGTCCACGCAGGAAAGTATACGTATTCCACAAAGGAAAGAAAAATATAATCCACACAGGATTGCACAACACAATCCACACAGGAAAGCAACAGGATTCAGCTCACACAGGTATACTTCTTCAAGGACGATAAAGATGATCACTGATCCATCTAAGTCGTCGGACCCACGAAGGATCGATAGGTAACTAACCCCCGCAGAAGACCCACATAGGATCGGGCTCACACAGAACCTGTAGGCGCTGGCTCACACAGAACCGCTGAGCGCAAGGACCCACACAGGATCGGGCTCACACAGAACCTGTAGCACTGATCCACGTAGGATCGCTGAGTGCTGTAGTCGTCGTCGTCGAATCCACACAGGATCTCTGTACTGTCGTCGTCGAATCCACACAGGATCTCTGTACTGTCGTCGTCGCAGTCACAGTAGCAGTCGTAGCAGTAGTAGCAGTCGCAGCCAGCACTAGGGTTCCCGCACACAGCAAACTCGTACGGAGGGTCCGCTCCACGAGCCGAGAGGCTGATACATCAACTGTCACGAAGACCGAAGTTGATGTATTCAAAAGTTCCGTATCGTCAACAGGAACTCAACGCAACAGACGGCGCGTCGATCGGACGCCCGGTCTGAGAGTTATTGGCATTTTCGTCTCCGGGGCCCGGTTGGTTTTTAAGGCAAAACCAACCCGACCGTACTCCACCTGCGTCCAAACCTCGGGCGGAGTATTCCAAAAGATCTGTCTCACTAAGAGGAACACAACGCGACTGACGGCGCGTCAATCGGACGTCCGTAGCTCAAGATATGAGCGTTTCCGCTCCGAAGGCCCGGTTGGTTTCGTGAACGAACCAACCCGGCCGAACTCAAAGTAAACCGAAACCTTGAGTGCGATACACCGGATCGACCGTCTCGATCCAAGGATCGTGTTGCCGCAGACGGTTCGTCATTCGGAGGTCCGAGGCTCAAGTTATGAGCCAAAAACCAAAACTGGTCCGAAACGGGGGGGTCCGGGTCCGGGCCGACCCGGCCCGACCCCCCCCCCCCCCCGGGCGGCGCGGTGGCGGCGGCGGCGGCGGGCCGCGGTGGCGGCGGCGGCGGGCCGCGGTGGCGGCGGCGGCGCTTGGCGCCGCACGTGGGTGGTACGCGGGGGGCAAGGCCCCCGCTTTGCTGGAGGGCGGCGCGGAAACTGGCCGCGCCGTTTTTTTAATAAGCGCCCCCCCCCCCCCCCCTCGTGGGGGGCCTGCTGGAGCGGAACCGAGGGGGCAGCCGGCCCCCTCCCTTTAAAATAAAACCGCCCCCCTCTTTAAGAGGGGGGTTTTGCCAGCTGGCCGGGGAATTAATTCCCCGGTTTAACGGCATCCGGCCGGCCAGCCGGCCGGCCGGTTTTTCTCCAACGGGACCGGAATTTCCGGTCCCCTCTTCGGCTTCCGACACCGGCGGCCCGGCCGCCGGTTGTCTCTTCCGCCGCGGCCCGGAACCGGCCGCGGTCTCCTCGTCCCGCCGCGGCCCGGAACCGGCCGCGGTCTTCTCGTCCCGCCGCGGCCCGGAACCGGCCGCGGCGTTCGTCATCCGGCGCGGTGCGACGGCACCGCGTCCCTTTGCCGTGCTTGATATTATTCAACGCGGCGCGACGGCGTCGTGTTCTTGTTGTTTCTTCCAAGGTGCGTGCGACGGCATCGCGTAAGATATTCGCACGTTCGTCCGCGTGGTGTGACGCCACCACGCCACTTGCTTTCCTCCGCAAAATAATTAAACAAGAACGATGGAGGGGGTTCGGCCGTGTTCGTGCGGTCCGGCCCCCCTCTCGTTAAAATAGTAACGCAAATTTAAACATTTAAAAGTCTCATGTTTGACATGCGAAAACCAGGATCAAGAAACGGAATAAATAAATAATTAAACAACAACCCCTACCTCGGGTTTAAGATTCAAAGGTTCGGCTACACTCCGCGGAAGACGGCGTCGCGGAGGTCGGGTGTCGCGGTCGTCGTTCGTCAAATCCGTTGACGAAGAGTTATGCCCGAAGAGACAAGTCGTTGGCGGATCTTCGTTTGCCGACGAAGAAGGTCCGATGAGGGTGCGGCGTTCCCTCTTGATGACACCGAGGACGAAGAAGAGAGGCGTCGTTCTTCGTCGGAGTTTGAGCGTTCTTCGTTCTTCGTCAGAGCTTGAAGATGAAGAGGAGCTCTCAAAAAGCTCTCAAGGGAATAAACAAACAACCCAAAAACAAATAAGATTACATCTTATTTTATTAACACATAACTCAAAAGAATTTCAAAGTTTTGAAATTCAAAAAGACTTAACTCCCATAATTAATTAAGAGTAACATAAGCCAATTAATTAGGGGTTAAGTATGTTGAGAGAAATTGAAAAGGTTAGGGGGTTCGTGTGGGCCCCACCACACTTAATCCTCCCAAGGGAGGTTAAGTGGGTGTGGGTCCCACTTCCAACCTCCTTTGATAGGTTTTAACTAGTTGTAATAAAATTGTTCTTCACAATTTTATTTAACTCAAGCTAAAAACCCCAAAACGTAACTTTCAACCCGCAACAAACGCAACTCCCGAAAAGGTCTCATTAAGCGAATATCGGTGCTGCGAGTTCACCGGTGCCCTCGGATTTCAATTCCGAGCACCGGATCAAAAGTTAGGAATTCCCGCTCGTTCGTTCACTGAACGTACCCGAGCCAAACTTCGGAAATTAATTCCGGGCACTCCGGGCCTCGGAATCAGGTGCCGTCTGAAACCGCGCTTTTGTAAAATTCTAAATAAAATTAAGAAAAAATTTCCCTTGAATTTTACGGGTCTTTACATTACTCCCACCTCAGGGCTTTACGTCCCCGTAAAGATACAACAAAAACTAGGGAAACAAAAGAGGGTACTGAGCACACATCTGAGCCTCCCGCTCCCATGTGCTCTCCTGGAGATTCCCGTGCTGCCATCTGATGCGCACAAGAGGAATCGATCGCCCACGCAGGACCCGCTCCTGTCGATCCTCTATCTCCACCGGGACCTCCGTAAAAGTCGCCCCATCGTCAACGTCAAGCTCCCCATGGTCAATGATGTGCGTCGGGTCGTGCACGTATCTCCTCAGCTGGGATACGTGGAAGACGTCGTGCACCCGGTGCAACTGAGGTGGTAGAGCCAGGCGATAAGCCACCTCGCCATTCCTGCTGAGAATCTGGAAAGGTCCTATGAAGCGCGGAGATAACTTGCCGCCTCGGCCAAATCTCCGAATACCACGTCGAGGTGAGACCCGCAAGAAGACGTGGTCGCCATCCTCGAACTCCAGTGGCCTCCGCCTCCTGTCAGCGTATGACTTCTGCCGGCTCTGAGCTGTCCTCATCCGCTCCTGGATGACCTGGACCTTCTCTGTCGTGGCCTGGACCATCTCCGGTCCCACTAGTGCTGACTCCCCAGGGTCTGTCCAGCACAAAGGAGATCTACATGGTCGGCCGTACAACGCCTCGTATGGTGCCATCCCGATGGTGGAGTGGTAGCTGTTGTTGTACGCGAACTCCACCAAAGGTAGGTGGTCCTCCCAGCTACGACCAAAGTCAAGGACACATGCGCGGAGCATGTCCTCGAGAGTCTGAATGGTCCTCTCCGTCTGACCATCCGTCTGAGGGTGAAAAGCTGTGCTAAGACGTAGCTGCGTCCCGAACGCCTCCTGGAACCCCTTCCAAAGCCGGGAAGTAAAGCGGGCATCTCGATCAGAGACGATAGATGATGGTACGCCGTGGAGCCGCACAATCTCCTGAACGTAGAGACGTCCCAAGCTCTCCACCGAGCCCTGCTCTCTGATGGGTAAGAAGTGTGCCGACTTGGTGAGTCGGTCAACAATCACCCAGATGGAGTCGTGACCTCTGGAAGTGCGTGGAAGTCCAGTCACGAAGTCCATAGATATGACATCCCACTTCCACTCCGGAACCTCCAAGGGTTGTACCAAGCCTGCTGGTACCTGATGCTCAGCCTTCACCTGCTGGCAGGTGAGGCATCGAGAAACGAACTCTGCTACTGCCTTCTTCATGCCCGGCCACCAATGCTGTCGTCTGAGGTCCTGGTACATCTTCGCCACTCCAGGATGTACCGCTAAAGGAGAAGTGTGAAACTCCCTCAGCACTTCCTCTCGCAAAGTGACTGGTACCATGGTACGTCCTCTGAAAAGGATGTCGTGCTCTGCTCCAAGGGAGAAACCATCAGGTGTCTGTCCCGAGGATATCTGTGCACGCCGTGTCTCACAGTCAACGTCCCCATGTTGTGCCTCCCTGACTCGCTGCAGTAGTGGAGGAGTGACTGTGAGAGACTGAAGAAAGGTTGCTCCATCTCTATCCACGAAGGATATCTGCAAAGAGGCTAGCTGCTCCGTCGCCTCCTCGAGTAGCTGAATGCCCGTCCTCCTGCTGAGGGCATCGGCTACTACGTTCCCCTTCCCAGGTGTATAGACTATCTCAAAGTCATAGTCCTAGAGGAACTCGAGCCATCGTCGCTGTCTCAGGTTCAGGTCCTTCTGCGAGAAGATATACCTGAGACTCTGATGATCGGAAAAGACTGTAAAGTGCTCGCCCATCAGATAGTGTCGCCATGTCTTCAGAGCGAAGACCACTGCTGCTAACTCCAGGTCATGGGTAGCGTAGTTCTGCTCATGCGGCCTCAACTGTCGTGATCCATAGGCGATCACTGCCCGCTCCTGCATCAGAACACATCCGAGTCCGGTCCCTGATGCATCGCAGTAGACTACGTACCCTACTCCTTCCTCAGGCAACCTCAAGATAGGTGCGCTAGTCAATCTCTGTCTCATCTCCTAGAAGCTCTGCTGACAACTGTCTGACCACACGAAGGGTTTCCCCTTCTTCGTCAAAGCTGTGAGTGATGCCGCAACTCTGGAGAAGTTCGGCACAAATCTCCGATAGTATCCAGCTAGTCCCAAGAAACTCCGAACCTCAGTCACGCTCCTGGGTGGCTCCCATGCTAACACAGCCTCAATCTTCGCAGGATCCACTGCAACTCCCGCCTCAGAGATAACGTGTCCCAAAAAGTGGACCTCACGTATCCAGAACTGGCACTTCGAGAGATTACCATAAAGCTGGTGCTCTCGGAGTGTGTCAAGGACAACTCGCAAGTGATAGGCGTGCTCCTCCTCTGTCGTAGAGTAAATCAGAATGTCGTCGATGAAGACCACGACAAACCGATCGAGGTATGGCTGAAAGATCCTGTTCATGAGAGCCATGAACACTGCTGGAGCATTGGTTACACCGAAAGGCATAACCAAGAACTCATAGTGGCCATACCGACATCTGAAGGCCGTCTTCTGCACATCCTCGTCTCTGACTCGGAGCTGATGATAGCCTGACCTGAGGTCTATCTTCGAGAACCACCGTGCCCCTTGAGCTGATCAAAGAGGTCATCAATCCTCGGTAGCGGATACTTGTTCCTCACTGTCACCTGGTTCAGGCGACGATAGTCAACACAAAGTCGCAAGCTCCCGTCCGCCTTCTTGGCGAACAATATCGGGGAAGCCCAGGGTGAAACACTGGGTCGGATGAACCCCTTGCCCTGCAAGTCCTCCAACTGTACCCGTAGCTCTCGAAGCTCGGCGGGGGCCATCCGATATGATGGAGTGGATATCGGGGCTGTCCCGGGGTACAAGTCAATATAAAAGTCTACCTCTCTGCGAGGAGGTAGCCCTGGAACATCGTCGGGAAAAACGTCCGCATACTGATCCACCACTGCAGGAAAACCAGGACTCCGCATGTCAACTGCTCCAAGGATAAGGCTAGCCAACTGATGAGTGATGGGCTGTCCTCTCCTCCGCGGAAGTCCATCCTGTGCTGCTAAGGCTCCCTTCTCGCCGGTGAAGGTGAACCTGCTCCCGTCGGTGCGTACACATCGCACCTTGCGCCTAAAACAGTCAATCTGTGCATGGACCGTAGATAGCCAATCCATGCCCAAGATGACATCGTAAGGCCTCGACGCTGCTACAAGAAGATCCCAGCCGAAGCTCTCGCCTCCTAGAGTAAGCTCACACTGCCGGCACCAGTGCGTAATCGTCGAGTCTGCTCCCGTAGGAGTCTCTAGCCGTAAGGATCGAGCCAACGACTCTGTCGGAATCTCCGAGCTCCGAACAAGGGCAGCGGCTATAAAAGAGTGACTCGCTCCTGTGTCTATAAGAACTGCAGAAAGGGTGGAATAGACACAGATAGTACCTCGAATCATCTCAGGTGCGCCGTGGTCGTAGGCCTCTGCTGCCTGGAGCTGTGCATGTCGCTGCCCGCCAGCTCCCTGTGGTCGGGGTGGACCTCCTGGTGGTGGTGGTGGTAGAGCCTCAAAGCGTCGGCCACCACCAGCTGCTCGTCCAGCTCCTCTGCCTCGTCCGCCTCCTCCCTGAGGACCGCCACGGTCGACCCTCTGCCTCTGCCTCGGGGGTCCATCAACTGACTGCTGCTCCTCGGCACGGCGGGTCGGGCAGTCGCGAGCCATGTGGCCCTGCCCGCCGCACGAGTAGCACTGTCTGCCTCTCGTAAGACTGGCTCCGCGCTGTGTGCCCCCCACTGCTGAGCCAGTGCCCTGAGATCGTCGGCCTGAAGGTCTGGTCTGTCTGAACCCCTGAGTCATCCGTCGACTGCCTGCTGCAGATGACTCTGCCACGTGCCACCCTGCGGTGGGTCGCTGTGCTGGTGTAGACTCAGCAAGAAAGCTCTCGATCAGAAGAGCCCGCTCCAGTACTCCTGTCTGAGTCGGTATGCTGAGGGAGATCAGCGATGCCCTGATCTCGTGTCTCAAACCCTGCTCGAAGGTCCGGGCCCGGAAGAATGGGTCCCGTACCATGTCGGTCGAGTAGCGCGAGAGATCGGTAAATCTCGCCGAGTACTGGGCGACCGTCATGCTGCCCTGCCGCAGCTGTAGAAGCTCCTGGATGCGCACCGCTCGGAGGGTGGCCGGGACGAACTCAGAGCGGAAGAGGCTCTCGAAGTCCGTCCAGAGCAAGGATGCCTCATCGTGCACCTGGAGCATCAAGCTCCACCATCGTCCTGCTGCTGCGTGTAGTAGGCTCGCAGCGAGGATCACCATGAGGTCTGCTGGTGTCCTCACTAGCCTAAACACTCGAACCACTGCCTCCAGCCAGTCCTCTGCTGCCTGGGGATCCGTCTCCCCGCGAAACCTGGGCGGTCGCTGTCACTGAAACTCATGCAGTGCGCTGAGGCGACGTGCATCGTCAGCGGCTGCTGCTGGAAGCATCGGGGGATCGGCGGGTAAAGCTACCGCCGGTGCCACTACTGGAAAAGGGCCCTGCACCGAAGCCTCGTCGCTCAGTGGGCTGTCGTCACACTCGACTCTCGGAACCCTAGCTGGCTGCCATCGTGGGGCCATCCTGAAAAGGAAACAGGTGCGCCACGGTTAGAACAGTATACCTGGTGAGCTGATATAAGTAATCACAAAGAAAACTTTGAAACACACACGCAATCAATGTTTTTGTGCATTAAGTCGGAAATCAGAAGTCAGGGTCCTGGTGTACGGATACGTCGGCCGCCGCACCAACACTGGCCTCCCTGGACTGATATCCACACTCAATACGCTAAACATTATTGCTTCACATAGAAAAGATCAGAGTTCGCGGAAGAACCGAACTCCTCTGATACCAATTTGTCACGACCCGCCCTCGGGGTCCGAGCCGTGACTACCCCAAGCCCGCCTTCCATAGGCCAGGGGCTGGCGACTAGCACCAAGGCGTAAATCCCAGTAAAAAGGGAAGGCATTTCCTTTGAAAAGTAAACACACACCACAGAGTAAACAAGCGGAAGTAAACACTAAACAAGCAGAGTGCGACTGAAAGTGCAGAAAAGTAAATGGGCCAGAATACAAACCCAAACTGAAAGTAAAGTACAACTCGAAAAGGGAAAAACAGCAACTGAAAAGTAAAAGCCGCTACTCCGAGCTGTCCACTGGAAATCCCACCTGAAGGGTGGGTACAGATTGCCTCTCTGCTCCATGGGTCCCGCCGTCCGCTCCGAGCACGTCCCGCCCAGTGGTCCACCTCCGGGTACCGTCCCGCTGTGCAAGCCTCAGCTAAGGTCAATGCTGTCCGTCGTCTGCAACCAACACAACGTAGTGCGGGCAAAGCCCGTGCAGGGGTGAGTATAAGCTACTCAGTAGGGACCCCGAGACCCCTGAAGGTCTCTCAAATCCACAAAGGATAAACCACGAAGAAAAGTACAATCACGAAGTAACAACCGACACTGCTTAGGTATATGCCCATACATATACCTAAGTCATCAATTCAAATACGCTCCAACCTCCGAGCCCAAGTACAACTCAGTCCACGCAGGAAAGTATACGTATTCCACAAAGGAAAGCAAAATATAATCCACACAGGATTGCACAACACAATCCACACAGGAAAGCAACAGGATTCAGCTCACACAGGTATACTTCTTCAAGGACGATAAAGATGATCATTGATCCATCTAAGTCGTCGGACCCACGAAGGATCGATAGGTAACTAACCCCCGCAGAAGACCCACACAGGATCGGGCTCACACAGAACCTGTAGGCGCTGGCTCACACAGAACCGCTGAGCGCAAGGACCCACACAGGATCGGGCTCACACAGAACCTGTAGCACTGATCCACGTAGGATCGCTGAGTGCTGTAGTCGTCGTCGTCGAATCCACAAAGGATCTCTGTACTGTCGTCGTCGAATCCACACAGGATCTCTGTACTGTCGTCGTCGCAGTCACAGTAGCAGTCGTAGCAGTAGTAGCAGTCGCAGCCAACACTAGGGTTCCCGCACACAGCAAACTCGTACGGAGGGTCCGCTCCACGAGCCGAGAGGCTGATACATCAACTGTCACGAAGACCGAAGTTGATGTATTCAAAAGTTCTGTATCGTCAACAGGAACTCAACGCAACAGACGGCGCGTCGACCGGACGCCCGGTCTGAGAGTTATTGGCATTTTCGTCTCCGGGGCCCGGTTGGTTTTTAAGGCAAAACCAACCCGACCGTACTCCACCTGCGTCCAAACCTCGGGCGGAGTATGCCAAAAGATCCGTCTCACTAAGAGGAACACAACGCGACTGACGGCGCGTCAATCGGACGTCCGTAGCTCAAGATATGAGCGTTTCCGCTCCGAAGGCCCGGTTGGTTTCGTGAACGAACCAACCCGGCCGAACTCAAAGTAAACCAAAACCTTGAGTGCGATATACCGGATCGACCGTCTCGATCCAAGGATCGCGTTTCCGCAGACGGTTCGTCATTCGGAGGTCCGAGGCTCAAGTTATGAGCCAAAAACCAAAACTGGTCCGAAACGGGGGGGTCCGGGTCCGGGCCGACCCGGCCCGACCCCCCCCCCCCTGGGCGGCGCGGTGGCCGGCGGCGGCGGCGGGCGGCGGCGCGGCGGCGGGCCGCGGTGGCGGCGGCGGCGGCGGGCCGCGGTGGCGGCGGCGGCGGGCCGCGGCGGCGGCGCTTGGCGCCGCACGTGGGTGGTACGCGGGGGGCAAGGCCCCCGCTTTGCTGGAGGGCGGCGCGGAAACTGGCCGCGCCGTTTTTTAATAAGCACCCCCCCTCGTGGGGGGCCTGCTGGAGCGGAACCGAGGGGGCAGCCGGCCCCCTCCCTTTAAAATAAAACCGCCCCCCTCTTTAAGAGGGGGGTTTTGCCAGCTGGACGGGGAATTAATTCCCCGGTTTAACGGCATCCGGCCGGCCAGCCGGCCGGCCGGTTTTTCTCCAACGGGACCGGAATTTCCGGTCCCCTCTTCGGCTTCCGACACCGGCGGCCCGGCCGCCGGTTTTCGCTTCCGCCGCGGCCCGGAACCGGTCGCGGTCTCCTCGTCCCGCCGCGGCCCGGAACCGACCGCGGTCTTCTCGTCCCGCCGCGGCCCGGAACCGGCCGCGGCGTTCGTCATCCGGCGCGGTGCGACGGCACCGCGTCCCTTTGCCGTGCTTGATATTATTCAACGCGGCGCGACGGCGTCGTGTTCTTGTTGTTTCTTCCAAGGTGCGTGCGACGGCATCGCGTAAGATATTCGCACGTTCGTCCGCGTGGTGCGACGGCACAACGCCACTTGCTTTCCTCCGCAAAATAATTAAATAAGAACGATGGAGGGGGTTCAGCCGTGTTCGTGCGGTCCGGCCCCCCTCTCGTTAAAATAGTAACGCAAATTTAAACATTTAAAAGTCTCATGTTTGACATGCGAAAACCAGGATCAAGAAACGGAATAAATAAATAATTAAACAACAACCCCTACCTCGGGTTTAAGATTCAAAGGTTCGGCTACACTCCGCGGAAGACGGCGTCGCGGAGGTCGGGTGTCGCGGTCGTCGTTCGTCAAATCCGTTGACGAAGAGTTATGCCCGAAGAGACACGTCGTTGGCGGATCTTCGTTTGCCGACGAAGAAGGTCCGATGAGGGTGCGGCGTTCCCTCTTGATGACACCGAGGACGAAGAAGAGAGGCGTCGTTCTTCGTCGGAGTTTGAGCGTTCTTCGTTCTTCGTCAGAGCTTGAAGATGAAGAGGAGCTCTCAAAAAGCTCTCAAGGGAATAAACAAACAACCCAAAAACAAATAAGATTACATCTTATTTTATTAACACATAACTCAAAAGAATTTCAAAGTTTTGAAATTCAAAAAGACTTAACTCCCATAATTAATTAAGAGTAACATAAGCCAATTAATTAGGGGTTAAGTATGTTGAGAGAAATTGAAAAGGTTAGGGGGTTCGTGTGGGCCCCACCACACTTAATCCTCCCAAGGGAGGTTAAGTGGGTGTGGGTCCCACTTCCAACCTCCTTTGATAGGTTTTAACTAGTTGTAATAAAATTGTTCTTCACAATTTTATTTAACTCAAGCTAAAAACCCCAAAACGTAACTTTCAACCCGCAACAAACGCAACTCCCGAAAAGGTCTCATTAAGCGAATATCGGTGCTGCGAGTTCACCGGTGCCCTCGGATTTCAATTCCGAGCACCGGATCAAAATTTAGGAATTCCCGCTCGTTCGTTCACTGAACGTACCCGAGCCAAACTTCGGAAATTAATTCCGGGCACTCCGGGCCTCGGAATCAGGTGCCGTCTGAAACCGCGCTTTTGAAAAATTCTAAAGAAAATTAAGAAAAAATTTCCCTTGAATTTTACGGGTCTTTACACTTTGAAGACTTGGCGTCACTACCTCTTTGGGGAGAAGTGTGTGGTATACTCTGATCACAAAAGCTTGGCTTATATATTCTCGCAGAAGGACCTCAACTTGAGGGAACGTCACTAGATCGAGTACTTGCAGGGGTTTGACTTTGACATTGTCTATACCCCAGGCAAGGGTAATGTAGTGGCCGACGCTTTGAGTAGAAGAGTTCCAGTTCAGGCTTTGAGGAAGTCTAGTGATGAGTGGGAATTGATGGGTCTCTTTTCTCATATGCATGTAGAGACCAGGGAATACAGTGGAGGGGCATTCTTGGAAAGCGTCCAGTTGACTCCTTCTCTATTGGAGTTGATTCAGCAGGAAGAGCCCAGTGATGATCTTTGTCAGCAGTCTAAGCAGTTCCTTCATGGTGGGGAGACATCCTCTGATTGGTCGTCGTCTCCCGAGGGCATCTTGTGCTTCAAGGGCCGTTCAGTAGTGCCATTATCTCTGCGGAAGGTGGTGATGCAAGATAACCACCAGTCTCAGTGGGTTGTCCATCCGGGTGCCACTAAGATGTATTATGATGTTCGTCGGCAGTTTTGGTAGCCTGGTATGAGACGGGACATAGCAGTCTTTGTTTCGAGATGCTACACATGTCAGCAGGTGAAAGCAGAGCACCAAAGGCCATTCGGTTTGCTCCAACCACTACCCATTCCTACCTGGATGTGGGAAGAGGTTGCAATGGACTTCATTGCTGGCTTACCTCGTACACCTCGGGGTATGAATGATATTTGGGTGGTGATTGATCATCTGACCAAATCAGCCCACTTCATTCCGATAAAAGATACAACTAAAGTAGATGAGTTGGGCCATTTGTATCTTTAGTAAGTGGTGAGACTCCATGGTGTACCATCAGCTGTTTTCTCAGATAGAGACCCCCGCTTCACTTCCCGATTTTGGGAAGGCCTTCAGAAGGCCTTGGGGTCTCAGATTAAGATGAGCACGACATACCACCCACAGACGGATGGTCAGACAGAGCGGGCGAATCAGATATTGGAGGACATGCTTCGTGTATGTGTCCTGGACTTTGGAGGTTCTTGGGATAGCCATTTGGGATTGGTAGAGTTTTCTTATAATAATAGTTACCAATCTACGATTCGAATGGCCCCTTTTGAGTCACTCTATGGTCATCCTTGTCGGTCCCCCCTATGTTGGGCTGAGGTAGGAGAGACTTCACTGTTGGGGTCGAGCCTTGTGCAGGAGACTTCTGAGAAGTTCAAGTTGATCGGGCAGCGCTTATTGACAGCTCGGAGTCGTCATAAATCTTATGCTGATCGGAGGTGTCGAGACCTAGAGTTTTCTGTGGGTGATAGGGTATTCTTAAAAGTAGCCCCTCGTTTGGGCCATCGTCGATTGTGGAAGCAAGGTAAGATGATGCCACGGTATGTCAGACCCTTTTAGATCACCAAGCATATTGGCAAGTTGGCATACAGGTTGGCCTTACCTTCTCAGTTGACGTTTATCCATGATGTCTTCCACGTCTCTCAGTTGAAGAAATACAATCCGGATCCATCCCATGGGTTGAGTTGGGAAGAACTGGTGATAGAGCCTGACTTGTCTATTGTTGAGAGGCCGGTGAAAATAGTGGACTCCCAATAGAAGATACTTAGAGGAAAGTCTATTCCTTTAGTCCGGGTTTTATGGCAGCATGGGAATGATACACTTGAGACCTGGGAGCGAAAGTCATGGGTCGAGGAAGAGTACCCATTCTTGTTTTCCAACCGAGATTCATGTTAACTTTCTGGGGCGGAAAGTCCTTCATAGTGGGGAGAATTGTCACATACAAGACATATTTTAAAGGTATTTTTCATTTAATTTACATCCTTTCTTTGTTTTGGGGGTTTCCCTAGGTTTTAGGGAGGAATAGATGAGTATTCATGAATTGGGCCAAACCATGAGCCCAATTCTAGATTAAAAAATAAAATTTGTATCTATTATAACTACTTAATTTTTAAATATTTTTCATCCATTAAAATTCTTACTTGACCTCCCTTAATCTATTAACACCACCAATGTAATTTGGAGCTTTTAGAAATCCATAACCATGGGTTATTTGGGTTTTTATCTAAGGGGGTGGGCTTGCCCGAAATCCCAATTCCTGTTTTAAAAATAAATTTTGATTTTGTTATAACGTAGTCAATATTTGGGATTGTTAGGTGATTATAAGTCTCACCCAAGCCCACTTAACCCAGCCACGTGTCTGAACTCTCTACCACCTCTTTGGAGCTCTGGAGAATCGCGATTTGGTGCCGATATTCACAGGGTTCCTCAAATATCCCAGATTTGAAGAGGTAAAGTATTTCTTTTATAACTCTCACAATTTTCAATATTTTTCCTCCATTCCAGTTCCAAAATGAGATAATAAATATTGTTCGAACATAACATAAATTTGGGCTCTTTTAAATTTCAGATACTGGAGTTTTGGAGTGATTAATTAAAGATACTTCAAGTGAATGAGCCCTTTTCTTTCCTCTTTCAATTTAATTTGGGTTTAACTCATTGTTCTTAGGGTTTTTTCGGTTATAATTGTGTTTAATAATGTCCAGAAACTAGTATTTCGAACCTAGGGTTTAACTTTGGGATTTCTTGGCCAATTTGTGTGGTTTTAGGTTTGATCTAGTTCTCTCTTGGTGCGGTGGGGGTGCGATTTGATTTTCGCACGGAGATTCAAGGGGTTTTATTAATTTGGTAGGTGATTACATTGTGTGTGCAATTTTTGTGAATTATTCTGCTGTTTTCATGGTACCTTAATGTTTATTTCACTTGAATGTTTCTGTAAAAATTGGTTTTAGTTTCATTTATAATGCAAATGAATTTTAAGTTCCAATTTTTGGTGAAATTGAGGGTTTTCCATTCAAATCTTTTGTTAGTTCATTTTGGGATGCCCCATAACTGAATTTTTGGTTTCATTAAAGGGTTTTGAACTGAAATATTGTTTTAATAACTTACATGTGTTATCATAGTGTTAAAAGTGGATATCTTAAAGAGGTTTGGGTGAAAAACAATGTGATGTTTTGAGAGGTTGTTTTATTGGAAATAAAACTATTTTATTGTGTGTTTTAAATGGTATAGAATGTGTGTATCTACTGTACAATTTGTTTGTGACCAGTAGTGATATTTTATATGAAAAAGGATGTGTGTTTTTTGCTGAAATTTTTTGAGCACAAAAAGGGGAAGCCCGGGTACTTAGGTGGGGCGGATTTGTACTAGTACGGCTAGTGGATCGGATGGGTTTTGTCCCTGTTCCACTTAGCATCTGGATAACGAATACTCTAACTAAACTATTTGGATGATGATTTGGGACCACTAGTTTATGGGTATGTTCCCAACTAGTGGCTCGTGCATGAGAACGGATTTTTATATGGTTACTCTACACCGAGGTACGAGGTACATAGGGCCCGAGACAACCTAGTGCTTAGGGGTGTTAACGATTTTGATGCTCATAGGATTTGTGGTATTTACACTTGTTGTGGGTTGTTTTTGGAAGTACATTACAGTATCTCACATGTCTATTTAATTTACTAACATTCTGAAATTCTCGGATTGAAAACTGTTTTCATTTGAATGTTGCATTTCTTTGAATTTTAACATTGTTTCACCTTGTGTATTAAAATTGCTTGTTTTGTTCACATTGTATTGCATGCTCTTTGGAATCATCTGGTGGTATCCTATTGGACTTAGGATCACACCCTACATACACCCCTTGGGATTATGTATACCTGCTTATGCTTGAATCAGGTAAAGGGAAGGCTAAGGGTGATGGCGGTTCGGGATGTTAGTCCCCATCGTTGGGGCGGAGTTGCAGGGATAGATTGCTAGTGATGATCCCCTTGTCGTGTGGAGTCCATGGGGATGTCTTTATGTTGTAATTATTTGTTTTTAGACCACTTGTAGTGTCTTTAAACATATGTATTCAGATCTGGTTTTGTTATGAATTGTTTAGCATGAAAATTTCAGATTTAAATAATTGATTGTTTTTTTTATGATTTATGCTTTCATACTCAGGTAAATTGTTCCCATACCAGATATCTTTGATACCCGAGCACTTGTTCTAGCTAGTTTGGATAGGGAACGCCCTTCGGGCCTTGCCACGGGCCAGGTTTGGTTCCGTTAATGGTGGCAACCATATCCGGTTCGTGACAGATTCTTTAATGACATTTCCTTGACACTATCATCATATCATGCACCTTTCCCTTGACCTGTGAAAAACATTTCAAAAACTTGGGATGAGCATAAAAAGCTCAGTAAGGGATATAAAAGTACGAAAAGAAAACATCAGTCCATGTATGAAATCATACTTTACCCATAAAACATAATAATTTTAATATAAATCATCAAATCAAGAATAAATCATAGAAATCATAAGGCATAAAGGTAACTTGAGGCATTCATAATATTCTTACATATAGAGTAACCCTTTTGGTTACGTTTGGAATACCCATCACAGTATATTCCCTAAATCTCTTCGGAGAAACCTTAATGCTTAACCCCTTTGCGTTCCCCAATCTATCAGAGAGCTATATCGGGCTCACCCGCCCTTAGTTTATCACAGACCACCCGTCTTCAAAACAATTCCAAAGAACCATAACATAATCGTATCACATAAAATATGCATAAAGGAAACATAAAATTTAAACAAGATATAAAAACAACACATTGATATAATAAAAACATTATTAAAACCATTTTCAATACCAAAATAAAATACAAGTAATACAATGTATTTATTTTTCATTTTAGAAAAAAGTTAGGTTATGGCTTGTAGAGGAAACCTAAACTCAAATAATGGTCACGGCGTTGGAGAAGTTTTTGTCGCCACATACGTACGACAAAAACATTCCCTTTTGTAGTTTAGTAAAACTCTTCATATAAAAAATTCCTT
The DNA here is from genome assembly GCA_963277665.1 of Viscum album. NCBI lineage: Eukaryota > Viridiplantae > Streptophyta > Magnoliopsida > Santalales > Viscaceae > Viscum > Viscum album. The sequence goes on along the minus strand of OY728147.1, from coordinate 1,484,900,762 downwards.
TTGAATAAACGTAAAAGTAAAAGGGATTTATACACCGTATAAAAGAAGGTTGTTTATAAATTAAAATATTCCTCAATGAAAGAATATTGAGACGAATTCCCATACAAAGAAGGTATCCTTGGATTCAGGATAAATCAATTACATAATTATGTGTGATAGTCAAATACACAAAATATAAGTGGATATTAAGTGTAAAACATTAAGAGGTCATTCACACATATTCTTAGAACGTCATATTCAAGGATTTCAAGTTCATCCCAAAGAATCAAAATTGGTTTAAGAAGTTCCCTTGCAAAAATTCAACAGCCTAACGGCGTCACTTCAAAATTCAAAAAATGAGTTGATGAGAGATAAAATGGGTATCTCATCACCTGGAAATAAAATTTACATCGAAAAGGATATTGAAGAACATATCCCAACATAAAAATATGTATATTAAAAGACCCAACAAAAGAAGTATTTTAAAAAGAGGAGTGTGAATGGTTCCCTTACCGACATGGGTATCTTTCGAAACATACACCCCATGAAAGAAGGACAATACAACATTCATGTAAATAATCATAAAAAAATTATATTACACAAAGAGTAGAATAATGGGCAGTATATATACCATTCAACGGAAATGGTGGCAAATGTAGCATAAATCTCATGGGAAGATAAGTGAGATGAAAAATCCCTTATGAAAACTTAGCAGCCAAATGGCGCAACTTAAAACATCCCAAAATGGATTGATTAGATCAAATAGGGTCTCTAATCATATTAAAATAAAATTTACATCAAGGGTAATATAAAAGAACATCCCCCAACATAACAATGAGGAGCTTAAAAGAAGTGACCGAAACGAGAGTACTTAAAAAGAAAGAGAGTGGTTGGATCCCTTACGAAAATTCGGCAGCCTAACGGCACCACTCAAAACATAAAAAATTGATTGATGAGATAAAGTATGGTCTCTCATCATATGAACATAAAAATTACAGTACGAATAATATAAAATAACATCCCAATCATAAGAAATATTACCTTAAAAGGAATGACATAAAAGAGTGTACTTAAAAAGAAAGAGAGGGGTAAGATCCCATACCTCATGTCTGACATGACTCGATTATTATTTAATCTCCTGAATAATAAAATTTGGTCAATTTATAATTTCTTAAGGACCTCCATTAAATATTATTATTCATTTCATATAACATATTATAATGTTATAATAATTGGTTAATAAAGTGAGTTCATATCAGACGTTTTAGTTGATGTTCGGTACATGAGTAAAAATTGAACTTGTTGGAAAAGACTTTTCCATGTAGTTATAGGTACATAAAATACAGAATATTATTGATGTTTTAAATATCATATATATCCAATATATATTCATTTTATACTATTCCATAGCATTTGGAGATAAAAAATTAGAATCACCGTTCATGGAGACGGTAGGCCGTACGTACGCATGAACGCTACTTTCATTTTTTTTCATATTAATGGAATTAAAAAAATGAGAGATATATATATTATAATTACAGAATGATATCAATCATTTAGATGTAATATATTACATATATATCCATTATATATATGTACTTATAATAGTACATAACTTTTGGAGATAAGAAATGAAATGTACCGTTCATGGAGACAGTAAGTCGTACGTACGCATTAACGCTACTTACATTTCTTTTTTTTTGTATTCAATGGAATTAAATAATAATTATATAAAGTTATATTATAATTAAATTATTATATAACATGTAATAAAATTAATTCCATCCTTTATATGTCCCACATATGGCATTAATGAATCAAATCACTTTGAGGGGGCGGTAGTCCACATTTCCTAAAATGAAGATATCGCGTTTACCCATAATGGAAACCATTAAGGTATTCCATAAATGAAAAATAAAAAATCTTAAGGAAATCATAAACAGATTATATATCATATATAATTAGTGTGACATCTTAATGGACACCTTTGAAGGTGTTAAAAGAATAATGAACAATCTTCGTTTTGTGAGGCAGTAATTCTCCATCCACAGAAACAGTATGTTCTTTAACAACAAGATGGAGGTGTGTGAAAGTGTACCTCGAAACACTCTTATTAAAATATCCTAGTATATTTAAGATACTGGTTTTGTTACAAAAAATGTAATAAAAAGAGTTTAGGGGTTTGGAGAAGCAAAATAAAATAAAAGAACACAAGGGAAGACATTACCTTTAAATCGGGTAACTCTCTTTGATTTGAGCTCAAAGGATTCCTTGGAAAGGATTATGCCAAAAGTGAGGCTTCAATGATGAATATAGGGATTTGTAGAGATGAAATGGTCAGGGTTTGGACGATCCATATGCTTGAGAGGTGTGTGTATGGTGGTAGAGGTGGGGGCCTTTTATAAGAGGAGAGGAGGGGCACTCTTGGAAAGTTATAAAATATTACTTTATTATAAAATGATTTTCGGATTATAAAGGTCCCAAAAGTATATATTTTTAGGATAAGGTGATAAGGATTCTAAATCCTCCCATAAAATAGGTTTTTGAAAGTGTAAGACTTAGATTTCACCCTATCTTCTCATTTTATTTAAATCGTTCATTTATGAGATAATCACTACATCATCACGGTGTCATAAATAAATAAATTTATTTAATGTATAAAAATTATAAAACAACTATCATGATATATTAAATCTTTTTATCTTTATAATGAATATTTATAGTCAAATATATGACTTATATAAACCCATGAAAAAATTGTTTTAGTAAAACAACACATGTTTGTGACATTTTAATTTTAATTTTAAATAAAAAGGTATTAATGTCATTTTCCAACCAAAGTGGCTCCATGGGGTCCCCAAGTTAACCCATGGATTTTCTTTGTCGGACATGACTCATACAATAAGGTTAGAACATGTGTCAAGGTCCTTTCATATTATTATAACATTATCTTTCCGTTAAATTACACTAATTACCTCTAATCGCGATTAAAAACTTATGAGTTACTATTCACCAAAAAATTATTTTAATTCCATTTAACCACATTTTACATCCTAATGACAACTATGTATGTCGGATTTTTAAAATTCAAACCACAGAAGTGGTAATCTTTCATTTAAACGAAAAAACAGTTTTTAAACTACCACTTAGTGGTTTCACTATTTATAAAAAATTGGAGTTTTTCAGAAAAATACAAAAACTTTACCCTAACCTATATTTGATATTCCGAATTCAAAAATGATGTCTATTTTACAAAATTAAAAACATATTAGTTACATTAATTAATTTAATAATTAATTCCCGCTATCAGAATAAATAGAGTGTTTTTGTGAAACAATATATATCAAAAGATTGACACAAGTTTAAGTCCAATTTCAAAGTGAAATTTATTCCAAAACCCACTATTGGATTAAATGGTAACAATATATTCTAATTTAACATTAAAACCAATTCCAAACATAATCTAATCATATAAATAAATTAAATTAAAAAGAGGTTTTTAATTAAAATACAACATTTTTTACTATTCAATAAAAAAATAAACTTTATCGGGAAAATACCAAAAATGTACACAATGTAAATTTTGATGTCCTGATTATAAAGAATAATGTTATTTTGTAAAATATAAAACATAAATTTTTCAAAATGTGGATTTAAAAGAGGTTCTCAATCAAAAGGCGGTTAATCGACCTTTTAAAAAATATTAGAATGTTTATGCTTAAAATTGGATTCATTCACATTTTTAATCCTCTAACATTTATTGTAAAAAGTAAAAATATTTGACAAAAATATATAATCATTTTGTAGTTAGTTCTGTTCATTCCCATAATTACAATGGCTAGGCATTAACTACCATTTAAAATAATATTATTTTATTATTAAAGTGCAACGTAAGATTCCCAAGAAACACGTTGTTGCGTATTGGGCACGCCATCGAGCATAGTGTCCCCTTTAAAGTAATATTAATATTTTATTCACAAATATGGACAAATGTGAAGATGTCATATTCATTATTTACCTGGGGTGTTACATTAATGGTAGTCTCTCACCACATGGGTGTCCATATTCTTAGGTTAAGAATCATTATGAGATCCCACATGGACAATGAGGGGTCTAACGCAATATTTAGATAACCAATTTAAAATTTAATAACATGGATAATGAAAACATATCATAATGGAGAATATATCCCAACTGTATACACTTATCCAACGTCAAGGCTATGTGATATATCTTATAGACCACCCACCTCATGTTCATAGACAGACACCCTTTTATATTTATCTCTTGACATGCACACAAAAAACCATCGAATATTATATAATGAATCAACTGAAGTTTAAGGTTTCAATGATTTAGAAAGATTAGAAAATTGTGATAAGTACTTTTCCATTAAATCCATGTAATAGCAGTGTTATACACCCCTTGATATTTTATTCACACCAAAAAACATTCTAAAATTTCAAAGATTAAGGGATAATCATCCTTTGTAATATTCGGAGGAAACAGTTTCTCTCACTGGTATCTTGAGGAAAAATGTGGGATAAATTTTAGTTATAACCTTTAAAGCCCGATGGGAATTTTTTTAAATTTTCCTTGTTTAATGTGGCAAATGTTTTGGATACACAGTTTGTTAAACCATGCACAACTCTTTTTTGAAGAGGGGTTTGGATCACACTCTATATTTTAAGCCAAAATTATTTGAAATATCATGATGTGGCCGTGTAAAATTAATCTATTCAAGTTCTCTTTGTTTATAGGATACCCCATTCATGGGTTTTCAACTATTCACCATCCCCTATAGGTTGTACGATTACAATGAACCAAGTGCCAACCATGAACCCATCCCAATAAAGCCTATTTTATTTCAATTTTGACTCTCTAATATATAAAACACCCATGAGTATCGTCTTATTCTTGGGAGAAGTTTCATTAATCAAATATAAGAGATTTATACCCAAATATTTATAAAGTGTACCTCAGTTGAATATGAAAATCTTACACATACCCTTCTTAGTGACCCATGTGGTGCATGTGGCTAGTATATAATTCAACATCAATAGTATATTACTAAGTAGTAATATTAGAATCAATATATTCTAACATGATTATATGGTTTTATAAATGATATTCCTAATACACCCCTATCCTTATGGACATTTGGATGTGTCCATCTATGTTGGTTTGCAACAATCGTGAGTCAGTTAAGATGAATGCTAAAAATAGCTTCTGGGGAATTATCAGTTCTTGATTGTCAAGATATTGATAGATGTACTATACTTTTATCCACCATTTTTTGAATATAATTAATTTCCTCTTGAATAATTACATTGTTAAATTACATCCACCTTGGTATGGACCATATGGATCAATGTGAATAGGCTTCCAACGCACCTGGTATTGACTATACTAGTTGGAAGTCATTGGGTTTTCTTGATGACTTTTGGGAATATTAAATGATGACGACTAACATAATTCATCTATGTATTTTCTCTAAATATAAATACAATGATATTATTTCATCATTGGATTTTAATGGTTTTATTACATAAATTAATATATTGATTTATTTTAGAGGGAGTGTTTTTTTTGTGATGGAGATAGAAAAAGGGAATTATTTTTTCTCTTTGAGTGGGATTAATGGATGGGTCAAAATTCCACATAGTTTTTATTTGATGATATTTATTTTCATTGATTTAGTTGGGACTTAGGCTATTGATATTCCATGATTCATTGATTATTTTTTTATTTATATTTCTTGGAGTATGTAATGCTACCCCCTCAACATGATATCATGTTTGGGGTAGATTTATATTTTGAAACCTCTTTTGTATTTATGTCCCAATTTAGAATGAAACCATTTGTGTTATAGTATTTGAGGATTTATATTAATTTTTGGATACATAAGGGTGAAATCAGGAAAAGTGTGTAGTTTTTGGTGCTCTTGTGTTTTCACGAAGAATATAGATGGATGACAAGGGAGGATTACAAAATCATAGAGAAATATTTTGGAAAAGGTAAATAATTTTTATCCCATAATAAGGATTGATGAACTTTTTAAAAGTAATTAGATGAAATTGGTTTAAAATATTTATACGTGGTTAGGATATACCTATATATTGATGAAGGATCAGGATATCCCAACAACATATTTTTCATGCCACTATGGGATTTTCCTGTTATGTTTTTTTGTGTCATAAAAACCATACATATTTCAATGGGAGTCATGAAAACCATGTTCTATTAGTTTATTGTAATCTTAATAAAATAAATCAATGTATACCGTAATTTGATGTAGGATCGCGTAGAAATTCATATGGGTTTTCTATAGTTCATTAACATAATCATCTCTATGATTTTTATGAACATTATGATTTTGATGGAGGGGAGTGTTTTCTAAAAAATGTGGATTCCATGTGTAGATAATTAGTTAATATATTATTGAGCAATATAGTTATTTATTTGGGGGAACCTAAGAAAATTATGGATTTATATATTTTCATTTGTGTCATATCGTATTACAGTAGGTTTGTGTTTGACTTTTCTCGGGTTATAACCCCATTAATAGTGGAAATAGTATATAATTCATGATATTTGGATGATATTAAATCCATTTATTTCTCTAATATTTATTTATTCATTTATTTATTATATGATTTGTAATTATTTTTTCAAATTATTTGGGTTTTTTAATATTTATTAAAAACCAAAAATTGGCTATTTAATTTAGTTATTTGATTTCCGGAATAATATGATTTGACTTACAATAATTATTATTTATATAATTATTTTCAGTCTTGGTGGATATATTGTGTCATTGGATATGATTCATGACAAGTAATCTATTAAAAAATGTTCTAATTCATGATGGATTGTTATGGATTTATACACCAAGTTCACCAATTAATGAAATTGAGAAATAATTAGCCCCCAAATGATGAATCCAATAAAACATAAACCTGGTTTTTGGGAAATTTAAGGAGTAATTAAATCATTATATAAACCATTAGTGTCACTATTTCCCTCGGAATTCAGGGATGACCTCCTGGATGGGAGATTCAAACGTTCTGATCGGTTTCTAACGGGTTTGTTCGTAGAATCGGAAACATCCAATGATTCCACATCCACTTGGACCTACTTTTCAAAGGAAGGTGCTTCATTAGTTTGTTAACTGATGAGGCTTAGGAATTTGCATTGGTCTATAGGATGGGAGGTTGGACTCATCACACCTTTTAGGGGAATTATTGTCTATTATGGGACTCTCTTTATAGATTTATGTTATGTTCGTGAATCCTTATTTCATTACCAAGTATAAAATGAGCTTTCCTTCAGTTTAACAATCAATGATTAAATATGTAAGAAATTTAGAGAATCTTTTATATGTATTTGAGGTTCTTCATCAATAGAGAATCATCTATATCTATTTAGAGATTCTTGGTCAATGGTATCCTTCAAAATATTTATATAAAAGTCTCTTGGTCATTATGATGACCAGGCTGGCATTAAAGCCACTCAGTGGGGCACATGATGTTTATTTTCATTCAGAAGGACATGAATTATTTCAAAGTTGGGATCGAACCCATAGATGGGCTACCTACGTATCATTTGTTTTGGAAAAGGAATCAGAACCCACGTATTTCGAGTAAGGGAGTATGATGTTTATGATTGATGGCTCAAAGAAGGATGTCACAATTACTTTTACACTCTAAGCTCACGTGAGTCATGCTCGGTGTGAGAAACAAGAGGTATTGTTAAAAATTATACAATTGTTCCATGAAATATGCAATCATAAGAAATAATGTGGGGCTTATGTATGTATGAATGCCTAGATAAATTTTAGGATTTACATTAGGGAGAAAATCCAGGAACAGGGTCCATAAAGGTATATGTGCTTTATGGAGATTTTAATACTCTAACTTGGGACTTATTCCTGAAAAGGAATCCCAAATCAAGAGAGGATTAATAATTGGGTTTTACTCCTGAGAAGGAATCCCAGATTAAACGTAAATTAGGACTGGTTAAAGAAAATTTAAGGGACTTGGGGCTTACTACTGAAAAGGAAGCCCAAGATTATGACTGAGACTTACTCTTGAAAAGGAGGCCCAGGTTAAGGGATTTATGACTGGGGCTTATTTCTGAAAAGGAAGCCCAGATTAAGGATTAAGGTTTGGGGCTTACTTCGGAGGAGGATGCCCATATTTGAGACTGGGGATTACTCCTGAAAAGGAAGCCCAAATTAGAGGATCTAGGGCTTACTCCTAAGAAGGATGCCCAAAAATTAAGGGACTTGGGGCTTACTCCTAAAGAGGATGCCCATATTAGAGGACTCATGACTGGGGATTATTCCTGAAAAGGAGACCCAAGTTAAGGATTCTCTCATCTTAAAGGATGAGGTTGAATGAATGAACTCTCCATATTTAGTGACATAAAGATATTTAAATCACTAGGTCTTGAGAGATATTCCACAGAATTCCTTTCAGATAAGGAATTCAAATCAAGAAATCATGCCATAAATGTATTTGAAGAGCGTCTTGAAGACTGAATCTTGAAAAGGAAAGGTATAGTGGCTTAAGAGGGGTGAAATGGGCAAGAAAGGCACCCAGAAAGGAAGGGGTGCGCAAGTATTGTAAGGTGCGCAAGTATTGCGGGGGCGTGCAAGTATTGGTCATGCAGGTATACCTACGCGACATGGTGGTTACTTGCACGATATTCAATCAGGATTGAAATACTTGAGTGGATATATATTAAAGCCTTTAGAATCTTCTTGAGGTTCTTCCAAAAAAATGGACGCGCAAGTTCAATCAAAGGAGTAAGGCGGGGCGCAAGTGTGACCACTTCTCTTAAGGGATGACCACTCAGGCGCGCAAGTGTTGATGAGTTTCAACACATAGGCCTTACTCCCTCTCTATAGATCTTCCGTTCTAGGTAAGAAATTACCTTAGAAGTATTCTGGAAGCTTTGAGAAGAGACTTGTGCGTCGGGAGCTTCATTCTGAGTTTCTGGAAAAAAATACTCCCGAATGGGGGCCCACAGGGTCTATTAATAGGTAGGAGAAGACCCTGGGCGGTTACCGGGCGGTTATCCCTTAGGTCGCGCAAGTCACTTGTGCGACCATAAGGGCGTCGCACAAATTTACTTGCGCAACAGTGATAGAACATGCGCGGCACAGGTGTTTTTGATCCTTTGTTCATGCCTTTGTCGATTTTTGATATTTTCTACAAAGGTTGAATCACTTTGAGCTCAGATATTCCCAGTCTCTGATCTTTAGATTCTGTGACGAAAGGAGCGTCAACAAAAGTCCCCCCTCATAGTTGGATCCGGAGAGAAATAAAGGATTCAACTCTGAGGAAATCAAATACATCCAAAGGAAAAGAGGGTGCGCAAGTCTTCAGGGCACAGAGGGCGGCGCGTAAGTTTGCATCGAGCAGGCTTTGAGCGCACTCTGTGCGGCACGCAGATAGGCTTCTTGGCCTATAAATACACAGCTTTCGCCGCGTATAGCTTCTGATCTCGAATTTCTCGAGCTCTCGCCGCGCAAGCTATCTTCACCACGCAAGTCTCTTTTTTTACTGTTTCCTTGCTGTTGCGCTACTCTCAAGGTAATAGGACATTCGCGGTGATACATGCGTGAAAAATACTTGCGCGGCACATGTAACACTTACGCAACATCTTTATACATGCACGCCTTAATGCCTTAGCCATTTTTTTGATTTCTTTCAAAAAGATTTTGGAAAATCAATCCATTTATGAATTAATTTATTCAACTTTTGTGTAGAATTAATGGCTCTTAGACCCAGATAAATTGCTGAACTGGCTAGCAAGAGGATAGATGATATTATGAACATCATTGGCCATGATTATTATACTGTCAAGGATAGAACTCTTCCGAATTTGGCTAAGTATCTGAAGAAATAACATTTCAACTTTACTCAAAGCACTTATCTACCTTTGTATGGATATGGTCATTTACAAGAAGTAATTATTCCAGAAGTAAAGAATTATCTTCCATTTTCGTGGTTTCGAAATTAGACCAACTTTGCCTCAGCAAATATCTCAGGTGGAGGAGTATTTATAAATGCTGGAACAGTGGAGAAGGCCTATATGATGCATCATATCCCTTGCACACCAGATCTGAAAAAACATACACCTGAGCTTCATACACATTTTCATCCTTCGATCTTCCGAAATGCTCAGATGGATCAATCCAAAGGCTGGAAGAAAAGTTGGGACATCCGTCCTGGGGGAGGTGTGAAGCCAACTTGGATGTGGGCATACTGGGTGCGACAGACCTGCGCAGTGTTTATCGAGGATCTGATGATAGTAGCAATATACGAAGTTGTCTGGGTTGGGAAAACATATGTTTACAGACATGATAACTTCATGCCAGAGATACTCAGCCACCGGAGCCCAGCAACTAATTCTTTCCATCTGACTCATGGAGATGTAGGTATCAGTTTGTGGGATGTACACAAGATCTCAGGGGCTCCAATTTTGGGCGATATGTATGATGAATTCATTCCTCCCAAGGTGACTTGGAATGATTCAGAGAAGACTCCCTCTTTAGCTCGAGAATTTTTTAAGATCTTCCACAGGCTCAAGAGTTCAGAGACCTCATTAACTCATTTTAGAAAACATATTCATCCGGAAGAATGGATGAATGTGTTTCTTATTGAGTAGAAAGAGATGGAGACAACATAAAAAGGATCCAAGAAAAATAAATCCAAGGATACCAGGCCCAAACGTCCTACCACCTGTCCAAAACCTAAAAAGAGAGGAGCTCCTGGCACATTCTGGCCAACTCTAGAAGCAGGAGAGTTTGAAAAGTGTGGATATGAAGTGAATCAAAGAATTCCAAAGAAAACTCGTCTGGAGGGTTTCTTGGAAATGTGGCTCAGTGTTTATCTCTTGCCATTCAGGGATTCGAAGGGTGGCGTTAGGCCAGGGACCTTCGTCATTGCGGAAAAGTTGGCTGAGGGAAAAATGGTTGGGTTAGCTACCCCCATTTTAGCAAAGATTCACAGGAGTTTCCTTCATGTATTCATGGGAAAATATCCTTTAAGAATAGTGGGACCATTCTAGTTTTTGTGGGGATGGATCTCCACTCACTTCAGGACTTACAATGTACAGAATGGATTACAAATTCCTGGAAGCTCCTTCAGACCGTCAGTGCAAGCATTCTCTGGAATTGCTCCATTAGATTTTAATGGTTATGACATGAAAGTGAGGCTGAGAATGTTTAAGGAATTCAATTTCATTCCCTATGGAAGTCCGCCATCCGGGCGGTTTGTTGATGATGGGTCACCCCATTTGGATTTGAGGGCATACAGGCTAGCTTGAAGGGATGGTGTGTTAGTAGCCAGGATTGATGGAGAGATCATATGTGAGGCATATGATCCATATAGATTTGCACGCCAATTCAAATGTCTGCAACAGATTGTTGTATCCCCTCCGGTACATGTCAGGTTAGAGCAACATCTGATGGTTTCTCAACAACTATGGCTGCTGACATCAAGAGAGAAGAATGGTGCAGTATTTGATCTACCAGTTGAAAAAGCGGCACATAATTTGACTACATATTATGCCGAACACTGGATAGCATCATACCCCAAAGGGATATTGAATCACACAGTATATTAAGTGGGAAAGAGGAAGAGGACTGTAGAGAAAGAAACCCTTCCTCATGAAGGTGACGCTTCCCCACCTGAAATCGGTTCAACAGACTCCTCTTCTAGAACTGATTCATCGGATTATCATGATGGGTAGGATGAGGCACAACCAGCAGCAAAGCGGTTTCGTTCCCCGATATAATCCTCCGGCTAGAATTAAAAGACCCACTCCATCAACTCCTGGTGAGTTGTTTCATTTTAGTAATTTCGATCACTGCTACTTTATAAAGTAATAAGTCTTACTTTCTTATTCTCTATCTGTAGCTGCAGGAACTGGGAAGAAATTAAAATCAAAAATTGTAGGACCTTCCTCACAGCCTTCATATCTAACACCAAAGGTTGTTCAGCTATTGCAGGGCTTATACTGTGGTACTGAGACAGCCTGGCTGGATTTGTGTGAGGGCTTACAACATCCTGGAATAGGAAATCATATGGCTTCTTAAGATATTCAATACGAAGATAATCCCAATGAAGTGCGAGCTTACATCAGAGAGCTGGAAATGCTCATATATGCCACTGATGATTCTGTTCCTATCACCAGGCATGTGAAGGAAATGATTGATCATGGTGCCACTGAGGGGGCTGGTGGTCCTAGAGATGAGGAATGGCAAGAGTATGTGGCTCCTGATGATGTAACTTTTCTTTCCTTATTTTCTTTGCAACGTGACTTCAGTTGAAGATTTTTTACTTAAGGAAGTTATTTTCTTCATCTCGCAGCTTGCAAAGAAAGGAACTGGGGTTCCTTCGCCATAGTATAGCCTTAGTGGTACTACTATTGGGGCTGCTGCTGATTCTCCTCATGAACCAGGCGAGATATCTCCAGGCCAGTAGGCCATGAATGAGGCGATGGACATAGCCTTCCATTTTCCAATCCAAGTTCCAATAAGGGAGACTACTGATACTCCGAAAAAACAAAAGAAGAAAAGGCAACGAAGGAGGAAATCCACAGCTAAACACTTCATTAGTAGTGGTAAGTCCTTCGAATAATCATGAGTTTATACTCATAATCACATGGTTACTCATATTTCTGAGGATTCCAGGGGCTTCTTCAATTTCCCCCTTGAGGGAAGGGACTGATCCTCCTTCAAAGGCCGTGGAGGGTGCTGTAGAACAATCACAGACCCAAGCTGACTTGGATGCTCCTGGAGAAGAGCTAGAATCCATTCCCAGTATCCCTCCTACTGCTGAAGACGCTGTCCAGGGTCAGGGGTTACAGGACGCAAGTCAGCAAGAAGATGTAGCAAATTCTCCCACTGGTGAGACTAACCAGGATTCTGAAATATCATTGGATGAAATGATGAATCAAGGAATGACTTTCGATGAATTTTATGATCATTCTAATTTGTCATGTGATTTAGAAGACCTTGGGCGTGATTGTTACCCTTCGCCCAATTTTTTTAAAAAAATTTACACTTCTAACCATGACTCAAAACAATATGCAGTTTCTTCCGTAGAAGCATCCGAACTGCCAATTATTGAAGAGGTTGTGGACATTGATGTCAACCCTACCATTGCAGAAACATTAGCTCAAGTAGAGATAAACCCAATAAACCATCCTGAGACCCATATTGAAAATCCTGTTGAGACCAGGAAAGATGGGGAGAAATATTCTTAGGTTGTTGAACCATTCTTGGGTAAGGGATAACAATATTTTTTATTGTACTTTATTCGCAAGACAATATATTCTTTTGTTATCCTTTGAAGCTAACTAAATCTTTCAATTAATCATGAAGGGCCATCAACTGCAATGACAAGATCCGGAGGTGAGGCCTCAGCCTCTGGCCCAATAGGAATTGAAAGTGAAGAAGCACAAATCAGGGGGGAAAGCAGGACATGGAACTTCTTTAAGTGCATTAATTCCAGATTACATGCCCCCCTCCAACGATGATGCTGAATCAGATCCAGAGATGCTTAAAGCATTCATCTTTTCACGATGTAAGGCATGGAAAAACATATGGAACATCATATCTGGGGTGCCTTTAGAAGAGCTACCATCGAAAATTCCTCGATTGTCATCCCAATTTTTTATACTAGGACTTGGTGGTTTTGGATATGGAAAGATCCACGCCACGGTGAAACAGATCATTTTCAGGAGGGAGAAGGCGCCAAAAAGTCGCGAAGATTTGATCAGAGTGAAACTGTCAGTCATCATAGGCAAATTTGAGGCTACGGTATCCCAATCTGAAGCTGATTATGCTGCCAAGATGAAGGAGCTGAAGCATAAAATCAAAGAAAAAGTCGTCAAGTAGGTGCAACTCCAGCAACGGTTAGATGTTGTTATTGGGGAACTTGATCAGCTTAATAAATCATTGGATGAAACTCATATGAATGGCATGAAAGCCATCACAGATGCTAAGAAGGCACTTCATCAAGCAGAAAAGAGTGAAGTTGGTCAAGTGCACGAGCTTCAAGTAACTGCTGATAAATCTCAGGATGCTGTAAATCAAATGAAGTGTTATGTTGAAAGCCTCTTGTAATTCTTGAAAAAAAAGAGACTCTAGTCTATGGATGTCCTTCTAAATCTTGTATATCAATGAAAAATAGTTTCATCTTCAATCATTTGTACCTGAATTCTTTCACTAACTGCTTCAAATTTACTTAAACAAATGGGCCTAGTAAGCATAGTTTGATTTTTACTAGGATTATTACAAATAATCCTACAAACTTTGAACCTTTTAATTTCTCAATATTACCTAAATCATACAAAAATGTATATTTACTGAGCTGGAACTTGACTTTTATTCAGAGTTCCTTTGCCTTTTGTGGGCAGTTTAATGTCATGCATGGCAGACATAAAGGGGCTAATGTTTAAGGTTGAAATAGATTTGACCAAAATGGATTAAAATTGATTCAATTCCTTGACAATTTATCTAAAAACATATTTCCATACTCATGTATGAGAGAAAATATGTAAAATATGGCTTAATAATATTTAAATCTGAGGAATGATATGAAAAAGAGCTAAAAGGCTTTAGAAGAAGTAGTTTCCAAGAATGAAGTTACTATTATTTAACAAAACCCGTTAGGGGGTTGAATTATGCAGGGTCATCTAAGGGAATTGGCTGCATGGTCAAATAAATAGCATCTTTCGGCTAACAAGTCTGTTATGTGGACTGTTTATGCAAGGCCACCTATGGGCACGTGCTGCATAGTCAGGCAAAAGAACTCTAAGAAATTTACATTCCTAGTGCTAAAAGCCATTGAAAGTTTATGGAGATTCAAATTTTCTAAAGTATAGAGTTTTCTGTATGTAAAGAGGTACTTGAATATGGAGAAGATATTTCTAGACAAGATTATCGAAGAACTGGATGAATATCACTCCTACGAAGGTCTGACCCAAACGTAGGGAAGAAGAATAAACCATAGACTTGAATAATTTCAGATCATGAAAAAGGATATGGGAAAAATATGTTAAGGA
The DNA here is from genome assembly GCA_963277665.1 of Viscum album. NCBI lineage: Eukaryota > Viridiplantae > Streptophyta > Magnoliopsida > Santalales > Viscaceae > Viscum > Viscum album. The sequence goes on along the minus strand of OY728147.1, from coordinate 1,484,885,699 downwards.
TGGCTATTTTTTTGCGGATCCCTACATATTGTCGTTTAAGACAAATAAGGACAAAAGATGCATTCTTCCCAAGAATGAAGTTACCATCATTTAACAAACCCGTTAGGGGGTTGAATTATGCAGGGCCACCTAAGGGCATTGGCTGTATAGTTAAATAAAATAGTATCCTTCGGCTGACAAGTCTGTTATGTGAACTGTTTATGCAAGGCCACCTATGGGCACGTACTGCATAGTCAGGCAAAAGAATTCTCAGAAGTTTTGACATTTTTGTGACTAAAAGTCATGAAAAGGGTTATGAAGATCTGAAAATATTTAAGGTTAGGATTATAACACATAAAGATGGGTATTGTCCAATGTATATAGAGATATATAGGTCAATGATAACCATAATCATGTTGTGGCTGGGTCCTGAATTGAGAATTTGGACTTCACTACGTATCTCATAAGAATGAGAATCAAGCCATACGTAGTTCTTGAAATGCAGTTTAACGTCGTGCCGAAAGAAAGTATGAGAGATCTTAGTTTAGGGTCATAGAGTTCGGACCATAATAATGAATACACAGTGTGTGTTTTCATGAGGAGTTTTCAGCCAAGGGACTGAAAGTGAAATTTTGGGTTAGGCCCAAAAAACTTGGGACTGGATTCAAGGGACACTCGAATGTTCCTACGTATCTCATAAGGATGGGAATCAATCCCACGTAGTTCTAGAACTTCCCTTTGTACAAATTTGGTTCGTACATGTGAAGGGTGAAAGGGGACTATAGTAAAATGATGGTTTAACCTGAGATAAAAAGTTTAGGCATTACCATGTATGCACGTAGTCTTTTGAAATGAAACATGATTGAATAATCATTGTAAATAATGGTTCCCTCTCAGATGATGAAATCAACGATTATTTTAGTTTACTGTCATACCAGACAAAAGTGTTGCATATTTTAACGTTATATAACAAGGACGAAAGTGAATCAATGTAATGATATTGATTCTAGGGGCAGTTTCACGAATCAATATCATATGATATGGTGGTGAACAGATGTAAAGAGATTGTTTTTGGGCTTGAACCCTGGGAGGTTGCCTACATACCTAGCCTGGAAGTCAAGGATCAAAGTCCGTGTAGTTCAATTTAAGAATGAATTAATAATCAAGTTGTTCTTGGGGACAACGACCTAAAAAAATGTTTTTGGGACTTATACATGGTTAGCGGCCCAAAGAGAGTGTTACGGTTGAGGTTTTCTTTAAGCCCACGTGAGTCATACTCGGTGTGAGAAACAAGAGGTAACAAAAACCTTAACGATTCATAGTTTAATGTCATGTAGGACATATAAAGGGACGATGCAGTTTAAAGTCTTGCAGTTAGGACTACTGGTGCTGCACAGTTTAGTGTCATGTAGTAGGGACAAAATACAGTTTAATGTCATATAGGACGTACCATGGACTTTCTATATAGTTTAGCATCATGTAGTTAGGATGGTGGGGACAATACAGTTTAACGTCATGTTGGACAAAAAATGGGAACTGCGCAGTTTAATGTCATGCAGTAAGGACAAAATAACACACCATTTACGTCATGTTGGATGCATTGGGGATATTTTCTACAGTTTAGTGTCATGTTGGACAAAAGGGTGAATAGTTTAAGGACATATATATAGACTGTGGATGGTGCAGTTTAATGTCATGCTGGACATAAGTACAGTTTAAGGTCTTACATGACCTTTGATGATTATGTAGTTTAACGTCTTTCCGGACGTAAGGGACTTTCAATTAGTTTAGGGTCATATGCATGGACCATGGATGGTGCAATTTAACGTCATACAGGACCATGGTGTAGTTTAAAGTCTTACAGGACTTTTTAGGGAAATTTTTCATAGTTTAACGTCGTGTGGGAAGAAGTTGCAGGTTAAGGTCTTACTGGACCATTGCTGTATAATTTAACATCATATAGTAAGGACGAACCGGTGCCACACAGTTTAGTGTCATGTTGCGGGGACAAAAGGGTGAATACTTTGTAATTTATACAAAATACATCTTCAAAAATCTGGCATTAGTTGGAGTAGTAATGAGTTCTCCATCCATCGAGACTAATGAATAAGCTCCATTGGAGTAGACCCTATGTATTGAATAAGGTCCTTCCCATTTTGGATCAATATTGGGAGGTTTCATTACTGGTATCATTGGAGTTCTGAGAACTAATACCAATTCTCCCTAAATGAATGAATAAAGACGAACCTTTTTGTTAAAATCTCGTGCTATTCGATTCTGATAGATTTCCAAGTGGTGCAAAGTGCACAATATTTTCTCATCTAACCGTTCCAATTCATTCAATCGCTTTTGGGATTGCTCATCTGTAGATAACTAATCAGAAATGGCTACTCTGAGTGAGGGAAATTGAACTTCAATTTGCAAGACTGCTTCTGTTCCATATACCAATGAATATGGAGTAGACCGCGTTGCATTGCGGGTGGTAGTCCGATAAGCCCATAAAGCATGAAAGAGTTTATCAGGCCATGACCTCTTATATTTTTCCACCATATTTTGTAGTATATTTGAAATATTCTTGTTAAAGGATTCTATTTGGCCATTGGCCACCGCATGATACTGAGGTGAATGGTTGGATTTAATGTTGTATTCTTGATACAATTTCTTCACCTCAGAAGTACAGAAGTTGGTGTCGTTGTCTGTCAATATGGTATGAGGGATACCAAATCTAGTAATGATGTTAGACTTGATGAAACTAACAATGAATTTAGAACTGACTTCTTTGAGAGGTACTACCTCTGCCCATTTGGAAAAGAAATCAGTTGTAGTAAGAATGTACTTAAACTGCTTGGCCGTAGCTGAAGGGTAAGGTCCCACCACATCCATTCCCCATGTGGCAAATGGCCATGAGTATTTATCTGTATGAAGAAACTCTAGAGTTTGATGAATGAAGTTGGAATGTACTTGACATGAATGACACTTCTTTGTGAAATTAACACAATCTTGTATCATTGAAGGCCAAAAGTATCCAAGCCTTCGAATTTGATCAGACAATCTATGTCCAGACTGGTGGGCACCACAGACTCCTGCATGCACTTCTTTCATGACAGCCATTGTCTCTTCACCATCAATGCATCTGAAGAGAACTCCATCAAAACCACATTTTTAGAGAATTTTATCAAGGTGGATTGGGCTATCATAAAGGGTAAAATTGACCACACGTTGCCGGATTTGTACCTTCTCGGCTCTATCAGGTGGAAGTGTTCCATTTTGAAGGTATTCCCGGATAGGTGACATCCATCATGTAGTATGACCATACAGTTCAGGAATGGGACTAATTTCATTAATTTCCTCTGTTCTGGCTTGAACATAAGGTGAAATTTCACGACGGTGGGCAATACTGATGGTTGTCTCATCCCGATTTGGATCTGCTAGAGCTGTGGCTATATTAGCCAGCGCATCATCTTGAGCATCTTGTGATCTTGGGACATAAGAAAATGTCAGTTCTGAAGGGAATTACGCCATTAACTCTCTAACATAATCATACAAAGGGATTAATTCTTCTTTTCTGATGGCATAATCCCCATTGACTTGTTTGATTACCAGGTCTGAATCACCTTTCACCTTTAAGTGATTCACTTGTACTTGAAACGCTAACTCCAATCCTGCGATAAGAGCTTGGTATTCGGCTTCATTATTAGTACCACCTTCCCACAATAAAAAAGAATAAGGTAACAATTCCTTATCTGGAGAAATGAGTAAAATTCCTAGACCAACTTTCTTGAATTTAGGATTTTCCATTTTCTTCCCTGTTGGACTTCTGGAAGCACCATCAAAATTAATTTCCCATGTTTGATGACTCTCTTAAATAGAGAAAACTTCCTCATTAGAGAGTTCAATATCTGAAGACGTGTCTTCCACTGAAGGATGTTCAGCCAGGAAATCAGCCAGATCTTGGCTCTTTATCACCTTTTGAGACACATACTGAATGTGGAACTGCTGCAAAATAACTTCCCACCTTTCTAGACGTCCTATAAGCATTGGACGACTAAGGATGAATTTGACCGGATTATTGCGTGATACCAATTAGACCTCGTTATGTTGCAGGTAGTGTATCAATTTTTGAACTGCAAAGATTAATGCCAGGCAGCATTTCTCAATACTTGAATACCGGGTTTCTGTTTCAAGCATAGTTCTACTGAGATAGTAGAGGCTATTTTCATTCCCAGCATCATTCTTTTGAGCAAGAAAGGAACCCAAGGATCGCTCTAGAGCTGTCACATAGAGGATATGTGGTCTTCCTTCAACAGGTGGCATGAGTACTGGTGGACTCAAGAGGTATTTCTTGAGAACATCAAACACTTATTGACATTCTTCAGTCCACTGGTATGTGACTCCTTTTTTCAATAATTTGGTAAAGTGTAAAATTTTTCCTGCCAAATTGGCAATGAAACACCGAATATAGGCTAAGTGTCCTAGAAGTCCTCTTAATTCTTTTAAATTTTAAGGAGATGACATACCAAGGATTGACTTGGTCTTCTCAGGATTGACTTCAATACCACGATGGCGTACAACAAAGCCGAGGAATTTTCCTGAGGTTACCCCAAAAGCACATTTTAAGGGGTTCATATTCAAATTATGTTGTCGAAGCTTGTGGAATATGACTTCCAAATCAGCCAAGTGATTAGAACGTTGTTTGGATTTAACCACAAAATTGACTACATAGCATTCAACAAACTTCCCTAAGAATGGTTTGATGATACGATGCATGGCGTGTTGATATGTTTCACCTGCATTCTTTAAACCGAAGGACATCACCCGGTAACAAAACACACCTTGAGGGGCTCCGAAGGCTGTAGATTCCTCATCTTCTGGGGCCATTCGGATCTGATTATATCCAGAATATCCATCCATGAAGGAAAGTACTTCATATCCAGCCGTCGCATCAATTAAGAGTTATGTAATCGGAATTGGGAAATCATCTTTAGGACAATACCGATTAAGATCTCTGAAATCGATGCAAACCCTAATTTGTCCATTATTCTTCTTTATAGGGACAATATTAGCCAACCACTTGGGATATTGAACTTCTATGACGAAGTTATCTTTGATCAGCTTATCCACTTCAGCTTCAATTTTGGAAGCATAAGTTGGGTGTGTTCTTCTCGCGGCTTGCTTAAATCCTCGATGTTTTTTTGGTAAACCACAATGATGAGTAGCAACATCAAGATCAAGCCCAAGAATTTCTGTATAGTTCCAGGAAAAAATATCTTTATTTTTCTTTAGAAAAAGAAATATACATCTCTTGCTCTTCAAGGTTCATGGCCGCACTAATTAAAGTGGGGCATGGATCTTTCTCTGTACCCAAATTTATTTCTCTGAGTTCATCCACAGTGGTAGAGATACCCTCTTCAAATGCTGGAAGAGAATATCTAAGATCATCCTCCTCCTCTTCATCATGTGCTATTTCTTCCGTTTCTAATTTCATAGTAGATGGCAAAACGAAATTTTCATGATCAGAAGAGATGTCAAAATTTGCACATTTTGAAGAAGAAGCATCCATTTCCGACCCTATTGATGATAAAGGGCCTTCTTTGGGAAATAAAGAGGAGATGATGGATTCAGAATTGACATCATTATTCACCTCTGATGTTGCTATAACTTCTTCTGGCCTGATTGGCGAAGTATAGACCTGTTGGATTTGAGAAGATGAAATGAAGACGTCACCACTTGTGCTTTCATCACTGTCTGGTAGGTTACCTATTTTTCCCATGTTGTCTGGCTCGATTTCCGTAATTGACATTATGGATCTTTCCATAAGAGTATTTTGATTTTGGCATATTTTGTTAATTTTACTGATAGGTAACACATAATATGAACTCACATGTGTAAATGGATTTATTGGAATCTTCTCCAAACCATATGGAGCATTAACTTTGGTAATTTCCTTCATTCTAGATTTCTCTCTTCCCTTAATGTAATAAAATTCTGCTTCAATGTACTGAGATTCACATGTCTTGAACAGGGTCTTATCACCATAAAATGTTCCAACTTGACCATTGAAACAGTATTTGAGACATTGATGGTATGATGAAGGGATAGCCGCATGCTGATGTAGCCAGGGTCTTCCAAGCAAGATGTCGAAAGCTAAGTCTTGATCAACAATCATGAAATCCGAATTGGATACAGGATCCCCAAACTGAGTTCTAAGTGTAACCTTGCCCAGTGGTTCTTGTTCATTTTTATCATATCCTTTTAACATCATGGTAGAAGGAGATAAATCAGATTCCATGAGGCCCAATCGACGAAGTGTACAAATGGGCATGAGGTTGACTCCTGAACCATTGTCAATGAATGCTCTTCAGATATCTACACCATTGACTTTTCCAGATAAGTATAGAGGTTTTATGTGCCCATGCACAACATCATCTTTAACTTTATTAGTAAAAGATATCACTGCATGGCATTCTGTGGGATTATTCTCTATGTGATAGACTTCAGCTGCAGCAATTTCAGCCTCAAACTCCTGAGGACTTGACAATGCTTTGATGAATGCTTCCTGAAGATCCTTTGACAGATTCAAAGCATCCAAAATTGATAACGTTGCTGGTACTTGGGCCAAGTGTTTCAATATATCATAATTTTGATCTAAAGTTCTGCATTTCCCAATAGGAATATGCGGTTTAGCAGGTACCTTGGAAGCAGATGCTTTGGAATCTGATGCATCTTGTATTGGGATAGAAGTTGGCAACATCCTTGGTTTTGGAAGATTAGACCGATTAGATCCAATTACTTTCTGAGATAAAGAAGATGGAATATTCAATCGGTCTTCCAAAATAACTGTGCCAAAGCTGAGTTAACTATTGGCAGAAGAACATTCTTGTTCTTTTTGAGCTCGCTGAAGGGCTCTACCATGAGTTTCTGCTGCATACACAGTGCTAGCAGGGGTAGAATTGGATTAGTGGCTTCGGAAAGATCCACGTCTTCCCCTGTATCCTGATCCTCTGGAACTTCCTCGGATTCGCTTATTTTATATAGGGAATTCAGGCTCATCAAAATTGAAATTACGACTGGAATACGGATCTGTTAATTGAATCATATTAACAGAACCGAAGATTAACTCTTCATCTAATAATGACTCTGCCTGACTAGCCTGTTTAGGCTGTGCCGTTTGATGGGGCGGTGCCCGTGGTTTTGAAGTAGATGGCATAAAGTCTGCGAGAGTCAAAGACAATTTATGCTTTGACACATACTCATCTTCTTCTGATTCTTTTTCCTTCTTTTAATCAAACCGTTTCTTTGAGGACTTTCCCTATGATGAAGAGGGTTTTACCGCAATATTCATGGCAGAAGACACAATTGGTTTCCTTAATTGTGTTCACAAAATGCATGAGTCTGATTGATTGTCATTCTGACCAGCCAATCATCATACTTTTGTGCATTTCTGCTTTTGACTTCTTGCCATTCACCTTCCTCCTCTAGAACTGTAGTAGTAACACATGCTACCTGAGTCGAAGAACCTTTCAACTTGACTTGTCCCAATTCGACCATCTTTTGCAGGAGATCTTTGAAGACAAAACACTCCTGGATGGGATGCCCCAACATTTGAGGAAAGGGACAATAATTGGGACGGTCTTCATCTCCTTCCTTGTTTGGCCTCTTGGTCACTGGTAATTGAACCAAATTATTTTCCAGAGCTGAAATGAAGTAACTAGGAACATGCTCATTTCGGAAAGAGTATGTTTTACTCTTCAAATCCTCAAATTTTTTTCGTCGTTGATCTCTTTGATCAATTGGACGAAAATTCCTTTGTTGTTGGCGTTCAGGAGCTGGATCTCTTTGAGAAGATGAAGGTTTTGAAGTAGAAATAGGTACAGGAGCTTGTTTAAGCATAATTGTAGCAGTTTCTGCTTTAACCATTCTCCTTCCTGGAGCTGATGGAATTACATAAGATTTAACCTTAGCCTGTATAAGGGATTCTTCAATCTGCTGAGTGATTGAAGTAAGGTCTCGAAACCCTCCTGTGTATTTCACACGGATCAATGCTGTGCATAATTCGTCACACAAATTTTCCACACAGATTGGCAACAGCTCCTCCTGAGGGAGTGCTAAACTCAGGGAATATGTTAATCCCTTCCAGCGAGCAATGAAATCAGACACTCATTCATTCTCTCTTTTCTTACAGTTTGTAAGATTGAAAACTGTCGTTTTTGGCAAAGTTGAGCTGAACTGAAGAATGAATTTTTGGCGAAGATCCTCCCATTCGATGATTGACTGGGATTGCAAGCTTGTATACCAGAAAAAAGCTGGTCCTTACAAGGTTCACACGAAGCATCTGAGTTTCACTGCTTCTTGCTACTCTGGAGTTCCCATCATAGGATCACAACAAGACACGTAATGCGTCAAATGTTGTTCAGGGTCGCCTGATCCATTGAAAGTAGGGAAAACAGGGTTTCCAAAACTGGATGGAGGAGAAATTGAATCTACTCATTTAGGATAAACTTTCCTTTCTGGTTGAACTTGGGCCCGTTTCCCTTCCATAGTTTCTAACCGAGCTGTTAATGACTCAGTAGTAGTTATTAACTTTTGTGAAACATCAAGTTGAATTTGTTCTTGGGTAGGTGCAATGAATGGAGCTTGGACAGACGCGGTGATTGGTGCTACAACTGATGGTAGCACTGCCAACTGTTGTTGCGTTTGACCTGTAGGATTAGACCTCTGAGGGTGTACTGATAAAGGAGGATATTCTTGACCCATCTCAGTAGCTACAACAAATTCCTTCAGCTATCGGACTTCAGCATTCTTAAGAAGAAGACTACTCTGAAGTAGTTCTGCATTCAACCTTCTTAATTCTTTCATTTCTTCCTCCTGTTGTGCAAACCTTTACTCTAATGAGAGCGATTGACCTTCTCCAGAGGAATGATATGTAACCTGGTTCATTCCCTTCCCTTTTTTGGATACTTTTTGGAGAGAAGGAAGTGGATTACCTAGGTTCTGAGTAATCCTTTGACTTCGTGTACGCACACCTTCTTCATTTGTATCGGCACATACATTTTCTTGATCAGGGCGCTCTTCATCTGAATCCCCTAAGTGAGTCTCCTCTGGTGGATTAGCAACAATGGCATTGATGACATTGATTGATTCATAATGCATCGCATCCCTTCTATCAACATTTCTGTGATATTGTCTTCTTTCATGTCTTTGATGAGACATTGCCTTTTGTTGATTTAATCCTTTAGGAGCTTCTTGACGAGCTATAATTTGGAGGGAATCTCCTGATAATTTGGCTCTTTGTTCCTCTTGGGGCTTCTTCCCCAATCGAGAAAAGACCAATATTATCTGAGAAGGGGATTGATGATTTGAAAGAGTCCCCAGTCTCGTGAACTGGGGATGTTTCTGCTGCTTCCTCTCAACTCCTCGAATCCCATTTGTTGACTCTGAGGGTTGGGTTAAAGGAGTCCCCAGTCTGAAAAGCTGGGGTGGCTCTTGACATGCTATGTCTAAGACCGTCTTAAAAGCTCTCTTGATCTTGCGAATCTTAGTTCGGAAATTAGCTGGATGCATTAACCTGTATCCACTTTTATCACCTGGTTTAACAGACCGTTGGATAATTTCCGAAACTTCTGTCATTTGATGATGTGTTTGCTCCATACGAGAGGCTTGTGCAATATTCCCTCCTGCCTGATGTAGGAGAAATTTAACAACTTGTTCTCTATATGCTTGATTTTGAGAGGAACTAGTTGAAGCCTGTTCTTGAGCAAGCTTTTGATTATGAACAAAGCCCATTGAGTGTGGCCGGCCATGGGCAATAACATTGCATGAGACAAATTTCGGCGGGCTTTGCTGACTGGAAAGCACTGTGAAATGTTTTGCTCCGTGAACAACCCATCCTCTGATATGAACACCAGATGGAGCATTGGTAATTAACTGACGCAATTATCTTAGTGCGCCAAGGCATGAACGTTGAAGGGTTCTCTGTTGCTTTTCAGCCTTCGGATACCGAGAGACTGATAGAGATGCCAAATCAATCAGATGTTGTAGCCCTTCTATTATCTTAAGATGATTTTCATATTCATCATAAGATAATACCTTATTATTCAATTTACAAAGAGTTTTCCATATGTTGATACGAATATCATGGACTCCATCTTCCATCAACATATTTGGAATGTCATACTGGGAGTCAGCCAAAGGCCAAAACATGACTGGTACCTCACTTTTCGCCAGTTTTTTCCTCATGTTCAGCATTTCCTCTTCATCATTAAATGAAGATTCTTCTACCTGTTTTGACCAGAGTTGGTGTTTCCTTGTTGCTTCATCGGATTCAACAAGATTAGTAGAGAGATCATTGATCAAACTAGAAGATGCATGACTTAGGGGTGGTTCGGAGAATGACCTACACCCTCGGCTATCTTCTGATTGAGAAAGTATTTCACTTGCTAGTGATAAAGCATCAGACACGACTGGAGTATTTTCAAGGCAATGTGAATCACTACTGCGGAGAGGACTTTCACAGTGAAATTCATCATCATGGGGAGGACCACCATAATGGGTTATAGCAAAAGATGAGATCTCTTGTACTTGGTCTTCTGACCACAGAGAGGGTTCCTGTGGCTCTCATCTGAAGATGAAACTTCAAGATTGACCGAATTTTCACGAAGCAAGCCTTCATGAGGAAGTGTCTGTTGAAGAACATCAGAATTAATGTTCCCGTTATTGGTAACTAAGGGAGTAGAATATTTAATTCCAACAGATAAATGTATGAGGGCTTCAAGAACTCCAGCATCAAGAAAGGCCTTGTTACCGATTGGCCTTTGATCTCCTGACTTTGCTGGGAAGATCTTTTTCTTAGATGCCTTCTTACTCGCTTTGGAAACCACTTGTTGACAAAAGTGGTTGCTCTGAGCAGGTGTATGTGCATGATCAGGAAAGTTGTTCAGGTTAGGCTGATGATCTCCACTCAAATCAGGTGTATGTGCCTGACTTGGTTGTCCGTATGATATGGGGGAGTATGCCCCATAACCCTCTTGGACTGGAACAGATGTGTGTGTCTGTTCCGGAGTGATTCGTTGATGTGTCACTCCACTTCTAGGGATAGATTTATGTGTCATTCCATGAGATGATGCTGAACCTTTTATGATATCCTGGAAAGCATCTAGAATATGAGCAGGAATTTGCTTCTGCTTTTTCACCATTGACAAAATATGCTTGGTGACTTCAGCTGCCGGAATGGGGATATACGTCCATTCTGGGCTTAGAGTAGGTGTATGTGCCTGCTCCTGTCCTCCTTTTCTTGTCAGTGAATCCTGACAGTACTCAAGTGTGGAGGCAGAGAGTTGAGTCTGCCTCCTGTTTGTCGTCAGAGCTTTCCCACTGACTTCTCTGTGCGCTACCAAGCGAGACTGTTGGTAGGATTTATTAGTACTAGCAGTTGTATGTGCCTGCTGATTACACTTCGCCAAATGTGGTTGACGAGATCCATCATATGTAGTCAGGCGAGCCTGCTGACTAACTGGTGATGTATAAGTAGGTGTATGTTCCTACCTATAGTACTCCGCTGGAATTGCCTAGCGGGATTGGCTTGATGCTGCTAGACGAGTCTGCTGGACAGCGGAATTAAAACGGACAGGTGTGTGTTCCTGCTCATTGTTCTCCACCACGTTAGGTGGGTGGACTTCTCCGGAGATGGCAGGGGTGAAAACCTGCCCATTGTTAACTGGATTCCGTCTCTGGCAGTTCATCTTGCCTGTTCGGGTTTGAGGAACCTGAGCCGAATTCCTGGTGTCAGTACCCCTCATCATGTTGAGGGCACACTGCCGCCCGAGTCTCGCAGCGATTGTTAATGGGAGCCCTCGGGAAGGACTCCTGTCTTTTAGAATTAAGGCCCTCAGGGACCTGCTCATTAACTTCCTCAGAGTAAGGGAGTGAATGGAAATTGCGTTCCGGGATAACGACCCGAAACGGTTGGAGACCGTAGTCAGCACTGCCTGCCTCTTGATCACGGTTCGTCGTTTTCTGGATGACCTGTGTGATTTGTTCACTTGGAGGGCTTGTCGGGAAGCCTCCAGAGTTGGGATGGTACCGTGTTGACGATACTCCTTAACCAGTGCATTTGATACCCAACATTGATGACGCTGAGTAGGTGATGTCATCCTTAGAGCGGATGACGATCCAGTAGGAATAGCAGTAGTGGTATTTGCAGCAGCAGTATTCACAGATGTGAATTTGAGAGTAGCCATTATGGAAATACAGAAGATCTTGGAAAAGAGTTCCTGTTTAATATAACAGACTTAATCAAGATAAAATTCAGCCACTTCATCCTTTGGATGAGCACACATGTCAATGATTGTTTTTGTTATCCCTCTTATTGATTTTTATATAGGGGCTTAACAAATAGGTAAAACATCATTTTAACATGGTTAAGGATTCACGTCGGGTTCACCATTTTTTGTTTCCCTCGAAATTCGGGGATGACCTCCTGGATGGGAGATTCAAATGTTCCGATCGGTTTCTAACGGGTTTGTTCGTAGAACCGGAAACATCCAATGATTCCACATCCACTTGGACCTACATTCCAAAGGTAGGCGCTTCATTAGTTTGTGAACTGATGAGGCTTAGGAATTTGCATTGGTCGAGAGGATGGGAGGTCGGACTCATCACACCTTTTGAGGGGAATTATTATCTATTCCGGGACTCTCTTTATAGATTTATGTTATGTTCGTGAATCCTTATTACATTACCAAGTATAAAATGAGCTTTCCTTCAGTTTAACAATCAATGATTAAATATGTATGAAATTTAGAAAATCTTTTATATGTATTTGAGGTTCTTCATCAATATAGAATCATCTATATCTATATAGAGATTCTTGGTCAATGGTATCCTTCAAAATATTTATATAAAAGTCTCGTGGTCATTATGATGACCAGGCTAGTTTTAAAGCCACTCAGTGGGGCACTTGAAGTTTATTGTCATTCAGAAGGACATGAATTATTTCAATGTTGGGATCGAACCCATAGATGGGCTACCTACGTATCATTTGTTTTGGAAAAGGAATCAGAACCCACGTAGTTCGAGTAAGGGGGTATGATGTTTATGATTGATGGCTCAAAGAAGGATGTCACAATTACTTTTACACTCTAAGCTCACTTGAGACATGCTCGGTGTGACAAACAAGAGTTATTGGTAAAAATTAGACAATTGTGCCATGAAAGTTGCAATCATAAGAAATAATGTGGGGCTTATGTATGTATAACTGCCCAGATAAATTTTAGGATTTACATTCGGGAGAAAATCTAGGAACATGGTCCATAAAGGTATATGTGCTTTATGGAGATTTGAATACTCTAACTTGGGACTTATTCCTGAAAAGGAAACCCAAATCAGGAGAGGATTAATAATTGGGTTTTACTCCTAAGAAGGAATCCCAGATTAAACTTAAATTAGGACTGGTTAAAGAGAATTTAAGGGACTTGGGGCTTACTCCTAAAAAGGAAGCCCAAGATTATGACTGGGACATACTCTTGAAAAGGAGGCCCATGTTAAGGGATTTATGACTGGGACTTATTTCTAAAAAGGAAGCCCAGGTTAAGGATTAAGGTTTGGGGCTTACTCTTGAGGAGGATTCCCATATTTGAGACTGGGGCTTACTCTTGAAAAGGAAGCCCAATTTAGAGGATCTGGGGCTTACTTCTAAGAAGGATGCCCAAAAATTAAGGGACTTGGGGCTTACTCCTAAAAAGGATGCCCATATTAGAGGACTTATGACTGGGGATTATTTTTGAAAAGGAGACCCAAGTTAAGGATCCTCTCATCTTAAAGGATGAGGTTGAATGAATGAACTCTCCATATTTAGTTACATAATGATATTTAAATCACTAGGTTTTGAGAGATATTCCTCAGAATTCCTTTCAGAAAAGGAAGTCAAATCAAGAAATCATGCCATAAATGGATTTGAAGAGTGTCTTGAAAACCGAATCTTGAAAAGGAAAGGTATAATGGCTTAATAGGGGAGAAATGGGCAAGAAAGGCACCAAAAATGGAAGGGGCGCGCAATTCGTGTAAGGCGTGCAAGTATTGCGGGGGCGCGCAAGTATTGGTCGCGTAGGTATACCTGCGCGACATGGTGGGTACTTGCGCGATATTCAACCAGCATTAAAATACATGAGTGGCTCTTTATTAAAGCCTTTAGAATCCTCTTGAGGTTCTTCCAAAAAAAAAGGGACGCGCAAGTTCTATCGAAGGAGTAAGGCAGCGCGCAAGTGTGACCACTTCCCTTAAGGGATGACCACTCAGGTGTGCAAGTGTTGATGAGTTTCAACACTTAGGCCTTACTCCCTCTCTTTAGATCTTTTGTTCTAGGTAAGAAATTACCTTAGAAGTATTCCAGATGCTTTGAGAAGATACTTGGGCGTCGGGAGCTTCAATCCGAGTTTCTGGAAAAAAATCCTCCCGAATGGGGGGCCCACGGGGTCTATTTATAGGTAGGAGAAGAACCTGGGCGGTTACTGGACGGTTATCACTTAGGTCGCGCAAGTCACTTGCGTGACCATAAGGGCGTCGCGCAAGTTTACTTGCGCGACAGTGATAGAACTTGCGCGGCACAGGTGTTTTTGATCCTTTGTTCATGCCTTTGTCGATTTTTGATATTTTCTTCAAAGGTTGAATCACTTTGAGCTCAGATATTCCCCTTTTCCGATCTTTAGATTCTGTGATGAAAGGAGCGTCAACAGTCACATAATCCAAAAAATATGTCATTTCATAAGCATCATTGTGACACCCCGTAAGGATCATACAACCACCATAATCATGATTTTTAGGTTCTCTAAGTATAATTTAGACACTATTAGAATCATTTATCCTCTATAATAATTATTTTCATGATTTATAAGGATGAATTTATTCATCTTATAGATTATTTATAGTGCATATTATTCATATCTACAAATGTAAAAATCATTAAAACCTATTTCATGATCATGCATGTGAGAAATACAATAGAATAAAGTAGTCCCAAGGAGAATTAATAATTCTTATCTAGGATATCAATATAGGTTTTGGGTCACCGCATTAGTATTCACCCGTATAAATATGGTTTCAGTTGGGGAATAATAATTTAATAGCAACTAAAAAAATAGTTATCATTAAAAATAAAATATTTCTCTTTAAAAATGATTTTAATTTTATAAAGAAGAACTAACATCTTAATTGGAAAATAAAATATTGAGGTATTTTTTCTAAATTAGGATCTCAAATGTTTGACCAATTGATAAAGGATAATAGAACTATGAATCTATATGATAAATACGAGGTTGAAATAGTTCAAGAATCTTGATAAGGGAGTTCTCTCTTGTTCTTTCTACTTTGAATTATTTTTTTCATTCATTGAATTATATTTTATTCTTATTTTATTTATGTTACCTCTACCATTGAGGGGTAAAAAATTTATTTATTGGGGAAGGGAAGTAATTACATATGAAATTCCTAACATTCTAGCTTAAAATTAATAAAAAACATTTTTTTTATTGACATGTTTCAATATTATTATATGGTTTATAATATTTAATGTGATTATATTTTATTTATTTCTTCTTGGTTTTTATTGATTTTGGCAATGATTATTAATGTCCTTCTAATCAAACCAATACAAATATATCATAACATTTATGGGTTTTATGTAAAAATTTAGTTATTATTTTATCACATGAAAATGTATAAGAACATTCATGGGTGCCTTGGGAAACAAAGAAACCATATTGGGTTTTACCTAAGTACCCTAAGAGTTGGTTTTTGAATCCCATTTCATTGAATATGGGTGGAGTTTTTTACTAATGAGTTATTTTTATTTTATTCTCACTTATTATTTCAAATTAGGGTGGAATGTAAAATTATTGTGTAGGCCTCCATTATCTTGATAATTTAATTATTACAAAAAAATTTAAGGCATACAATATCTTTGAAATTATATGGCCAACAATATCTCATTCAATTTTAGTCACATGATTTTTAATATTTTTTTATTTTATTCCCTATATGTTAAAAAAAGACACATTTTTTCTAATGTAAAATAAAAATTAGAGCTTTACTTTTGAAGAAAACCAATTTTAATAGTAGAATAATTTAAACCAAAAAAAATAATAAATTTTTCACCATTAAAAATAACATGGTGTTCAAAACAGGTCATAATTACTAGGGATGTTTTGAAAAGATATTCCTTTTAAATTAAAAGATAATGGCCATTAATAATAATAATTAACCTTATTGAACATAAATTTAAAGGATTTTTTTAACCAAACATTGGAATCAAAACCTATAAGATGTATAAAAAGAAATTATCTTGAAAAACTATAGTAAAAAATTCTAATGTTCATTTGGAGCCTATCATTGTAGTTGTTCATAAAAATAATACATTGTGAGATATTTATTCATAGTGGTTCATAAACAAAACAATCAATTTCTATTTCTATTTTTGATGAATGATTTTGAATCAAAAAATATTTTGATATAATTGATTACTATGTTTTATGGTCAAACAATAATTTATCAAAAAATATTCATCCTGGTGTTTAAATTAGATCTCCCCACATTTAATTATAGAGAAGTTGGATATTAGAAAGTCAAGTGATGGGAATTACATTTTTAACTCATAGGAAGTGGTAAGGAGTTGTTTTATAGACTATAAATTTTAGAGTTAAATTAATGGAATAATCTATTAAAAATTTTCCTTCATAGAGTGTTCCGAAAATCCTGAATAAAAACAATCAAGATTGATATTTATTCTATCAAAATAGACATGGGGATATATGTTATGAATATTTTGAGATATTCAATAATATTTTTCCAAGTTAACCAAAAAAATCCATAATTGATAAAAAAAATTAATCTTATATTACCATGGGATAATTAAAAATGATATAAAACATTTAGATACTTCCCAAGGAGGAGATTTCATAGAGAAGTCACTAATAGAGGGAGAATTATTGTTGATAATTTAACAAGGAAGCCGTATAATTTTTGTGAATGTGGTACATATACCATATGTTTACTAAATTTATGAGATTTTTACACAAGGGTATTAGATCAGAGCTCTCACTGCCTCTTAGGGATTCAATGGCCTTACGGGTATTGTCTCAGACCCCTTATATCACCCTATTAAGAGGGAGAGGGATCACTCGGTCTTGCATCCCCCTAATTCAATTTCTCATATCACAGATCCAACAAAGCTCCCAACATTCCTTGTAATCGACCTTGTCCCCATAGTCCCCTCATTGGTTGACAGATTCTCTACTCTTTTGGTAATGGGTAAGGAGTTATCTGATACAGTGGACCACCATAGTAACTCTCTAGTGGCCCGCTTTGGTCGGAATAGTCCTTCCGTTGATTCCTTCTCCCACTTCGTCACTGAGTCATGGGGTTTGAATCACCATGAAATTGTTGGGATTCTGGACCATCAATAGATTTTTATGGACTTCATGACTATTTACAACATTATCACTCCCTGGACCGATACAAACAATCATGTATCGGAACTTGATTCTTCCACTTTTTATATTTCTTTGATTTCTATTTGATGTGTGATTCTCCAACACCTCAAATCTGGTTAAGCTTCACTAGACATCCGCTTTCGTTCCAAAACCCCTCAATTCTTTCGATACTTTTTAATATAGTGTGTAGGTACTTATGTTTTGATGACTGATCTTGATCCCTCTTCCATCCAATTTCAATACTGATTTTTGTGGATACCGATGTTTCTAATCCAATTGTCGATTTTGTGTGTATTGAGATTGAAAATGAGTACCGGATCAAATAGAGGATTAGTTTTGATAATTGGATCGATTTTTTTTCAAGGTCATATGAGACATCTCTAACCTGTTTTTAGGCTTGGGAATGGAGGTAATCCCATATGTAAAACTAGCGAAGGTGGGGAAATGGTTACTTCTTATATCAAATTTTATCTGGATGCACTACCCCCCCCCCCATTGAGTTGCAGTCTAGAGGCATCTTTTTCTAATGGTGGCCACACCATCTTGTCAACATTGCATGAGAATAGACCCTCGAGGTCTAATTTAGGGATTCCAAGATCAACTTCTCTAATGATGGGAGGATGTTCTCTCTTGTAGCTGACTCATGGTGTGAATGGGGCCAAGGATATTGGGGAATAGACCGAGGTGACTCCCAGGAAATCCATGAATAAGCCTCCATATACTACTGATCATCCTTAAAAAGTTTCCATATATAAGACCCCCTAGTCTACCTCAGAGTCTATCAAAGATGATAAAAACAACAAGATCTCGCATGATAGGTTGTCAAATGGGATGCTAAGCTCATTGATGTTATGGACTATTCAGTTTATACTGAGAGGAAGACCATGACTCTAAGATATAACTCATACCATCCAAAATTGATGACTACTGGATCATCTGGAAGGTGTATTCATTTTAGGGTTCCTATTAAACCTTGCTTCCATGAAAAGGTTGAGAAGTATAAAGATGACATGCTTGAGGACCCAAGACAGTTGATGGACAAGGTGGCATCAGAGGATGTACTGAAGAAGGCATGGAAGGAGGGAACTGACATAGAAATTCTCCTACATTACGAGGAATATATACCAGATAAATTGTTTACTATAAGTGTTCCAAAGGTGTAAGTTCATAGAATGTACACAAGATCATTGGTAGTTGACATTAATTAAGATAAATCTGAGTGGATTGATAAGAATTAACAGATCATGGATCATGGAATCAATGGTAAGAAAATAAACCTCGATGAATACATTCAGACATGTGATAGGATGGCCGACCACTTTGATGATCTCATCAATGAATCCCTAGATGTAATGGCATCTTCTATATCCTAGATCATACATAGGGTGTTTATTTCATAACATTTTTTTGCAATAGTTCATAAACTCTTATGTGGTTATACATGAGGTTATCATTTAATCATCTTGGTTTTATCACATTCCATCGAAGTGATCTATTTTATAAAATTTTAAATTTCAAGGTAATATATTTTGACACATATATATTGTTAAAATCCAACCATGAAGAAACAAGTATTCTTACATAGGAATTTTAAAAATATAATCTTGCAAACAAGAAGAAAAAATACAAGATTATGGTTTTTTTGGCATATCCTATCACATTAATGATCAGATTTTTGAGGGTTAAGATCTGGAAATATGATTAGAAGTATTCCAATTGACGCATTTTCAATTTGAAAATTCTTGGAGGTGAGATAATTACCATTTTTAGTGGATTTGAAAAAAAACAAGTCATACAAACTATTAAATCTAGTACTATTAAACACCTCCAATTCAATAGTTATTCAAACACTAACACACCAGTCCATATTAAACATAAACACCCCACTTATTCAAACTGATACCATTTAAAAAACCATAAATAATTGTGTCAATACCATCATAATATCCAATAGGATCCCAATTCATGGACCACAAGAACAAATTGAAGCAACAATCGATTCATTTGAGATGTCTTATAGGAATTAAGTCCCAAAATTTATCCATAATGTCATCCCAATTGTTCCCATATCCCAGTGGAAAAGTAATAAATATTCCCTTAAAAATTATAATTTAATTTCACTAAAACAAACCTGAATTTGTGTAATATCTAAAATGATTGATAGAAACTGAAAAATCGTGACAAACAGCAGAATTCCAGTTCCACGGAGAAGGATGGATTTGACAGAGGAAGTGTATTACACTCACATTTACTTCATAGATTATTCAATAAAGGAATATTAAAAAATATAAACTCAAAAAAATAGATTATATAAACATTCTCGAATGTTTAATCCAAATGATCATCTATGATTTTATAAGGAAAATATCCATGTATGATAATTCCATTAAGTAGCTATAAAAAATAATAATACATCAATATAGTGAAAGTATAATTATTGGAAGATATGTTTAATCTTTTGAAGCACCAAAATTTCTGAAACATTTCAAGATGAATGTATAATTTTTATCCCTTTAACAATATTCGCAATGAAATTTTCAAAAGATTTATGTGATTTTGGTTTTTATCTTAATTCCAAGCACCATAAATTTTTTAATTATTTGTATATGAGAGAATTTAATTTCAAAATAATTTTATTATAATATAAACATAGGTCAATACAATTTCTTACAAAATTCCGTGGCTATGTACAAGTTATAGATTAAAATTTAATTTTTATTGGAGACTTATATGTACTCCAAATGGATGATGATAAAACCACAGTACAATCACCAATAATTTTGGGTAAGGAATTCGTCAAGTAGTTAAAACCATCAATATGCGTGAACGAACTATCACCAGTGTTTTTAGATATGGGTCAATCAATATAAACTATTTATTGTTATTATATTCCTCCAAAATGAGCAGTCACTCTTCACATTAACACACATTGAGAAAGATGGGTCCCATAAATATCCATATATGTAATATGAAAATATATCTCTAAATAAATAATTAATATTAGAGATTTTCTTAATAACTATGACGTTCAGTATTCTAAAAACACTGTATAATGATTGGATGAATTCAAATCTCAATATTAAGATATAAGAAGTGTAGGTTTGATTTTCTCATTAGAAAAACTGCCAAATTCTTATGTAAAATAATATCCATCCAATTTAAAGTATTTATAAAAGATTAATGGAGAGGAATATTTACTTGTCTGTGATAATAACATATTCTCTAATCCTAAATAAAATTTATTTCTATTTTTAGTGAAATGTGAATGTAATTTGGTGGATTTTATAAGATAGTCAAGGTATACACACAAATATATTCCCACACAAATTTATATATGAAGGTAATAATAAACTATTATAAAACAAAAAATAAATTTAAATCCCAATATGAAAGATGTAATAAAAAATCATATAGAAGAGCTAGTATAAGTTGGAATAATCTCAATATTATCTAACCTATATTGGATCAACCTCATTCTTGTAATTGAAAAAAACGGACTAACTATTATAATGATTGAATTATATGCATTAATAATATTTAGAATTAATAATATATAGAGAATTTGTATTGATTATATTAAGTTATATTGATTTTATGACTCCTTTCATTGAACATATGATCAAATGGCTCATAGGCTGAACACCCTACTATATTTCAGTTTTATTTTTATGATACTTTTTAGTGACCACTTCATCTGAGGATCAAGTGAAAATCACCATTAAAAATACAAATAGTGACTTTCCATATATAAAGATACAATTTAGAACCAATAATTAACTAGAAATACCACCATGGTGTATAGTAACCATAGTTTCAAATCACAATAAAGAAAAATTATAATATTTTTAAATTACATCAGCATTTTTCATAGTTTATTTGTCTATTACATGAGATAATTCTAGAATGATTTAAAATATATATAAATAGAATAATTTTAATAAATTTTTACTATAAAATTTCATATTGAAGAAATGAATATTCTTGGGGTATGTAAATTCAAAAAATGGAATTGATTTAAAAAGACAGAATAAATGTGATATACTAACACCCAAATCCATCTTGTGTGAGACCTATAAGATCTCTTATAGGACATAGAAATTTCAAAAAAAGAAAATAAATTATTTTAGTTGTATTGATCTTATTTTTTCCAGCGTAAAATTGAACTTATTTTATTTTATTTTTGTCACTAACTTTTGTTATGCTATTTATGAATTAAATAATATACCAATCGCCCCACAAGGGATGCAGTCCCCAAATAGATATAACCTTCATTAGTATCATTATGATGATTTAGAAAATGTCATTAGATATATTATTATCATAATTGGATGACAGAAAATACTAATCCATTTCATATGAATCATGATCATAGATGTGGATTAGACTCACTACAGAAAAACTGAAAATGAGTTTTTACGAGTCATTTTTATTCGATAAAATTATGACCATATTTATTGGGAATTTAAGTTTTCATTTTTATTTTCTATTAATATTTACCTTAGGTATTTGATAATGTATGATAATTCTAATCCATTATTGGTCCTATGGCTTCTTCTAATTAAATTGATCAATATATATATCAATGATATGAAAGGATTTGAGAATAAGGTGTAATATCACATAAGAAAGAAATAAAATATAGATAATGAATAATTTCTATATCAATACCCACTAGATAACTTAATTCATGGGGACTATCTCTACTTATAAAAAAGTTATGTACTCTCTTTTACTAATATAGTTAATTTGTTGGTATCATCTCTAGTACCATACGTTAATAATTTTATATGTTTAAGGATTAAGTAAGATTTTACTTTTGAAATGTTCAACACCAATATAAGACTTGTAATTATTAAATGATAAGATGTAGTTTTACTAAAATTGTGATATAATCTTTACATAATATCTACCATACAATAAAACATGGAGGAAAATATGGTCCTCAATAGATTAGTAGGAATGTGTTAGAATCAATATTATATTTGATTTAATTTTTTAAAGAAGGACATGGGTTTATTATTTTGTGTGAAAAATTTTAATTCACAATTAACATCTATAAAAGAAAATAAAATCCCCCCCAAAGTCCCATAATTGTAGTGAATCAATATTAAACTACATAAATATTACATCAGTGAATATAAATGTTAAAGACATCTCAAAATAGTACACACTTCATAACCACAATGTTTTAGGACATTTATTTAATAGATACGTAATAATATTATTTATGAACAATATTATACATCTCCCACAGAAATTCTCATATATTATCAGATTCAATAATCATATTACCTAATTCCCATAATCAAATCCATGGAAAATGAAAACATAAGAATGGGTGATCTTAGATACACAGTTATGTTAACATGGGATACATCAACTAATGGAAACATCTGAGCATAATATAACCCCAAGAACATGAGGAAATTACCATGGATTATAATGTTCAGACAAAAATAAATAAACCATAAATCACGAATAATGTAATAATGCATCAACAGAGAATAATACATGATTAATAATCGTGAGAAATATAAAACAATTTGATACATGAATACATAAAATAGGATTAACAATATTACATAGGTCACATTCAAAATGACAACTTTGAAATAATGTTTTAAGGAAACCCAAAAAATAAATTCATCATATTTTTTTCCTGGATTAACCACTATGGTACCTCCATTAGCAGGTGGTTTCCACCCATGTACCCTTAGGCTTGGACATACCACCCATGTACTGTTAGGCTTTGGATAACCTAATGTGCATTCAATTGTTCCAATAAATCTAAATAGTACCAATTATTCAGATGGATTTTATAGAACAATCACATTATATCATAATAAACCATTCATATATATTATATAATAACAAAACAAAATTTCACATTTCATCATATCATAATTAAAATTGATGAATGAAATGGGTTTCATGAAAATTTCCTTAAAAAGTATCATAATAATAAATCCAAAAATTGTGAATTGTCCCATATGAACTTACCCCAATGTAAAATAATGAAATTAAATGGATTTTGAAAAATATGTGAAATTACATTTTATGATTATTGTATAATTTATTTTTAAAATAAAATAATTATCATCTTTTAAAAATCATGAAACCATTTAATGTTTTTTTCTTATAAACAAAAAAACATTAAGATCGAGAAATATTTTTATACAGTACCATTTGAAATGAAATGTATTTTTAAAAATCCAATTTTTTAAATTAAAATTTTCATTCAAATTTTTTTTCCATGAGGCTTCATAATGAAAATGAAAAATTAATTCAAAAAACAGATGCCTTTAATATACCTTTTACAATATGTAATTTTTTTATAATAAAAATTTAACTTTTATAAAATATAATAAAAAATCTCAAGGGATAAATTAATTCGTAACAATGTTGATATGATAAATAAAATAAAACGAATATAATAAATCTTTGGGATATCATTAATTTTAATACCTTGAACGATATAGATTGTAAATGATTTTTAAAACATTAAAAATCATTTAATCTTGGTAATAACATCTATAGGGTAGTATATACACCACAACACAAAACCAATATTGTATATATGGGATTTTTATCAATGAAAATAGGATTTTATTTTCTTGTTATTAAACAGATTTTACTCCTTTTAAATTCATTCTATCCTTTTACTATTTTGACTTTTACTATGGAAAAAATTTGTTAACCTTGTAATTTACTTGTAGGCCTAAAAATATAATGACCCCTATTACAATGTTTAGATATTATGGTTCCAAATATGGGATCAATTTTATCATATTCAGTTAATAAGAGTGATAAAATTTTTTATAAAATAAAAAATTTATAAGACATAAAATGTTTTTAAGGAAAAATAAAACATAGGTTATAAAATTCCAACTATATGTTCATAAATCAAACATAATATTTAATATTATATAATTTAAAATATTATCAACATATTTCAATAATAAAATTGGTTTAAAATTTTGAATGTTACGTCTATATCTTAATTACTTTGTAAAATTTATGGTATTTGAAAAAAATATTATTCTGTATTATTCACCATAAAATATATCTTTTAAAAAAATCCAAGAACAACAAATATATTCCAATATTATTATAAACATTTTAAAAAAGAACATAATGTTTTCAAAATATAATAATAAAAAATAAAAATTAATTTTTTATATTAAAATATATAAAATACAAAATAAAAAATCATTTTTTATTTTCATCGAATCTATATCAACTATTTAGAAAATCAATGAAATTGGTTTTTTTATTTAGTAGATTGTTAAAATTTTGAACTAAGGTTCAATATGTTGTTATGAATTTCGTACCACCTCAATGATGGGTTTTGTCATCTAGTGTGGCTTAAAAGATGAAATGTGGGGCTTGAGAAAGCTTAGATGATTTAGTGGTGGCTGTTATATGAAAGGTTGTAGTACAAAATCATCTCACAAGTTGTGTCTAGAAGTGAAAATTTCAATAGACAGTGGACACCAAGCAATTGGTGGCCTCCCACAGGACATCAGTAATTCGTTAAAATGGGGTAAATCTATTTTTACCCACTATTTTTAGGGGGTATCCCACATTGTACCCACACTTCTAGGAATGTAGAATGGGGGCTTTATCCCCTTCCTCTTATAAGATCATTCCTGTTTATAACATAAAATATCGTTACATTAAACAAAATTGAGGATCTTTAAGGTTTAGTGTCTTGGAAACCAGAAATATAATACATGAAAAAAACATAAAGCATTCTTCTTAAAAACTTTAAAGGATTCACCTTAATTTCATCCTAGGTTCATTACTACATCTCATATCCTGGGGACATACATCGAAAGTAAGTGTGAGCAGAAGGCCCAGTAAGGGAAACAAGAGAAACATTTTACATGTGAACTTGAGATACTTCAATAAGGACATGAAAAGAACTTTAAGGCATGATAGAGAAATCATGAGATATATCATAATAAAAATAACATTTTTATAACATGAATATGTGGATAAAAAATTTAATATTGACAATGATTTCATTTCACCAGGGTCCATCCCCAAGGTGTCATTAAAAATTACCAAGGCTATTCACCAAGGTATCAGTCTAAATTGTCATCTCTAGAGATGAAGTCTTTACCCAATTCATTGAAGGGCTATCTGGGCACACCCTTAAAATGTATTTATTATCATTTGATCCAAATATATAATCATCAATAATTTCATAAAAAACCCATATAGCATAAAAGAAATGGGTTTCATTTCATAATCACAACGTTTTAAAAACTGCTTTAAAGACATGATCTTCATATGACTTTAAACCCACAGAAAGGGAAAGTGGATTTCATGTATGTAAATACCAGAATTTAAAATAGAACATTTTGATATATTTGTGAATACCCATGTAGAAATAATAGCTTTTATTATTCAATTAATAACATAAAATAATTTTTAGAAAAAGAGAAAGACAATTTGAGACGAAAATTCTGCAGCATAACGGCTACGTTACAGGGTTTTAGAAAACGTTGAAAAGAGATAGGACATGGGTCTCCCGCTCATAAATGATCTATAAAAAATATTAGAGGGACAGAATATAAATTATATGAATCATGGTAATGAAATTTTAAGGACATACCATTTGAAATGAAAAACAAGGAAGTAAGACAAAAATAAGATTTCTCTTATGAAAATTTGGCAGCCTAACTGCATCACTTAAACTTCAATAAAAATGAATTGACGAGATCAAATAGGGTCTCTCATCAAATGATCATAAAATATCAGTATTATAGGTATAGATATCATACCCCAACATAATAAAAAGGTACTTAAAAGACTTGACATGAAAATAGATCTTCAAAATGAGAAGGGTGAAAGAATCCCTTAAAAATTCGGCAGCCTAACAGCGTCACTTAAACATTCATAAAACGTAATGATGAGAGTAATAGGGGTTCTATCATCATATAAACTTGAAAACAGAAGTAAGAGGATTATAAAATAACATCCTACCACATAAGAACATGGAGCATAAAAGGAATGACATAAAAGAGATTACTTGAAAAGAAAGAGAGAGGTCGGATCCCTTACCTTTAATGTAACTCTTAAAACTCAAAGGTCAAAACCTTGAGAGGCCTGAGGGCACCTTTGGAGGACTCCTTGGGAGGTAAGGAGACCCGATCTTCATTGATAATGATTTTGGAGTCCAAAGGATGAGATAATGTCTTGTTATTTATAGGGAAAATGAGGGGACAAGGCATTATTGGCCAAGGGACACCTCACAAGTGGTTTTCTCAAAACCATGGGCTCTCCCATGATATTTCCCATGGAGTTAGGACACATGGGGCCCCCAATACAATGATACATCACCTTTGGTTGGAAAACCTTTAAAATATCTCATGACATCATCATGACACAGTTATGATTTCATTAAATATACTAAAACCCTAAAACTGCTTTTTTACTATTAACTGAAAATTCATCTTTCTCAGAAAAAATCCAAAATTTCCCCATAACCAAATATAGATGCTCTAATTACAAATATGAACTCCATTTTACAAAAAAAAATTCTAAATTTTTTTAATTTACTTTTTAAATAAAAACACTATTCACTGAGAATTCGTTTCTCTCAGAAAAATCCCGAAATATTACCATTACATAATATCGATGCTCTGAGTTCAAAAATAAAGTACATTTAATAAAATAATTTTTTAATTATTTTTAATTTAATTTTTTATTAAAAAACACCATTCACCCAAAAAACTAATATTTGAATAATAATTTATGAAACCTTTATTTACCCATTTTATTCAATCTCATTAATTAATCAAAGTGTCTAAATTATATTAAAACATTCTTTAAATGAGATTACTAATCCATTTGGTCACATTACTAATCCTAAGAGTAAAATCACTATTCATAATTTACTATTCATTAAAAATTAAGTTGATCTCATTTGATTCCAAATTATTTACTGAACACTTATCTAGAAGTCCATTTTTTGAAAATCATTACACATCATTAATTTTTTATGGTTTACATAAATATTTTAAAATATCCTTTTTTTCAAAATTCATCAATAAATACATCCTAAAATAATCCAGACATTAAAAATTTCACAAACGTCGCAAAAGGAAGAAATCTCAATTTATTCATCCCAAAGGATTACACAAATAAGATAGGGTCTCGTCACATAGCCCCTTATAACACCAGCATATGGCCTAAGTGTACGGTGTTCTATGGTGAGAGAATCTTCGAGAGGCTCAGATAACATTGCCCTAGTAGTAATCTCTACTAACTTGAACTTCTCCCGTATGCGTTTTCGTTCAAGCTTGACACATTGGAGTTCAGCTTGGGCTTGGTCCAAAGCGAAGACCAAAGATGCCACCTCCTTCCCAAGATCTGATAATTGGGCTTCATAAGGTTCGAGTCTACTGGATGAAACCATCGACTCCTCTTTTTTCATTAACAATTAACATCTCTATTAAATCATTAAGAGTAAGTTAATATACTACTCAAAAAGTTTGGGTCGTTACATTCTTCCCCCCTTAAGAAATTTCGTCCCTGAAATTTATACTTGAGGCCTAGTCTAAAAGGTGAGGGTACTTTTTCATCATCGTTCCCTCAGGCTCCCAAGTCGCTTCTTCGTATTTATGATTCTCCACAAAACATTCACAAGGTGGGAAGTCTTGTTTCGTAGAACCTTGTCTCTGCGGTCTAAGATCTCAACTGGCTGCTCCTCATAAGAGAGGTCATGTTCCAGTTGTACCACATTTGAGTTCAGTACATGCGAAGGGTCGGGTATGTACTTTCTCAAGAGAGATACATGGAAGAAATTGCGAACTTGAGCTAGGTTTGGTGGAAGTGATAGACGATAGGCCATTGCACCTATGCGATCAAGGATTTCATAGGGGCCAATGTACCTAGGGCTGAGCTTCCCTTTCTTCCGAAACCATATGACTCTCTTCCATGGAGAAATTCAAAGGAAGACTTTGTCGCCAACACCAAACTCCAAGTCCCTTCGACGATTGTCAGCATAGCTCTTCTGCCGACTCTGAGTAGCCTTTATGTGTTG
This sequence comes from Viscum album, assembly GCA_963277665.1. Classification (NCBI taxonomy): domain Eukaryota; kingdom Viridiplantae; phylum Streptophyta; class Magnoliopsida; order Santalales; family Viscaceae; genus Viscum; species Viscum album. The sequence goes on along the minus strand of OY728147.1, from coordinate 1,484,857,187 downwards.
TTGGATGGCATGAACCTATTCTGTCATCTCTTGGATGAGATCAGGCCAAAGAAGCTTTCTCTCACAAGTTTCATCCCAAAAAGTAGGAGTTCTACATCGCTTTCCATACAGAGCTTCATAGGGTGCCATCTGAATACTCGAATGGAAGATGTTGTTATAGGAGAACTCCACTAATGGGAGGTGTTGATCCCATACACCTTTAAATTCCATTAAGCATGATCTTAGCATTTCTTCGAGTGTCTGAATAGTCCTCTCAGATTGGCCATCAGTTTGAGGATGATAGGCCATACTAAAATTAATTCAGTATTCAGAGCATGTTGAAGACTTCTCTAGGATTTTGATGTGAATCTTGGATCACGATCAGACATAATGGATAGTGGTACCCCATGCATCCTCACAACTTCCTTTCCGTATGTCTTTGAAAGTTGATCCAGAGAGAAATCATCCCGAATAGGGATAAAATGGGATTTCTTGGTTAGATGGTCTACAATAACCCATATCGTATTGTTTCCTTTGGATGTTTTCGGGAGACCAGTTACAAAGTCCATAGTGATATTATCCCACTTCCATACTAGTATAGGTGGTGGTTGTAATACCCCCTTAGGAAGTTGTCGTTCTTCCTTTAGTTGTTGACACACCATGCACCTTATAGTGTAATAAGTAATCTCCCTCTTCATGTTATCCCACCAACAATGATCACGAAGGTCTCTATACATTTTAGTGATTCCTAGATGTATAGAGAAAGTAGAGCTATGAGCTTCATCCATCAGTTATTTCTTTATCTCCAGAATATATGGAACACATAGACTTGTATGAAATTTCAATACACCTTCTTGATCAATATTGAAATCAGGGAACTTCCCATCTTTTACAGCCTCCAACTTCTCCTACATCAATGAATCTTCTTTTTGATCCTTCTTGATCTTCTCTAGTAATGAAGTTTGATAAATAATTTGGGATAGGGTTAATGATGTCCCTTTCCTTATAATTACCATGTCTAGTTTTACTAGATCATTAATAAAGGGATCTCCTAGGATCCCCATTGTTGCCATAACAACAGGGTCTTTCCTGCTTATTGCATTTGCGACATTTTTTTCTCTTCCAGGGTGATAATGAATTGAACAATCACAGTCTTTAATAACCTCCAACCATCTCCTTTGTCTCATGTTCAATTCTTTCTGTGTGAAAATATACTTTAATATTTGGTGGTCAGTTTATATATCACATTTATCCCCATAAAGATAGTACCTCCATATCTTTAGAGAGAGAAAAACTGCCTCTAGCTCTAGATCATACGTAGGATAATTCTGCTCATGAATCTTCAACTGTCGAGATGCATAAGCAATTACCTTGTCATTTTTCATGAGGACGCACCCAAGACCTTTCAAAGATGATCGCTAAAAATAACGAATCCTTCTACGATAGAGGGTAGTGTTAACACAGGTGCAGTAACCAATCTCTTCTTCAGCTCTAGGAAACATTCCTCGTATTCCTTTGTCCAGATGAACTTAACCCCTTTTCGAGTCAACATGGTTAGTTTATTAGAAAGCTATGAAAAGTTCTTCACCAACCTCCTATAATATCCCACTAAACCATGGAAACTACTAATCTCAGTTACTATTGTGGGTTGAGGAAACTCCTCCACAACCATTGTCTTTGCAGGGTCAACCGAGATTCCTTCATTGGTTACGATGTGCCCCAAGAAAGCCACTTGTTGAATCCAAAACTCACACTTGCTGAACTTTCAAAATAGCCTCTCCTTCCATAGAGATTTCAAAATAACCCTCAGATGATCTTCATGCTCCTCATTACTTTTTGAATATATCAAAATATCATCAATAAAAACCACCACAATGTTATCAAGGTAGTCCTTAAAGACACTATTCATCAAATCCATGAAAATAGCAGGAGCATTAGTCAAGCCAAAGGGAATAACAATAAACTCATAATACTCATATCATGATCGGAAGGCAGTCGTTGGAATATCTTCCTTCATCACCCTCAGTTGATGATAACCAGATCGAAGGTCAATCTTAGAGAAGAATTGTGCCCCACGAAGTTGGTCAAATAAATCATCAATTTTTGGAAGAGGGTATATGTTCTTCACTGTGATCCCGTTCAGTTCTCTATAATCAATGCATAGCTACATTGATCCATCCTTATTCTTCATATAGACAACTAGTGCTCCCCAAGGAGACACACAGGGTTGGATAAACCCCTTCTCCAACAAGTCTTGGAGTTGTTTCTTTAACTCTCCTAGCTCCACATTTTCCAATCTATATGGGGTCTTTGATATCAGTTGAGGTCCAGGTATGAGTCCAATGGAGAACACTACCTCTCTTTCTGGGGGAGGTCCATGTAACTTCTCAGGAAATACATCCATGTATTCCTGAACAATTGGAACATCTTCTATCTGTGTGCTCCATTTTACTTCATCATCATCACTGATTAACTCTATAAAGAAAGATATAGGAGTATCTTCTAGATATGGATAAGTTTGGGATATCTCTCCTTAGAAGATAACTGTAGGTCGTTTATTCAAGACTACTGATATTTCCTTACTTCTGCATTTGATCTTACCATTATACTTCGAGATCCAGTCCATCCCTAGTATAACGTCAAATTCCAACATGGGAATGTCTACTAGATTTGTGATAATATTGTGCTAACTAAAGTAAACACTATAGTCTCTAAAAACTGTTGATGCATGGATAATCCCACTTGGAGTCTTGACTGACAACTCTACCTCAAGGAATTCGGGGATTGATTCTGTATACTTTGAAAACTTGGAGGAAATAAAGGAATGCGTAGAACTAGAATCAAACAAAGTAGTTTCTAGTTTTGATAGGACAACAAGAGTACCTTATACCATGTCATTTGGAGCTTCAACTTCAGTTGTTGTGATAGAAAAAGGATGACCTTGCTCCCCTGGCCTTTGTTGAGGTTGATGGTGATTCCCCTCCACTGCCCTTGGATTTGGACAGAGATTAGCATAGTGCCCATGCTGTCCACACTTGAAGCAATGGACTTCGGGTAAAGCCAGAACCATCTTTCCTCTGTCATTAGTGATGGGGAGTTGAGGCTTCACCTCACTACGACAATTCCGAGAAATATGGCATCCTCTTCCACACTTTTAGCACTTTCCACTTCCAATCAAGTAGTTCCCCAGATGCTTCTTCCCACATATATTGCATGTGGTAAGTTGAATTTTCTTTCCACCTCTTCCCTGATAAAAAATATTCCCTAAACTGGGCTCCAATGATATCTTCTTGTCATTTGATTTATGAGACCACTATGTCACACCAAACTCTAGCTCGACTTTCATTGCACTCCGCACGATCTCCTCGTAGCTATCGTAGTCCCGGTTGGATGAATTCTTCCATAGATGAGGTCTTAGTCCACCGAAAAATCTGCCAACCTTCCCACTTGGATCCATGACAATGCTAGAGGTATATCGTGAAAGTTGGGTGAAGTTCATCTCATAGCTTCCGACAGATTCGTCCACCTTCTATGTCAGCTCGAGAAACTCTTTCTCTGTTGTTTTTCTCATGGAACGAGGGAAATACTTATTAAAAAATATTCCCAGAAACTCTTCCCACTCCATAGCTTCTGTCTCTCCTCTAGGCTTCATGTTTTTGACCAGTGACCACTACTGATTAGCTTCTCCCTCTAGGCGGTAAACAGCAAGGGTTACATTTTCTTGTTCCAAACAAAGGAGTACAGAAAAGATCATTTCAATGGAGCTTATCCATTGTTCCGCAACCAATGTGTCAGTAGATCCACTGAATGATGGTTGTCGTTGACGCATGAAGGACTCAACAGAATATTGTTCCCTTCATGGTGAGATCGGCCTCTCAGCTTGATGCAAGTTATTACTCATAACTTGAGTCAGTTGGTTCATCATTCGCATGAATGTCTCCATTCTGGCTTCCATCGGAGGGCCGTCAGTACATGGTGCATTGCGGTCACCATCTGCACGGTTCTTCCTATTTCCCTCCATTTTCTAAAAGAATAAAACATTATTGAGAAACTTATTTCATTCATGAATCTTTTAACTTAGACTTTATTCTTAGACAATTACATTTCTCTATAATTCCTTCATAATTATTCATAAAAAGCTTGTGATTAACCAAACATATCCCCGAGGAGTGTTGTAACCAAGAGTGCAACAAGGCTCGTTATCGTGCACCAGTTCTCGTTTGAGTCTAGCTCAAAGTGGTGTTTTCGGGTTTTACCCCTATGTAAATCTTTTCCAGAGCCGCCTCTACCTGCTCGTATCCAGACAGAGATGTATTTTTTTGATAAACCACTTACTCAATACTTACCAAAATACCAAGAAGTTTTCCTATATTTAAACTTTTCTATAGGGTTCTTCCTAATGTTTTTTGTATCCTAATTTCCACAAATAACTAAACCATCCTTTGATACCAACTATATCATCCTGCCTTTTTATAACATAAACATTCATTACATTACACAAAACCGAGGATCTTTAAGGTTTAGTGTCTTCGAAACCAGGAACATAATACATGAAAACAACATAAAGCATTCTTCGTAATCATTTGAAAGGATTCTCTTTAAGTTCATCCTCGGTTCATTACTGCATATCATAACCTGGGGACATACATCAAAAGAAAGGGTGAGCAGAAGTCCTAGTAAGGGAAACAAGAGAAACATTTTATATGTAAACATGAGATACATTAATATGGTCATGAAAAGAACATTATGGAATGAGAAATAAATCATGAGATATATCATAATAAAAATAACATTTTTCATAACATGAATATGTGGTTGAAACATTTAATATTGACAACCATTTCGTTTCACCAAGGTCCATCCCCAAGCTGTCATTAAAAATTACCAAGGTTATTCACCAAGGTATCGGTCTAAATGGTCATCTCTAGAGATTAATTCTTTACCCAATGCATTGGAGCGCTATTTGGGAGCACCCTTGACATGTCATTATTATCATGTGAGCCACAAATATCATCATCAATCATTTCATAAACAACCCATATAGCATAAAATAAATGGGTTTCATTTCATAATCATAACGTTTTAAAAACTGCTTTAAAGACATGATCTTTATGTCACTTTAAACCCACAGAAAGGGAAAGTGGGTTTCATGTATGTAAATCATACAATTTAAAATCAAAAATTTTTATATATATTTGAATACCCCTGTAGAATTAAGAGCTTTGAGTATTCACTTAATAGCATAAAATAATTTTGAGAAAAAGAGAGAGATAATTTGAGACAAAAATTCTACAGCATAACGACTACGTTACAGGGTTTTAGAAAACGTTGAAAAGAGAGGGGACATGGGTCGCCCACTCATAAATGATCTATAAAAATAGTATAGGGACAGAATACCAAGGATATGAATCATGGTAATCAAATTTTAAATACATACCATTTGAAATAAAAAACATGGAAGTAAGACAAAAATAACATTTCCCTTATGAAAATTCGGCAGCCTAACGGCGTCACTTAAACTTCAATAAAAATGAATTGACGAGATCAAATTGGGTTTCTAAACATATGATCAGAAAAGATCAGTATGATAGGTATAGAGATCATACCCCAACATAATAAAAAGGAACAATAAAGGCTTGACATGAAAGTAGAACTTGAAAATGAGAAGGGCGAAAGAAACCCTTAAAACTTCGGCAGCCTAACGGCGTCACTTAAACATTCATAAAATGTAATGATGATAGTAAGTGGGGATCACTAATCATATAAAAATTTAAATGGAAATAAGTGGAATATAAAATAACATACTACCACATATGAACATGGAGCATAAAAGGAATGACATTAAATAGATTACCTGAAAAGAAAGAGAGAGGTCAGATCCCTTACCTTAAACGTAACTCTTAAAACTCACAGGTTGGGACCTTGAGAGGCTTGAGGGCACATTGGGATGACTCATTGGGAGTTAAGGAGACCATAACTTCGTTGATAATGATTTTGGAGTACAAATGATTAGATAATGTCTTGGTATTTATAGGGAATGTGAGGGGACAAGGCATTAATGGCCAAGGGACACCTCACAAGTGGTTCTCTCAAAACCATGGGCTCTCCCATGATATTTCCCATGGAGTTAGGCCACATGGGGCCCCCAATACAATAATTCATCACCTTTGGTCGACCAACCCTTAAAATATCTCATGACATTATCATGACACAGTTATGATGTCATTAAACATACTGAAACCCTAAAACTGCTTTTTTACTATTCACTAAAAATTCATCTTTCTCAGAAAAAATCCAAAATTTCATCATAACCAAATATCGATTCTATAATTACAAATACGAACTCCATTTTATAAAAATAATTTTCTAAATTTGTTTAATTAACTTTTTAAAGAAAAACACTATTCACCAAGGATTCATTTTTCTCAGAAAAATCCCCAAAAATTACCATAACAAAATATCAATGCTCTGAGTTCAAAAATAAAGTCCATTTTATAAAAATAATATTATAATTATTTTTAATTTAATTTTTTATTAAAAAACACTATTCACTCGAAAAAAAACTAATACTTGACTAATAATTTATGAAACCGTTATTTACTCATTTTATTTAATCTCATTACTTAATCAAGGTGTTTATATTATATTAAAACTTTCTTTAAGTGAGATTACTAATCCATTTGGTCACATTACTAATCCTAAGATTAAAATCACTATTCATAATTTACTATTCATCAAAAATTATGTTGAAATCATTAGACTCCAAATTCCTTAATGAACACTTTTGCAGAAGACCATTTTTTGAAATTCATTACACATCATTAATTATTTAAGGTTTACATAAATATTTTAAAATATCCTTTTTTTTCAAAATTCATAAATAAATACATCCTGAAATTATCCGTACATTGGAAATTTCACAAACATTTCAAGAGGAATAACTCTCAATTTATTCATCCCAAAGGATTACACAAGGAAGCTAGGGTCTCGTAACATATCTTCTTATAACACTAGCATATGACATAAGTGTAAGGTGTACTATGGTGAGAGAATCTGAGGGAGGCTCAGATAACATTTCCCTAGTAGTAATCTCTACTAACTCGAACTTCTCCCGTAGGCGTTTCTGTTCAAGCTTGACACGCTGGAGTTCGGCTTGGGCTTGGTCCAAAGTGAATCCCAATGATGCCACCTCGTTCCCAAGGTCTGATAGGTGGGCTTCATAAGGTTCGAGTCTACTGGATGAAGCCATCGACTCCTCTTTCTGCATTAACCATTAACATATCTTTTAAATCATTAAGAGTAAATTAATATACTACTCAAAAAGTTTGGGTCGTTACACCTCTCCTCTTCAACCACCATCAAGATGTGTTTCTAATTGTTTGTACAATTGATTAAAGGTATTTTTTAATTATGTTTACAAATTTGGTTCTCTCTAACATATTTTTGTTTTTTACTCTCCTACATCTAGGTTTACATTATAGATTCTCTCAAATAATGATGGAATTTCCTGATTCATAAGTATAATTTGTGTATGATAAGATGTAGGTGCCCCGAGATGGAATATACACCTGATAACACATAGATTTTATAAGGTATGATTCCATTTTGTTTATTCTTAATTTCATCCCAAATTATAATTAATTAACTATATAATTTGTTTTATTGATTGGGAATTTATATTATCATAGATTATGGGACTGTGTTTTAGGTGTTCGACATCCCATGGGTAGTGGTTTCAATAGATCGATAACATAATGACGGAGACCCGAGTAAAAAAGAACCAGTTAAAAAAATTTAGGATTTAGAACAATATGTAACCAATTTAATCCAATAATACTGAATAGTTTAGTATTAGTGGTAAACTAGATACATTCCTAAAATTCACATTAAATTTTATAACATAAAATACACAATGTATATTTTTGAGAACATCATTATTCCCCTTAGTGTGTTCTTGCATATCAATCACCAAACACATCATCGAATACTAGGGAAAATGAAACATAATAAAGGAGTGATCTCTTATACATAGTAAATGTATTTTTATAATATAATCTATCATGAATAAACTATCATAATCAACATGGAGATATATATAACTGAAATATATTCCATTTAAATAGTAACATGAGTATAATATGGAAGAAATAAATGAATATTAAATAAAGATATATAAATAATCACATGAAATTGAAATTCAATGGTGGATATTGTAACTAATCAAATAATTTCATGATCATAAATAACTAATCTAAAATCGATGGAATGTATAATGTCATACATCTAAAAAATATTTTCATGCGTTTTCATAGGGAAGCATAAATCTTCTCGTAGAAACCCACATACCATAGAAAAATTATTTGCATCATGATAAATATCAAAGAATATAAGGGATATCTATAGCTGGGAGCCAGCACCTCTTAGAATCTCATTATTAAGGGGGTGAAACATAATAATCATAAACCATCATTTTCAAAAACATTTATAAGAAATGATAATACTTACCCCAATAGAATAAATATAATTAGTATTCATTTATAGTAATATAGTGAATTGTAATAAAATTATACATCCTTAGAAAAAAATTATCATAAACCATCTAATAAAACAATATGGATAATACTTAGAAAATATATCACGAGGGAAATATAATTGCAATAAAGGATTTTTGTTGATGAGAAATATAAATACCATTAAAATGAAATTAATTTATTTTATGAAAATAAATTTTTCATTATGAGTATAATTTATTTGACAATAAAATTTCAAAAAATGTTTTGAAACATTATTTCATTGAGAATAATCATTCAAATATATAATTTAATATTTAAAAAATTGATTGTTCAAGATGGCCTTAAATTCTATTCATGCCCTAAACATTAAAACAAAAATTCGATTCACATTCTAAGAAAATGGTTCTTAATTTAAAAAATAAATCAATATTAAACTAAAAAAACATGAAAAAAGTTAGAAATGGGAACCAATTTTTTTAATAAATCATTTTAAAATTGTTCAAACATTCTTTTTGGAAAACATGGATATTTGTGAAAAATGATTCTAATTAATGAGATAAATAACGTCAAGTTTTCTTAAAAACATTTTTAATCCATATTATGTAAAAAATTTAGAAAAGTATTTCCATTACATTAAATATAAAAAATAAAAATATTATATTAAAATATATTGTTTTTAATATGGAAATACTAATAATTCCCATAAGGGAGACCCAAACAAACAACAATTTGGAATGATGGTGATATTTTGAAATAAACCCCTACCACTTTGGTATCTTTTGAATCATAATACCTATGAAAGATATAACAAAAAATGTTAATTTAAATACCAAAAATTTATGTACATTTTTTATATAACATAAAAAATTGGATTTATATAAACCACACAAAGGAACAAGTGGTGAATATGGTTTGTGCCTCATTAAAATTAAATGGAGATTGGACACTCTTACCTTATGTCGAATTTCCTTTCTATATTTTTGAATATACCATATAATAAATATAATTTTACAATAAATATATTATATAATCGAACACATATATTTGATACCATATTTTGTTTTTATACATTCTTTTATCACACATTTATTATCATTTCATAATTAAAATAACTGGTTCTGGTGATAATTGAGTCATTTTTTATATATGTTTTAGTTTTGTTATTTCAGTCATTTTATATCGATCATGCTTAAATAATATCAAGAATTTTTACCATGTTATTAATATCATATATATTTATTTATAGTAATTTATAAAATTTAGTGGTAAAAAATGTATTTCACCGTTCTTGGATACAGGAGGATATACATACACATGAACATTGTTACATTTTTTACCTAAAAAAGGTGTAAAAAATTAATTTATCTTTATAAAATTATTATTATTTCATATTAACCAAAAATATTGATCAAATACATCATTATTAACAAAAAAAATTAAAAATTTATTGAGAAACATTTCAAGTCACAATGTGGGGACGATAGTCCAAACATACAAATAAACGATGTTATTGTTTTCCAATGCATTGGAATGTAAAAATTTTGTTATAATATTATATATAAGTATGTACATTTATGTAACATATATCATATTTATTCTTCTATATTTACATTAACAACTTCCATTATATGTGTAAGAGAAAATAGAATCGTACCACTTCACAAGATGGTAGACCTTCATACACATGGGCGATCTTATCGTATCCACCACAAAAATGACAGTACCGAATTTTTTGTGATATAATTGTTAAATAAGTATAATAATTTGATAAATATATTATAAATATGATAAATATAAAATTATATCCATCAGTAAATGTTGGTGATTGAAAACATAGTACACCAGTTCACGAGGTGGTAGTTCAACATAAACACAAACAACAGTTTTTCCCATTTGATAGAAGTGCGGAAGTATATGGGTTATTCCATTAAAATAATAACATATTACTATATAGTATATACTATTTAAATTATATTATCATAGCTTAAGAATATGTCAATGAGTTGGATGATGAAATAATCAAATATTAATGTTTAGGAATTTTTCTACTTTTTTGGACAACCTCTTTCGGTTTATAGATAATGTCTTCATAAGTAGTATTAATAAAACAAATAATGAATCTATTTAGTGGGAATGGATTTAATAATGTGATTTATATTTTCCAAGGAAGATAAAATACTTTAATAATCGAAATAGGGGTGGTAGAGGGATTCAATTTATAAGTGTGAGAGAGGACACCGTTGGAATTTTAAAAAAGACAAATTTATAAACATGTTTTTATCCTGAAAAATCATACAAAATGGATCATTTTAAAACCATAGATTTCATAAGGTCTAAATGTGCACATAAATGTTTTTTTTACATTTTCTACATCATATTTTACACTTATCTTCTTATCATAATCCTCCGCAAACCCATTTTTAGGTGAACCGTGATAATTAATTTATATTGTTTTCATTGCAAATTTTGGAAAAAAATTAATTTTAACTGATATGATAGAATAAATTATTCAGATTCAAAAAATAAAATAAAATTTCCTAAATTAAATTAATATTTTTTTTATAATTCAATTTAAAATTTTTCTAACTCATTCTTTTAAAAAATGTGTTTTCTTAATAAAGAAATTCAAAAGTTTAAAATGTTTTAATATCATAATTCATTATGAACATTATTAATATAAAATAAATTAGATTAATTTTAAGATAATTTCCCTAATATAAATTTCAAATAAAAATTAAATAGAATTTATCCATTTAATTATTTTAATCAAAAATGAATCTTTCAAAAAAATTTAATAATTTTTAGTCTTCATAAAAAAATTATATTTTATAAAAATTATCAAATATTCAACCAAATATAATTTTGATATTTTAATATTAAAAAAATGATTAGTTTCAAATCTATTTTTTAAAATTAGAAAAAAATAATGATAAATTATGTGTGAAAAGTATAGCTAAACCATATTTTTCAAAAACACGATTTTTAAAAAATATTTCAATTTATATCAGATGATTGTAATTTTTTGAATAACAATAGATATCCATTGAATTTATTTTAAACATGTTTAAAAAATATAATTTAAATAATTTATTTATTTAAATTCATATCGTTTAACATAAAAAATAGGTTATTATTGTCATGTTTAAAAATTAATATTTTAATAGAGTATCATATTTTCCTTAGTCCCAATGTTGTGTGCCTTGTAATCTATCAGAATGATTGGATTTATTTATAATGAAATATATTTTATGGTATTTGGGTGTTACATTCTCTTCTAATATTTTGGTTTTATGTAATATATTCTATCTAATATAATTTTCCACTTTTGGAAATCTTAGGGTGTTACATTTACCCAAAAAATTAATTCTGTCTTTTCAATTTAATCTTCATCACAAAAATCAATGAATTGAAATATGAAAAATACTCTTATTTAAAACCCAAATCATAAAAATGGTTAAAATACTACCACATGATAAGAGATCAAGGGATTTTTGAATGTCATCCTATAATATGATTTCAAATAGTAGAAAAATGGTTGCTAGTGAAAATATAGACATGAAATAAAATAATAACGCCAATTTATTACTATGATAATTTTTTTCCAAGATCGTTTTCTTTTAGTGAGGATTTCCTTTACCATCATGACAACGGTTATAAGAAAATTTTATTTCTGGATTTATTTATATTTCATAGTAAAATATCTATCCTTTTATGTTAATTATTCAATTCTTACTAAATATAATCCACACAATTATTATATAATATGAATTTTTTATTCCTAAAGTACTAAAATTAACATTTAATATAACATTAACTCAATAAAATAATGAAATGTAATTTATCTTGTACATAGTTATTATCTATGGACAAAATGATTAGAATAATATATAGAAAACCCAATTTTTATCTTAATCAATTCCATAAATATTAATCCATAAGACTCGTCTAAAATATGGATGACCAAACTTATTGTCAAAAAATATAGCTGAATAGCCACTACATTTTTATAATATTCCACAGATAATATAAAAGGATCTTAATGTCAAATTATAAATACATGAACACCATGATCACCATAAATACTTAATGAAAAAATTAATTCTTCTAAAAACAAAATATTAGTTTTTTGAATATATTCTATAAAACCAAATTTTCAATAAACTCTATCAACGATTAAGTAAATCACTAAAAAATTTCAATGTTAGTAATAATATCCAAAATACAACTCTTTATCATTGTAATCTCAACATTAAAAACATGTTAAGGGTTATCTTTTCTCAATCAAGTGTTTTCAAAAAAACATATACTTATCATAGAAACACATTTCCTTGTTATCGATACTATTCATCATATGTTTTCAAATATGTATTGAAAAAATAATAAACTACAATACTTTTACAAATCATAACTATTAAACCATGAATTGTACTGATAAATTAATTCTATATGATAAATCATGAATCCCAGTACATAATAAATGTAATTCTAATGCTTTGGTGGTATTAATATATTAATCTGGGCTATAATCCCATATATTTTTTAGTTATATTCCCTTTATTCTTATGGAATTAATTTGTGTAGTTCCCTATATTGTTGTAGTTGAACCATTAAACATTAAAAACATATGTCATTTCCTTAAATTCATGATCATGGTGTCCTTTTTCTACAATCATATAGCAAACTACCATCCCCTTCAAACATATACCATGGTGTTACAATCCAAAATTTTCATATGGGGTAAAATCATTATTTCCCTTTTTCCCTAATCTATCTTTTTTCCTTCCTTCATATTCTTCTATTTCTTCCATTCTATTTCATATGACTTTCATAATTCATTACATTCATTGATATAACGAGATAATATTTTTTTTCAATGATTATCATTGCTTGACTAGTTTCCATAAAACAATTGGGTTTATCCGATCATTAAAATAATTAATATTTATCTTTAGATTAAATATATAGCCAATAACATGACATAAAAACCAAATAAAATTTTATTCATACATACAAATATTTTAATCGTCCTTTTGTATTTGAATTAGGAGTTTTCTCTCCATATATTATTATTGATCTAGAGGAAAATATGTTTCCTAGAATATAACCATAAAATATTTTAATTTCATGCATACTATTTCTTCTTCATCATTGGTGTTTCTAATCAATGACCACTATTGATCCACAAATCTAGATATATGATAAATATATATAAAAGTTTTAACAATTTCATTAATACTTAGAGTGAGATATAACATGTATAAGGAACTTATCAATTGCTCATCCTATAACAGATTTTTGGTCACATTAACATATGAATATTGTTAATGAATTAAGTGGTTTAACATTATTTCACCTGGTTGTGGATCAACAGGTAGATCTATATATATGTTGATTTCTCATAACCAGTGTCATTTATCCCAATATGGTTATAATTTGGTTAGTTCTAGATATTTCTCTAACATCAAAGAATGACAATGGTGGTTTGGGTTTTCATGTAAGAATATGCCTCTGTCTCTTGATGGAGGAAATTCAAATGTCATTCAAGTTCTAAACAATGAGTATTGTATTATATGATCATGTATAGATTTATGTACACAATGTGAAATAATACACACCTTATATAGGTTACATGTTTTTTAATGTAAAATTATTAGTTTGTTAAATAAAGTGATTGTTTTTTTGAATATATTAGACACATGAATTTCCTAAATTTTAATGTGATTAAATGTCCTGAAATTTTCATGTATATAGATTTTATGGTGTTTTATTAGCTGATAATATTATTTTTTTCATGCACAATATTCTTCCATCTCGACATTGGCGGATTCTCTTGCAATATTTGGATCCTTTATTCATTATACATTAATTCATTATGCACTGGATCATCAGGTAATTTGTGATACAAATCTCTGTGTAAGAGATAATTTATGATTCTTGATTGTATTTGACCATTTTATCCTTATTGCAATGAAATAATGTTATTTTGGATCTATGTTGATTATTTTACATTGATTTATTCAAGATCCACATTGAAATATTTATCCCGGGTCTAACTACTAGTAGGTTGGGGTGTGTCGGGAGTTAATTCTTGGGGTACATGTTGTTTCGTCTTTTCTTCCAACTATTCAGTTAAATTGAATCATATTTTTTAAATTTATATTTTTTTGTATGGATTCAATTTTTATTTTTGGATCCTTTATTATGGTGGATTATATTATGAGTATGTGAAACATGAGTTTTTTAGGGTGGTTCTACATCTGACCTATGTTGGTGAACTGAATTTCTCCAACTATTGATAAATTATTTTATAAATGGAATTTCATGATATGAATGATTTTTTGTTAGTGTGTGAAACATGGTTTTTTATAAGAGATGAATTTCCACTTGTTTTGGTAAATGAAATAGTTATTTGATAAGATTTTTAAATAGTGAAATGAATGGGTTTTCAATGAATAAAATGAATAATTTTCTTAAAAAATTAGTTTGGAAAATATAGAACATGGGAAGCATTGGGTTCTTAGGTAGAAGGTATAATTATAGGTATTGTAGTCTGTTGAGGGGATTTCTCATGATTCATTCTTCTTATCCCTGGGTTCATTGTTCTAGGGACATGTTAAACATATAAAAAGGTTCACCTTATATGGTGTTCCACAGATCTTTGGACTAGATGTGTATGTGTAGAGGATTGATTCATATTATATTGTCTATATTAGGTATGTGTGTACTTGAAATCATGACATATTGTGATTCTTGGTATTGTGTTAACTATGATGCTTCTTAGCTAACTTGGGATTCATTTTTTGTACTATTTTTATTTTAATTCATTGAATTTGATATGATATGTGATACATGATTTTTTTTGACATGATATATCATCTATGATATATGGAAATGAAATAATTTGAATCTGAATTACATATTTTATCATAAAATGTTGAAAAGGGGATATAAAATGCTATATACAGGATTTTGAAAATGCTATTAAACTTTTTTACATTACTTGTTTTATTTGAAGGTGGGCATGACTATATTATAGTTTAGATACATTATATCGAACACTTGGTTCATACCCTACTAATCCAGTTTCCCCACACCATGAATACCCCTTCGGTGGTGTGTAAACCTTGTTATGAATTTTTATATAGGGAAATTAAGGGTGCCATAATGAGGTAGTGAAGTTTTTTGTTTTTTTGGTTTATGTAGCTTGATGGTGAGATAGTGTGGGTTTTCCAACACAATAACATGGAGACTACTTGAGTAGTTATTTTTCTTATGTTTTCTTGTATTATTATACTTGGATCATTGATATTGTTTGTCTAAATTTTTATATTTATTGATTCTAGTGTTATATTTCCATTATATAATATATTTATATTCATGTTTTCCTTAATTTATTTCTTATTTACATGAGTATATATTTCATTTTGTCTACTTTATTTGGGTGAAATAATTTCATGTATTTTTTTGTTATTCCCTGAGATATAGATGTTGTCTCATGGGGGTCGTGAATCCCTTTCATGTACATGATGGGTCAATCAATTAATAGTTCAATACGGTATTATGGTTAGGTTCCTCATATATATCGAGTGATTGTTATTTTTGGAAATAAGGGAATTTTTAATATTATTCAGAATAATATTTTTGAAACTGGTTGGAAATATTTTTATTTTGGATTTAATTTTCAATTGTTCATTTATTTGGTGTTGCGAAATGAGAAATGTTATTAGTTAATTGTGCCTAGTTTTATATATCATATTGTTATCAATGTGATTTATATTTAGTTTATATTTAAATTGTAGTTTATTTTTGTATTATATAGACTCTTACAACTGGGTAAACATGGTCTTTCAGGGGATAGTTGGTATATTATAGTTAAATGAGGGTGAATGTGGCCGCTAGAAGACAGAGTGAGATTATTGTTAAAGTAGGATGAACCGAAACCCTAGGGGACACATGGATACTTATAGTTATCCTGAGGGTAATAAAAACTTTCATTATTCATTTTATTGTTAAACCATGGTAAAAATGGCCTCCAATGAACATAGGGTTTTGGTTATGGTAATACTTCCTTTGAATTTTGGTTTAGGGATATATATATTCCCCATCATTCAAGAGTGAGACATTTTTCATGATCAATGAAATTTTCTTAGAGAATATATAGATTTGTCTGAATATATTTTTACCATTCCCAAGTTATACCTAGTCCCTTAGTTTAAATGATTATTTACAATTAAGTGATAAATTTTTTAATAGTTTTAGTTGAATCTATATAAATATAGTATGTCTGAATTTACTTATATTTCATTGAATGATAATATTTTTAGAAATCTTAATTGGTGGGATACTGAGTTGTAATAAAACTCTACTATGGTATCCATTTCACTTGGTTAGTTGATCGTATGTCAAATGTTATTGAGGGAAAATAAGGGATGACTCCGGACATTGGGTTTTACAAGGTTGAGCAATATGGTTCGGGTTAGTTTTGAAGATATGGATATGAATCAACAAAGAGTTATAAGAGAATATTGAATTTTAATTTTATTTTTCTTTTAATATGTTCATTAGAATGCCCCAATGGGTGGTATATTGAATACCCTATGTCATATTTACATTTTTATTAGTTTTTTAGTTTATTTATCTCCTCTATGTCATCAAATCTGTATGATATTTACATGTTTTTATTGTGAATGTGTACTCTATTACAGAGGGCATACATTCCCCATAGGACCACCTTATACTCCCACTATTATTAGATAACATTATGCATTTGAAGAAGCATGCCTCAGGTTTAATATAATTTTGATCTAGTTACTGTTCATTGAGTGAATCGGGATGGGAGGTTGAAATTTTTTAGACATGAATTGTTAAAATAAAATTTCTTTTAGTAAATTAAACATTTTTTGGATTATATCTATTTATCATCCCTATATTTTCATTAATAAATTATAATGATATCATATTAGTATGTGAAGAATCATATAATTTAAATAACTATTTTTAATATATTTTAATTTACATTGGGAAATAATTTATGTATTTTATTTTTTATTTACAATTAAAATTGTATTTTAAAAATTTATTCATATTTACCATGCACTGTAAGTTATTTTTATTTAGGTTTGGTAATTCATGTGAAATAAGTTATTAATCAAATTGAATTTATTAATGATAATTATATTATAAAAACACAGGGTTTAACAATAACATTTTTTAGATCATTTATGTTTATGTCCAAGAATTTATTATACTTTTTCCCATGTAATTTTGGAAGTATTATATTTTTTATAAGTAAATTAAATTTCAAAATTAGAGGAATCCAAATCCACCAAAACCAATGATGAAAATTATGGGTGACATTTTTCTAGGTTTATCATTTCATGGAGGTTTGGAGGTCAAAAAACCACCATTAATGATCATGTGACTCATTTTTTCAAATAGGGTAATTGAACCCCTATTGAGTAAGTGTAAAGTGTACAATTATAAATCCAAAAATTTTCATATATATAATATGGAAAACTTTTTAGATATCTATTTCACGGAGATAATATAAAAAATAATCTAGAAAGAAGGAAATATTTTGGTCAAATGTTGGAAGACACCTTTTGGATTTACAAAGAGGCATTGAAGGAAACCCTTTGGATGATCCCAAATAGGTATATATATTATAATAGATATCTCTAACCTATTTAATTAGGGAAAAAGTCATATATGGAAGTAATAGAAATGAATTTGGATATAATAAATGTTGTCAAAGATAGAAAATACTTGCTTCGTGTGTTGAAAGAAATCATTATAGAAACTTTTCAAAATGTAAGAAATTATGATTAAGAAACAGGAGTGGGTTATAATGAAAAAAATTCATAAAAATTAATTGTATCCAAGGTACCATGTGTTTATACAAAACTACAGAGTCAATATATTTCTGGGTAAAAATAAAAGTTGCTTTGAAAGACTGTTTTATAGTCACTCAAAACTATCCTTTTTGTGGCGTACAGGTGTGAAGAAGGAGTGGAAAACCAATTTTTTTTAATTGATGTATTGTGAAGGGATTTTATATAAATAAATATAGCAAACTAGTAGAGGATAACATAGTTCACCAAACTATCTCTCAGTAATATTAATCTATTTATACCTTTCCATAATAATTAATTGATTGTTTTTATTTGATTTATAGTTTTTTAAATATATAAATCAATTAGAATTAATTTAGAACACTATATAATTTATGTTTGGGATAGGGAACATGTATACATTATTATTTTCAAAATTTTATTCCCTTTTCAAATTATTATTATTTCATTCATATTTTGTGTGTATATTTATAAATTTTAGTGTTTTTTGAAACTTATTATGAACAATTTTAATGAATATAAAATTTATTAACCAGTGGAAATATTTATAATCTAATTTTATGCATTTATTATTCTCATATAAATATGGAAATAAAATTCTTTTTAGATTTCTATGTTAGTGGAATAAATTAAAAGACCACTTATTTTTGAAATATATGGGATGTGATATTGTCTATAATTTTATCCATCCACCAGAGAGGCCTCCAACCCTGCTTTTTCTTTTACATGCAATTCCCTCCTTCTCTACAAAAATAAAAATTATTTGAATAACATGATGTTATTGAATAATATTGAAATAATTTTGGTCTTTGATATTTTTTTTTGTTGTTTATATTTGAGGAATTTATTTCATATAAAAATAATACATTATAATGAACTATTTTTTATAGTATACCATGTAAATTAACACTTTTAGAACGTAGTATCCATGGATTAAATTATTTATAATCAATATTTCAAGACAAAAAAAATATAAATACACCTTACTCTATATATTGATACATGATCTAGTATGAATTCGTGATTGGAAGAGGCAGTAGGTGAGGTGGAGAGAAATATTTTTGTGAAATCTAATTGACATGAATCGTGGATTTCCTACAACATTTTTTTACTATTATATGAATAATATATATATGGTAATAATGATAATATTTACTAGATATTTTTAAACATGTTCATAAAACATTTCCAATTTTTTAATTGAAATATACCTTTTCATCCCTAAAAAATTTAAAATAGCACAAAAAATCTAAATCTAGATTTAAAATATAAAATATTTGTTAAATATGTAAGAGGGAAGAAAAAAACGATACTAGTTAATTATTATATGGGTGGACATCCCATGATATTTTAGAGGATTTTGGAAGATAACTGATGTTTTTTTGGATCTGAAATCTACTAAGAAAATATTGATGTCAATTAGGCTATCATCAATTACTATTTTAAAGAATTCAAAAATCTACTTGAATAAAATCTACATATTGAGATTAGAATGGTGTAATATATCTAATAATTATGGGAATGATAGATCACATACACCTACCCATTAATCTAGATACCATTTATACATTTAAGAGAAGAATAAAAAATAAATCCAAATAAAGGAAACAATGATAAGGGATGTTTCTTAGTATTGAAATTACAAAATGGGTAATATGTTTTATAAAAAACAAATGGGTGGTTCTATTCCAAAAGATGAGTGTAAGAGATAAAGGATTCAATTATTAAAGTAAGATAAAAATCCTCCCTTATGATTCAATATAGTTTTATGACCTATAATATTCCTTAGAATATTCTCAATAAAACCTAGTAACTATTAATCAATATAAAAAACCTGAAACTCTTTCATGATATGCAAGAATAAATGATTCATTTGGTGTATATAAACAAACAAACAAAACCTCTGTTGAACATTTCATGATAAAGGAATAAGAAATTCCTTCCAAATAAATCACACTTGATGGTTTAGTGAAATAATTATTGGAATGCGTGTATAAATGGTTGTAGGAGTATGGAAGAAGTGAAATATAATTGAATTATTTTATTGCAAAATACAGTATAAAAAACATTAAATAGGTATGTTAAAATTTTGAAACAATCTATTTATAAGAAAACAATAGTTTTCGAGTATTTTAATTTACCTTGATAGTACTTTTTATGTTCAATTATTTAAGTGTCCAAGGATTCCGTGTGATTGAATTTTGGCGTGGTCTATACTTTAAGAAATTATGTTAAAATCTAAACCATTTCATTCAATTATATTTATTTATTCGTCGAGTTATAATGATTTTTGGAATTGAAATGTTAAATCATTTAATAGTGTGATTTTTAAAGTGTACAAATTGGGAATTTAATTAAGTGAATTGTTTTTAGTGGAATATGAATGGATTTATACAAGTTATATTTTATCATAATATTATAAATGATGGGGTCAATGGATGTTATATTTTATTTCATGCATGATAAGGTATCTATTAAATAAAGTGGTGATTTATGAATAATTATTTTGGATTTATCCACGAAGATAATGAATTAGGGATTTAGAAAATGAATTTCCACTATAATGATTTATTTAGTGTTATGTAATCATGATTTATGGTTTGTGTAGGGATGAATGGAGACTATATAATAAATACTCTTGTTTTCATAGAATGATTCTAACACTCTTTAATTATCATTCTATCACACATTTAGGATCATAGAACCACTATAATCTTGAGATTCATGTTATGTATGAATCAAAATGAAACTTCATAGAAATTAATCCACCATTTTAAGAATTATTTTTAAGATTAATTATCTTTAATTCCATCCTTTTATGTTTTATTTCTAGTGTTTATGAGTCATTTTCACTAGCAGATAAATAATTAAATCTTTCACATGTGTTTGGTATTTCCCTTATATATAATTTGAACTAAAACAACAAATTTCATGGAATCGCATCTTTATTCATGTGACCAAACATAGTTAGCAATGAATATTATGAAGTAAATAAAAACTATTGATACATAGCAAATAAAAATAAATGTAGTCAATTTAGAGGGGAAGTAATTTCTAAAAATAATATGATATATCTAAATGGAAAAATGAATTATTTTGGATTTTAATGGAATAATAATATTAGAGGTTAGACCACAAGATAAACTAGAAAGGAAATATAACTATAAAATATAATTCAAGTCCAATATATTTCAATATTTCACACCAGTGTGTTCTGTGATATTTCTGATGGTTTAATTTGTTTTATTATTTTCTTGAATTAAATTTTCTTAATATTTAATTTATAATATATATGACATGGTTTAGTAAAGAATTTAGTTATTGGAAAAGGGAATTAATTTCAATTATAATTATTAATATAAAAAATTCAATATATTAAAAGTAATTCAGCTAATTTAAATTATTTTTTATTCAATGATAGTTTATAATATTGAATGGGATTTTATTTGATATATTTATTTTTTATATTTATTTCCTTGGTAAATATTCATAACTCTCCCTCTATTCAGTTCAATCTATATATGATGTAACAGTGAAGTTTGACTATGGAAAATATTATTGATTTTCAAAACAAGTGAAAATTTAGTACAAAATTCATGGGAATATTGGTAAATAAAAAATCCTATCAGGACGTCCCTAAGTACAAAATTTGTGGGTTGGTACATCCTTTTTTACAACAAGAATTTGGGTAGACCAATAAATTATAATTGTAATATATATTCTCACTAATTTATTTAACCATGGGTGGAAGATAAAATGATTGTAGAGAATTCCATTTTACAATTAACGTACAGAAGTGTAAAATCGATAATGCTTACAATCGATCTATATGTGGATGGAAAACCCCAACATCATCATTTTTCATAATATCTATTTTCAATTTTCCAATTTCATTTCTTTGTCCATTATTTTTTGAACATCAAATCAATGAACCATTTTCTATAGTGATATATGATTTTGAGAATATCTATATGGAGAAAAAATTGGTTTCCACTTGAATAAATATATCCTTGGAAAATAATATATTTTTAACACATCATGATATGTTTTTTGTCAACATTCTTGACTAGGAAAGATGTGACTTTTATATAGATAAATCAGTATCATGAATAATTTGTGGTGAGTTATTTTTGACTAGATCTTATAGTGGACAAGACTTTTATATATTTTTAACCAAGGACATGACTTTTGATTATCTCTCATGTCTTTTAAAATATTATGGGGGAGTTATTTTTGATGTTTTTTATTGTATATCCATTCTCATTTAGGGGTCCATATTGTAATAGTAGAGGGAAAAGAATTGTTATGATCTACGAAATTATATCATCACACGAAAAACTATTCCACTAATGGAAATGAGTATTCAGAAAGGTTTATCTTTGAATATATTGTGACATTATCTTATTAGAGAGAACATTGAAGTCATCACAAATCATAATATATTATTATATATTTCAAAAAATTAGGATCTAAGTTTACATAATAACATTTTAATTGAGTTCATATAGGACAATGAATTTATAAAGGATACAAGCCATATAAGGGGAATATGTTAAACTATATCAATATTTAATTTCATGGGGATATTCTGTTTACTGATAGGGTTATTCATGTAGATTGATATATTGTATTATATTGAATCGTCATGATATTTTGGTGGTTTGTTTAAGAGGTTTCCAGATTAATACTAGAATTAATCCATCCTTGATAAATATTGTAAAGGAGTATCTATGGGGAGACTCAAATGATAATTTGGTATAGGATCATGTCTTGCCTAGTGATGTAGTAGAAGGAGGGGAGAATAATTGACATTATGTGGCATTTTGGGGGACGTTTCTTGTCATACTAGAAGTGCATGTAGTTTTCATATATGATATTTATAGCCCATTAGTGGTAGTATATTCAGATATATCAAATATGTATCATTCCACGAGATATCATCATTGGTGGTCAAGGATTAAGAAACCTATAATGGAGTTTACAGGACGAATCATAGACTCTCAGTTGGTGAATATAGAGAATCATGTTCATATATTTTTTATACATATTATTGTTTTAATCATGTTTAAATGGGAGAAAATTTCCATGTATTTCTCTATAGGTCTAGAATGATCATAGGTATGGTGTGATGCGATTTGGTTGATCATGGATATGTTGATAATGACATATCATTTCTTAGTGACTAGGGTGTCATGTGTTGTGGATGTTTTAGTGAGGAAATAAGTAGTCTAGAAAGTGTTTATTTGTGTGGGTATTCTAGACTATTGTCTTGAATGAAGATACCCCTTTTACCTCATGGGTTTGGACATGGGCTTCAGCTATTCTGTTGGATATTTGCATCACCAGACCAATACATTCTATCCACATTCACATAGATAGATGATATAGACAACTAGAACAATATCAGAAATGGAAGTGTATTACATTTTAGGTTATTAGGGCTCAAGGGTGTAGCATCATCTAGTGGTGGTATTTTCTCTATAACCAAAATTATCACTAATCTTTCAATATGGAACACTATGAGTTGTTAATTTCAAAAACATATAGATATCCTTTTTTACCAAAGATGTAGAGTCATCAATATAGGGTCTATATGTGGATAAAATAATTATAATAAAGGTTATATAGATTCAATATTGGATTATGATATAACAAAACCAATATATGTTTTCTGAAAATTAGAGGAGGATTATTTTGTAATTTTTTGTTGGAGATAATTTGTATTTATTGGATTCAAAAAATCGTGGGTATCATAGGCTTCAATGGGGGACATATATTTAAAATAAAGTATATCTATCATTTTGAGGTGTTGTTACATGTCGATGAGGTGGTGTATCTTTTTTTATTCTTATAGCGTTGGATTATATTCAAAATTTCTATCATGGTCTTCATATTAATCAATATCATTATAAGGATTAAAATATCTTATATAAGGATTTATTAAATTCAGAGGATGAAATGATATTTTAGGAGTGGTCAGTTAAGATCCAGGATCATTGATATAAGGTGTTTTTTTGGTGAGATATTTTATAAATTCATGTTCTATGGAGGAATAGTAGGTGTGAGGAGAGTAAAATGATATATGAATCATAGATGTTTTCTAAGTATCCCAATATATTTTTAATTGTTTCTATAATATTATTGATGTTTGTAATTTTTTTATTATTTGATATAGTTGTGTCCAGTTATACATTTTGAGGTTAATTATTCTAGGTACTACCTTCTGTTAATTTTTAGTGTTCCCCCATTTCCTAGGTATCTCTAAGGGGTATTTTCAGGTCATAATATATCAATTTAATATTATGATTAGTTTTTACTATAAATTATACGAATCATTTGAGATTTATGTTATGTAACATATCAAAATTTTCCACCCCATTTTCATGATTCAATTCATGGGGGTGTTCAAAAATGATTGGTGGATTGAAGGAGGATCATGAATAAAAATATCATTATGGAAGGAATAAACTATAGTGTGTCCTTATGAACTGATCCTTGGGTTTCATTGTTGAAGGTGGTTTTATTTTTTTTCTAGCGTACTTATGGTGTTCAATAAGATATTCTTTGCAAATATTGAGGATTATGATTCGATAATTTTATATTTAAGTGATATTAAGTCTTTGGAATATGATTTTATCTATTGTTTTAGTTGGGGTTGATCAAGATGAAAGGATTTATAGTTTTTATCTCATGGGTATCACAATTTCTACGTGGAGCATAGAGTGGTGGGTTTTGTGGATCTACCATTTGACGGATCATTGCAATGTGGTTCCTAAACTACAATAAAATTTTTTTTGGAAAATTTACTTCAATATTCCGTTATGAATATTTCTATATACTTTTTTTCCATCATGGTTTAGCCTAAAGTATTATATTTTATTTTTTTATATAGGATGATTCTATCAAAGTGATAACTATTTCACCAAAAACCTGTCGCGGTTGAATGATATTTATAGGATGTTTGAGTTTAAGAGTCAAGTGATATATGAGGTACATGGACAGATTCCATGAGATTTTTTAAATCTAAACATGTTGTCGCATGTCCCAATCACTTGAATCATTGTATTGTGTTCTAGAACCTATGTATAAAAGCAAGGGAACATTATACTTGATTATATATATTTTATTTCTCTAAAATATGGGACACACTATTTTAATTTTTATAGGCCATTTAGATATATTTTGTTAGACCTTGATCATTAGCTTTAGAAGAACCTTTTTTAGTGTTTGTTAATGATATTCCCTCTTCATATCCATTTTGACCTATTTGGTTATATTGGGAGCCTAAGAAAGGGTTTATGATTTTTTTGGGGATTTTTTTGAGTAAATTATTAGGTGTTTTTTTCTAATTAATGTTTGCAGAATTTTTGTTTTTTAAAAGAAAATATATTTGATCTTCACAAAACATATTTCACCTTGTATCTTGTAAACATGTCATTAAGGTACGAGATTTGAGATATCTCATTATATGTGTGAATTATATATCTTTAAATCTATTTATTTCATTTTTTTGATGGTATGTCTCTATTTAAAGAATATATTGGATTGAAATCAAAAGGAAATTGTTGGATGGGTGTCCCTAAAATGTTTACTTGTTTCCAAGATAGTTTTCATGTTATTTATTCCGGGATTTTTATATTTCTAAAAACATTCCTTAATACAAGGATTTTGGTGTTATTAAATTGATTTTACTACATGAAACATTGTTCATAATTTGATAGTTATGTAAATATAGTAAATATAGTTTTCATGTGGAATATAATTTTGATGTGATTTCTGTTATAAAAAATAATTTGATGTGGAGATTTTGTATATGTTAGAGATGTGTATTTTTTTATTCATGTTATAATCTTTTGATTTGTGTGTTTATTATTCGTGGTTGGTGTGGAAATTAATAAGACTGTTTATTGATATGGGATGAGTTTGGATATGTGGTTATGGTTGGTTGAGAGGGAAATGTAATGTTTTATTTTAATATTTGTGCCTATTGAAATATAATAGCATGGTCTTTTGTGTGCATGGTTATCATGGCATGTGTTTCATGGTGTTTTTTAGTGCTAGGTAGTTTCTGATTAAAAAATAAATAAAATTTGTAATGATAAACATGGTAATTGGGGCAGAATAGATTGATTTAAAGCATAATTGTGAATTAATATAGTATACATAAAATAAAATAGAAAGCATTATGATAATGTTGGTAATCGTTGAGAATGGTTTTCCATTAAAGAAAAAAAATTTAATAGATTGATGAATTTAATGTTGTTGGAATATGGAAAATATGAAAATGTTAAATTTCATGATTGAAAAGGTCAATTTTAACACATTTCTAGGTAGTTTTCTCAGGCAACGGGGATACATAATAATGTATATGTTCTAATGGTATCTATTATAATATAGTGGTGGTGTGATGGAACTTGTGGGATATGATAGTGATGTTTTGTTGAAAAACTATTATCAGTATTTTTGTGTATATTTATTATAAAATATTTTATTGTGATTTTATTATGCACCCATCCTGAGTAAGATACCTTTAATGAGGGCCAAATGTTTTGGTTTATAGATGTTTTCTAGATACTTCAAATTTTTAAATGGAACATATGGTTGACTACCCACACTATAGCGACCCAAAATTTACACTTAAATATCACATCGATTTTTATGAATATTCTATACATTTCATAAGAAAAGTCCCTAGGACTATAATAGTTTAATGTATATGGATACTACAACCCAAATATTTTTATTTCATTTAAATCCTTCAATGTTTCCCACAAATATATTATCAGGTAGTTCTTCTATTATGTATTTAATACGTAAACCTCGCTTCATAAACTAGAGATGTAAATATTAGAATGGGTTAGCATAGATGCTCAGTAAGGGTAAGCATTGGAGATATAAATATGTGATCATATGAGGTCATAATATTAGAATAAGGGTGTGTTATCATAATAATAACGTTGGAATTTCATACCAAACCATCATTGATAATAAACATAAGTCATGTAAATAAATTGTATCATACCATAAAATAGTCCCATGATTGTTATAAAACATTTAAACAAATCATTTACAATAATATCATTTCATAAAAGTGTGGTACCATCATATGTACAAATAAAAGATAATATATGTAAAGTCTATCTCCACTACCATCAAAGTTGTGTATCCAGGCATATCATTTATTTCTCATTGACAATCTGGATGAACCTATTTTCTTTAGTGAATCAATCCCATTAACTTGTATACCATTATTATCACATGAGATAAAAATAATTACCCAATGAATTTAAGGACTATATATTTCACACCCCTCTTATAATAGAAAAAGTAATTATGTATGCCATAATATCATAAAAAATTCACCATATCATCAAATAATAACCTTTGTAAAGAAAAAGTTTATTCGAATTTTTTAATAATTCAATGTTGTGTAACCCATAAAATATATATGTGTCACATAAAACATTCGTCAACATCATAATTAACCATGAAAATAAATAATTCTAATTTTATCATTTAATATTATCCATAGTAAAGCATAATTAATATCAAAGTATTTTATATTAGATAAAAAGTGATTTTGAAAGATCATATGGAACAATTTTTTAATAATATATCCTTCACACATTAAAAAACAATTATAAAACATAACACATTTTCAAAATCAATTTCTTCAAAAATATCCTTGGAAATATTATAAGGAATCATTAAAAATAAAATTAAACTTTTCTTGAGTAAAATATCATGTTGATTATAGAAATTAGATATTAAATAAAACGTAAAATAATATGGAAATAGTTTTCGTTGAAAATAAACTATGATACATATAATGGATATTATAAAATAATGATTTGGCCACGATGGTTGGAAATTCTGTTAATCCCATACATGTTAATAAATATTCTTTAAGCATTTTTTGGTAAAAGCCAAATATGAATTATTTAGGATGTAACATGAAGATTATTTTTATTCTTTTTAAATGACTATCAGAGGTAAAAATATATTTAATAAATCCTTTTAGGATTAAAAAAATGAAATCATTTTTCAAAATAATAATTTTGGATGAAAGTGGTTTTTTGACAAAAGAGAGAAATCCATTTCGTTTTCATTATGAAAAATTAAAATATTGTATACATAAACAGGGAAAAATAAGGATAATAAATGTATTGACCTAACTTATTTGTAGGGGAACAATTATTGTGTGTTTCTTCAGATATGAATCATAATATTTCATCATTATAATCAGGAATAAAAACATGTCCAGTATACAACATGATTGTATCATAAAACCCTTACCATATTTTTAACATTTGTACCCAAAAAACAATAAAATAGATATCATAAAATATAAATGTAAAACTAAATAATTTTCAAGATGAGGATAATAAGAAATATTCATTGTTATTATAAAAACCACATAATATAAACAAATTGTGAATATGGTATATGAATCAAAAAAAAAATTATATTAAGATGAAAGTACCTTAACATAAGTCTTGACTTATATAGTACAAGTTCAAAATCAAAGTATAAAAACATGTTTTCAATCATATATAAAATTTAAATAATTAAACATATCAAAAAATATATTATTAAAAATTTACATTTATTATATGGTTTTTATTAATTCATTGTTAACGAGACATTTTCGAAAATAACTTATGTGTTTTAATGTGTATTTATTTGTTATTTTTTGACCTGATACATTGATCATGGTTAAAAAATATAATGAATTTTATTTATGATATAAATGTCATATATATTTAGAATATATGTATTTATATTCATATGTAAATGTTTGAGATTGAAAATTAAATACAAAATTTATGGATATGGCATGCCGTACGTACCCATAAACAATGATTCCATTTTATAATTGAAAGAATAAAGGAAGGTATGTAATATATTAACATTTAATAGTAATGTTTAATTTATATATATCACATATATTTATCAAAACCCTCTTCATTACACTCCATGAAAAGCAGGAACAAATCACATCGATTTGTGAGGTGGTAGTTCACCCTATACACAATTGACATTATCATATTCCCATGGAATGAAGGGAATGAATGAACATGTGAAAAACATATTATAAAGGAATTATAATATCATAATGATCATATATAAATAATAATTCCATTATTATGTGGTCATGGAAAATCAATAACATCGGTTCGTGAGGCAGTAGTCCATCATACACACAATGGAAAATTTAATAACCCATATACTAGAATAGGATATAGATTTAAGTTATTTCAATATAATGACTATAGAAAAGTATATATATAAGATAAAATGGATATTATATAAAATGGATTAATAATAAATGAGGTTGGTGGAGGATGAAATAAAATAAAACTCTCAGTATGTGATGCTACCTCTTCCTTGGAAAAGATCTTTTGGATTTCACCAATGGTTTACTTAGGTGGACTCTCTAACTAAAATAATTATTCTAGAAATAAAGGGACATATAAATGAGATTTTTAAGGTATTTTTGCAAGCCAAAAGTTGTTTTATGTTTAAAGATGAGTAGACAATAGGTATCCTTTTATAAGTGTTATGATTGGCATAGTGGTATTTTTTGGAAAGAAAATTTTGTTCCCATATTTTTCACATTCCACATAGATCCAAAATGGTTAATTACCAATAATAGAGGATATAAACTCAATATATAAAAATAAAATTTATTTTTTAAATATTTTGTGTCATTTTTATTGATTAACATTTTCTTTTACCCCCGGTAAACCTATATCAAACTTAACCGTCATAAATAATTTTTAATGTTTTTACTATTCAATATGTTGCAAAATTATGTCGCAAAATTATGTTTAAATGTTTAGATAATATAAATTATTATGATCTCAAATGATTATTCCATTTGTCTAATACTATTCATATTAGTGGAAAATTATGATTTAAAATTAACTCCTTAGACATGATGAGAATGTTTTTTTGAAACACAAAATGTTCAAAAGGATAGAAAATATCATAAAGAAGTAAATATAAAATAATATTTATTAACATAGAAATAATTTAAATTCGTTAAACATTAATAACATATTTTTTTAAAAATTCATTAAAATAAATTACATTTCTTCTAAAAAAAATAATTTTCATTATTTATCAAAAACATTTTATTTTTAGAAAATTCTCAAAACATCACGCTAAGATAAAATTCACATGATGGTTTCAAAAATTAATTTCATTTTTTCAATTAATATTCATAAAAATGAAAAATAATTATTTTAAAATAATTGTGTAAAAGTTAGTATAATTTTTATTATAAAAATACAGTTTTAATGATTAAAATTAGATTTATCATTTTTTTGTATACAAAACACATAAAATAAATGTTAAAACCTTTATTGGCGATATAATATGTAGGTTTAGTTGAAATTATTTAAATAAGTGACTTATTTAATTT
The DNA here is from genome assembly GCA_963277665.1 of Viscum album. Classification (NCBI taxonomy): domain Eukaryota; kingdom Viridiplantae; phylum Streptophyta; class Magnoliopsida; order Santalales; family Viscaceae; genus Viscum; species Viscum album. The sequence goes on along the minus strand of OY728147.1, from coordinate 1,484,826,417 downwards.
ATTATCAAAAAACAAGTTTGTGATCATAAAAATGTGTTTTCAGAAATTCCTTCTCTTTATTTTCAATTCTAATTATTTGGTAACTATGGAATTACATATACATAAACATGTATACCATATATTTTTATAATTTAGTTAATAATATTTATACTCACCATTAAAATTAGTATGTTGTAAAAATTATATTAAATAATAATATTTCACATTTATTTTAAATAAAGTGTTGTGTGTGATATAGCCTAAACTCAGTGTTGTGTGTAAAATTATTTAAACTCTTTGTTTAGTATATTTATAAATAAATAGGTTGTTTCTTGTAATCAAATATAAAATTAGTTATTTGTGTAACCGAAGCTAAAATCAATGATTTAGGTAATGTTAAATATTGATAATAATACATATATTAGAAAAAATATTCATTTTGAAAAATATATGGTTGATACATTCTACCCCTTGAAATGTATTTAAGACATCAAATTCATCACATTGTTACCATTAAATTATGATAATTATACCTCAAAACATTCTAATGTTCCCACATAGCATATTCACGTTGATGGTTGTGTCACAAATAATTGACTAGGTGTGTGGTATAATAATGTAGAACCTTATCCGTATTATCCAGAATTGAAACATATTGTTCCATAGAAGAAATTTAATGTTCTAGTGGTGTGAACATTATGTTTAATATATGAGATGGATCAATTTTTTTCATACTTAGGAGAGTCACATGGAACACATCATGAACGTCCAAGAGGTTTGGCATATGTTGAAAATGATAACATACAATCCCAATACAATCAGGAATCTCAAATGGATAGATATACCTAGGTATTTATTTTCCCTTCATTATCCCTTTTATAAATTCATTGAATGGAATTCATACAAATTAAAATTTTCCTTCACATTTATGTTTATTACCATAAAATTTATTTCATCTTTATGTTTTCCTCATATGTTGTGGAATGAATCTCACCTTATTATTCATAAAATCTTCTTTCTCAGCTTCCAATAGTTCTCTTTCTAAAAATTCGATCCCGTAACTTGGAGTTATAGACTTATTTCAAAAAAAAAGGAATAATAAGGGGCCATATCAATGCTTTATTAAGTATTTTATTTTAGGAAAGATAATCTAGTGGATCAGGTATATCTCAACCACATTTGAAATCTATAAAATAAGATCTTAACATATATTGTTGGGCTTTAATAATTATCTTATATTGATCATATATTTGATGATGATATGTATTTATAAAACTCAAATCCTTATCAATAACTTACTGAGGACTTCTCTAAAACTTAGTCATAAAATTTTGATTTTGGTGAGATACAATAGAATGTGGTCCTCCAAGAATCCTTATCATTTTCTTTTATGGGTATTATTGAAAGAGGGTAAAGAGAGAAATATTTTATGATAGAAACAAAGTGTGATGACCATATAAGGAAATCAACTATTACCCATGATTACAACTACATAATAGATAAGATAAATATAAAATAATTATATTACTTTGAATAATATTCTCAGAAAGTGTTTAGGCACTATACATTTAAGTACATCTTCTTTTTAACATATACTAAACCAAAGGGTTGTATTTCCTTAAATATCACTTAAAATATTATTAATCATGACGAACATCCATCTTATAAAACATGATAAAAGGTTTTAATGAACTCTAATTTATGGTAAAACATAAAATCATAAACCTATGATGTTATACATTACTCTTATATTAATGATATAGGGGTAAATATAGACATTGAGTTGTTAATTCAATATTTATTCCTTATATAAGCTCTTATATTTAAAAAAATTACCATAATCATGGATTCATCATTGTTCTAATAAAATATAATATGTGATTTTATTATTGAAGAATCAAAGTATATTCATATAATAACATGAAATTTTACTAATGGAAGAAGAATAAATTTTTAGTTGGGTTCATGCATACAAAAACAAACATGATATTCCAAAATAAGGAGGAGTATATAAGTGTGACTTAATTATCACGATTCACATCAGCCGTTATTATTTAATAGGATTCCCATTTATCATTTTTCTTTAGAGTTTTATGTGGATTATAATACAAATTATACAATTTATTGTGGAATTGAATTGAATATTTCCTAAACTACTTGTCCATGACACATAATAGTGTGTGTGGTGCATTAGTTGGAATCCTCTAATCCTTTGTTTCCTTAACTATCCCATTAATCACATTTCAAAATTTATGGAATTTATGACCTAAAATATTTTCATTCATGTATCCTCCTTGTTTCATTCATGAAATTCCCTAGATGCTTCTTCTGTCATTTCTTGAATGTAAATGGATGTAATTTCACTCCACTATGTAATATATTTTAGTTTTCATGGGACTAGATCATTCATTCCTTATAAATACTAGAGTAATTTTAGGAATATAAAATTTTCATTTCTACATTTAGTGCGTATCAGAAAAAAAATCTTTAATTACTAATGTCTATTTTAGAAATGGAATTTCAAACACTTTATTTTAATCCACTAAATAATTAATCAATTTTTATTTCAGGGTTGATGATTATACCAATAGTGTACCATGAATGTCTTGGAAAATTAGCTTCGTATGAACAAATATATTTTTCATCTTTTTTCTTAATATTAAGTAATTCCTTCTCAAAAATTGTTAATAATATATTGGGGACATACTTACTATGAAATATCAAATTACACCCTTCCAATTCTATAAAATCAATTTCTGAATTTTTTTCCCCTTTGTTCCTTATTAGATTCCACAACTAATATTCATCTCATTATACATAATAAGCATCCAAAATAAATTTTTTGGTCTGTAATGACCAATGAATGGATAATATATTATCATTGGTACTGATCTGTTACTCAGAAACTTGTGAATCAATGGAATCACAAAAAACGAGGAGGAATTTTCTTTATAATGGACTAAATAGAATGTTATTCCCTTATTTTTATATTTAGTCATTCATCATGCTTGATTGGGTGAGAATTTTTTTAGGTATACCAATAATATATTTCATTTCATATACCAAGACATTTTTTTATCTGGGGTATAATAAATTCATTTTCATTCAAAGTCAGTGATGACATTGTTCCATCGAGTTCCAACATTTTTTTAAAACTTGAGAGCATATCACAAGAGACCCTAAACATAGAGGAAAACGAAATAATATAGAAAATCTATTCAGTGGATGTATTAATCATGAATAATTATTATAAATATATTAATCCTTAGATTTATCCTAGGTCATTAATGGTCATTGTTTAAATATTTAATCATGGATTTTATGGAGATTGGGAATCCCCAAAGCATTCCATCTATGATTGTCATCCATGGTTTGTATCATGGCTCATTGTTATGTACCAGCTAGAAATAAATTCAAGCTCAATGTTCCCTTTTATGGTTATTACCCCTAGCTACCATAGTGCTAGTTCCAAATCAACTTGTAATTTCTAGACATGGATGTAAGTTCTATGAATTGCATTTATATGTCCTTATCTAAAATTCATGTTTATTTTCAAAAACATTGAAATATTCATAGTCATATACTTAGAGATATCCGTAGAACATCCTTAGACACATATGCTAGAATTTACCTAGATATATCCCAAATGATATCTGTTGGGAATATCTAAAGATTCTCTAAACCTATGCTATGATACTAAATAAAGAGCCCTTTGATTTTATAAATAAGTATCGCAAATTTCTAGATGAATCTTTGATACATTTCATAAAAATAAAACAAAAGAGCATAATAGTTTTGATTTTTTTTGAGATTAGAAAAATAGTCATTTTACTTCATGAATGATCTTAAACATCTCCCTCAATGATCTTAACACATAGTACCCCTCTTAGTCATATCCTACCTAAAACATTCTTCATAAACTAGGTATGGACTCATTAGAAATATTTGTATTATATAGTCTATAAGGGTATAAATAAGATATATAAATACATTATCTTACAAATTCATAATATAAGGGTGAGGGTATGTGATCATGCAAATAAAAATGGTAGTTTATACCAAAACTATCATAGATTGTAAACATGATTCATTGAATATAAAATTATTATTCTAGGGAACATTCCTCATTAGAGTGAGAAAAAACTATATGTCCATCATTAACAAAAAGCACATTACATAAAATTTTAGAACCATAATAAATTTAGAAAACCTATTTAATATGTAATGTTTTTCTATGAATACCATCAATATTGTGGATCATGATGTTTAACATGTTTACCACAGGGTAACAAGACACAACTTTTTCACATAGTGGATTATGAAGAAACTATTTCCCATAGTTTATTAATCCCATTGAATTTTTACCATTATTATCTCATGATATGTAATGATTTACCAAATTCATTTTATGGATATACAGGTCCAATATATATCATAATGAAAACCATAATAGATCCTTCCACAATATGATTAAACAATAATCATATAATCGCATTATAACCCCTGTAAATTAAATCACTTTTATAAATAGTTGATAAATTTTCCATTTAATAACCCATGAAAAAATTGGTTTTTGAAACATTTCATCAACAAAAATATTATCCATAAATTAAAATAATAAGGATATAATCACTCAATATCATCCCTTGTAAATCATAAGTAAAATCAAAGGTTATTGTTTTAGATATGAAACTTATTTTTAAATATCTCATGGACAAATTATTGTGAAATAAATTCTATAAAATAAAGAAATATTTTAAAACATAAATCATTTTCAAAATAATTTTATTTAATAATTAACTTGGTAACTAATAATGGAATTTTAAAAAATTTCAAAAATTTCATTCTGAAATTTTTTTCCAATATTGAAAATTATTTTCTCAAACTAAAAACACATTAAAAATTGTGGATATCAATTTCTTTAATATTAAACACTGAAATTTACAACAGAATATATAAAATAATTATTTGGTCATGATGGAGAAAATATAATTCATTATATTCATGTTAGAAAAAATATTATTTACACTTTTTTGGTAAAATGTAAATAAGAATTTTTTGGAAAGTGACATAAAAATTATTTTCAAAATAAATTTTAAAAAGGTTACACATTAGTAAATAATAAACTAAAAAATAATTTCTATAATTTAAAACAATTTTTAAAACATTTATGTAAAACAGTATTTTTGAAGAAAAAGGAATTTCCACCGAAGAGGTAAATAATGTCAGTTTTCCTTAAAAGAAATTGTTTGAACTATTGTTTAAATTTGGAGATTGATTTGTTGGAAACCCTTTTATCTACATAAAATCCCAATAAAAATAATTTTTTATAATTATTTTCATTAGGTATGGTTTATAGTATAGCATAATGAGAAGCATGAAATAAATAATCCTCATAAACAATGAGATTTTATCAATAAACCCATACAACATTGGTAACATTTATTCCATAATCCCCATGAAAGATATATCATAAAATGGGAATTCATACAAAATAATATTTCAGAGAATAATAATTAAACAAATACATTGGAATTATATACAACACATTAAAGAAACATGTGATGAATATGGTAAGTGACTCACGAAAAATAAAAGTGAGAGAGATATCCCTTAATATATGTATCAACATCATTCATAAACATTTTAAACTCATGAATAATAAAATAAAATTGTAATTAATATATTATAGAATAGTAATTATATACATCATACCATATATCATTTACTTATGACCTTTTATTATTATTTTATTAACAATTCCTTGTTAAAGTCATCTTTTAGGAAATAAATACCTAATTTTTCATGTATTTTTATATGTTTTATTATTGGTCCCATTAATTAGATCATTGTTACATCATATCTAAATTATTATCCATGATAAAAATTTTATATATTTTTATAATATAGTATTTTATGTTGATCCATAAAATTTAGAGATAGAAAATGTAATACAATGCTATTAGATATGTTAGGTTGAACGTATACATGAATGTTGTCCCAATATTCATAAAGGAAAAAATATATTTAAAAAATATATTACTATTAATGGAAAACAAATTATATCATAAAAATTAAATATTTTCATTAAAATCACCATTATTACTTACCCATGAAGGGCATGAAATGTAATATTACTTTGTGAGGTGATAGTCTACCGTGTACATGATTGATTTTCTCATATTCCCATGGTATAGAAGATAGTTATAAAAACATTATATAATGATTTAAAAAGAATAATAATATCATATATATATATATATAATATAAACTATATACTCAACATTATATCCTTCCATGATATGTGGTTAAGGAAAATGAATAACATTTGTTTCCAAGGTGGTAGGTCGTCATACACACGAATAATGATTTCATAACCCATTCGATAGAAGATGAGAATGATTTAGGTTATTAGGATAATATAATAAAACATTGTTATATTTTATATACTCCTAATATTATATAGACATGATCTATTAAAAATTGAAGGATTCAGAGGAAGAAATAAAGAAAACATTCGGTTAGGGGTAGTACCTATTTTCTGATAAATTCATATAGTTTTCACCTAAAGGATACATAGGAAGGATGAATGACTTAATTATGGAATATAAAATAATATTAGAGATTCAATTAATTGATTTATGTTGGTATTGTTTAATCCAAATGGTTTTGGATATGTGAATAGGTGAAGAGAGTGTTGGACTTTCATAAGTGAGGTAACCGACAAACTTGTAATTTTTGAAAAGTGAAATATCTACCTGCATTCTCTATTGAAAAAATTCTCTAAAACTGGAAATTGAAGAACCTATAATATATATGGTAATAATAATTACCTCCCATTGGTTATGGGAATGTTTTGGATCATTTTTCTACTATATATTTTATTTTAACCACAGTTAAACCCATTTTTCCTTAACCTCAACAAATAATTTTCAATGTTATTACTTTTAATTGCGGTAAACCATTATGTTTGACTTATTAGATAATAGAAATTATGATTCTTCATATTATGTAATCTATTTTTCCTTATACAATTCTTATAAGCAGCGTACTGTAAATTTAAATTAATCTCATATGCGGAACGAGAAAGCTGTTTTCCAAATAGAAAATGTTCAAAATTTTAAATTGGTTTTATATCAATATTTAATATATAATTGTTTTAAATGACCAAAAATTGAGTAATAGAAATATAATTAAATTTTTTTTCAATTAACATCAACTTATAGAAATTTTTTATCTCTAAATTATTTAAAAGTAATGATAAATCTTAATAAAAATCATTATTTTTTACTGTTCATTAAAAATGATTATTATTAAAAAAATATAAAAATTAACTGTAATATAATTGGGAATTTATTATTTCTAAAATTTTTATATTTTCATAAAATAAAATTTGAAATATTTTCAAAAACAATTTTAAATTTTGTTTTGAAAATGATACAGAAAATCTTTTTAAGAAAAAATAATTATAAGTATGAAATTAGAATTATTGTTATATATTTTCTAAAAAAATATATTAAATAAAAAAAATTTGATTGAATATATAATATTAAATTGTAATTTAAATCATTAAAAAAATATTTATTTCATTTTTTTATATAACACATATTTTTGCACATAAAAATAGTTTTTCGGAAAATGATTTTATTAATTTTCAAATGGATTTTACATAAATTAATAACTTTTTGGTCACCATGGCTTTCATTATATATAATTTTATAAAATATGTATTTTAATCATCTTTTTAATAATATTTATACCCTTTAATACAACAGCTAGTAGATATCTTTTCAATAATAATAGTAATAAAATTTTAATAGCTTCTCTGGTTTTATTTAAACTTGGTGTCTCATGTAATGAAAAAAAAATGTAATATATCATGTTTCACAAGACAAAAGTAGTGTTAATTTTAATAAAAGATAAAATCTGTGTTGGGAATAATGAAATATAAACTCATTATTTCTTGTAAAAAATGTTAATTATGGTTTTCTGTTTAAATCATATTATCAAAAATATTTAATTTCATTCGAAAACATTGTTTTCAAAATCTTGTTGTGGTACACCATGATCCCTTATCACTATTCAAAAAAAAATTGAAGGGTATGATGATTTAAGGTTTATATGATCTTGATGTGGTATTAATGATATGGGTATATTGTATGTAGTAGGGATCGTGTATTTTATGTAGAGGGAATGTGATTTATTCCATTCATGTACATGATACATAAATATTACGAGATGTTATTTAGGATTGTGTTGTGGATATGTGGTTGTGTTTGCGGATTGGTTCCATAGAGATCATTGGACCCTACTAGGGTTAGGGTTTGCAGATATTTTTTCAAACCCACATCGGTTTTTAAAAGGTATATATATTTCAAAGATATAGATTCATTATATTTATGGGATGTGAGGGCCATGATGTTTTCCATTCGGGTGCGAGAGCGTTGAACCTGTGGGGATATGTTCTGGGGTAACCTTTTTCTATATCATTTAATATAATATTATTATACTATTACTTATGATTTATTGACCACCTTTGTAAATTTGGTTGGTGTTTTACCTAATATTTCCTTCTGTGTTCGATTATTGGTTTACTGATGAATTATTATAGTTCATTCACATTTTCATGATTTCATATGATTAAGATCATACTGATTATACATTTTTTCTTATGCATATCTGCATAAATTATTTTTAATTTTTTCAAGGTGATATCGAATTCCAAGTTAGAATTAATAACTTTGTGATGAGTATTGCAGCTAGAGTTGTTACAGAAGAGTTTATTTTGGTATTTCCAATTTGGATAATTTTTACACATATGATTTTATAATAATTATAGTTATTTCCAAATTCTGGTTTTTATTTTTATCATTTTATTTATTGGTGCATTCATTACTATATTTCACTGTTTTAAATGGGTAATGATTCTTAATTGAATGTTTGATACTCTCGGTCTTATTCACCGGCTTGGATCATATTAGAGGTGGGACTTGGGGTAACTCTAACCTTAATTATTGTCCCATTATGGGTTCCTAGTGGTGGTTATTAATGAAAATAAAAACCATTATGATTTAATAGAATCCCTGATATAATATTATTTTAATAATGGATCAAGTCCCCAAATAATATTTTTTTGTGGGGTACAGTGAAAGGGATAATTTTATTATAACAAACGGACCTATATACCCCCTAAACCTAGTAACTAACTTGACCGTCCACATAACCTAAGTGTGTTCTCAATCCCCAAGGGGTTATGAGTAGCACCTAGTCATCGAAAAAAAGTGGGAATGCTTTCACCCATCCTGAAACAACATCCTTGAACCTATATATACCATATAGAGGGAAACATCAATAGATAAATATATTCGATAACTAAATCAAAAAATTTAAGAGTATATACAATCTTAATGTACGTGACCAATAAAATGGAATAGTAAAAAACATATAATCAATATGATAGTGTGGGAAGAGTATCAATATATCACCTTGATCATCCCTTCCAGAAAATAGATAACCACATCACCTCACTCAGAAATATTTTCATTCCCATCTTAGAAAAAAAATAAAAATGTCTACACAACAACAAATAAGTGTGAAAGCTGTGAGATATCAAGTTTAGCATAACCCCACTCGGGTGTTACATAAATATTCTATATGTAATAATCCAAGAATACTCATTTTAATAAAAACAATGATTTATATACAGTAAATAATTTTTATCTAAAGCATTGTATATATTTCATTTTTTTCCAACAATTCCCAATAAAAGGCAGGTATATATATTTCAACCATACTTTCTATTGTAGTTTATAAAAAACAAAATCATGCATGTAAAATTGAAAATAATACATTCCAAAAAAGTACAAATACATTCATAGGTAATTCCTTCCATGGAAATCAATATGCCTTTTTAGTATACTATGAATACCACAACAATGACTACTAAAACACTACACCCTATAACATATGCCTAAGGAGTAGAGGAACACCAAAAGAGTTAACCCCTCCAAAATTGATAACAAACACCCTTATAATTTTAGGACTATGGAGAGGGTAAAATACCCATGAGAATACATATCAATGGTGATAGGGGCGATGAAAATAAGAAATAACGTCTACCAATGTACTCTATGTATCCAGTGTTCTTTATTTTATAAATCATTTCAACACATTGAATATAATTATTTTTCAATTTACAAAAATCTATGGAAAAATAAATTCATATGATAAATACATTTACCCAAATAAAAAAAATACCAAATTTAATTAAAATATATTTATAGAAATAAGAAAAATATCATCTCTTCAACACTGGATAAATATGGAAGAACATACCACGAAACATAGGGCTACACACTAGTACAAAGGATCCACTAATATGATAATGAATCTATAAAATAGAGGCCTTATATTTAATTTAAAAAACCATAGATTTGATATAATTCACAAAAGTGATGATATTGAAGAGTAAATAACATAACTCATGAATAAAAACCTACCACACCATTCTCAAAAATGGAAAAAACCCTTCGATACAAGATCACACCACATGTCTAGAAGAAATCAAGAAGAAACATCATAACAGGTCATAGAATATGAGAACATGATTCCAATTTTTTTTCAAGATCTAATAAATGAAAAAGTAGAAAGGATTAAATTCATTAATAGATAAAAAACAATATCAACAATAATCAATCATTGAAATGATTAATCGAAATCAAATAGATACTCCAAAAAATAATAGTATATGTGATCTGGTTCGAGATCTAAGAGAGATTTAGTTGTAATGGATGACACTTATATACACCAAAAATCATGGTGCAATTTTTTTAAAAACCAATCTATTATTATTACACACCTTGTAACCATTAAACGGTGTGTAAAAAATTTCTTCGATACAAAAATATCATGAAATGTGTCTGGTGTCCAAGTACAAATCCCAATAACTCTTCACACACCTTGTAATTTTCCCTCACATCAAATAAAACTCCAGGTTATTACAAAAAATTAAAAAATCCCCAAGAATTATATGAACATAGAATGAACCTCCAAAATAGATTAATGATTTTATTCCCAATATTCAGTAATTAAAAAACAAATCCATCCCCAAATAGTATGTAATTTTACCCAATAAATTATCTTCATCTTCATCAATCTGATGACGTGTCATTTTATGGAGGAAAACAAGTGAAGAGAATTTATATAGTAAAATTTGGGTAACATGATGTTACAATTATTATTGTATTATATCATATCAAGTGTGATACTAATTATTCATGGCCATTTATTTTAAATACTAATATGAAGGAGGATATGGTGTGTTTGTTGAGAAATTAATTTAGGTTTATATTCTTCTATAAAAATTCGTCACATGAGGAAGAAGATTATGTAAAAGGGATATTTCTAAAGATAAGAAAACCATAATTGGAAAATATTAATCATTATGAGGATAAATTATTAAGGATTACATGATACACTATGGAATACATATGTAATATATAAATCATAACTATTTATTTCTTTTATGGGATAAGTAAGATCTGGTAAATTTCATTAGTATCTCGTAAAAGTTTACTATATTAAAGGATAATGTTAATTTCCATCTTGTTAGAGAAATAATTATAAATTATTTTATTTGAGAATGAATTATTATGATGAAAATAATGTTAATCCTTTATTTACGTGAACCATTAAAAATTAAAAAATATTAGGGGTATAATTAAAGATATCAGATATATATGGGAAGAAAAAATCACGGATATTTTTCAAGGGGATAAAATGTTTCCTTGAGTGTAATGGTAAGATTTGTAATGACCCTGAATGTAATATAATGAGTGAAAAAAGTGTCAAATACTTCAATAATATAAAAATGGGACACTATTTTAACTAATTACCAAAGAATAATAAGAATATAAATCAATATTGTCTATGTGAGAAAGGATATAATTTTATTATACCAATAGTTGAAGCGTAGGCCAAATAATGATGCGGTAAAGAGTAATTCGATCATAAAATAAATGTTATGTTATGTATTATTTTATTTTAGATCTAAAAACTCTTTAATATGTTCCATGTTTTATAATAATATTTCATCATGTTGGATTCATCAATAAATGTTCCTTCAATCAAAACACAAAGTAAAAAAGCATACACCAACAACTATATATTTGTTTGTTTCTATTAATATTCATAGATAATATATTGTTACCGAAATTATTGGAATACTTAATGATGAATTATGAAAAATCATTGGGATTTAGTGGTAATAAAATTATAATGAATGAATTTATTTTCATTAGAATGGTAATATAGTTAAATCGGAGTAATAGAATACATTTCCTAGAGGACCAAATTCCATTATTACTTTTCTTTGAAAACATCTTTAATAGCTTATGTTAAATAAATTATAGATGAATAAAAGATGGAAAACGATATATATATTAGGAAATTATATCTAATAATGGATAATGTAGCTACTATGTGAGAATATATTGATGCATTCATTAAGAAATTATTTGGTCATTCACCTGAATGTGAAGTAGATTTTTTTGAACCCATCCATTATATAATAACCATAGCTTCGCCTGCTTATTTAATATCAATAATTTATTTAATATGACTTAATATACCATGAAAATTATTATGCTCTAATTATGTTCATATAGTTATGGTATGTTTTATTTGGAATAAAATTGGTTACTTCTTGTTATGTGTTCTTTTTTGGATAAAATGAATCAATTTTGTTTTTTAGAAACATATTAGTATTACATACATATTATGAGAAATTAAAAAATATATATTTCCATAATTTTGTACATCACATGTAGAGGATCCTATAACTACAATCATAGGTTCTTACAAAAATAGGAAACATTATTTTGGATCTAAATTATGACATAAATCCTTATTTTCAAAGTGTCTTGTGGGAGAATATAAAAATATCCAAAATATATGTTGACAACAAATTCCATTTAAATTAAAATACCAATTATGAACAAATAACAATAAATTAGTTTGTGGAATAATTTAAAAATAATTTGGAAAACAACAAAAGGATACTTCGGCAATGTATTGGGTGTGAACATATATACATTCCATTTAATTGAAAAATTATATAAATTATTGGTTTATAATGAGGTATGGGATTTTTAACTAGGGGTTATGGTTCTTTTATTTAGAAGAGTTCTCAGATATTTGTGCACCCATTATATGTTTTTCTCCAATACTACAAAGTTCTATGCTCGGTGTGGTCGCTTAGGGAATAACTTTATGTAAGATCAGTATTAATTCTTTGTAATAATTGTATAATAAATAATTCATAGGTGAATATTCATTTTCTCAATTTCCCCTTTTTCTATTATTCCTGATTTTTACTAGTGTGTCACACTCACACTAAAAATACCATGTTTTTGTATACCCCTGAATGTGGTTTCTGAAATATCATTCACCCATCTTTACCCCTTTTAAATCTTAGTGTTTATAGGGTTAAAATTGGTATATTAAATACACATGAACACATTGGTGTTCATTCACATTTTTTCCACGGTAAAAATGAGATAATATAAAAAATATATGCAATACATCAAGCTCCTTGTGTCTTTCATGGGTGAGTTTTTGTTGTGGAATTTGGAATATATCATAACATCAATCATAGTCAGTGAATCACTTATAATTTCTAACCAAAACCCATGAGGTTTCCTTGTAAAGCTCATATATAATTCAAGGACCTGGTTTTATAATCCAATGATGGAAAATATTTTACTAATTTCATTTATATAAGGAAGGAATACAATTATGGGATCCCCAAGGTGGATCTTTCATGATAAAAAATTTAATTACCTCATTCTATAATTGCTTTTGTTTATTATCTACCTATCATTTCAATTCAATACCTCTTGTTTCAAATTATCCATTTTACATTTTAAGTGATAGTTAAAATTTAAACCAATATTTAATCCCATAACTCTCTATTGTGATATGGAATAGGGTTCAGTAAATACTTAAAATGTTGTAGATATATTTTACTTATAATTAGATGTGTGTGATATGGCACATTAGATTTTGAATCCATTTTATGATAGGGTCCCAGAATAAAAAATTATTATTTTTAATATATTTAATAAATAATACATTTTCTTTTTGTTATATCTATTTTTTGAATATGGTTTTGTTTTAATAATCTCTTTTTTTCTTGATTATGGACAATGATTGATAACCACAAAAATCCAAATGGGAATTTCCACTCTCTCTTTCTTCCCTCCCTCTCTCCCTCCATATTTTAAAATTTTTTCTTTCCAATTTCTATTTAATTCTTCTACTATGTATGTTCAAGAATATAATTGAAAATAAATTATATAAAAACTATAAAAAAATATAAAAATCATAATTTTTATTTTTAAAATTTATGGGATAGATTTACCATTAATGTTTAATACCATGTGTTTTTTGAATTAATTTTATTTCGAGTAAATTTAAATTATTTAATGGCACGTGTTTCATGATACACCATGTTAAGAATTCATTATAAGAAACACTATGTTAATATTGTGCAATATGAAAAAATATGTTTATCTTGTGGTACACACAACACACTATTTTCCTTTTGTTACATATAATATTGAGTTTAGCTTTCATTACACAATGCACCGTGTTTAGACAAAACAAGTCAAACTTTTAAAATATTAAAATTTAATATGATATTTATCGCAAATCCATTGGAATAGTAATTATTAATATTATTAAATAAATTATAAAAAATATATTTCATAGATGTTTATAATATTAGTATTTTTTTTAGAAATTAAATATAATATGAAATAAATCCCATGAAAAAATAAAATATTTATATGAGTAGTAATTTTATGCACAAAACTATATTTTATATTAACAAATAAACAAAATTAATTTAATTTTGTGATTTTATGAATTGTATATATATTATATATGCAATAAAATGTATAATAATCATGTAATATGATTTATATACAATAGATAAGAATAAATCCAGATTTATTATTAAAAATCTATTCTTCTAAAAAGTATTCTTGTAACCTTTATATGGGGCACTTATTTTAAAATTACATTACATGAGTCTAATATAATTAATTCTGTAAAATAATATTTTAAAATTTTAAATATTACAATTATATTAGGGTGGGGTTTTTAAATTTCTTTGGAAGTTTCACTTATTGATGAATAGTGAAAGATAATGAATTTTAATTAAAACCGGTCATCTTGACTAATTAATTTACAAAGGTAAATAAAATTTTAAATAGTTTTTAATTTTAAATTCTAAAATTATATATATAATAAACAGGTTATGGCCACTTTATTAAACATCATAATGAATGTGGATATATAAATGTTATAAACATGTGTTCATTATCTCTAGAAAACCCAACATTCTCATTGCGACTGTCAGAAATATTTTTAATTATATTTTTCCACATTTGTAATGTGAATTTGGAAAAATTGATTTCATATTTGGTATCATAATAAATTATAATATCTAATAATTTTAACATATTTTTTTACAATTATTGTTAGTAAAAGCAATTAAACTTAATTAACATAATTAAGGTTAAAACATGGTTTAAATGCATTACTTACATTTCTATTAACATTAATTTCATAGAAAACTATTAATAATTTTTTATGAATTGGAATTAATATAAAGAATAATTAGGTGTAAATTATCTATTAAACACAATTTTAATTATATTATTAATGGATAAATTAGCAAGTTATATAAAAATAAACTAGTTACCATCATAAATACTATAAACATAAAATTGAGTATTCTTAATGAATATGGACTAAATTGATAAAATATGGGTTTTTTTGTGTTCCAGATGTTTTATCAACCATGTAAACCCTACCATAAATTTTGCTTCAATTTTTGTGGCACATGAGGTTAGAGTGACTTCCCAATAGTGAATTGATTTTGGTATTTACACGAATTCTACCCCTGCTCAATTATAAATAGGCTCTCACTCTGCACCCCTATATTCACTCCACTCAATTTATTTGGGTCTTCCAAGATCTACAAAAATCACCCCCCAAATACCATATTCAAATCTTATCGTACCAAGTTTTGAAAAAAAACTATCAAATAATTAATTCAGCCTAAACCTATGGAGGATACCTAACGAATAGGTAACATTCATCAATGCGAGTTTTCATTTTATTATATTGGTCACCCTCTTGAATTATTTTTACACCATTAATATATAATAAAATAAATATAATCACCATTCTAAGATGACTTTGTATTATTTTAATGGTCTAACACCGCAAAAAATCGATCAAATGGATTATGAAATCATTGTTTTAGTGTATGGCAGAGAACCGTCTCGACAACCATTATAATTTTTTTTTTCATTATAGACTTTCACAGTAAGACATAATGATTGTTTTATAGTTTATATATGATATTTTTTAATATTATGATTGTTTCATTTTCATGTATTTTTAATATCACACATACCTTTATTCTTTTCATTTTTTGAATATGATAACCTAATTCGTGTGTATGGAATACTACCTCCTCAAGAAGTGATGTCTCTGGTTCTTGCTTTACATAGAATTTATAAAGGATGGGTTTAAAAAACATATGAGATATATATGAAATAAAAAATATTATATAAAGATAATATATATATATATATATTATTTATTTTTCTTTATATAAATATTATATGAAACTTTAAACATTGTTCATGTATAGGTATGGACTACCATCTCCACAAAATATGTATTTACTGTCTTAACACTAAATATTTTGGAAAACTCTAAGTAAACATATAATAAATTTATATGAAATTTATTTCATAAATCACAGTATTTATATTATTAAATAATGATAAATATATGAGTACCAATTAGAAAAATCAAAACATTCACAAAAAACAAATGATTCATCTCCTGAAACATGTCATTAACATGAAATTGTAAATTAAAAGTCAATAAAAGGTCATAGAAATCATATATGTTATGATATATATATATATATATATATATTGTTCAAAAATATATTTACATTTAATGTTTATTTATCATTAAAAATTAGTTTTTGATGATTATGAAAAATTTCAAGACTTAATATAAGTAGAATCTATGTCACGTATATTTTTGTTGTTAGAAAAATTCTATATTAAACAAATATTTCATTTACGTTGTGTATATACTTCACATATATGTATTTTATAATACTTATAATTAAAATTATTGGTATTTAAATATCAATTTTGGGATATATATTTTATGGTGTTTATGGTTCAAATGTTTCCAAATCAGTAAGGGGTTTTTGTAAAATTTTGACTTCATTGAGAAGTATGTCATATAATACACATATATTATTTTATGAGGTGTAAATACTTCTAATTTTACATGTTATATAAAAAATATCCATATTTTCATGATATTATAATTTTAATTTAATGTTATTATTTTATGGGGAATACCATTCAATATTACCTAAGAGTCAAGAGTCTTATGTCACAATCTCATCATTTGTCTGGTTTATTTATGATTATGCTTTCATTGATTTGATATTATGATCTATCTCTCAAAGAACTCATAAAAATTCTTCTACTATATTTATTTAATTATAATACACTATTTTCCTTCATTTAAATCTCTTTATATACTCAAGGTTTCAATAGATATTTTTTTAAATAAAATCGTCTTTTTCGAATAATAAGATTTTCTTTCTGACCATTTTTTTCTGAAAATGTTTTCAAATTTTTTTAAAAAGTGTATTCAAAATCCAAGAGTATATTTTCCAAAAATACAAATTTAAATTATTTCTAAATCATAATTTATATGTTTCCATGGTTTTTTTTAAAATAAAAATATTTTCGAATAGATATATGTTTAAACAATTGGATTTCGAAATGAAAAAGATATTTTTCTCAAGACTATTTTAATGATCTTTTATGGGTGTTTTCATTCTTCAATGTCAATAACCATAGTAGTTACTTATGCTCTTATGGGGATATTTATCAAGGATATCACTCCCTTTCTTTCTCTTTATTGATTAATAATTTATAAAACATATTGATATGAAACCCATTCCTTTTCCAGGGTATAGTCAGATTATAAAAAAAATATGATTTTAATGTGTTTTTTAGATGATAAAAAATATATACTTGTAATTTATCCATTTTTTGTTCATGGATATTATATATATGATGGATTTTAATAGATTTCACTATTTATTCCTATTACATCATATATTATATAGTGGCCTAGATAGTACATGATGAGCTACATATAGGTTATGTGATGGATTCACCAAGATATCTCACTAATGAATTGTGTAACTATTTATGTATATCAAAAAATATAAATGGATAAATGTAGAGTGGAATCAGTGAAATATTCTAAGAGTTTAATGAGGAGTGGAATCATTTTATTAAAGAATTTTTTCCACTATGGTGGTGTATGGAGTGAACCCATTTCTCTATGAAGAAATGGATGCCAATAGTGATGTTGTTGTGTACCACCAAGGAGGTATAGATTCTTTAAAGGAGGGTAATGGCTGGTCATGACATGCCAAAAACATGGTATATGGGAGTCCATCCTAATAAAAATCAGGAAGACAGGTCATTATCCATGTCCTAAAATTCTATAAATTTCTTGGCTGTTATCCTTTATATAATATTATGTATGCTTATGTGAATCCCAAAAACATATATTTTATTACATTTTTATTCTATAAGGGATTATGTTCCTTGATTTCCTTATGATTCATGTCTAAATAAATCCTTATTTCTATACCATGGCACATGATTCTGATTTATTAATGGTTGTATATAATCTATATATTTTAGGATCATAATCACACACTCTAATTCTTATATTATTACACTATCTTATAATACATTTATATATCTTTTGTTTACCCCCTATTGAGAATCTATTCTCATCATATCATATTTTTTCTCTCCCTAGGTTATCAATAATGGTTTTTTCTAGGGTATACTTATGAAGAGTAATAAATAGTAAGATCTCTATCATAAACATTTACAATCTATCATACTATACGAATAATGTATTCCATATTTCCAATGGTAGTAAACAAATATAGTCCATAAGTGTGATTTTGTGAAATGTAATGAATATTCATCAAAAGAGTATTAATATCCATGTTTCTGAATCCTGAGATATTATATTTGGAATTAAAGGAAAGGTTGTTTTATCCGATGAAAACTACGATGGGAAATCTTATGTGGGATCCCTAGGGATATTTCTAAGGGGTTTTCTTAAAATATATGTTATATAAATTATAGGAATGTGAAAAAATATACTATTAATTCATATAATTTTGTAAATTATAATTATATTGTTTTCCATAAAATTTTATCCCTCGTGAATACTACATGCGCATGTGGGTCTATCCCAAATGTACCTAGGGGTAAAAGACCTAAAAACACCGTATTGAGATAGACTCAATTGGGAACCTGTGAAAAACAATAGGCCGTGTTGCACACTAAGTTTGACACTCCAAGTGGATAAGCTATGTAAATTCACAAACCATTTATCATCATTGATGATGTATTTAAACATAATATTACAATAAATTTAAAAGGTAATACTAAGGTTTCATCTATTAAAAAAAGTATCATGATTTAGACATCTTTTAAGAGGATTTAATTATTACATGGTTGTCCAATATGATTACTTTTCCTTAGACAATATTTTTTGTTTTTATTCAATGGAGGAAAATAGAAGGAATTAGTTTAACATTGAATGTGAATAACACTAAAATACTGTGCATCCAAATGGGATAATGACTAGAGTAAAGGATATTGTGTTTATGATAAGTCAATCATCATGAAACATGATTAGAAAATTGAAACATAACCAGAATTCAGAATCACCAAAGAAGGTAATGATATTTATTACTAATATTTTGGGTAATAGAGACTATAAAGGAAATAAAATTCAGTTTCATATATACTAGAGTTATGTGAATAAAAAATAAAGAAATTTCATGAATGAAATTGGGAGGTACTTTTATTTTCGAAGGGCCTATCATAAATCCAATGAAATTAAAATTTTCATTAGTAGGATATTTAATGAAATAATATAAAATTGGACACTAACTAATGCAAGAACTAGTATCTAGTGTTTAATGTGCATGGATTTGGGGTATTATGTGAATCTATGTTCTTTGGGGAATTATCTTAGAGAGAATCTGATCAATTGTGTGAGTTATGTTTTTCTACTAATAATGAGAAGACAAAAAATACATATGGATATTATGGTATGTTTTAATATTATTTTTTATGTCAGACATGTGATGAATGATTATATCTTTGTTTATGAATTTCAATACATAATTCATATATCAAACTATGTTAAAGACATTTTAAGTAATAAGACAATTAATATTAAAAAACTTCATAAGGATAGGGTTGAAAAATTTAAGTGTTTTTGTATCGAAATTCAATTAATTTGAAATATATAATAATTTATTATCACTTATTTTTTATTAATAATTTATTAGAACTTGTTTAATAGTATTGATTAACTAGAATAGTGATTCCATGGGAAGGTGATAATTTTATTATTGTAATGTTACCCATAATTTGTTTCTCATGTTGGGGAAGTGTTTTTTAGTTCAGATAAAGAGGATATTTATTTAGAAAATGTAATTTACATAACATTGAAGACATTAGACATGATAAAGGAATTGGTGAAAAATTGGTTTGTGTTATCATTTATAGAGGATAAAAAATTTATGGGTTTAGTAAATATATCCAATAATATATGTTTTTTATAAGGAATAAATAAGTATGTATGTTTTAAATAATGTTTTATGGAAATTCATGTCTTTACCATGTTCTAAGGTAATACATGTTAATTGTATTCACATTCATTGTATGTGCTATTTATGAACTACTTGACGATATATAGGGGATCCGTGTTAATATTATTTTATGAAATTTAGTATTGTTTGTGATTTTTATATTTCAGAACTATTAAAAGGATAATCATTTGTGAAATGGTTTTTATTTATGTTTGTGTGTGGTTTTATATATTAATATTTGATTTCATTAAATGGTGATTTATTTATTTTAGATGACCTTCACTATGAATTTTCTTGATGATATCTAAAGATAAATGAAATGAATTATCATTCTATCTATGGATATTATTATCTATTAGTGCATTAGGGATAAAAAAATTCACCTTAATTTTTTATTGTAGTAGATCTGGTGGAAATTGATCGATGAAAAACTATAAGGTGGGATTATGCATATAAAGTGGAATTAAATAATGTAATTATATCCTCTTGTGAAAGTTCATCACCATCTTTTCAGAGGGTCTTGAAATAAAATTTTGTCTTATAGTCATAAATTTTTATGATATCAATGACCATTCTTCAAGAAACATTGGTTTATAGATTTCTGATTAGTAAAATAAAACTGGTCAGGTTCGCTATCACTCACCATTAGTATTTGAGAGTTAGTTTTTTCTTCTATGTCTACGTTTTCAATTTTAACCTATGTTGTCATAATTTGATACCTAGTATGTATTATTCCAGATCACTTCTGACATCACTTTTTCCTTTCTATACTAGATGATTTTTATACCTTTTTATCCCTTTACGGGTTACTATAGGAGGTACTATAGCAGTACTGTAGTAGGCACATTAGTAGTACTATAGTAGTATTGTAGTAGGAACTGTAGCCGGCACTGTTCGGTACTGTTGCAGCTGGAACTATTCATCCCTCTGGGCCTTCGGGCCATCGGTTTGGTCCTCATGTCCAACAAGGCTTTCGGGCCACCCAAGGCCTTCGAGCCAGTTGATTCTCAAGGCCTTCGGGCCACCTTAAGGCATTAGGGCCACCCCAAGGCCTTCGGGCCACATGAATGTCGGCCCCAGACACACTATATAAATGGTGCAACCCTAGAAGAGGATTCAGAGTAGGTGCACTTTCCCGAGTAGATCCATATGGATTGTCAAAATGATATAGTATGGCTATGCCATCGGTACCAGCCTCTGCTTGAACGAGAAGCCTATCCAGATGGTCATTCAAAGGTGGAGAGCTACTATCAAGATGTAGATGCTTGGGAGGGTTAGTTCCATGTCAATAGTCTGGTTGAATTCCCTAAGACCTTCAGGTTATGTAATCTCCTAATGCCTACGATCCATGTAATCTATGAGCCTTCAGGCCATGTACGGGTTCCCCATCATCCTTTGAAAGGGGGGTTATCAAAAATCAATAAAATTGAAGGCCTCCGTGCCATTCAGGCAATGGGGTAGAATGTAACAGACATAATTTTGAAAAATATTTTAATATTATTAATTTCATTGATGGATTACATATCATGCTTCAGGAATTTAATAATTATTTACTTGCAACAATAATTCACGCTAGAGATACATGAAACTCTAGGTTGAGTTTTTTTAAACTAAACACGTTATTTATCTTATGTTACACAGAATAGGTAGATTATATTATGTTACACACAGCACATAGTTTATAAAAAACATGTCATTCTATTTAAATTTTATTATTTAACATGATAGTTATCACCTACCCATTGGAATGGTGTGTATTAATAGGATTGAATAAATTATTAATCATGTTACACACTTATACTTAAAATTAATTCTTTAGAGAAAAATTAATTAGAAATTAAAATAATACTATTTTAGTCAAAATAGAAATGTTTTTCTGAAATTTTTTATATGTACGGATTTTTTTATGAATAAATATCCAAATAAAATATGGTTATTGATTTTAATAATATATATATATAATATATTCAACCAAAATTATAACATTCAGCATTATAGATTTCCTAGAAAATATAGAACCAAAAATCTAACATTATTCTAAACAAATTTATCTTAACAATAATGTGTTTTTAATCATATTATGATGCACAAGTTTTAGAAAAAAAATTTCAGATTTTATAAAATTAATTTGGAAAAATTATTATATTTGTATAAATAATAATATCCAAATTTGATCAGAGTTATATTTCTAAAAAGTTTCATTTTATTATGAATAGTGAAAAATACTGAATTTTAATTGAAAATGTCAATTTCTCCTAAATTATTTTTAAATTTATATTTAATTTTAAATTAGTTTTAATGTTTAATTAGATAAATTATAATTATATTAATCCAATTTAGTTTATTAAAATTATTTAAATATTGATATTCAATATAAAATCATTCCAATATATTTGTAACATCCCAAGTAAGTAATAAAAAATAGATATTCTTATCTATGTCTATTTATGAATTTTATAGTGTTTTAGATGCTTAAAACGAGAATAAATCCAGTCTTAATCATGGAATACACTAATATTTTTAAAAGATTGTTTTACTGCCTTTTGATGGAAAATCATTTTTAAATCAAACTTTTGAAAATATTATAATCTCTATTTGTCAAAAAAAAACCTATTTTGTATGATTGGGACATTGAAATTTACATTGGATAATTTTTTGGTATTTTTCTGACAATGTTCATTTTTTAAGGAATAGTGAAAAATACTGCATTTTACATCAAAACTGCTTTTTCATCTAATTTAATTATATGGTTAAATTATCTTTTTAATTGTTTTTAAAGTGTAAATAGAATATATGATTACCATTTTATCCAATTTTGGTCATTATGATGAATTTCACTTTGGAATTGGGCATAAACAAGTGCCAAACTTTTCATAGATATTGTTTCAAAAAACCCGATATTTGTTTTGACAACTGGAATAATTTTTAAATTAGATATTTCAATTTATATGTTTGGAATTTGATAAAATGGATTCCATATTTGGAATCAGATGTTCCAAAATATCTAATTAAGGCTCTGTTGTTTTTGAACATTATGAATAGTAATGCTGGTAATTATCTTTACTTATCTTAATTATTGAGTAATCGGGTAGTTAAGGATAATAAAATAATATCATAATAATAAAAAATGAACCCATAATGTGTCTTAATGCTACTAGTTGTCTCATTTACGACCATGGTATTCCTTGTGCTAAACTTGGGGACCCCATGGAATCACATTTGTGTGAAAGTGACTTTTTATCTTTTTATTTTTAAAAGAAAGGTAAATATAACAAAGAATGTATCACCTGAGTAAAACATTTTTAATTTTCTCTAAATAAATGATCTATTGGACTATAAATATTAACTGGAAAATTAAAAATATTTCCTACATCATAGTATTTGTTTTTTAATTTTTAGGCATTAAATAAATTAAATTATTTATGACATCATGATGATGCAGTGATTACCTCATTATTTAATGATTTAAATAAAATGAAAAGATAATATAAAATCTAAGACCTAAACATGTCAAGAACATATTGGATGAGTATATTTCGAACCCATATCACCTTATCCTCAAAATACATCAATGTGGGACCTTTAAAATCAGAAACTCATTAGAAAATAAAGTAACATTTTGTAACTTTCCAAAAGTGCCCCTCCTCTCCTCTTATAAAAGGCCCCCACCTCTACCTCCTTACCCAAACCTCTCAAGCCTTTGGCTCGGAAAAACCCTACCCATTTTGTCTCTCCACATCCCTATCTTAATCCTAGAAGCCTCACTTTTTGCAGAAGTATACCCAAGGAATCCTTTGAGCTCAAATAAAAAAGAGTTACCCGATTTTAAGGAAATGTCA
The DNA here is from genome assembly GCA_963277665.1 of Viscum album. Lineage (NCBI taxonomy): Eukaryota > Viridiplantae > Streptophyta > Magnoliopsida > Santalales > Viscaceae > Viscum > Viscum album. Next base: position 1,484,801,784 of record OY728147.1, on the reverse strand, counting down.
TCACTTGTGTTCTTTTGTTTTATTTTGCTTCTCCAACCCCCTATACTATTTTTATTCATTTATTTTATAACAATTCCAGTATCTTCAATATACTAGTATGTTGTTATAAGATTTATTTGAGATACACTTACACACACCTACATCTAATGGTTAAAGAACCTACTATTTCTGTGGATGTTGAATTTCTACCTCACAAAACGAAGATTGTTCAACACTCATATGACACCTTCAAAAGGTGGTAATTATGATGTCACTATATTTATTTATGGTATATAATATATTTATGTCTTCCTTAAGCATCTGTATTTTTCATTCATGGCATACCTTTATGGTTTCCATTATGGGTAAACCTGATATCTTCATTTTAGAAAGTGTGGACTACCACCACCTCAAAGTGATTTGATTCATTAATACCATATGTGGTACGTATAAAGGATTGATTTAATGATATTATATATGATACCATATTGGAATTATAATACTATTTTTTTATCATTATGTTTTAATTCCATTAAATATGAAATAGAATTAGAAGTAGCGTTCATGCGTACGTACGGCTTACTGTCTCCATGAACGGTGCATTTCATTTCTTACCCCCAAATATAATGTACTATTATACGTACATGTATATAATGGATATATATGGTGTATGATATATATAAATGATGAATTTAATTCTGGAATTAAAATATACATATCTCTCATTTAGTTTTAATTCCATTAATATGACATAGAAATGAAAGTAGCTTTCATGCGTACGTACGGCTTACCGTCTCCATGAACGGTGCATTTCATTTCATACCTCTAAATGTTTTGTAATATTATAAATGCATGTATATAATGGATATATATGATATATATGATATATAAGTAATTAATATAATTCTGGATATAAAATATATTTTACCGCTTGAACAACTTGTAATTATGAAGAGTTTATTTTTGACTCAAGTAGCAATGATCTACAAAACGACCATTATTAACTTAAAATGATTACATAGTGTTCATAACATGGTAATAAGTGATATAAAAGGAATAATGAACTTGAAAAAGGTTCTTATGAAAGTACGAATTTAATCAAGTTTATTATTCAGGAGATTGAATAACGATCGAGTGAAGTCGTACCCCAGGTAAGGGAACTTCTTAACCCAATTTCCATTCATTGGGTTAATATCCTATTTTCAAATTATTTCATGATATTATTATATCCTATCTGGTATTTATACTTTCTTTATGTGTAAATATAGTGAATACACATAATAGATCTATTTTATTTAAAAAATGATCTTTGTAAGTGACTTCATCTCAATCTCCATTCATTGAGGCATATTTTGTTTTATACACAACATTCTTTTATACAGTGTATAAACCCCTTTGACTTTTACGCTTATTCAAAAGTAATCCTTTTTTATACGAATCATTTACTAAACGACAAAAGGGAATGTTTTTTTATCATACGTATGCGGCGACAACGACTTCTTCGCCGCTGTGACCATTATTTCAGTTTCGACTTCCTCTACAAGCCATAACCTTTTTTGAATGAAAAATAAATACCATGTTTTAGTTTTGTTTTTTTTTGGTATTGAAAATGTTTTTCATAATGTTTTTATATCAATGTGTTGTATTGATATCTTGTGATTGAAGCGTGGAAATGTTATGTTTCCTTTATGCATGTTTTATGTGATACGATTATGTTATGGTTCATGGGAATTGTTATGATGACGGGTGGTTCTGTGATAAACTAAGGGAGGGTGAGCCCGATATAGCTCTCTAATGCATTGGGTAACGTGGAGGAGTTAAACATTAAGGTTTCTCCGAAGAGATTAAGATAATATACTGTGATGGGTATTCCAAACGTAACCAAGAGGGTTACTCCCTACGTAAGAATATTAGGAATGCCTCAAGTTACCTTTATATCTTATGATTTCTATGATTTATTCATAATTTTAGGAGGTATGTTAAAGTTCTTATGTTTTATGGGTAAAGTATGATTTCATTCTTATGTATATATGTACTCATGGTTCCTTTCCATACTTTTTATAACCCTTACTGATCTTTTTATGATCATCCCAAGTTTTTGAAATGTTTTCACAGGTCAAGGGAATAATACATGATATGATGATAGTGTCAAGGAAGCGTCAAGAAATAATCCATGTTTTATTTTAAATATGTTTTCGTTGATGGTAAAAACGAATACTATCTTTTATGTAACCACTTTTTTAAATGTTGAATGTGATGCCAGTTTTATGATCTAATTCTCCAAAACTATAAACCTGAAAATATCCCCAATGTGTAATCTTGTAATAACTCAAGATTAAGTAAGGTTTAAGGCTGGGGCCTTATAGTTGGTATCAGAGGTCGGTTTAGACAACTTTAGGAGTTAGAAAATTGTTAAATTATAAATTAATTTATGGTATGACTGAAATGATATAGCATTTAAAGATTACCATGTTCCTTCACCTAAGATATTTCTATGTTAAGAATGGTTATTCATAAAGGGAACAGAACAGATTTTCTGGGAAGGCATATAGAGGGAAATGACCTTTCAAATCAGTATCCTGAGATGGTCAGAATCAGAACAAAACAGCTTGTTGTAGTGATGGTTCAGTTGACTCAGGTGAAAAATTTTGGTTTTTTTATTGATGATATTTTGGTGTTTTATAAAAGTAAATTGGAGAATGAAAGACATTTAAGGGTTATTTTGAAAACCTTGAAAGAAAAGAAGTTGTATGGAAAATTCAGCAATTGGGAGTTTTGGTTGCAACAAATTTCTTTCATTGGTCACATTGTTTCTAAAGATGGGATAACTGTTGATCCTGCAAAAACAAAGGTTGTTAAAGAATGGCCAAGACCCACAAATTTAACTGAGATTCATAGCTTCTTTGGTTTGGCAGGATATTCCCAAAGGTTTTTTAGAAATTTTTCATGGTTATCTAGTCCAATGACTACGTTAACTTGGAAGGGTGTTAAGTTTATCTGGACAAAAGAATGTGATGATTGTTTTCAGGAGTTGAAAATAAGATTGGGGAATGTTCTAGTTTTGGAACTTCCTTCCTGGAATGGTGAGTTTGTTATCTACAGTGATGCTTCATTGAAAGGACGTGGTTGCATCCTAATGCAGAATGATCAGGTAATTTCCTATGCTTCACATCAGTTGAAAATTCATGAGGTAAATTACCCTACGCATGATTTGGAATTAGCTGCAGTTGTTTTCGCTTTAAAAATTTGGAGGCATAATTTGTATGGAGTAAAGTGTGAAATATATAATGATCACAAAAGTTTAAAGTATATATTCAATCAGAAAGAATTGAACATGAGATAGAGGAGATGGCTAGAATTAATCAAGGATTATTATTGTACAATTCATTACCATCTGGTAAAAGCAAATAAAGTGGCTAATGGATTGGGTCGAAAAAGTAATGCTTCATTAACAATGATGCCTTTGGAACGTGATCCTTTGGTTAAGGATTTGATGAACATTGGCATTGAAGTTGGTGGTGCAAGTTGACCTTCTATTTTGTTTCAGGTATCAGTGAAATATTCCCTATTAGGCATAATAAAGCAAGAATAGAAGCAAGACAATGAGTTGCAGAAAAAGGTAGAGCTGGTTTAGAAGGGTAAGTTGCCTGAATTCAACATTGATAATGATTGTGTTTTGAGATTTGGGAATAGATTGTGTGTGTCATATGATTCACAGTTGAAGATTGATTTGTTATATGAAGCTCATAGTTCTTCGTATTTAGTTCATCCAGGAAGTACTAAGATGTATAGAGATCTTCGGGAGTATTACTGATGGGACCAAATGAAAAGGGATATTGTTGATTTTACTATGAAGTGTTTGACATGTCAACGGGTTAAATCAGAGCGGAAGTTACCGAAATGGATGCTTCAGACTTTACCAGTGCCAGACTGGAAATGGGAAAATATATTCATGGACTTTTTTGTTGGATTACCGAAGACATCTCGAGGTAATAATGCAATCTGGGTTATTATTTATTGATTGACTAAATCTGCTCATTTCCTTGCTATATAGGATACTTTTTCCCTAGATCGAATTTCTCGATTACATCTTAAAGAGATAGTCAGGTTACAATGATTTCCCCTCTCCATTGTATCTGATCGTGATCTCAGGTTTACTTCTAACTTTTGGAAAGGCCTTTTGAAGTCGTTAGGCACTGAATTAAATTTTAGTAAAGCTTTTCATCCTTAATCAGATGGGTAGTCAGAATGAATAATATAGACTTTGGAAGATATGCTATGTGATTGTTCGATGGATTATCAGGGAAGTTGGTACCAACATATTTCTTTGGATGAGTTTTCTTATAATAACAGTTTTCATTCTAGTATAAAGATGGCACCATTTGAGGCATTATATGGGAATCGGTGTCGAACTCTTGCTTTCTAGGATGAAGTGGGTGAAAGGAAGTTGATGGGACTAGAATTGGTAGAAGAGTTTGTAGAAAAAGTTCAGCTGATACAGAGACACATGAGAACAGATCAGAGCAGGCAAAAGAGTTATGCATACAATAGGAGGAAAGATCTCTCTTTTGAGGTAGGTGATCATGTCTTCCTCAAAGTCTCACCATGGAAAACTATGATGCGATATGGTAAGAAAGGAATGTTGAGTCCAAGGTTCATTAGACCATATGAAATTTTTGAGGGAGTTGGATCAGTTTTATACCATGTTGCTTTTCCTCCGAGTTTATCTTAGGTACACTATGTTTTTCATGTTTCGATGTTGAGAAAGTATATGCCAGATCCATCTCATGTTTTGAGTCCATAGGTAGTTCAGTTGGAAGAGAACATATCTTATGAGGAACAACCATTCCAGATTCTTGACCGAAGGGAGAAAGTGTTGTGAAATAAGGTAATTCACCGGGTAAAGGTTTTGTGGAAAAACTAAATGGTTGAAGAGGCAACATGGGAATCTGAAAATGCAATGAGGGATAAATACCCCCACTTATTCGATAAGTAAATAAATTGAGGGGACACAATTTTCTAAAGGGGGAAGGATGTAACATCCCAAGTAAGTAATAAGTAATAGATATTCTTATCTATGTCTATTTATGAATTAGATAGTGTTTTAGATGCTTAAAACGAGAATAAATCCAATCATAAGCATAGAATACAATAATATTTTTAAAAGATTTTTTTACTACCTTTTGATGGAAAATCATTTTTAAATCAAACTTCTGACAATTTTTTTATCCCTATTTGTCAAAATAAACTTATTATTTATGATTGGGACATTGAAATTTACATTGGAAATTTTTGTGGTATTTTTCTGGCAATGTTTATCTGTTTAATGAATAGTTAAAAATACTGCATTTTTCATCAAAACTGCTTTTTCATCTAATTTAGATATATGGATATATTATATTTTTATTTGGTTTTAAAGTGTAAATAGAATATATTTTTACCATTTAATACAATGGTGGTCATTATGATTAATTTCACTTTGGAATTGGGCATAAACAAGTGTCAAACTTTTCATAGATATTGTTTAAAAAAACCCGCTATTTGTTTTAAAAACGGGAATTATTTTTAAATTAACTATTTCAATTTATATGTTTGGAATTTGGTAAAATGGATTCCATATTTGGAATCAGAAGGTCCAAAATATGTAATTAAGACTCTATTGTTTTTTATAATTATGAATAGTAATGACGGTAATTATCTTTAATTATCTTGATTAATGAGTAATCGGGTAGTTAAGGATAATAAAATAATATCATAATAATAAAAAATGACCCCAAAATGTGTCCTAATGCTACTGGTTGTCTCATGGCCGACCATGTGATGCCTTTTGGAAAACGTTGGGACCCCATGGAATCATTTTTGTGTGAAAGTGACTTTTTATCAATTTATTTATAAAGAAAGTTAAATATAACAAAGAATATATCACCTGAGTAAAACATTTTTAATTTTGCCTACATAAATGATATATTGGACTATAAATAGTCAATGGAATGTAAAAATATTTCCTACATAATAGTATTTTTTTTGTAGTTTTTAGACTTTAAATAAATTAAATTATTTATGACATCATGATGATCCAGCGATTACCTCATTATTTAACGATATAAATAAAATGAAAAGATAATATAAAATATAAGCCCTACACATGTCCAAAAAAAATTGGATGAGTATATTTCGAAACCTTATCACCTTATCCTTAAAATAATTTAATGTGGGACCTCTAAAATCTGAAACTCATTTGAAAATAAGGTAACATTTTGTAGCATTCCAACAGTGCCCCTCCTCTCCTTTTATAAAAGTCCCCCACCTATACCTCCTTACCCACACCTCTCAAGCCTTTGGCTCGGCCAACCCCTGACCATTTTGTCTCTACAGATCCCTCTTTTACTCCTAGAAGCCTCAATATGGAAATAAGTCTTCCCAAGTAATCCTTTGAGCTCAAATCAAAAATAGTTATCCTATTTTAAGGTAATGTCTTCACTTGTGTTATTTTGTTTTATTTTGCTTCTCCAACCCCCTAAACTCTTTTTATTCATTTATTATGTAATAACTCCAGTATCTTAAATATACTAGGATTTTTTCATAAGAAGTATTCGAGCAACCCTTACACACATCTACATCTAATGGTTAAAGAACATACTGTTTCTATGGATGGTGAATTTCTGCCTCACGAAACGATGATTGTTCAACACTCATATAACACCTTCAAAAGGTGGCCATTAAGATGTAAATGTATTTATATATGATATATAATATGCTTATGTCTTCTTTAAGCTTCTATATTTTTCATTTATGGCATACATTTATGGTTCCCATTATGGGTAAACACGATATCTTCATTTTCGAAAGTGCAGACTACCGCCCCCTCAAAGTGATTTGATTTGTTAATACCATATGTGGTATGTTTAAAGGATAGATTTAATGATTTTATATATGATACCATATTTTAATTATAATACTATTATGTATCATAATGTTTTAATTCCATAAAATATGAAATAGAAATGGAAGTAGTGTTCATGCGTACGTACGACTTACCGTCTCCATGAATGGTGCATTTCATTTCTTATCCCCAAATGTAATGTACTATTATAAGTACATATATATAATGGATATATATGTTTTATTTTACATTTAAATGATTAATATAATTCTGGAATTAAAATATACATATCTCTCATTTATTTTTAATTCCATTAATATGACATAGAACTGAAAGTAGCGTTCGTGCGTACGTACGGCTTACCGTCTCCATGAACGGTGCATTTCATTTCTTAACTCTAAATGTTATGTAATATTATAAATTCATGTATATAATGGATATATATGATATATATGATATCTAAATAATGAATATAATTCTGGATATAATATATATTTTACCACATGAACAACTTGTAATTATAAAGAGTTTATTTTTGACTCAAGTAGCAATGATCAACAAAATGACCATTATTAACTTAAATGATTACATAGTTTTCATTACATGGTAATAAGTGATACAAAAGGAATAATTTACTTGAAAAAGGTTCTTAAGAAAGTATAAATTAACTAAATTTTATTATTCAGTAGATTAAAGAACGATCGAGTCAAGTCGGACCCGAGGTAAGGGAACTTCTTAACCCAATTTCCATTCTTTGGGTTAATCTCCAACATTAAAATTATGTCATGATATTATTATGTCCTATCTGGTATGTATAATTTCATTATGTTTAAATATACTGAATACACATAATAGATCTATTTTATTTAAAAAAATATCTTTGTAAGGGACTTCGTCTCAATCTCCATTCATTGAGCCATATTTTGTTGTATACACAATTTTCTTTTATATGGTGTATAAAATCCTTTGACATTTATGCTTATTAAAAAGGATTCTTTTTTTTATACAAAGCGTTTACTAAACGAAAAAAGGGAATGTTTTTTTTGTCATACGTATGCAGCGATAATGACTTCTCTGCCGCCATGACCATTATTTGAGTTTCGCCTTCCTCTACAAGCTATAACCTTTTTTGAATAAAAAATAAATACCATGTTTTAGATTTCTTTTATTTTTGTATTGAAAATGGTTTTCATAATGTTTTTTTATCAATGTGTTGTATTGATATCTTGTGATTTAAAAGTGTAAATGTTATGTTCACTTTATGCATGTTTTATGTGATACAATTATGTTATGGTTCTTCTGCACTGTTATGAAGACGGGTGGTTCTTTGATAAAATAAGGGCGGGTGAGGCTGATATAGCTCTCCAATGCATTGGGTAACGCGAAGGAGTTAAACATTAAGGTTTCACCAAAGTGATTTAGGGAATATACTGTGATGCGTATTCCAAACGTAACCAAGACGGTTACTCCCTATGTAAGAATGTTATGAATGCCTCAAGTTGCCTTTATGTCTTATGATTTCTATGATTTATTCATGATTTTATGAGGTATTTTAAAGTGCTTATGTTTTATGGGTAATGTATGATTTCATTCTTATGTATATATGTACTCAGGTTTTCTTTCCATACATTTTATAACCCTTACTGAGCTTTTTATGCTCATCCTAGGTTTTTGAAATGTTTTTCATAGGTCAAGGGAATGGTATATGGTATGATGATAGTGTCAAGGAAGTTTCTAGAAAGAATCCATGTTTTATTTTAAATATGTTTACCTTGTTGGGAAAAATGAATATTATATTTTATATAACCACTTTGTTTAAATGTGGAATATAATGCATCTTTTATGATCTAATTCTCTAAAAATCTAAACCGGAAAGATCCTCAATGTGTAATCTTGTAATAACTCAAGATTAAGTAAGGATTAAGGCTGGGGCCTTATAATATTTATCAATTTCCAATTAAAAACATGCCTTATCATTCTGTTCGTGATATTAATTTAAAATTAAAATATTCCAATTAAATGATATTAATTATTATAAATGTATTATAAATTTCACATTCGAATAATTAATAAAATCTAATAAGTTCCACATAATTTTTTACCTTAATGATTAGTGAAAACTATTAAAATTAATAAATGTAATTTAGGATAAAATTGGATTTTCACTTTACATGTGTTTGAATTAAAATTAATCTTTCATACAAATAATATTATTTTAATTGATTATAAATTAATATTTAAAAAAATTTGTCTAATTTTTCTAATAAATCTCATTATAATTTTATTCTTAAAGAAAATGTTTTCTTGGTAAATTTAATGATACATGTTGGCTTAGAAAAAACATAAAAGATAAAATTGAGTAAACATAATGACTAAGTTAAAACAAGAAAAAATGGGTATATTTTCTTCTATAGGGATATTTTTCCAAAAAATATTTAACCTCCAATATTGTTCAGTTTTAAAGAACACGATCTAAGGGATAACCTTATAGAGAATAGTATTTGGTATTTACTAGAATTACCCTACTCTTTAATTACAAAGGGGAGCCAACACTCCCCCTTATCCACTTCTATAAATAAATTCATAGACCATGATATTCCAATATATATTCTATACATAAATAACCTTATCCGAGATTATTTATTTTGGATAGATATCCAACTAGCAAGGATTTAGTGAAAGCCTACAGAAGATAATAAAGGAACTGGAAACGTTATTCCTTGAGAATTTTTATTTTATTTGTTTCTCCATATTATAAAATTATTTATATAGTATTCATATATAATGACCTTATTATCATTAATATAAGGATTTTTTTTTTGTTATGTGTGTGTAATTAAACCTCATACCCATCCTTCAAATGGCTAGTGAAATCATTTTTCTTGTGTATAATGGACTACTGTCTTGCGAACCAATGTCCATCATTTTTACATTACCATATATCATGGTCGAACATAATGATGTATTGATAGTTCATATATGAATTATATTATCATTATTATGTTATTATTTTTATTTTCTTTTTAGATAACATATTCATTTATTCTTTACGTTTATTGGGAATTTGATAAGGTCATTCATGTGTACGGTGGACTACTTCCAAGTGAAGCGGTGTGTTTCATTGATTCATTATATAAAATTTATAAATTATGGTTTCAATAATAATATGATATATATGTTAAATAAAAATTTATTTTAATGATAGCATATATATATATATATATAGTTTATTATCCTTTCATTCAAAACCATAATAAATTGGAAACACCATTCTTGTATACGTATGAGCTACTGTCTCTATGAATAGTTGATTTCATTTCATGTAAATAAATATTATATATACCTATAAATATATGTATAGTTAATATATGTGTTAATTTTATAATATTTAACATTCTAAAGTTGATTAAATCATAATCAATGTAAGAGTACTTGAAATAACATCTCAAAACAAACATTGTAAACAAAGACAATGTTTCCCGAGACATGATATTAAGATAAAATTGTTAATAAAGTGTTAATAAAATTCATAATGAAAATAATATATGGAATTATCTATATATATATAATTATATAATATATTGATAATGAAATTTCGTTTTTTGTTAAACTAGAATTTTGAATGAGAATGATGTTTTTCAAGACCTATTGTGAGGGGTTTCTGTTTCCACTATAATTTTCTGTAATACCCATGTTGTATTCCACATATGTTTCATTTATGTGGGGTATATACTGCACGTTAATTTATTTAATTATTATTTCAACGTAAATTGTTTTTATTTACAAATCACATTTTCGGTATCTCTTTTTGTGTATTGTGGTACAAATGATTCCAAATTGGTAGGAATTGTTTATCACAATTTGACTTCTTTGATACATATGTTATGAAATAAACCTATATTATTTTACAAGGAGTAAATAATTATAAATTTATATGTTATATCCTGAATATCATTATTTCAATGAAATTAAAATTTTAATTCAAATGTATTCTTATGTGGGGATTATGATTCAATGAAAAAAAGTGGTAAGATTATTGTGTTCCAATCTCAAGATTTATTGGGATTGTATAAGATTATCATTTCAATAATGAGATGTTATGATGAACCTCCTATGAAAATAATAAATTTTCTTATATTCTTGTTATTTCATTATAATACATTTTCCCATCATTTTTCTCTATTTACCCAATGGTTCAAAGGAATGTTTTTTATTAAAAATATCTTATCTTAAGTCAAAATGTGTTTTCCTCCCAAACCATGATTTCTAAAAATGTATTAAAAAGATTTTTTAAATGATATATTGTTGTGTCATAAATAATTATCTTCACTTATTAATGAATCAATTTTTATATGTCACGAACCGAATCTGGTCTCCATCAATCCAGCACCAAACCCGGCTCATGGCAAGACCCGAAGGGCGTTCCCCATCCCCACGGGCTGGCACAAGTGCCCGGGTATCATAAAAATTCATTTGGGAACGATTTACCCGAGTTTGGGTTCATAAGATAACCAAAAACAAACTACAAACCAAATCTGAAAAATTATGCCAAACAAGAATTAATAAAAATTCAGAACTTAGTATATGAGTTTAAACAAGACACAAGAGGTCCAAAGGTACATAAAAGTAGCAGCAAACAGTCCATGAGACTCCACACGACAAGGGGTCATCACCCACAAGCCGTCTCCACAACACCGCACCATCGAGAGAAACTAGCAACCCGAACAGCCATCGCCCAAGGCTTTTCCTTTGCCTGTGTCAAACATGATCAAGTCTACTTACACCCAAATGTGTAAGTAGGGTGTGAGACTAATCCCAATAGGATATCACCCAAGGATTTCAAGTGATAGGAATTGTAAAACAAAAGGCTTGCAAGAGTTATAAATAGATAATAGTGGCATTTATTTCTAAAAGTGCAACTTTGAAAAGAAAATAACTTTCAATGGGGATAAATATAAAGAATCAGTGAAATTGAATAAAACATTCAAGCTGCTGGTTTTCACATCCCAAAAAACCATAAATAACGTTTAAATTCCAAAAAGTCCACGAGCACCAAGCGTAGGAACCCCCCCTAGGTACTAGTTTGTTGTGAGCCCCAAGTACCTCGTACCTCGGTGAAAGTAACCATAACGAAATTCGTTCTCGTGCACGAGCCACTAGTAGGGAGAATACCCATAACCTAGTAGTCTCCAATCATCTCCAGTATAGTTTTGTTAGTGTTATCCATGTCATACTTGCTAAGTGAACCATGGTCAAAACCCCTCCGTTCAGTAGCGTACTAGTACACGTTAGCCCACCTAGATACCCGGGTTTCCCGTATTGTACTCAAATAGTCACCACATGCTACCAAAATCAATATTCACATATAAATATCAGTTCTGGTCACACACATTCAAAACAGTATCTACACCTTCTTTTCACCTTTTTCATAACTCAATAAACCATTTATAATTTCCATAAAACAATTTCAAGAAAATTAATCAAATGTTGCACATTAAATTCATCTAAAATCCCATATTTAAAACCAAATGGAGACCAATATTATACCAAAAAATAAATTTCAGCATCAAAACATTTTTAAAAATCCAATCCCTGAATTATAAAACAACACCAAGAGGCACAATATGGGTTACACATGTAAAACACTCATTTTCACACAAGATTGGCACTTAAAAATATACCACTTTTAAAATGTTACCCAAATCAATTTTTGAAATCAAAATACTGAATTGTGAACATAATTTAATCCTAAATACAGCAAGCCAACTCATTATACAATACCTACATATGAAATCACCTACCAAAAGAGTCAAACCCCCCAAATCCTTGTGCGTCACTTCAACCGCACCTCCGCCGCACCACAAAGGAGTAAGATTGAACCTAAAACCAGAGGATTGGACCATGAAAATCAAAACTAAAACCCTAGGTATGAAACCCCATCTTCTGGACATTTGGGGGTTCAATAAAAAAGGAAGAAACCCTAAGAAGAAGGGAGGAATAAGGAAGAGAACCAACTTACTTGAGAAATCTGGACGTTTTTTGGAGCTTCAGAAGTTCGGCCCTAAATCGCGATCAATATGAGCTCCAAAGATGCTAAAACGAAGATGGGGGTGTGGCTGGGTTCGATGGTAATGTGTGAGAGGTGGAATCACCGAAAAAGGATAAAAAATAAATATTTTATGAAAGAATTAAAAAACATAATTTAAAACTGGAAATGGGGTTTCGGGTTGGCCCAATACCTAATTTTATCACCCAACTCCATGATTCTAATGAATTTTTAAGGGGCCCAAAATTATTTTGTGGTTTTAATATTTAAATTAAGGTCATTTTGGAAGTTGAATGGTCGAAAAATGTTGAAAAACGAAGGAGTTATTAAAGAAACAAAATATACTTTCAAAACTGGAAATGTGCTCTTAGGTTGGCCCAAATTTTGGAAACCCACTATTTCCTTTAAAAATGCATGAAAAACCACCAAAACAAATCAAGGGTGTAAATTAAATGAAAAATACCTCTAAATATTTCATGTATGTGACAATTCTCCCCCCCATGAAGGACTTTCCGCCCCGGAAAGTCAACATGAGGCTTGATTGGAAAACAAGAACGAGTACTCTTCCTCGACCCACGACTTTCGCTCCCATGTCTCATGTGTATCATTTCCATGCTGCCATAGAACCCGGACTAATGGAATAGACTTCCCTCGAAGTATCTTTTCTTGGGAGTCCACTATTTTCACTGGCCTCTCAACAATAGACAAGTCAGGATCTATCTCCAGTTCTTCCCAACTCAACACATGGGACGGATCCGGGTAGTATTTCTTCAACTGAGAAACATGGAAGACATCATGGATGGACGTCAACTGAGAAGGTAAGGCCAACCTGTATTCCACCTTTCCAATACTTTTGATGATCTCAAATGGCCCGACGTACCGCGGAGTCAGCTTACCTTGCTTCCCTAATCGACGATGGCCTAAACGAGGGGCCGCCTTCAAGAATACTCTGTCACCCACAGAAAACTCTAGGTCTCGACGCCTCCAGTCAGCATATGATTTATGACGACTCTGAGCTGTCAATAAACGTTGCCTGATTAATTTTACCTTCTCAGATGTCTCCTGCACCATACTCGGCCCCAGTAGTGAGGTCTCACCTACCTTAGCCCAACAGAGGGGGGACCGACAAGGCCGACCATAGAGCGCCTCAAAAGGAGCCATTCGAATCGAGGATTGGTAACTGTTATTATAAGCAAACTCAACCAATCCCAAATGGGTATCCAAAGAACCTCCAAAGTCTAGGACACATGCACGAAGCATGTCCTCCAAAATCAGATTCGCCCGCTCTGTCTGACCATCCGTCTGCGGATGGTATGCTGTGCTCATCTTAATCTGGGACCCCAAGGCCTTCTGAAGGCCTTCCCTGAATCGAGATGTGAAATGAGGGTCTCTATCTGACACAACTGCTGATGGCACACCATGGAGTCTCACCACCTCCTGAATATACAAATGACCCAACTCATCCACTTTAGATGTATCTTTGATCGGAATGAAGTGGGCTGATTTGGTTAGACGATCAATCACCACCCAAATGGAATTCTTAGCTCGAGGTGTACGAGGTAATCCAACAATTAAGTCCATGGAAACCTCGTCCCACTTCCAGGTAGGAATGGGTAGTGGTTGGAGAAAACCGGAGGGCCTTTGGTGCTCTGCTTTCACCTGCTGGCATGTGTAGCATCTCGACACAAAGTCCGCTATGTCCCGTCTCATACCAGGCCACCAAAACTGCCGACGGACATCATAATACATCTTAGTGGCACCCGGATGGACAGCCCACTGAGACTGGTGGCTATCCTGCATCACCACCTTCTGTAGAGATAACGGCACTACCGAACGACCCTTGAAGCACAAGATGCCCTCGGGAGACGACGACCAATCCGAGGATGTCTCCCCACCATGAAGAAAGTGCTTCGATCGCTGACAAAGCTCATCACTAGGTTGTTCCTGCTGAATCAACTCCAACAGAGAAGGAGTCAACTGGATGCTCGCCAAGAATGCCCCTCCACTATGTTCCTTGGTCTCCACATGCATCTGAGAAAAGATCCCCATCAATGTCCACTCATCACTGGACTTCCTCAAAGCCTGCACTGGAACCCTTCTGCTCAAGGCGTCGGCCACTACATTACCCTTACCTGGGGTATAGACAATGTCAAAATCAAACCCCTGCAAGTACTCGATCCAGCGACGCTGCCTCATGTTGAGGTCCTTTTGTGAGAAGATATAAGCCAAGAATTTGTGATCAGAATAGACCACAAACTTCTCCCCAAAGAGGTAGTGACGCCACGTCTTCAAAGCATGCATCACTACTACCAACTCCAAGTCATGGGTTGGGTAGTTCTTTTCGTGTGGCCGGAGTTGGCGAGATCCATACGCCACCACGTGATCATCCTGCATAAGCACGCACCCAAGACCCATACCTGAGGCATCACAATAAACCACATATCCCTTTCCTGCCTCTGGTAAAATCAGCACGGGGGCAGTAGTCAATCGCCTCTTCAGCTCCTCGAATGATGCCTGACATTCTGGACCCCATACAGACTTCACCCCTTTCCGGGTGAGGGTAGTCATCGGTGAAGCAAGCCGAGAGAAATCCCGAACGAATCGCCTATAATAACCAGCCAGGCCAAGGAAACTTCTAATCTCGAACACATTCTTCGGCTGCTCCCATGACATAACCGCACTAATCTTATCAGGGTCCACTAAAACTCCATTCTCTGAGATCACATGCCCGAGAAATCTCACCTCCCTGATCCAGAAACTGCACTTTGACAACTTTGCATAGAGGCGGTGATCCCGTAATGTACCTAAAACGACCCTCAAGTGATGTTCGTGTTCCTCCTCAGAGCTAGAGTATACCAGAATGTCGTCCACGATCACCACAACAAAGGAATCGAGATATTGATGGAAAACCCTATTCATAAGTGCCATAAATACTGCTGGAGCATTTTTCAATCCAATGGGCATGACCACATACTCAAAGTGGTCGTACCTGCTTCGGAAGGCTGTCTTTGGGATATCTGACTCCTTCACCCTGAGTTGATGATACCTTGAACGCAGGTCTATCTTTGAGAACCACTTTTCCCCCTTCAACTGATCAAACAAATCATCTATTCTGGGTAAAGGGTATTTGTTTTTAATTGTAACCTTATTCAGCTTCCGGTAGTCAATGCACAACCGGAGGGATCCATCAGCCATTTTTGCAAACAACACAGGAGCGGCCCAAGGAGAGACGCTTGGGCGAATGAATCCTTTGGATTCTAAGTCTTCCAGTTGTATCTTTAATTACCTCAACTCGGTGGGGGACATGCGATAAGAGGGAAGAGATATCGGCTGTGTTCCCGGTGCCAGATCAATTGAAAACTACACATCCCGCTCTGGGGGCAAGCCTGAAAAATCATCTGGGAATACCTCCGGAAACTCATTCACTACATGAGGTAGTGCACCATCAGGGGAAAGACCATCCTCTAGCATAAGAGAAGATAACTGGAAGATAACACTTCCCAACTCTGGGAGTGGAGGCCCTGCGCGACCTGACCGAGGATCCCATTCTCCATGAAAAACCTGACGACTCCCATCAGGTGCCGTGAAACTCACACGCCGTCTATAGCAATCGATGTGTGCCTAGAAGTTTACTAGCCAATCCATCCCAAGTATGACATCAAAAAGGTTCATATCTAAGACCAAGAGGTCCCACTCCATCTCAACCCCTGACACAGAAAGTGCACATGATGGGCACCTGAGACCCTGCTCCTTCTTCTTTCCCAGCGGTGTCACCAACTCCATTGCGAATGACATCAAATCAGTTGGCAGATTCATAATGTCCACAAAACGGGCAGAAATGAATGAAACAGAGGCACCAATATCAAAAAGAGCAGCAGTTATAGAAGATGAAATCAAAACGGTACCTCGAACAGTCGACGGTCCCGCCTCTGATCCTGGTGGTGCATGATCCACCGTATGGAGATGTCCAGTCTCTGCCTGAAGACGACCGCTAGTCTGTGGCTGTGCCCTAAAATGGCTCTGCCCAGAAGATGACCCAGCCCTACCACCACGGCTGCCAAATCGAGATCCCCCAGTCCTCGACGGCTCAGACTGTGCTGGAACTCCTCTGGGAGCCATGGATCCTGCCCCACTTTGAAGTGTACGTGTTATCCTGCAAAAGCGTTGCACGTGTCCCATACCTCCACACTGGAAACAGGTCTTCGGAGGATGAGGGCATGCTGGACGGATGTGCCCGGGCTTCCCACACTGGTGGCACACGACCGATCTCGCATCAGAAGCCGCTGATGACAACTGCCTAGAAGAGTTCCCTGAACTGCCTCCTCCTTTCTTCACATGATCCTCTTGCTTCCTTTTCTTCTCTGAGGAGCTTCCACTTCCCACTGCTGATACAGAACCATAGAAACCAGCCCTTCCTTTTCTATCAATATCCACCATGCATGCCCGATCAACGACCTCAGCATAGGTCCTCAGCTTAAACAAGAACACCTGGGAGTATATCTCTGGTCTCAAGCCTTTCTCAAACCTCTGGGCCTTCGCTTTCTCATTAGAGACAATTTCTGGAGCATACCGAACCAACTCAGCGAAACGGTTGGCATACTCCATCACAGATAGATTTCCCTGAACAAGTTCCATGAACTCTCTAGACCTGGCATAAGCCAACACCTCAGGGCAGTACTGTTCATTGAAGACATCCTTGAAATCTCCCCAGCGCATCTGCTCGTTCTTCCCAGCCTGAAGCACTGACTCCCACCATTTACGGCTGGGACCCTCCAACAGAAAGGAGGCACACTTCACCCTGAGATCCTCGGGTGTTTCCAGGAACTCAAACATACGCTCGATCTTCTCGAGCCATTCCTCTGCTTCTTGGGGTTCTGAGCTGCCTCGGAAGGTTGGAGGCTTATTTTTCAGGAACTCCTGGGCCTTGTCCTTTCTAGGACCAGTCTCATCCTCTCTAATAGGAGTTGGAACTGGAGCTGGTCCATATCCTAGAGCCTGGACAGCCCGGACCACGACCTCGACTAGCCTCTGATCAATTGGTGTGGGAGAACTCTCTCCGGCTTCCTCCCGTGGGTGCGTGAGAGCTTTCCGGGGAGGCATGTTGCTACAAAATGTAACAGTCACAAAATAATAATCAATACCACAATTCTGAAAATTTTAATCAAATACCTCAAATATAGATAATCAAAACACATTTCAGTAATAAAATAAACAACTACAACACATCCGCATGATGTCCACATGTGGTCTGCAGCCCACACGTCTCACCTGGAAGTGAAGTCAATCTTTAAATTCCAACATCCCCTGGTGACTCAGGGTATGCCATGAGAGGTGTGGGCCAGACACCCTACTCACAACCAAAACCCCGAGCCCCGACAGTCCTAGCTCCTGTCTATCCTGACTCATCCCAAAATAACAATATAACCCAAAAACATTAACCTGCTCTGATACCATTTTGTCACGAACCGAATCTGGTCTCCATCAATCCAGCACCAAACCCGGCTCATGGCAAGACCCGAAGGGCGTTCCCCATCCCCACGGGCTGGCACTAGTTCCCGGGTATCATAAAAATTTATTTGGGAACGATTTACCCGAGTTTGGGTTCATAAGATAACCAAAAACAAACTACAAACCAAATCTGAAAAATTATGCCAAACAAGAATTAATAAAAATTTAGAACTTAGTATATGATTTTAAACAAGACACAAGAGGTCCAAAGGTACATAAAAGTAGCAGCAAACAGCCCATGAGACTCCACACGACAAGGGGTCATCACCCACGAGCCGTCTCCACAACACCGCACCATCGAGAGAAACTAGCAACCCGAACCGCCATCGCCCAAGGCTTTTCCTTTGCATGTGTCAAACATGATCAAGTCTACTTACACCCAAAGGTGTAAGTAGGGTGTGAGACTAAGCCCAATAGGATATCACCCAAGGATTTCAAGTGATAGGAATTGTAAAACAAAAGGCTTGCAAGAGTTATAAATAGATAATAGTGGCATTTATTTATAAAAGTGAAACTTTGAAAAGAAAATAACTTTCAATGGGGATAAATATAAAGAATCAGTGAAATTGAATAAAACATTCAAGCTGCTGGTTTTCACATCCCAAAATACCATAAAAAAAGTGTAAATGCCAAAAAGTCCACGAGCACCAAGCGTAGGAACCCCCCCTAGGTACTAGTTTGTTGTGAGCCCCAAGTACCTCGTACCTCGGTGAAAGTAACCATAACGAAATTCGTTCTCGTGCACGAGCCACTAGTAGGGAGCATACCCATAACCTAGTGGTCTCCAATCATCTCCATTATAGTTTTGTTAGTGTTATCCATGTCATACTTTCTAAGTGAACCATGGTCAAAACCCCTCCGTTCACTAGCGTACTAGTACACGTTATCCCACCTAGATACCCGGGTTTCCCGTACTGTGCTCAAATAGTCACCACATGCTACCAAAATCAATATTCACATATAAATATCAGTTCTGGTCACACACATTCAAAACAGTATCTACACCTTCTTTTCACCTTTTGCATAACTCAATAAACCATTTATAATTTCCATAAAACAATTTCAAGAAAATTAATCAAATGTTGCACATTAAATTCATCTAAAATCCCATATTTAAAACCAAATGGAGACCAATATTATACCAAAACATAAATTTCAGCATAAAAACATTTTTATAAATCCAATCCCTGAATTATAAAACAACACCAAGAGGCACAATATGGGTTACACATGTAAAACACTCATTTTCACACAAGATTGGCACTTAAAAATATACCACTTTTAAAATGTTACCCAAATCAATTTTTGAAATCAAAATACTGAATTGTGAACATAATTTAAACCTAAATACAGAAATCCAACTCATTATACAATACCTACATATGAAATCACCTACCAAAAGAGTCAAACCCCCCAAATCCTTGTGCGTCACTTCAACCGCACCTCCGCCGCACCACAAAGGAGTAAGATTGAACCTAAAACCAGAGGATTGGGACCATGAAACTCAAAAATAAAACCCTAGGTATGAAACCCCATATTCTGGACATTTGGGGGTTCAATAAAAAAGGAAGAAACCCTAAGAAGAAGGGAGGAATAAGGAAGAGAACCAACTTACATGAGAAATCTGGACGTTTTTTGGAGCTTCAGAAGTTCGGCCCTAAATCGCGATCAATATGAGCTCCAAAGAGGCGAAAACGAATATGGGGGTGTGGATGGTTTCGATGGGAATGTGTGAGAGGTGGAATCACCGAAAAAGGATAAAAAATAAATATTTTATGAATGAATTAAAAAAAAATTTAAAACTGGAAATGGGCTTTCGGGTTGGCCCAATACCTAATTTTATCACCCAAATCCATGATTCTAATGAATTTTTAAGGGGCCCAAAATTATTTTGTGGTTTTAATATTTAAAATAAGGTCATTTTGGAAGTTGAATGGTTGAAAAATGTTGAACAACGAAGGAGTTATTAAAGAAACAAAATATACTTTCAAAACTGGAAGTGTGCTCTTAGGTTGGCCCAAATTTTGGAAACCCACTATTTCCTTTAAAAATGCATGAAAACCCACCAAAACAAATCAAGGGTGTAAATTAAATGAAAAATACCTCTAAATATTTCATGTATGTGACATTATATTTTTCAAATTTTCTTTTAAAAAATAGATTGTCACAATTTTTTACAATGTAATGAGTGATTTTAAAAATGAAAAGGAAATTTTCATCAAGAAGGGTTTTAATGAAATTTAAATGGTATTTCCATTAAAAATGTGAATTTGTTGACATATTATTTTGTAGGGATATTTTTTAATGATACCATATGTATTAAATGTCTTGAATGATTAATATGTTTTTGAAGAGATTGGCAAGAAACCCATTTCTTTTCCATGTTTTAGTATGGTTATGAAAGGATAATGATTGTTTTAATGAGTTTTTATGAAGATGGACATTATATTTTTACTTTAATCATTTTTTTGTTCTTCTATATAACTTATATGAGTGGTAGGATCAGATATAATGAGGTAAAACTATTAAAACATATATGATGGGGTGTCCAAGATAGCTCCAGGTGAGCCTGTAATAGTTTAAAAGAATGATGTGCCAAGATAGTTCTCCAACGCACTAGGTTAATATTTCAATATATAATGTGATATACATGTTTAAAATGGGGTGAGAACCGACTATATTAAAACGTTGTGAGAACTAGGATTGAGGTTGGTTCAATAAATTATAATGTCCCCCTATGATGGTTCGGGGACTGAACTCATTCAATGATGAGGAAATATATTCATTGTGTTTGGTTGTCTGTCCCACCTAGGAGGTGAAAATATATAAAATAAGGGTATACGGGTGGTCATAATAGGTTGGAAAGAGGGTACATGACTATCGATCCTAATTCCACAGTAGGTAAATATGTAGTTAGCCTAAAACTAACATGTTTGGGATGTGTGGGTGGGTATCCTTAACATAAGATTTTATTTTCTTATGTGTATTCCCCAAACCATTGTTTTATTACAATGTTATTCTCACATGGATAATGTTATAATATGTATTTATTATTCATGTATTATAATGTTCAAATATTCTTTTCATGATTCATGTTTATGATATATGACTGGTTGGGTTTGAAATTCACCTGTTATGATCATTATCAAAGACCTTTATGATAATCTTATGATTTCATCTGATCACAGATTTATATATCTATTACATACCCATAAACGTAATCTAAGCTCAACCTTTATTATGTTTCCCTTCCTATGGTATGAAAAATGTTTTTATGTATAGAATGTATACAAAGAGTATTAAATTATATGTTCTCTATGGGAAAATTGAATATTTATAACTACAATTGAATATTTTGTTCCACATTTCCAATGGGACTAAACTACTATGTTCCGAAAGAGTGTTTTTTCGAAATATAATGATTATTCAGATAAAATAATGTAATATATAGGTATCTAAGGCCTGGGTCATAAAAAATGACACTTCTTGACTTATAAAAGTTAAATTCTCATCTAAAGATGATTTCCATGGGTAGACATATGAGTTCAGTGAAATCCCATTTATTTCGTTTTCCCTTTATACAAAACATATCTCTATAAAGTTTAAATAATTTTCTTTTAATTTTCTATACTTCACCACTATTAAAAAATAAATTGGATTGTTTGACCTTTTATGGGTGTAAGACAAAGTATGGATATTAGAGTTTGTTTATAATTTCCGTGTTTTCCTGAATAAAAATAATTTTTCATATCAATGATAAAAAAAGTCATATAGAGACCTCCACACCATTAAATTAAATACTATATATTAGTATAAATATAATAATAAAAATAACTACGCAGCATATACCCTAAATACATAAGACAATTAAATACTATATTGCTATAAAAATGTACAAAATATATATTTCATATAAAAATAATTTAATTAAATCATATTTATTAATGTATATATTTATTTCAACTAAATTAAATATAAAACATTGTAATAATAAAACCATATATATATATATTTTAAAATAATGAGAAAAATTATTGAATAATATATGGTTTTCTAACTCTGCAAATTTGTGGGAAGCATCTGGTCATTTGCTCAATTACCTAGTATATCGTTTGTGAAAGATTCATTATTTTCTTATTCTTTTACTACAAGATTTACATTTCAGTTAACATAAATTTTAAAACAATTGATAATTTTAAATTTTAAAAATAAAAAATAATATGAATAAATGGTGCTCCACTGGTTGTTGGAATTTAATGGAATACACCCACCCATAGGTTCAAATCCCTCTTCCAATATGATAGTAACATCAATTTTTCCATTATATTTAAATTATACACATACTATTTATGGTTTATTATTTTATTACATTACATATGTTTTTCCAAATTATTAAAATATTTCATAATTAAAGATAAAAAAACAAATGGGAATAGATTAAATGTACGTGTCTCTAATTAAAGTCAAAAATAATTTTGTTTACGTCTTATTAACAGACTGAATTTGATCCCTCCACGAAAATAAAACAAAATTTTTATTATTATTAAAATATAAAATATTCTTAAATAAATAAAATACATAAAAAATATAAATTTTTTAAAGTACAAACCATTCCCCACAAACTGTGGTCCACCCATGGTTTTGATCGATATATGGTTTAAACATCACTAGGAATATCATATCAAATTTTATTCTCACCTTTTCATATAAATTTTACAAATCTTTTAGTTTTTTTATATTATATATAAAAATATTATAAAAACTATTAAAAAAATAAGAAAACATAAATAATATATATATAAAGAATATACCAATTGAAAATGAATAAATTAACTAAATGTTACATCGTGTATTTCCTTGGCCATAAATACTATATTGTCACCCATAAATAAAAATTCCACAGCCCTTGTATATAAAATATGTTCCTTATGGATTATTCTCATTTCATAACTTGAGATCCATGATGACTAACTATGTGATGCATCAATTTTGGGAGTTCTATGCTACCAATCACCTCTATTTAGTTCCATGATCTATGTAAGTGCATCTAGAGACGATATGTTTTTATATATTAATTTATAGGGATTTTAGGGAATGTGGATGAAATTTTATTAAATCACATTAGTGAAATATTTATTATTATTATAGAGATGGTATCATCAGGCCATTAATCAACATAAACAACTGGAGAGACTTTTTTTAAATAATAGAAGCCATGTATACTCTTACTGCTTCAAGATAATTAGAGACATCAAAATCTATAGAATATGAATGATCTAAACTACTATTAGTGGATCAAGATCATTATACCTACCCATACCATATCTTCGATGCTCAAATCTCTTCTAGTAACTAACAGTATTGATTTTTTTTATCACACAATATAGTTCAATATCCAACTCTGAGATATTTCCAACAATATGTTATTGTCCCACTTAAAGATGATAATGAATTTTTTGGTCATACTCATATTCAGGACATTTCTTAATGAATCAATCCAAACTACCCAGAATTATTATTTTTGACATCAGGATTATGTTTGAGTTTTTGGGAATATCATATTTAGTTTACCCAATTCACTCATAGAGAATGAACTATTTTCCCCCTCTATAACCATCCCACTTCTTTTCCCATGAGCGATATCTTTAACAAGTGTAGATTCTTCACTCATCACATTACCCCAGCCACTATATCCAACATAAGAAACCTTAATTAGTAGTATTTTCAAAATTTTTATCTAGATATTAGTGGATTTTAAGTAAAATAGAGTATGTCCCCATAAATGAAAAACTATATAAATTCTTCCACCATTGGACTCATTCATTTATGTTTTATTCCAATCACATTCCCACTCAACAGGGATGATAATTTCATGTTGGTTGAGGATATTTTGATCCTTAAATTCATTTCATGACTTGAAACTCCTTGTCACCACTTATTTTCCACATCCAATTTATATAAAATTTTTAAGTGACATACAGATACATTTAATGACATAGTATACACCATCTATATGGCACACCATTTAGGAATTTTTGATACCTCCACTCTACACAAGATATTAGGTTCTCTTTGATATATGGATTATCTCATGCTTATTCAAATGGATTGTTTAAAAAACAAGTGATCACATTTTTTCTCATTTAGTATAACCCCACACTAGCTAAATTATGTGATTACCCAAGGACCCCAACAATTTTTTTATCTTATACCCCTAGCAATAGGTTCTGTACCACAAATAGCTCCTTCATTTGATTTATTTTACAAACCCATCTTAAAAAAGACACCCATTATTCACTATTAATCCAATCACATCAGAATCATTCATAACCCCATAACCACATGTACCCTTAGCTGATTCATTGATCCTCTCAAATATGATTTATATAATCTCTATATGGGATCACAACAAGAACCATATAGAAAGATATTTTCAAAAAAATTAGTTGAGTATGAGAATTTATTTTCAGCATGAGACCATTATATTCCTCACACATTAGTCCAGTGCAATGTTGGTAGACATAATCCACCTAGAGTATTTCCTCAACCCATAAATAAATAAAATTTCATTTTTTGTTTTACATATTAGGAGTTAACATTGTACTAACTAATCAGAGCACTACTTAGACACATCATTATAATACTTACCGAATAACTTATTATTAATCCAACTCATTTCCTTATATTAATGTGCTTCTATAAGCATATATTGATTCTATAGTGGCCCAACATATTATTTTTTGATAGTCATTATTATTCTGTATAACTTTTGGGTCTTGATGTGATACCTTTATTACTATTTTTTACTTTGTGCTGAATTTAATTATTTCAATATCAATTATCACACACATCCATTTCAACAACATAAAGGATTTTTATTTCCAACCTTTAGGGAATATTCCACATGTGGTATTCTATTTTTTTAATTTATTTTTCATTTGTCTATAAATATAATTCTTTTATTTCTTACAATATCTATTTTTTTCTATTTTTATTTAATTTGTATTATTTTCTAAAACATGGGAACAATGTGAAATAATAATGCGGCTATGGTTATATTCAGATGAAACTAGTAACTATAATTTTTTCCAATATAGATGAAACTATTTAATAGAAAAAATATTTTTATATTTTTAATTTTTTTATTTATTATTATAATTAATAAAAATTGGATAATTTTAATCATTACATGATATTTCATGTTTAAGTGTTATTTTAAAATGATTTTCCATATAATTATAATTCATGATTTTTAAATTTCAAAAATTTTATTAAATAGAAAAATTCTTTTTATTCTCTTCATGACATGATTTTTCAATATTTTTTTATTCCCTCTCAGGAGAAATACTGTAAACCAATTTTTTTCATACTCTTCATAGTACCCTCCATTCATTAATTAACTCATAATATTTATTTTCATTTAAAAAAATTTCATCATACATTGAAATCTTTTAGAATAAAGAAATGTGATGGTGTGATTTAGGAGTTTGTTTGATGAAGAACACGCATACTATCCCATTTTTATACAATCCATTATATTCTCCCATAGATTCTCCTAGAAGACATAGAATTCATTATAGTTTATCGAAACTATGAAATTACTTTCACTACCTATATTTTTTATTGATTATTTCTCTTAATTTGATTTTGAAATATGTGTTAGGGTATCAATTTATTAAATATCTTACCATTGATTATGAGTTATGTGTATGAGAATGTTTGTGGATGTTTTTTTTATATATGGACCATAAGTTATGTATATTAAAATTATGTAATTTTATTACTCATAAAAAGTGAGGTAAAATGTATATAATATTGGTAAAATAATAATAACAATATTTTAGGGCAAATAATTAGATACGAATTATTAAAGTATAATTGAAAAGGGGAAACTTATTTGGGTAATTTTCATGAACACCCCTCTAATTGTTCCCTTCATGGGTTAGCAGTGATGTGTGGGATTGTAACATCCTAGGTAAATAATGAAAATGTCATTTTCTTATTAATTAATATTTGTGAATTAAATATTGATTTTTCTTTAAAATTGATTTTATGTTTGATGGCATACCTGATATACACCAATGGGATTCTCTGCAATCTTATGTTGCACAAAAGGTTGCATCATACTAAAAAATAATTATATAATATTATTTTAAATGGTAATTATCGCCTAGCTATTATATTCGTCCAAATGAATATAACTAACTGAAATATGATTATACATTTTTGTTAAATGTCATTACATTTATCTAATAAATATTAGAGTCTTATAATAATAAATAATCTGTTTTTAAGCATTAAATACTCTAATAATATTTAAAGGTTATTTTAACACCTTTTAATGGTGAACCCCTTTTAAATCTAGTTTTATGTCACTTTTATATGATCTATTTGAAAAAATAAAATTCTTCACTGGAATTAGGTCATCAGAATTTACATCGGATGAAATTTTAGCATTTTTCTTATAATGACAATTTTTTATTGAATAGAAGAAAATAGTGCATTTTAATTCAAAACTACCTTTTAATCTAATATATTTATATGGTTTGATTATATTTTAAAATATTTTTAACATTTAATTGGATTATATTTTTGACATTTAATCCAATTTTGATCATTGGATGAAATTTCCCTTCGAAATTGGATATAAACAAATGTCAATCTTTTGATAGTTATTATTTCATAAAAACACCCTTTCTAGTTTTGACAATAGAAATTAAATTTAAAATATATTATAAAACATATATGTTTATTAATTAGGAAAAATATAAATTATTTTCGAATTATAAATATCAAAATTATCTTTTAGTGAATTTTTAGTATTTTTCTGAAAACATTCAGTTTTTTGATGAATAGTGAAAAAATGCATAGTAGTTAAAACCGACCTTTTCATTTAAATGAAATTTTACCACTTCGGTGAATTAAATTTCAAAATTCCAACACACTCAGCTGTTCTTAGTATGCAAAATGTGGCTCAATAATGCCAAAATAATTTGTTTTGAATCATACCTTTTGACATTTATTTATAGTTGTTAAAGTTTAATTTGGTAATTCAAGGTAAAAAATTAATATAATAATAATATAAAATTATTTTATCACATGACCAAACCTTGTTGGATGACTAATGGACAACCATGAAAACCCTTGGGAAATACTTTCGGCCATTGGAATCCATTTTGTTATGATAATGACATTAATAACTGTTTATTTAAAGTAAAAATACAAATATCATAAACATGTAATTTTTCAAAAAAAATATTGTGGGACTGTATAATTGATATATTTGACCATAAATAGTAATTATAAAGACCAAATTATTTCCTACATTGTCTTATTTTATTTATAAATATTATACAATATATAAGTATATTTAATTAAAAGGAATTGGTGATGTAATGATTACTTCATTAATGAATGTTTTAAATAAATTAGATTATAAAAATTATAATAAATTTATTTTGAAACAATTTATGCCATTAATTAATTTTATAGATTATTATGATAGGTTATATTTTAATTAATGATGGTTTTTCAAATGAATCAATATTCTTTCGATTTGAAAAAAATCATGATATGAATAGTATAAAAATGGACATAAATGAGTTTTTTAAATAAATTAAAATTTTTTTAAATGATAAAATAGTATTAAATAAAGAAGATTCATCCAAGTGATAGATATAATGTCCTAAATGTCATTAATGATCCATTTTGGGTCACTTTGAATTTTATTGTAAATATATTAACGTTATAGTATGAATATACAAGAAGACATAGCAAAATTTGAATAAGTAAACTAATGGTTAATTAAAAAATATAAGTATTAAACGATATTAAAAACATATACAATTAATATTGGATTATTTTTCTAGACTTATATTCACTTTATCATTGTATTAAACAAGTTTTAGATCTTTTTAAATATAAAATCATTTTATAATAAAATAAAATTTTCAAACATTCCAAAAGATCCCCCACCTCTCCCTTAAAAATGGACATCACATATAACCCAATAAAAACACCTCTAATACCCCTTGTAAAACCAAATTCTTCCCATCTATGCTCCCAAGATCCTTATATGCATCTTAGAATCCTTACTTTAGGAAAAAGGCACATCAAGGAAGCCTTTTTGTTCAAACCCAATGGAGTTACCTTATTTAAAGGTATCGTCTTCCCTCATGTGTTATTTTTTATTTTACTTCATCACTACCTAGGATCTAATTATTATTATTTACATAAAAATACTAGTATCCTCAATATAATAGGTTTTTTATGAGAAGGATTAAAACTACACTTACACACAACTCCTTCAAATTGATACGAACATGCAATTTCTGCGTATGGCGACCTGCTACCTCATGAAACAAGGATTGATCGATTATCTCCTATCGTCTCTCATGGGGGCCATTATGAATGAAATTTGTTTATATATGATATATATTTTGATAATATTGTATCTATGATTAGGTATTTTTAATTTATATCATACCTTTAGTGTTTTTATAATGGGTAAATACGATAATTTCATTTGAGGATGTGCGGACTACCACCATCTCAAAGTGATATGACTCATTCATTCCAAATGTGGAACATATAAATGATGTCATTACTGAAATCGTAAATGATATTATATTGGAATTATAATATTTATTTTTATAATTATGTTTTCATTTAACTAAATACAAAATATAAATGAAAGTAGTGTTCATGTGTAAGTATGGCTTACCGCCTCCATGAATGGTGCATTTCACTTCTTATCTGAAAATGTTATGTACTATTATAAACTCTAATATATATTATATATATATCATATATATGATATCTAATTCATGAATATCATTTTGGAGATAATGGAATATTGACCACATGGATATCCTTTAATTATAATAAGTACATTTTTGACTCAAGTACCAAATATCAACAAAATGACTATTATTAACATAAATGATTAGGTAATTTTAATAACGTGTTAATAAGTAATATGAAATAAATAATAAACATGAAAAATATTATTTAGCCAGTAGAAATTAACTTTAGTTTATTATTGACAGGATGAAGGAAAGAACAAGTGTAATTGGACACGATGTAAGGGACTTTATCTCAATCTCCTTTCATTGAGGCATATTGGGATTTATACACAGCTTTCTATTATACGATGTATAAACACCTTTGAATTTTCATTTCATTGAAAGGGAATTTTTTTCAACATATCTATTTACTAAAAGAAAAATGGAATGTTTCTTTTTAATGTATGTGGTGATAATGAAATTTCTACTACGGCAGGTGTTATTGAATTTTTGGCATATTTAACAGGACACAATGTTTTTAAAAGGGAATAAATACCATATTCTATTTTAATTATTTTGGTATTGAAAATTATTTTGATAATGGTTGGATATGTTAATATATTTAAATGATATATTATGATTGAAATTTGTAAATGTTATCTTTCCTTTATGTTTGTTTTATTTTTTATGAATATGTTATGGTTCATGGGCATTATTTACGTATAAAGGTAGTTCTGTGAAAACCCTAGGCTGGGTGACCCTGATATAGCTTTCCAATTCATTTGGTAATGTGACCAAGGTAAATATTAACATTTCCCCTAATATATTTATGGATTATAATGTGATGTGAATTCCAAATTTAACTCCCTACGTAGCTATGAAAGGAACAATGTAAGTATGTTACAGATACCACATGTTACCTTTATGATTTATGATTTCCATTTGTTATTCATAAATCTAATGATTTTGTGTTGTATGTAAAATATTGAAAAGTATTATTTCAATTATTTTTATTTAATGATGGAATAATCCTTACATTCCTCATTTTATAACCCTTACTGATAATTTTATTCTCATCACATATTTTTGAAACGTTTTTCATAGGATATAATGAAGCGTAAGAGAAAGGAATAATTCAAGATGTTTTTTATCATGAAAAGAACTGTTGTTTCTTATAAGAGTTTTTATTTTATAAAAAAATGGATACTGAATAGAAGTTTCTACATTGTAACAATTGAGATGTAATATAATAGTTATGGCCTAATTCTCTATAACTTAAATACTAAAAATATCCTCAATATGAATTATTGACATAATTAAACATTATGTAATGTTTTAGGTCGTGTCCTTATAGTTGGAATCAGAGATCGTTTTAGATAACTTTAGCGGTTAGGGTGTTATTTAAGAATAAGTGACTTAACTATAATGGTTAGAATATTAGAATGTTTCATAGTTAATTTAGGTAAATTAAATGGGATCAATATTACAAGAATATGTATATCTTATGATTTACCCTCCTCAAAAGATATTAAATGATGATTTTACTGATATACTTACACTAACCATTTTCATTTTAGTAAATTGCTGGATCTAGAAGGCACCAAATTTACAATGAATGTGAAGAAAACAATGGAGGTTTTTATGAATAAGAAACTGAAGGAAATGGGATTTTCAATGAGAACTCTTTTGGTTATTCTCAACCAACTATCTAGTGTAATGATTGACCAAATCATCCTTGGTGATTTTTATAATGCATCGTATATGCGAGAATCGAATCCCAATGGGTGTTCAGTCAATAACCAGAAAGGTTATTATATTAGAAAAACAATGATTTTTGGAAGTGGAACTAAACACCTAGAATATGATTCAATGGGACATAAAGATTATTTAGATGTGGTAATAATGGTCATAAATTAGGAACATCTTATATAAAAAGGAAGTGTCAAGTTGCCTCCGGGAAAAGGGAATGATTTTCTTTTTGAATAATCATTTGCATTTTGTAAATGTGGTGTGCATGGTCATTATAAAAACAGATTTCTTACGATGATGGTTTGGGAATGGGATCAACAAGATCATAACAATATATGTTTCCTAATTCTTAATTCCATTCCAATTTATGAAGACAAAACTCAAAATAACCTATAAAAGGTATGGATTATTTCTTAGCTGTTGTTTTGATATTATTGAATAATTGGGCATGATTCATGATTGTTGTTTATAGTAATGAATTATTATGGAATAAGATTTAAAATAATGGTTAATGGATCATGTTGAACCTTGAATGCGTGAGAATTATAAATATATTTGATTCAAGATTTATGGTACAATTTAGGATGATGAAATGGAAAAAAGTATGAAGGCTCTATAAGTGATGGGATTACATTGGAATTATTTTTCAACTTTTTGTAACTATGAAGTTGGATATGTGACAATGTTACTCAAGATGAATTTTCTTATCTTGTGTGAAAAAATTGATAATATTATGGTTTCATGTGATCTTTTGTTTTGAGTTAATTTGGGGTTATTACTTTTTGGGATGAAAATGAGAGGGATTAGATCACATTTTAGGTTAAAATATGTTATGGTTTTTTTAGGAACTTACCTCATTTTTTGGAATTTTATAAAATTATATAATTTTTGAGAAAGGAAACATGCATAACATGTGACAACCCATCACATTATACAAAGCTACAGGAATAGAACCCATAACCAAACTGTGATTGGTATTTATCACCAACCACTGGACTATGTGAACTCCCTAGTTATTATAACTAATTCATTTTTGTTAAATGATTTTATGGATCCATAATAAGTTGATTTTGGGAAAAGAATTATTAAATGGATATACATAGTATAGGAAAATTATTTGGTGATGAAGTGAAAATGGTTATTTTGGAAGATGTTATCTCTTTTGAGGAAAAACTATATGCCTAAGGAAAATTGAATACGATGAGATCTCATTTGAGTGATTATTGAAATTTTATTTTGGAAGAATCTATATTTTTATTTTGGACATATGGTGATTTGGGATATTAGTGGAAATGATTATCCTATCATAGAGAATCTGTGATTTGGTTAATTATTATTTAGTATGAGACTTTAAGAGTTTCTGATGTCATTTGGAGGAAAATGTTATGATTTTTTTGGAATGCTATGTGATGAAATACATCTGGATTTTGGTTTTCAAATTTAGTTTGGATTATTTTGAATAAATTTATGAACAATTTTTTGTTGAATTGTCTTTGATGAGCATTGGGTATTGTTGTATCAATTTTGGAGATTAACAGTATAATTTATTTTTATAAAGGATTATCTTTTATGAGGATTAACTGATCTTGTAATAACCTTTTTGGTATTGGTTAATTTCTAATGAAAGGAGAAATTTACTATTTATATTTTATGGATTATGTGATTCTCTAGAAGTTGATCTTAGCATATCATGTGTGACCATGTCATCCTGAAAAATATTCATTTGGAGAAAATATGAGTATTTGGTAAAAACTTATTAAAGGATGAAACTCTACTTGAAAAGTAACTATATTTTCATATGTTCTTAGTTAATCTCATAAATAAATTCTCTGTCAATATGAAAGTGAACATAAAACAAAAAAAAAATTGTCTGCTTACTTTTCTTAATATGGAATCAAATATCTATTAATATATCTCAAGTTTGTGGTTTTCTTATTGTCAACATTATATTAGTCATTATTATATCACTCTCCATCAGAACTTGACAATTAGTTTCTCCTCTCAATCCATGTTTTCATGCCTGCAATCCTAGTATGTGTTATCTTAGGTGACCATTTTAATTTTTCTTCATTTCTTAAAGTGATAGTTTTATTCACTCTTTTTCTGATGAAGGCCTTTTAATGATGTTTTCGAGCCCAATTTTAATATTGCAAGGACATAATTCCAAAATGGCGGGAAGGGTGGAACATCCTGGGAAAATAAAGAATTTGAAATTTTCTTATATATTAATATTTGTGAATTAAATATTGGATTAATTAAAAAAGGATTCTATGTTAGATGGCTTACCCTACACGCAACAATGGGTTTCTCCGAAATCTCATGTTGCACAGTAGGCAGAGTCATACTTAAAAATAATAATATAATATTATTTTAAACGGTAGTTAACACATAGCCATTGTATTAGGGGGAATTAAAATAACTAAATACAATATGATAAAACATTTTGGTTATGTTGCTTTACATATATCCAATAAATTATATAGTCATGAGATAATAAAAAATTGGATTTTAAGAATGAAATACTGTAATATTCTTTAAATGTTGTTTTACTGACATTTGATGGAAAACCCCTTTTAAATCTAGTTTTTATCACTTTTATATGTTATATTTGATAAAATAAATTTCTTATTTAGTATTATGACATCAAAATTTACTTAGGGTGAAATTTGGGTATTTTTATAAAAATGACCATTTTTAATGAATAGTTCAAAATCATGCATTTTAATTCAAAACTGCCTTTTATTCTATTTTATTTATATTTCCATAATATTTTTTAAATGGTTATAATGTGTAATTGGATTATATTTTTACCATTTAATCCAATATTGTTCATTGGTTGTTATGTCACTTTTTTAATTGGATATAAACAGATGTCAATCTTTTGATTATTATTATTTCATAAAAACACGCATTCTAGTTTTGACAACAATAATTAATTTATAATTTTTTTATGAAACTTCTATGTATTTAATTTAGTAAAATAGACATCATTTATGAATTTGGAATATCAAAATTATCTTTTGTTGAATTTTTGGTATTTTTATGAAAATGATCAATTTTTGATGAATAGTGAAAAACATTGCATAATTGTTAAAAATCGTCTTTTTCATTTAAATGAAATTTCACTATTTTTCTGAAATGAATTTAAAAAATCTGAAGAATATGTTTTTTCTAAATAAATAATATTTGGTTCAATAAGAAGAAAATAATTTATGGTGAATAGTAACTTTTGATTTTAATTTACCGAGGTTATAGGTAAATATTGTAATTCAAGGTAAAAATAATATTATAATATTATAAAATTACCTTAACACTTATCTTAAGCTTATTAGATGAGTAAGGGATGACCAAATAAATCCTTGGTTAGTACTTTTGTTATTTGAATGCCATTTGGGTAAGATAATGTCATTAATAACTTTTTATTTAAATTAAAAATAAAAATATCATAAACATGTATTGTATTTTCAATAAAAAATTAATGTGGGGATATATAATTGATATCTTTGAGTATAAATAGTCATTAGAAATGTAAAAATATTTTCTATATGATGGTAGTTTATTTATAATTTATATACATGAAATAAGTGAATTTAATTATGACACAATGATGATGTTATTATTACCACATTAATGAATGTTTTAAATAAATGAGATTATAAATATTAAAATAAATTTACCTTTAGAATTTTTATGCTATACAAGAATTTTAGAGATGTGGAATATTTTTTATCTTTGAACTAATGATTTTTTTCGAAAGAATCAAGTTTTTTTTTATTTAAAAAAATTAATGATATTAATAGTATAAAAATTGACATAATTGAGTATTTAAATCAATTAATATTTTTTTTCAATGATAAAATAGTCTTAAAAATCAATTATTCTGCCAAGAGACATATATGATGTTAAAAATATCATTAATGATCCATTTTGGGTCTCTTGGAATTTTATTGTAAATATAATAACCATATAGTTTTAATATACAAGAATTCATGGTAAAAGTTAAATAAGATAACAAAGGGTTAAATAAGAAATATTGGATTAAAAATATCCAACACCTATCAAATTCATATTGAATGATTTTATTTATACTTATATTCACTTTATATTCTAATTAAATATGTTTTGGACCTATTTAAACCAAAAATCATTTTATAATAAAATACTATTTTTAAACATTCCTAAAGAGCCCCTCATCTCCATTATAAAAGGCCATCACCTATAACCCATTAATCACACCTCTCATGCACCTTTTCTTGTCCGAAAACTACAAAAATAATCTCCCAAGATCCCTCTATTCAACCTATAATCATTACCTTAAGGAATAAGACAATTCAAGAAAACCTTTTGGTTCAAACCAAAAGGGAGGTACCCTATTTAAAGGTAATTCCTTCCCTCAAGTTCTCTTCATTTTTTACTTCCTCACATCCTATGATATTATTATTCATTGTTTACATAACAACACCAGTATATTAAGTATACTAGGTTTTTTTTGAAAAGGATTCAATATAAACTGAAACACACCTCCATCATATGTATACGAACGTACTAAATCAGTGTACGACAAACTGCTGCCTCATGAAACAATGATTGTTCGATTATCTCCTACCGCATCTCATGGTGGCCATTATATTTGATCTATATTAATATGTGACATATATTATTTTTATATTGTCTCTATGATTTTTTATTTTTCATTTATATCATCCCTTTATGGTTTTCGTAATGGGTAAATACAATAATTTCATTTGAGAATGTGTTGACTGTCGGCCCCTCAATGTGATATGACTCGTTCATTCCAGAAATGGAACCCATAGAAAACTAATTTACTGAAAATATAAATGATATTATACTAAAAATATAATATAACTATGTATTATTATGTTTTCATTTCATTAAATATGAAATATAAATGAATGTAGCGTTCATGTCTACCTACGGCTTACCATCTCCATGAACATGGTATTTCATTTCTTAACTTAAAATTTAATGTACTTTTATAAATACATATATATATATATATATTGTATATATATGATATATATTATATCTAATTCATGAAAATAATTTTCGATATAATGATATTTTTACAACATGGATTACTTTTAATTATAAATGGTCATTTTGACCCAAGTACCAAATATTGAAAAAACAGTTGTTATTAACATAATTGATTATTTAATGATTATAATGTAGTAATAAGTAATATGAACGGAATGATAAAATTGAAAAAGGTTCTTATGACAGTATAAATTAACATTAGTTTATTATTCAGGAGATTAAAGAATGAATGTGTCAAGTATGACACGAGGTAAGGGACATCATCACAATCTCATTTCATTGAGGCATATTTTGATTTATACACGAATTTTTTTTATATGGTTTGTAAATTCATTTTAATTTTCATTTCATTCTTAGGGAATATTTTTCTATGTAGAATTTTACTTATTTAAAAATATAAATTTCTGTTTTAACATATGTGGTGACAATGACTGTGCCGCTACTGTGAGCGTTATGGGAATTTTGACTTCCTTAAAATGTTGTATAGTTTTTAATAGGAAAATAAATAGCATATAATCTTTTATGTATTTTGGTATTGAAAAAAGTTTTGAAAAAGTTTTGGTAATTTTTTTGTATTTAAATGATATATTATGATTTAAATGTTGAAATTTTATTATTCTTTTAGGTTTTTTCTGTGTTATGAATATGATGTGGTTCTTGGGAATTATTTACGTATACGGGTGGTTTTGTGATAAATATTGGGTAGGTGGGACCAATATAACTCTCTAATTAATTGGGTAAATTGAAAGTGGTAAACATTATTGTTTCTCATAAGAGATTTTGGTAATATACTATTATGGGTAGTTTAAATGTAACTCCCTACGTAGCTGTGAAAGCTACAATGTAAGTATGTTATACATGCTACAAGTTACCTTTATGGTTTTTGATTTACATTTTTTCTTCATAAATATTAACATTTTTTCTGGTATGTTATTGAACGAATATAACGATTTCATTGATTTGTATTTATTAATGAACTAATGTTTTCATTCCTTGTTTGATAAACCTTGCTGAGGTTTTTATGCTCATACCATGTTTTCGAAATATTTTTCATAGGATATAATGTAGGGAATGAGAATGAATGAATTCAACAATATATTTATCAAGAAAATAAGTCTTCTTTTATTTTAAGTGTTTTTATTTTATGAAAAAATGGATACTATATAGAAGTGTCTTCTTTGTATTAATTGTTATTCAATGTAATAGATATAGCCTAATTATTTAAAACTATAAACCTCAAAAGATCCTCAATGTGTATAATTAACTTAATTCAATATAACGTAATTTTTATGAATGGTTCCTTATAGGGATGGACTAAAAATTCCACCTCAATTATATTGTGGGTTAGCAACTAACAACATGGTTTTAGAATGAATACAAATGGGAAACAATAATTTAATTATATAAATTAAATTAGAATAGATATTATGAAGATCACCAATATGACACCATCTAATACATTAAGAAGAAATACAAATATATAAATATATTAGTAAATAAACTGAAAGAATGGAATTACAATAATATATCATAGATAGAAACCACATCCTCTAGTAGAATTTTAACAATTACTAAAATTTAGTAATACCCACGTCAATCACAAATCGGCTCCTATAAAACAAAAAAATAGTTTATATATATTTATGGGGTGAGAATATAGTTATTCCAAGTATGATCTTAACAAAAAAACCCTTGAATTAAAAATTAGAAATAATCACCAAGATTAATATTTTAATAACAAATGAAATAAATCATCACCCAAATCAGAGAATAAGTATCCCATCCTCACAACAACTCACTCACCAATTACTATATAGATGTAAGAAACATAATACCGAAGTATGTACATTATAATGGTTTCTTACTGTTACATCCCAATTGGATTGTTTCTCTTATTCACCAATTCCAAACATTTTATGACAATATCCCTTCTATAATAGATCAATCATCATTTCCATATGTTTTATAATCACATCTGATCATTCAAATAATTCACACACATGTCACCTCATCCATAACCTAGAGTTTGTCTGTAATCCACTATTATCTATACATCAGTCATTACCCACCGATCCATTATATACCACTAGTGTATACATTTGTGAATCTATAATGACAGAAACTAAACACAATTATGGGTCATAACCTCAGTCATTTACTACACTCATACACATACAAATGTGTATTAAAAAAATCCATCACATCTCATGTTGACATGTACCTTATACCTTATACAATTTTATCCTTATGTGTATAAAAAATCAATATCTAAAGGGGGTGGGAAATAATTTGAAAATAATTATCTATTACCTTAATATATAGGTTGTTGGGTAAAATTCACTGATCTCAATAAATTAGGGCATTAGTTGAAATGTTGAGTTGGTTGGTGATGTTTACAAAATTAACAAATATAAATTGTAGATATCAACCAAAAAAATAAGGGAAACCCCTGAAAAATTTACTCTATGGTAGGTATTATACTATAATACACATAATTCCAATACTAAACCATAAAAAAATATCATATAATCAAGAAAACTCATGTTTTAATCATTATAATAATATTCGTCTAGAAATATAGAAATTACAATCCATTAATTTTATAAACACATTATAAATTCATTATTAATATGTTTATTTAATGACAAGACAACATGATTTATAATTAAAATTAGACGTTTTTTGTTACATCATATTCTCATAAATCATCAATCTTAACATCAAGTGTATTATATTATTCAACATTAATGACATAAAACTCTATCCATTGAGAAATTTTATTAATCCATTTTCCATTCTTAAATATTGATTATTCTTGGACACATATTAATCTACCATAATGTGGATGATAAAACAATTAATAATATAACCGAACCATGAAATTATAAAAAAATAAAAATGGAAAAATTCAAAATTCAAAATAGAACAACCTAAGAATATTGGAAAATAAATCTCACAATCCATACAAACCACTCAAACAAATCCCATCACAATAATCCAACAGTACACAGGCGTAACACTCATTTTGTGACACCCATCACAACATTAACCTCATTTTAATGAATACATGATAAAAAAGAACATCTAGAACATTTTTCAATAGATAAAAGTTATAAAAACACCATATATAATTCATATCAAGGTTCTACTATCATAGAACACAAATACATGGAAGGAAAATATATTTTCATAACATAAATTCATGGGGAATCCAAGTCCATAAATCCACACCATACAATCCTTTATTAAAAATTATTGGTAATCATATCTCCAAAAAATTATATCAAGAGACAAATTCATTTCCATAATGTGTTGAAATAACCTATTACTCATATATAGGTTCCAGTAATAACACTCATATCATTTAAAACTAAAAAAACTAAGATTCAATAAGATAATATTCTTCAATATATACTTTCATAAATAGTATTTATTAAAGAATAATCATATTTGAATAAATATTCCCCTTTAATTGATCACATAAGCTTTACAAAATTACTTTATTTATCTATTATTAATAATATATGTCAAAATAAAAAAGAATAATCCTAATTAATATAGAGTAAATTATCTAGAAAATATATAGAAGTAGAGTCTAACAATAATCACCACAATCGATCACAACATTCCCTTCCCAGTCAATCCTTATTATTTATATTGACTATTATATGTGTTTATTTAAATTAAACTGCTATCAAAAGTAATTGAAGCATTATAATCCCATATTTGTATATAATAAAGGGAAATTCATTAATCCACTACGTAAATTAATAGATTTTAAGGAATTAACATTCACCGACGGAAGAATCAGGGAATCACACACCACTAAATATAAATGAAATCTTATTGTAACCTTACCATACAAATAATGGATCAATAAATTATTGAAGTTAATCCCAAAACTAGTAGAATATCACCTCGTAAACATTAAAAAATAAGTATGTAATGAAATATTATGATAGAAGTAGATAAGAGTACCTTAATCCAAAATAATTTCATCCCAATTCTCTATGAGTTCCAAAATCTAAATAGTAATGATTGGAAGTGGATAATAATGACTGGGGTTAGGGTTGATTTTATAAAATAAAATTAAAATAAAACTAAGGTATCTGTAATTATATATTTTTGGAGAAATCATGAGTGGATTCTTACATGGCGTAGAGAAAATGAGAATTTATACATTTCCTGTTGTTAAATGATATCTTACCTTTAAGGTGTTTGATCTTATGATATTTGTAAATTTTGAAAACCATATTAAGTCATCATTGATTGACATCGTACCTTGCACCATTTCACAAAAGAATCCATCTCATACAACTATGTGGATAAAACATCCACCCTTAATAGTATACTGGAAAAATATCAATCTTTTAATCATGCAATCCCAAGACATTAGGATAGTGAGACCCATTACTCTACTTTGGATACTCCCTATATTGATCAATCTCTCTTGGCATGAAAATTTACTCACCACCGCAACCTATAAAACCATATTAGTTCATCAGTTAAATTTGTTCCCTATATGAGAATTCTAAAAACATTTTGTAGCTCCCTCCCCCAACTAAAAAGATTCTCCATTCCTTATTTCCCACTAACTGTCTTACATAGATAAATTACATTATAAAATTACACCCTAGGTATTTAACTAAATGTGTTGCACTGAACACAAAAATGAAAACTAACCATGACCATGTACTTAAAAAGGAAAACATATGATGGTTGACCTCCAGGTCAAAAAAATTAAAATGGCTAGAATCGTGCCCAAAACCCTACTAATGTGGACCACTAGATGTGCGTAACTCAAATATTGTGTCCAAAACACCACCATAATCACAATAAACACCTATGAATCTCACGATTAAATGGAATGGATCTATAAATAAATTCCCTTAAATCAAATACCACAATAAAATTATCATCAATGAAAATTTCAAACAAAATGTTATAAGGTATCTAAGTGGACCAAAACAGACAACCCATAAGATTACTTTCAAGGATATTTCGAAAAAAGAACCCCATTAATATTTCTTGAGAAAATATATTATAAAAATTAAAACAAATACATTATCTAATAAATTAGAAAATTCTAATATATCAACTGAATAAAATTGAACAACAAACAACTTTGGACATTAATCAATGATCTACAACTTCTAGTCCAATGAAAAATCATCCAAACCACCATGCGACCATTGAAAAAGGACCTTGAAGAAAACATGTCCCAAAAACAACTTATCCTAACGAACAGAAATATCAAAAGTTCCCTCATCAAA
The DNA here is from genome assembly GCA_963277665.1 of Viscum album. Taxonomy (NCBI): domain Eukaryota; kingdom Viridiplantae; phylum Streptophyta; class Magnoliopsida; order Santalales; family Viscaceae; genus Viscum; species Viscum album. The sequence goes on along the minus strand of OY728147.1, from coordinate 1,484,760,504 downwards.
TCTTTTATCCTCATTAAAATCTAGATCTCCCCAATAAGTGAAATTGAAATAATTATAATGATATTAGAAGAGTTGAAAAACACGAAAGATTTCATGATTAATTCCCATTTATTGGGTATTTAATAACCCATACATGAATAATTCATCATGTCCCAACACCATAAAATTTAAAAAAAATATAGAGATAAATCCAAATTTCATGAAGATACCCTTACGTCAATTATAAGGGATATATATTTATGAAAATATGATCAATAATTCCAGAATCCAAATGTAATTTCCTATAGACATTGTTGGAAATCTATAAATAATGTGGAACCTCTGTTCACTCATTAGTTAACATAATATTCAGAATCTTTCTCAACACCCATTATAGAAGGACAATAACAGACAACGCAACCTTGATATAACACAATCAATATTAATATATTAACCCAAAGGGTTTGTTTTAATGGTTCAATACCAATAGTGGAGTGATAACTGCTATTATTTAAAAATATCTCCAAAGTTATGTGCTTCTTATACGAACATAAAAATCCTAGAGTTAATGAACATTGAATTTCTTCTATGGTGAGGATAATCTACACAATATGACCATATATTTGTTGATTAAAAATGTTGTTTTGGAATAGCTAATATAAAAAATAATGCTAGAGATCTATCGAGACCAAATGGGTAATTATAGATCATCATTAGAGATGCTTGTCTTGGGAACTCCATGAAGCCTCACTAGGTTATATAGATACATCCTCAAAAAATATTTATTGATCGATGATCCCTAATCATTAATAAGTGAGAAGACATTGTAATAATATGAAAAATAATGCATTGTAGTATAAAAAATTCATCATACTGAGGAAAAGGAGTCATTATTTCAATATAGATGTCCTCCCACATAAACTATGGAACATCAATAGGATAATACACTAGGCTAACAAAATTTTAATCATCCTTCCCCATCTACGAAAATAAATATCATCAGAAAAATTATATGAACAATTTATACAAGGAAGTCCATAAAATGTTACCTTAAAATACAAATATAAACTTTAATCATACAAGAAGTTACCCTTAATAAAAAATTTCAGAACTCCCAAAGGACCATGTCATACATTTCTTAAGGAATGAAGATCCTCCCTTAAGAAAAAAACGTGTTTCCAACTATCCTCATACCATAAATTGGGAGAATCACAAAAAACCAAATCTTACAAAAAAATCCACCTCATAATCACTCTACCAAGTAGGCTATACTTACTAAAAAATTGAAACCTCGCCATCTTCGGATAAACACACTCTCTACCATCAACTACTCACATATTATTTATTAACACATCCACCTCTTTTATTAATATAAAATTTTTTCTAGAATCACTCATAACACCACCATATGACATTATACTCAATATATCAACAATAATAATCAATTATCCATATTTATATGAAATATATATGTTATAATCCAACAATAATTCCATCAGCCAACATGGCTGAACATTCAAATCACACATGGGGGAGAAAATAAATCAAACTCTGGTGATCTAAAAAGATTAAAAATCTCTTTCTAGCACTGCAATTCAATGAAAACATTAGAGAGTATATAATTATAGTTGGATTGTTGTCATAGATGGTGTAGTAATATAAATAAATTTCTAACCTCCATTATCCATATAAGATTATTCTAATCATCTATATCATCACACAAGCCAATACAATATGTGTAGTATCGCAAAAAAACCCTAGAATTCAATGCCCTCCTCCAAAAAATGGGGAAAAAACTACCAAAATTCTCCCATAAATACACATAAGAGTCTTGAGAATCATAAGTCAATATAAATTCCAAATATACTCTATTAAATGATATCATTGGAGTCACAATTTGAGAAATGTTTGGAATGAACCACCATTATTAACCAGCATGACCATGAAACGTTGAACCACCAAAAATCTGTAAAGACAAAAAAAGAAACAACCTCCTAAATATTTGATGGGTCCACGAATTCTTCAATCTTATATAAATAATTTCATTGTAAATACACCTCATAAGTAAAAACATAAATCTTTTATAGATTTAAAAATATATAATTCAACCAAATATCACTAAAAACATACTTTAAATACTCTATATTATCCTCCATACACACAGAACACAAATTGATTGCATTTTTAAATATGATCACAAAATTATCTACAAATTCATGGAACATTGAATTCATCAGTCCCCAAAACATGGTTTGAGTGTATGAATCATCATAAATCATAATAATGAAATCATAATTCCCATTTTTTTTAGAATGCTGTTTTTGGGAAATATTCTTTATTCACTCACATTTCATGAAACCCTTAAAAAAATTATTATTTGAATATTAGTTAGATCCATGTTATTGATCAAATAAATCATTATTTCACAATATAGGGTAGAGGTTATTCACTATCACATTATTTAGATAAATAGAATTTATACATATATATTTAACCCCATATTATTTATTCATATTTAGAACTAGATGACCCCTAAGTAACACACTAGGAAATATAAAACCTCATTATAAAATATCTAAAATCCTAATCTAATCCTTAAAATATTATATAATATATAGATTTATAGATTTCAGAGAATGAACTAACTTTAACTCTATAATGAACTCAATCTCTCTTAGAGGGTGTAGTGTAACAAACACGTCTGGAAAGGAAATAATGTATTATTTTAACACTATGGGAAACACCACTAGTTGATCCTTTATTCAACAAAAATTATCCCGACCCTAAATGGGTAGAGGGAATTGACACACCGTCACCCATTTAAAGGTTTCACTCACTAACAATAAAAAATTCACTATAACACTGAGATGTTCTAAAATATATTTTCCTTTAAATAATTTTAAGTGTACTATTGTTTTCTTTACATGAAACATTATTACAATATACAATAAAAATAATATTATTTAAATATCAATGTAATTGTATCAATGTTAAAAAGGAACTGATAAATATTAATAAATACAATATGGAAAATATTTATACCGGTTTTAAAAAATGAAAATACATTTCATTATTCATAATAAAAAAGTAATTAATTTACAAAAAAATCATTTTCATCTTAAAAAATTTCTTTTCTTCCAAAATTATTTCGGTTACATTTTAAGAGGATATTATATGTAATTCATTAAATTTTACAAAATTTAATTTCATATAATTATTATAAATTTATAAATCAGTGTCATAATATTAAAAAAGGGTTAATTTTTTTGGTTTTTTCTAAAATATTAATTTTTCAATCAGTAAAAGAAGATAATATTTTTTTGTAAAACTGACATTTTTCTCAATTAAATATCCCATTATTTTATTAATATTTTTTAAAATAAAATAGGTATATTTTTATATTTAATTAATATAATTGATTACATAGTTACCTTTATTTTACATTGTTTTGTTATAAGTTAATTTGTGGGATTTAAAACACATTTCTCTAAAAAATATTTCAACATGCATAATGTTTTAGTCATAAAGTCATAAATTAATAATATATTATTAATTTTTTAGTGAAATTCATATATTATATTTTCACTAATATATTTTATCATTCATGTGTTTATTTTTATAGGGTAATGAATGGATCAAAATTTAATTTTATGCTTAAAATGCTTTATTCTAAAACTGGTTTTCATGCTGTTTGTGCTCTTTTTTAAAATTATATTTTACGGATTATATAAATTAAAGATTTTGTAATATATTAAATATTTTTATCTTCCTAATTATTATAATTTAATTGGATCTAATTAATTTTTTGTCATACTGAATTATAGAAATACTAAAATTTAGTTACCATTGTTAAGGATAGTATATTTTTTCTCATGGGTTAATCAAATAGATAAGGGTATGAATTACAATCACACATAATTAATTATTATTTTATAAAATAATTTAAACCATATATTTTCTTATATTTATGTTATTTTTCGTTAGAGAAAGAGTCGCATGAATGTGCCCTTATAATATTTAAATCACTTAACAAATTACATGTGTTCCCCTCTCTTAATTTAAAAAAGGGAACCTATTTTCCTCTTGCAATTAAAATTAATAGAACCTTCTAGGTTGGAATATATCTACTCCAAAAAATCATATATTCAATCTCTTCATCCTATATATTATATTCTTCTCCAATTTATTGTCTTTCAAGGCTTCATGTGTAATCCAAATATGGACTCCCAAATAAGGGGTATAAATCATAACCGCGCTCTGCCAATTTTTTTCTTATTAACAATTAAATTAACATTTTTTATTAATAAAATTATTAAATATCGATTGTTATAAATATTTTTTTATGATAATGGAACAACCATTTTAAAACATTACTCCATCAACTGGGAGATGGAATTCTCGTAAATGCGTATGTGTACACTATCATCTATACATAGAGATACAATTTACATTCTATTAACATCATTTATGGTTGGTAATGAAGATTTATTTAATGTTTATATAGTATTTTATGACATAATTATTCTTCTTAATTTATATTATATAAACAATATTTTTAAAATTACAATTTTAAAAAATGATAACGTCACTCATGGATTAGTGTGTACTATGACAACCAAGAAGTGATGTGATTTGTTTATCATTTATTATATAGTTTGTGTTAATAGGGATACATTTAAATAACATATAATATATTTAATATGTAAAAATAGTTATTCAATTATAAATTAATCCATTTTATTCTTTAAAAATTGAATTTCTTGAAAACTATTTTTAAAATTTTTTGCATGAAATATATTATTAATTATAAAATTTAAAAATAATCTATCTGGGTAATTTAATATATCTTTTTCAAAATTACCATTTAAATATTCTATTATGTTAAATTTTTAGGATTTATCTATATAAAATTTATTTTTCATTGGATAGTGAAAAATATTTTTTTCAGCATAAACTACACTTTTATTTCATGTAATGGTTTCACTATGTTTTTAATTTCATATTAATATAAAATAATCCTCATTTAATTTTAAAAAACCTAATAAATTACATTTTATCAATCATAGTACTTTATATTTGTATAATATATTTTTTGGGATTGACAACAAATTTATATAAAAATCATTTTTATACATATAATGTGTTTTTTCATAATAAAGGTAATTAATCTCAACAGATTAATGGTTTAAATGTGATTTATATATTATATTTCAATTAATATAATTTTACATTTATATTATGGTTTTTAATGTAATTTCATAATTTAATAAATATAAAATATGTTTTTTCATAAAAATATATTTTTCAGAAACATGTTTTTATTACAATGTGGTCACTTAATTAAGAATAAATTCATGGATTTATAGAAATTTAATCTTTTAAAGTAGATTATATATTCATAATCATAATAATTATTATAATTTAATATTTTTAACATATTCTTTGTCATATTTTATAGTAAAAAGAGTAAATTTTTGTTATCATGTTAGTATTATAAAGATTTTACATAGGGTTAAACCAAGATATTATGGCTGTATCTTTGCCCATAATTGTATAATATATATTATCTAAACATATTATCATCATATATTGTTTTAAATTAAAATAATTTTCCATTTTTATCCACATTACCTTGAAAGTTCCCTTACATAGTTGAGATATTTTCAGAAATTTCGGACCTGTCCCTCCCGTCACATATAAAGGGGAACCTCTCCAGCACCCTTATAAAAACCTTTTTAGCCATTTATATCATAAAATATTTAAAAACCTCCCCAAATTACAATAATTAATCCTATATAATTATTTCTCTCCTAACTCTAATCCTTCATGTATTAAGGTGTACTCTAGTGGAGTTCTATCAATGAATAGGTATAGTTGTCAACCAAAATATTTTGATTTAATTTTTCTCATCATTGAATTTATTTTAGTTTAATTAAGAGAAATTTATAAAAAAATATTATATTAATTATTTAATACTTATTATATAATGGTTAGTTATCATTTACCATTACTTTGTTCCATCAATCAAAAAGTGGAAACACAACTCTTGTGTTCATATAGATTACTGTCTCCGTGAAGTTGTTTAGTCAATTTTTCATCACTATTATATATTAATTATTAAAAACCATATATAATAAATATATATAATACTTATATAATACTTAATATTCTAGATATGTTAGAAACAATATCAATATAGAAGGTCCACAACTTCTAAATTGTAACGTATATGAAAAAACAATAATATATTCACTTAGAAATGAGAATTTTAATAAATAATTATTAATATTATGGTATAAAAATTTCATAAGTTGATATTATATGATATTATAAGTATGAATATAAATATTTTATAGAGTTATAGTGAATATAAATTTATTATATATTTGCTTAAAGTTCTTAAGAATCAATTGTGATATAATGCTAGGTTTTCCTGTCTCAAATTAATTTCTGTGAGACACATGCTGTATTTACCACATTCCGACTCTAAGTTGTTTATATACAATCTATCAATATATTTTAAAATAATTTTCATTAATATTATTTGGATATAAAAATCCATATAATGATATATCATTCATTAGGGTTTTATTCAGATATTACTAAAATTGAAGGGGCTCATCGCCTTAATTTTGCTTCATTGAGAAAAATGTTATGTTATATACCGATTTATGTTGATGTGGTTTATATATTAAAATATTTACAATTTATACCGTTATACTCTTAATTAATGGTATTTTATTTTTCAATTAAAATTACTACATCAAATGGGATTTCATTCAAACGTTAACCAAGTAGTGATGGTTTAACATCTAAAATTGTCTTCCTTGGGACAAATGTTAAGTTAAAAACCTACCTATTTTATAAGTTATATCTATGAACACTTTGAAGATTTTTTATCCGGATTATCTTTATTTTCTTTATACATATAGTTTCATTTGAATTTTTTTCTTTTTCTGGGTCTTGGGACTAAAAAGTAAACTTATGTGGTAAGTGTTTAATGTAAAAACTCATTTTTTACAAGGAATAACTTTTCATAAAATTTGTACGATGAAATATTTAATATAACTCTAAAAAAAATTAATTCATTTCTTAAAATCTATTTATTTTTCTAGATTACAATTTTTTATTTAATTTTCTTATCATTATGTAATCAATTGGATGAAATATTTATTTTATAAAAATCATACTTCATTTATTCTTTCAAATAAGAATCATTTTCTTACAATAGCTTCTCTTTAAACAAATTTATCAATATATATATTAATATTATCTAAATATTTACTAAATTTATTTTCAGTAATTTTTTAATTTATATAAAATAATTTAAAATAATCTTCTTATTGTTTTCTAAATTTGGATCTATTAACATTTTACCAAAAATGTGAGGATTTTTTTAACATATGCAACATGAATAGTTTTCCCCATTTAAATGAATATTAATAAGTTTGAGGAATTTTTTACAATTTTTCTTCTTTAATTAAAAATAAATTGGCTTCCCTTATATTTTTTTAAAAATTTGTATATTTTATATAAGCCATCTCAAATTGATGTGGTATGTTTACTCAAAAAAATGTTCCTCAGATATAATAAAGTTGTTTTCTTCTATAAAAAACCAATTTAATATTACTTTTGTTTTATTGATCATATGATCAAGTTTTACCATAACAATTATTTAAGTGTATTGTATATCATTGGGATGATGAAATGTTTTGAACCAATTTTCATTCCATGAGTTATTCTGTGATGAAATAATGACTATTTTTTTCTTATCACAATCATAGGTTTTTATTAGGATTAAGTCATGAGGGAACCTAATATAGATCATGGTGATCGGTGGATTTGTTATATCTCCCCAATGCATTGTGTAATTCTGGTTGAGTTGAGTAACTTCTAAGAGATTTCTATGTTAATAAAATGTAATGAATCAACGAAGTAAACCTGATGGTAGATATTCATATGATGATATTATATATGAATACGTCGGCCTTTAAATTTTCTATATTTTTAAATAATGATATTTTTGGAGTGAACCATGCCTAATGAAGTGATATTTTATATTTATATGAATTACATAAAATTATTTTTTATTTTTATGATATTATCTTATGTGTTAGTATTGATTTTTTAAAATTCACCACGCTTATGTATTATGTCATTTGATATAAAAATCCCATATCAAGAATTAGTATTAATGATCTTTAGCTGATTGGGAGTGATTATTATATGTTTTAACCTTATTCCCTATGATGAACCAACCCGGGTCGACCCTGAACCAGTCACTCGAGCCGGTCCACGATAAGGCCCGAGAGACTTTCCCCATCCTCTCGGGCTGGCGACAAGCGCCAGGGCATCAACAGAGGCTATGGGAACGATTTCTCCCAATTTGAATATATAAAGTAACAGAAATAAAATAGATCAGTGCAAGAAAAATAAACCAATTAAAAAGACTAAACAGGTATAAAAGAAAAATAAAACTGACCAAACATGACATCTGAACTAACTCCATGCGACCTCACAGGTCACTCTCTGACTCAATGATCAAGTTTCGCCCAAGGTGAGCTCACTCACTCTATAGCCTGCACAAACACTAAAAATAGAAAAGAACTATAGGCGTGAGTATTAAAACTCATTAGGCTAGCCCGATATCTATTCCCAATGCACTACCTTTTAAATAAAAGAAACATCATTCCATGTTTAAACTACAATTTATAAAAGTTAATTTTTCTAAGTATTTTACTTAAAAAAAGTATAAACCATTTCCCTTAACCATTTCCAAATTTGGGGTCATTTACATAGTGTCAATGGTGTTTTTTGAAAAGGGGAAGTGATGTTTATATTTTCGAATTTCTACAATGAGGATTAAAGACTTTCATTTGAAAACCATTTTTAGAAACCTAATCAAAAGAAATTTACAATTTTCCAAGGAAAAAAATACACTAGAAATGAAAAAAGTAAAACACACAGCAAGGGAAATGGTTGTATACATATGAGCATCATAATCACTACTACAAGCAACAAAAGCCGATTAGACATGGGTGAACCTAGGAGATCAAGAATAAACTAGAAGACACCAATACATGAGAAATCATCCGCGTTGACACGTCACGATAAAATCAAAATGCACAATACACTTGACCATCCTCTCTCAGGAAAGTCGAGGTAAAATCCCATAGTAATAAACCCAATATATCCACCTACTATGGGCCACTGGTCAGTACCATAACGTACCAGTGTAGCAATCATTCTTAGAATATTCTTTCAATATGCCAGATTCTCATGTCACAAGTGTTTATAAAAAGTGGGTGAGCCAACCGATGCCAACCGAGCATCCAATCATATGTATATATATATATATAATGCACAAAATGCATCACCTCATGCCACTCCATGGGACAACCTCTTGTCTTTAAACCACTCAAGTACCCGAGAGCCTCTAAGCACGACCTCCTAAACAATCAAATGCAACCATGGCAGGAGAGTTGTCCTATGAGGGTTTTTATCAAAAAAAAATCATCATTTTTCCATAATGTTCCAAAGAGGAATTAAACACCTTTCACAACCACCACATTAAAAAAATACAACTTCTTTAGAAGACCAAAACCAGCTTGAAACCATTTAAGGAGCCCCAAAACACTACTTAAAAGGCTGCCAATATTTTTATATAATTAATCCAAAACATTTTACTTTTATTCAGATGAACTGTAAGAACCAACTGGGCAATTTCTCATGGGAACCAGAATACAAGTTTAGAAGAAATCATTTATCCTTCAAACCAGAACCACATTTGAAATTCTATGAATTATGTTTAAAATCCAAACGGGCATTCTTTCACTACTAGGTGTCTGCTCATTTAAAAAATATTTCAAGCATCGGGTATAAAATAAACGGCTCCTTTTTACACAAAATATTTATTTAAAAGGTAATTATCTTATATTAATTCTCATTTATTGAAATTAATAAAATATTAAATTTAAAAATTATCATGCGTAAACATAACAAAATGAAACCATTTTCACACTAAAAGTATTGAATTATAACATTGCATAATAAATAAAAAATTTTATGTTTCATAATAATATTTACCTCATATGTATTTATAGAGGGAGAAAATAGCAGGTAATAAAGTAACATAAATATTAAAAGAAGTGCAATGGGAACCTACCTCAAAATCGGTGTGCGAAGACAATGCAACCTTGGAACCAAGGGGCGACGATAAGGAAAATTCGAAAACAAGGTGTGACGATGATGCTCCCTCGAAAATTCCCTGTGTGTATACTAAAAATCCTAAACCAACCAATAAAATCCCACAATCAACTAAAGCCCATAATCCAACAAGCGTAAGGTGATAATAATAATAATAATAATAATAATAATAGGAATAATAATAATAATAATAATAATAATAATAACTGTGACAATAACAACAACAACAATAACAATAAAAATAACAATAATAATAATAATAAGAACAAAAATAACAAAAACAAAAACAAAAAAAACAATAATAATAATAATAATAACCATAACAATAACAAAAACAATAATAATAATAACTATTATTATTAGAATAATAATAACAACAATAACAATAATAACAACAACAATAATAATAATAATAACAACAACAAATATTAATAATATTAACACAAATAATAACAATAATAATAATAATAATAGTAAAAATAACAAAAATAAAAAGGTAAAATAATCTTGGCTGGGGGAGGGGTTGCTGTGTGGGTTGGTGCAAGGGAGGAGGGATCAGGGGCGACCGAGCGGGGGTGTAGTTCGGCGGACAGGGGGAGGTGAGAAGGAGAGGACCTGGGGGAGAAAATCACATCTGAGGGTCACGGCTTGAAGAGGGGAGATGGAAGAGTAGGGCATGAGGCACAGGGGGGCGTTGCTGTGTGCAGGAGCAAGGAAGGAGGGTGAAGGCAGGGGATGTTGGGGCCTGGGTGCTCTGAAACAGAAAACAGGAGGGTGGCTGATCAGGCTAGCCGGGGTGCAGCGGTGGATAAAGAGGGGGAATCGGGGCGCCATGTCTGGTGCGCTGGAGGGGTCGTGGTTCATGCGGGGAAACCAGGAAGAGTCAGCCGAGCCATCGTCTCGCTTCAAAAAGAAGGGGGGGCGATGGGTAGCATGAGGAGAGGAGGAGGAAATAGGTGATGCAGCGGGTGCGCAGGCGGTGCCGGAAGGGAGGGACTGCGTGAGGAGGTAGCGCTTGGAGGCTGCTCACGCTGCAAAAACACAGGAAGGAGGTAGGGGCGATGATGAAGAGAGGGAGGGGTGGCGACGTGCGGAGAAGAGGACTGGTCTTTGAAGAAAAAAATGATACAAGAATTAGGGTTAGGGGGAAAAATAAAATAAAGATTAAACAAGAAAAATGAATAAAATAAAATGAAAAATTAATTAATGATAAAAATAAGCATAATAATAATATTCATAATGATAATAATAATAACAGAATGATAAAATGATTTCCATCAATTTTAATTAGCATTAATTTTAATAGTAATATTTAGAATGACAATAATAATAACATCAATGATAACATGATGATTAAAATTAAAAACTATAAAAGTAGTCATATTATTTCAATAAAAATAAAATTCTTTACAAAGTAATATTTAAACAACACGGCAATCAACGAACATTTTAAATATAAACGCTCTTTATTTCATAAATATGAAGACAACATGATGTGCAATTGTTAGGGTGAGGTCGTGCGTCTCCAAATTCACGCTCCGCCCATGTGTCGGGTAAGCCGCACCACTTCGCATGTGCCCTGCCCACGTGTCGGGCATTTTCAAGCCCAGGATCATTCATTAGCATCACTGGTGCACCACACGTGTCCATCTCAACTTCATTTATCAGCGTAAGAAGTGCACGACTCCAGGCAGGCTCGGGACACATTCCAGAAAACAATTATTAAAATGTAAAATAAAATTATGAGAAAAAAATAAAAGTTTCAAAATACCTCACTATGAATTTCAGGTGTGACAATTCTCCCCACCACAACGCTTTCCACCCTTGGAAAGCTATAACACCATCCAGCTGATCGATCAACACCTAAGGATCCCACACAGCACCATCCAAACTCTTATCCCAAGAACATAACTTTTGATAAATTCTTCTATGACACATTCTAGAAATTACACTATTGAATCGTTGCAAGTGACCCAGGAGACCACATGCCTGGCAGGGCTTTGGAGCGCTTGGTCGGGATGGCTTCTCGTGACCCAGCTTTCCACACTGATAACACACGAAGATATTTTTCTCTGAAAAGGTTGATGATAGATCCTGAGGCCTCTTGATTCCATGACCTTCTCCATCCACTTCCATTTTCTTACTCATCTCCATTCTAGGACCCTCACCGCTGCTCATAGGGATCGAAGGAGGGAGGAATACTTCGAGCACTCCTTCCATCAGGGCTTCGACATGAAAAGATTGTCTCACCACATCGACAAAATATGTTAGGTTAGACTCTGACACCTTCGACTATAGATCAGGGTGGAGACCTGCCTCGAAGCGTCGATCCTTCATGGGGTCATTCATGGCATACCCTGAATCATAAGGGACTATCTCCACAAATCACTGGAAGTAGTCCAACATAGATCTGGCACCCTGAAAGAGACAACCAATATCTATCCCCTTTCTCACCCTTTCTTCATCAGAGAAATATTGGCGAATGAACAAAGCCTTGATGAACTCCCAAGTATGATCTTCAAGAGACTTGTTCCAAGACACTGACTTCCACCATATCCACGGTGAACCTTCAAGCATGAAGGTTGCAAAATTGACCTTCAACGACTCGGGAAACTCAATGAGGTTAAAGTCCCTTTCAATCTTCCACATCCACTCCTCTACTACGGAAGAGTCTGATTGACCATAAAAGAGGGGTGGATCCTACTTCTAAAACTCAAGAATAAAATCCATAGGTTAATCATACGCACTACGATCACCCATCAAAGCTTCAAGGGGATAACCACTGGACAAGAAAAGTCAAGAACCCAATCAAGACCAACTCAATGAGTGAATAAATACCTCAAAATCAAGCACTGCATAGGTTATAAGCTCAAAACAAAAGAAAACAAGTTATCATAACATCAAAACATTTCTCTTTGAAAATATCTTTAATTTAATATGAGCTTAGTGGGTTAAACCCTCACCATTGGTATTCTTTAAAGTCTCACTCACATGCATGTATCCGTGTAACCCTGGGCATCCATCCACCATACCAAAAATCGGTCCACATTTCCAACATAACACAATGCATGTTAGCACTCATTGGAACAACAAGCCCAACACAAACTAACATCATTTTTCAAAAACAGTTCATTCATACCACTTCTTTTAAAAAAATCCAAAAATTTAACATGTCATTTCAAACAACCATTTTTTTTCAAAACCAACTTTTCTGATTCAAACCACTTCCATAAATCAATGGATACCCAAAAAAACTCATGTTGGGAACTTGTTTCAGTGAGTGACATGGCCATATGGTTGGCGGCCATATTCCAAACACGTCACTGACACAGTGATCCTTCTTAGAACATGCCCCGAGATCCACATGGATTTCTAGGCCATGCTGCTTAAGACTATTAGACTAACTCCATTTTTCATACCCCAATCGAAAAACATTTCCATAAAAACCCAAAGAAACAGATTAAATTAGACTTCCCATGGAAACACAAGGGTCAGAACAAGCAAGAGTTCGTGATGCTGTTCTCACACCTACCCCTCAAGTCCCGACAATCCTACTCCATTTACATTGAAATCCCAAATAAAAAAGGGCGCTCTGAAAAGTGAGGTCTGCTAAGAGCTTACCTCCTCTAATATCATTTTTTCACGAACCAACACGGGTTGATCCTGAACTAGTCACTCGATCCAGTCTTCAATATGTCCCAAGCGGCGTTCCTGATCCTCCCAGGATGGTGACAAGTTCCAGGGCATCAACAGATGTTGTGGGAACGATTTCACCCAATATGAATAAATAAAGTAGAAGAAATAAAATAGAGCAGTGAAAGAAAAATAAACCAATTAAAAAGACTAAACATGAACAGAAGAAAAATATAACTGACCAAACACGACGTCTAAACTAACTCCATGCGACCTCTCGGGTCACTCTCCGACCCAACGATCAAGCGTCTCCCTAGGCGAGCGCACTCAGGCTATAGCCTGCCCAAACACTAAAAATAGAAAAGAACAATATACATGAGTATTAAAACTCATTATGCTAGCCCGATATCTATTCCCAATGCACTACCTTTAAAATAAATGAAACATCATTTCAAGTTTGAACTACAATTTATAAAAGTACGATTTTGTAAGTATTTTAAATAAAAATAAAGTACGAACCATTTCCCTTAACCATTTTCAAATTTGGGTTCATTTCATTAGTGTTAATGGTTTTTTTTTTGAAAAGGGAAAGTGATGTTTATATTTTAAAATTTTTACAAAGAGGATTAAACGCTTTCATTTGAAAACCATTTTTAGAAACCAAATCAAATGAAAATTTTCACTTTCCAAGGAAAACAATACACTAGAAATGCACAAAGTAAAACACATAGCAAGGGCAATGTAGGTATACATATGAGCGTCATAATCACTACTGGAAGCAACAAACTCCGAATAGACATGGGTGAAACTTGGAGATCAAGAATAAACCAGAAGACACAAATACATGATAAATCATCCTCATTAACATATCACAATGAAATAAAAACGCACAATGCGACCATCCTCTCTCAGTCAGGTCGAGGGAAAATCCCATAGTAATAAACCCAATATATCCACCTATTATGGGCCACTTGTCAGTACCATAACCTACCAATGCAGCAATAATTCTTTGAATATTCTCTCAATATGCTAGACTCCCATGTCTCAAGTGTTTAAAAAAAGGGGGTGAGCCAACCGATTCCAACCGAGCATCCAATAATATGTATATATATATATATAAACCACAACAGGCATCACCCCGAGCCACTCCATGGGACAAAATCTTGTCTTTAAACCACTCAAGTACTCGGGAGCCTCTATGTGTGGCCTCCCAAACAATCAAATTCAACCATGGCAGAAGAGTTTTCCTATGAGGGTTTTTATCAAAAAAAAATCATCATTTTTCTATAATGTTCCAAACGGGCATTAAACCCATTTCACAACCACCTCTATAAAATAAAATACAACTTCTTTAGAAGACCAAAACTTGTTTGAAACCATTTAAGAAGCCCCAAAACACTACTTCCCAGTCTTCCAATATATTTATAAAACCAAACGAAAACATTTAACTTTTTTTCAGATGAACCGTAAGAGCCAACATGGAAATTTATCATGAGAACCAGAATACTTGTTCAGAAGAAATCATTTATCATTCAAACCAGACCCACATTTGAAATTTCTTGTATTATGTTTAAAAGAAAAATTGGAATTCATTCACTACTGGTTGTCTGATCGTCATGAAAATATTTCAAGCGTTTTGTATAAAATAAACGACTCCTTTTTACACCAAATATTAATTTAAAAGGTAATTATATTATATTACTTCTCATTTATTAAAAGTAATAAAATATTTAATTGGAAAATTATCATGCGCAATCATAATAAAACGACACCATTTTCACACTACAAGAATTGAATTATAACATTGCAAAATAAATGAATTAATCTTGTGTTGCATAATAATATTTAGTACATATGTATTTATATATGGTGCAAACAGCAGGAAATAAAGTAACTTAAATTTTAAAATCAGTGCAATGGGAACCTACCTCGAAATTGGTGTGCAAAGGCAATGCATCCTCGGAACCAAGGTGCGACAACAAGGAATCTTTGAAAACAAGGCACGACGATGACGCTCGCTCAAAAACACCCTGCGAGGATCCTAAAAATCCTAAACCAACCTATAAAACCCACCATCAGGTAAAGCCCATAATCTAACAGGAATAAGGTGATAATAATAATAATAATAATAATAACAACAATAATAATAACAATAATAAACATAATAATAATAAAAAATAATAATAATAATAATAAGAACAAAAATAACAACAACATCAATAGTAATAATAATAAACATAATAATAATAATAATAATAACAATAATAATAATAATAATTACATTAAAAATAATAATAAAAAAAAAAAAAATAGTATTAATAATAATAATAAAAGTAAAAATAAAAAAAATAAAAGATAAAATACACGTGGCATGGGGGCTGGTGTGCGGGTTGGTGCAAGGGGGGATGGAGCAGGGGCGACTGAGCGGGGGTGTAGTGTGGCGGACAGGTGGGAGGTGAGAAGGAGAGGACTCGAGGTGAGAAAACTTTATCTAGGGGTCACCGCTGGAAGAGGGGAGATGGCAGAGCACGGCGCAAGGCTTAGGGGGCGCTGATGTGCGTGGGAGCAAGGAAGGAGGGCGAAGGCAGGGGAGGTCGGGCCCTGGGTGTACTGAAATGGAAAACAGGAGGGTGGTCGAGCGGGCTAGCTAGGGTGCAACGGTGGACAGAGAGGGGGAATCGGGGTGCCGTGTCTGGAGCACAAGAGGGGTTGTGGTTCGTGCGGGGCAACCAGGAAGATTCGGCCGAGGCGTCAGCTCGCTTCAAGGAGCAGGGGGAGATGGGTAGCAGGAGGAGAGAAGGATGAAATAGGTGACGCAGTGGGTGCGCCGGCGGTGCCAGATGGGAGGGGCCGCGTGAGGAGGCAACTCTTGGAGGCTTCTCACTTCGCAAAAACACAGGAATGCGGCAGGGTCGATGAGGAAGAGAGAGAGGGGTGGCGGCGCGCAGAGAAGAGGACATGCCGCAGAACAAAAAAACGATGCAAGAATTAGGGTTATGTGGAAAAAATAAAATAAAAAAATTAAAATAAAGATTAAACAAGAGAAATCAATAAAATAAAATGAAACATTAATTAATGATAAAAAATCATAATAATAATATTCATAATGATAATAATATTATCACAACGATCAAATGATTTGCAACAATTTTCATTAGTATTAATTTTAATAATAATATTTAGAATGACAATAATAATAATAACAATGATAACAAGAAGATTAAAATTAAAAACAATAAAAGTAGTCATATTATTTCATTAAAAATAAAATTCTTAACCCAATATAATTTAAACAACACAAGAATCAATGCACTTTTTAAATATAAACGCTCTTTATTTCAAAACTCCAAAGACAACTGGATGTGAAACTGTAAGGGCGAGGTCATGTGGCTCCAACTTGACGCTCCACCCGTGCATCGGGCATGCCGCACCGCTTCGCCGTTGCCCTGCCCGCACGTCAGGCATTGTCAAGCCAAGTATCATTCCCTGGCAACACTGGTGCACCACACGTGTGGGGCTTGACTTCATTTATCAGTTCAAGAAGTGCACGACTCAAGGTGGGCTCAGGCCACATTCTAGCAAACAATTATTAAAATGTTAAATAAAATTATGGGATAAAAATAAAAGTTACAAACATACCTCACTACGAATTTTTGGTGTGACATTCCCATCACATTATGATTTTCTTATTACAAGACATGATAATCTGTTGGTATCTACAGGGTATATCCTAAATTATAATCTAAAAGTACAATTTTTTATGATTTCTATCTGCATGTTATGAATGAGGATTTATGTATCGTATGTAGAAACCATTTCTAGTTTTGAGTAACATAATACGTGATGATGTAGATCATTTAAGAGCCAATATTTTATTTTCCATTTTTTCAATCACACTAAACAGTTACAATTATAGCTTGTATTGTAATTTTATGTAATGAAAATTCATTTATTATGATGTAAAACTAATCTAACAAATTTTTGTAAACATTCAAGTAAGTATAGTTGGTATTAGACCTTTAATCATTATTTTTTGAAACTAGAATGATAAATCTTTACTAATAACACATTAAATATTCATATGTGTGGCAGAACACCCTATATTATGGTAGATATGGGATTATGGGTTTATGAAAAAATACATCCATGTTTTTATACCATCAATTGGATGTGCTTATGGATACAATTTATAATTGTATAACAACTCTGAATGTCTTGGATTTATTATCAAATTAATAATCATTGATTCAGTATAAGTGAGAATAATGTTAAACACATGGAAAAAAATATTGGTTATATTCTGGAAAAAATTCATATCATCTTTATAATCTTATATTATGTATTTGATTTGATGAATCCCATTTATGAAGATGGATATACCTAACATGTCATAGATTAAAAATAATATATCACTATTTTGACTATACCTAATGAAAAATATCAGTATATGATTAATTATAAAAAAATATATGAGTTTATGAAGGAATGAAATAAGAGAAAAATGGGGATTTATGAATACCTTTTATGATTGGGGATTAAAATTACTACATGTTGATGATGTGGGGAGATACAATGGGGGAAATATCTCAAAAGAGATAAAAGTGATTTTATGTGTGTAAAATAAGGACATAGAGAAAGTAATTTCAATGGAAAATACATTTTTCAATATATTATAAGGATGATAATAATGGATTCTATGAAATTTTCTATGGATTAATATTATATGTTGAATGTATGCTAATTAAGAAAATTTATTTCTTCTGGTAAAATCTATTGAAGAGAATTTGTATTGTTATATGAGTAGAGGTTTTATTATTTATGACGAAGAGACTAGAAAACATGTATGAATGGAATTAATGATTTTAAAATCATTTGTTTGTTAAAAGTTTTCAACATTACTAAATTGAGGTTAATGACTCGAAATACAAGATTTATATTTCATTTTTTATAATTAATTATTATATAATTAGATGTAAACTCATTATTAATGGTTTAAGAAATAAGTACAATGATTTATGTTTTTATGAATTGGGATTTTAGAATTACGATGTATAAGTTTTTTCCCAATGATATTATAGTTATAATAGTCATATGAAATTAAATATTTTTATGAAATGGTTTTTATTTATGGATTTATAAAAATATGTTAAATTGTAATGATAACCAAGAAAATTGACTTAGTGGTATGGTGATATTGTAGGAAGAAACATGATTGTGATATTGAATTTCTCTATATATTATGCATGTTTAGAAAATAATATTTAGTTTTGAGAAATGGAAACTTGATATTGATAAAGTAAACTGGACAGTATTGGTGAAATTAATATTAATTAGTGGTTTGATGTTAATGTGATTTATATTATCCTAGATGATTATTATTATATTTTTTATTTATAGAATATATTTGATAGTCTATGATGTTATATAACTTATAATAATAGTGTTATTTTTTTGAATAATTTTTGTTTTTCATTTATATTTTATCAGTATTTGTATTTTTAGCCAATGGATTATAATTTTAAGAGAATATAAAATCATGAAATTATTTTATGTGGTGTTTGGAATTATGAATTACTTTATGTTTATTTGGGAAAAATGTCAAAGTTTATCTTGAAAAAAACATTTTAAAGTATTTTTCAATTTTTTATTGGGTTTCAAATTTGGAGAGACATATTTTGGTATATATTAATAATTAACTATTTATAGAAAGGTTAATTTTGATATTTATGTGTTATTTTTGAGGTATTCCATATTAATGGATTACTACATCATATGAGGAATTATACATACAAGATAACATGTTTTATCCATTTTGGTTTTTGTAAATATTTTTATATCAATGGAATGAGATGTAAATATTTTATAGTTATAATTATCTAATTATACCTAATGATCTAAAAAGGAAAACATCATCTTGAATATTTATATCCTAGAATATGTGATGAGATATAAGTGGGTATTTATTTATGAGAACCCAAAGATTGAAATTATTATATTTAAATGGAATGAAATAAATTAAATATAAATTACCTTATTATCTATCATGATATAAAAATAACCCCTCATCTATTGTCGAAGGATCATGAAATAAAATTTATATCAATTTATTATAATTTTTTGAATTCATCATCTTCTACGTCATTCACTAATTTATGGTTTTTTGGCCATTAACATTCTCATTACTATGTTTTTATCACTCTTTATTATTATTTATATATTAATTTTATTTCCCATGTTTATATGTTAACTTTCTAGTAATTTTATCAGTATCTATGACCATGATTATATTTTATTACACATAACCTTTATGTTTTCATCCTCCAATTTTCAAAGAATGTTTTATAATATATTTTTAGGATATATGTTCTCAAAAAAATTGATTTCAAATATTGAAACATTTATGACAATTATAAAAATTATGAGAAATACGTAATTATATGGTGGGAGGTGTAACAACATAATATATTAGATTATATTTTAAAGAATATAATTATTTATATATGTACATATATTTTTATTGATTTATGAATAAGTTCATTCTTTTGGATGTAATTTTTTTTTAAAATTGTTTTATTTCCTGAAATGTGTTATTTTTGATAATAAATTAAAATAATCTATATTTAATAATTTAATAACTTAAATATACATTTTTTAATTTATTCATATATTTTAATATTCATGTTATGGATTTAACATGAATTTTAATAAAATTCAATTTAGTTTCATCCTTAAATATAAATTATTCTAAAAGGGGATTTTGTTATGCCTTGTATGAATATTTAAAATAAAATAATTACAACTATAGTAATTAAATATGATTAAATGGATTAATTTTTATTAACCAGAATATTTAATATAACATAGTAGGGAAAAATTAATTTTTTGGCATAATGAATTTTGAAAAATGATAAATCATGTCTACACGGCTAAGGTCATTACTGGTATACCAAGAACTTTATACCACTTGATAATGGTAGATATGTAACACAAATATATCTAGTAATTAGTTTTAAAATATTTTTATACCATATTCAATATTTTCATCAAATTTATATCAATTTGGTGGCACCTTCACATGAAGGTGTCCTTATATTATTAAATTGTTTTAAGAAATTCCATGTGTGTTTCCCCCTTAACATGTTAATATGAACCTCTTCTCCTTCATTATTAACAAACTTTTATCCTTATATAGCATAGAATATCTAATTATCATAATTTTTAAATTTAATCTATTCGAAATATATGTTTTTTCATCTCATAAGACCAATCCTTCAAGGCATGATGTGTATTTCAATATTGGATTCTCAAAGAAGTATAAATCGTAATTGGGCCCTTCAAATTTTATTTCTTCTTCTAAATTCTTGAAACCTATATAATTCATAATAAAATTTCAATATAATATTATTAAAATACATATATGTTATTATTATGATGGATCTTTTTTCATACATCTTCTCTATAGAATAATATATGAACGTATCATATGGGAATATGTGTGGACCACCACATCCATATTGTGATACAATTTATTTTCAATCACAAAATTTTATATTTGGTTGTTATGATGGAATTATGAATTTTATATGATATTTAAAACAAAATTATTCTTTAGTATATATAATATATTATCAACTATCTTTCTATTTCATCTATTGAAAAATTATTACATCACTCATGTGTGTGCGTAGACTACCACCTCCATTAAGCGATTCCATTTTTCTCGTGTTTTTGATTTAATTGATGGATAATAATTATAGATTTAATGAATTAATTATTTATATAATATTATAATTATTTTTGAAGGTTAACTATTATTTACCTTCTATTAATTCCATCCATTGAAAAGTGGGAACATCACTCGTGTGTATGTATGGATTACCTTCCGCACAATGTGATGTAGTTAATTTTTCGTCTCTTAGTTATATGAATGGTTATAAATATGAATTTAATTAATATATATGATATTTATATCATTATTATGATTTTGGGGATGATTGAACCCATATCATACTTCGAGGACCATATTTTCCTAACTGAAACACACATAAAATACCAAATAGTTAACACATGAAAATTATGATTTTAATAAATAAGTTTTAATAAAAGAGGTTTGAAATGTTATATGCTGATAATAAATGATATAATAATTATTAATATTATTCCCATGTAAAAAATTAATAAATATAAATTCCTTATGAATTATGATTGAGATCATACAAATCAAGTCACACATAAAGTATGGGTCTCTCACATCACATTAACGTCAGCAAGACTTATTCCATATTCACCAGTTGTTTCCTTTGAGTGATATATATAACTCCCATTAATTTATCTTATTATTATATTCATTAATATTACAATGATTTAAAAACAATATAAGGTTCTCACCTTTAATATGTTTTTATTTAATGATTACCAATTTTGTAGGGGTTCTTTGTCTTGTTTTTGTTTTCTTGATACATATTTGATGTTTTCACTTATTTATGTTAATGGGGTGTGAATACTAATTATTTGACATTTTATATCTTGTAGCATTTTTCATTCAGGGTATTTAAATTTACAATGAGAATTATTATATCAATGGGGGTTGGATTCGAAATTTACCAAAGTGGTAAGGATTCTCCATCAAGAATTATCATCTTTAAAACATATTATGAGGTTCATCTAAATACCATTTAATAATTATTATCACGAATATAATTATTATAATGGTACAGATAGTTTCTTTGGATTTTATCCCTTTCATGGGAATAATGACTCAAAGTTTACATTAACAGTAATGGTTCTATTTTACAATATCATGTTTATATAAAATTTTTATACATAAATTTAAAATTATAATATTATATAATACATATATATAATCATATAAATTTTATTATAATCTAGAATTTTCTGGATATTATATGTTTTTCCTTCATTGGACACTATTTATGTACTTTAGTGAGAAAAATAATTTTCTCAAGGAAACCCGAATTTGTTTTTCTCTTCAGTTGGTCACCATTTTCATTCAATTCCATATCTTCCTTAAAATTCATTCAATATTTTCTTACTAATCACAACATATTTTAAAAATTAACTTTTAGTTTTTCTCTTTATAAAAAAACAATAATAATGTAATATTATTTTTATATTCTAAATGTTTTATGTTGAATTTTTACCAATAGTGTGAAAAGAATTATTAATATAACATTGTCCACATGAATTAATTTTACATACATCATTATATTTTATTTAATTTTTATCCTCAATTACATGTTTTCATTGTTTATTTCAAAGGATGTTTTTTCATCATATTTTTGAAATTTTTATACCATAGATAAGTGATTTAAAAATAAAAGTTGTATTTTCCTCAGAAAATGTTCATGTGATCTTATAAAGGTTATTATATCTGTAACAAAATCATTTGATTGATAATATTATTTACTGGGGATATGATCCAATATTACAATTATTTTCTTATCTTAGGATGTTTTATGATTATGAAACCACTTTTTTCAATGTGTAATCCTATTATGAAATGAATATTGATTTATGCTCCGGTGGCACTCATATGTATTGATTATGATTAGGTAACATGTGATCCCATTGTATTCAATGACAGTGATATGATTTTTTCTATCCATCTAACTCATTGGTTAATTTTGACATGGTATAGAAGCTTTTATAAGATTATATAGTTAATAATAATTAAAGAATAAATAAAATCAATTTGATAGATGTTAATCCTAAGAGAGTATTGTAAATGACTGGGAAAGACTTTCCATTATGGGACTATGAGAACAATGATAGTTAGGGGAGAAAACCTTGACTAAATATGTGATCATATATACATATAAGAACTACTAAAAACTTCTTCTTACTCTTAAGGTATTACATCATATCTCATGATTAATTTTTTATCATAATGAACTCTTATTCATTTTGTAATTTCATTGAAAATACATCATTATATAATTCATGTTTAATGATTTTTTACTACTTACATATGATTATTTTATGTTTTTATCATTTTTTTTAAATATAATTGTATTATTACGACATATTATAATTTAGTGATATCTCTTATGTATTCCATTATTGAGAATATATGGTCACTATTTCTTATACATCATTTCTAGAGGTTTTGAAGAAAATTTTATTGCACATTATTCTTAATAAGGGTTCAATTTGTAATGATAAAATTTGGAGTTGATTAAAATTAATTACATAACAAATTTTTTGTATCAATTCATACAATGAAACTAAAAAAATATGTTTCTTTTATGGTTCAAAATGTTGTTTAATGAATTTATATATATTAATAAATAATATTCATATATGAAATGTATGTAATGTATTTAGTTTCTATTTTTTAAAATAGATTAGGATTTTTTTTAATTTGGAAACTAGGATGATAATGATTTAGTGAGAACTCATCTGATATGCCTAAGAATGAGAGAACGTCATATCTTAAAGTAATGATAGAATTATAATTGCCTTACAAAATACACCTATATCTAGATACTATAATATAGATTCATCTACAGAAATTATTCTTCATATATTAATATATAATATTCATATTTGAAGTTTTGTATCAAGGTGTTTTCTATTATATTAAAGAGAATATTAGTAAGATCATCAATGAATAATATTTACAAAATTAAAGATTCATTAAATATTGCTGATGAAGGGACCTAACTATCTAAAAAAATTGCGTGAATAATTTCTAGAGTAGTGATCAATGGAATAGAAAGATTGGTATGCTTTCCACCAGTAATGATATTTCATTGGAAATATCATTGTATTAACCCTTGGAGAGCACAATGCAATCCTTAAATCATGTAAGGTAGTGATATCGAGCATATAAGTGACCTAGAACTATCTTGTATTGGGAATGATGTTATGTGGATTTGGTACATCGTTATATTTTACTTTTATTCTCATTGGTTGTATACAATGAGGGTTGATCAAGTGAAATTCTATGTTTCAATATGATTTATTCTTTATATAATTTATATGATTCATTATCAGTAAAATTAAAAAATAATAATACCAATATAAAATCTATTGTGGAAAATTAATGACCCTTATAAAAAAGAGGTCAGGATCTACTGGGGAATGCTTAATTTTGAAAATAATAACTATACATTGATTTAGATTCACATTGTTAGTGTATGATGGCCCCTTTTGTGCATAGTAATTAGTATCATAGGGTAGGTTACTTTTTTGGATTTTTTTTCATTGATTATTTTTTTCCTATTTCTAAAATTTAATTTCAAGACTTTTCTTATTTTAGTGAGTCATAAAAATTTAAAAAACATAAAATATAAAGGAGGAGTCTATAATAATTATTTATAAATTATGTTTCTAAATATATAGTTTGATTCAATTTTAGTTGAAAAACAATTTACTTTGTTTGGATAAAATTACATTGAAATAATTTACTCGTTCAATGATATTTGTGGTAATGATTTAAGATACTGAAATTCAACATTTTTTAGGAATTTCTAATGAATAAGAAAATCAATTATGGAAAAATATATAATTTTTACATATTAAAAATGAATTGGGTATGAAATTATAAAAAAAAATAAGTCACTGTCTATCGAGAAACACATTCATGAAATTAAAGTCAACAATAGAAATTTTTTAAATAATATAACTGTAGAGGTTAACACCAAATTAAGGGAGAAGAATTATTCCCATTGTAAAGAAATGAATGTGACTTCAAAATAAATTAAATAAATCATTGATGATAAAAAGATAATTAATTTTAACTCAAAAGAAATTTTGGATTTAGATTATATTAATGATGATATTGATATACACCCATCATATTTTCATCAAGAGAATGCATGATTTATTGATTTAATTACTCTAAAGAATTATTAAATAAAGGATAAATAACCTATTGGATAAGATCTCCTGAAAATTAGATGATGAGACAACATGAAGGAAGACATTAAAGAGAAAGCATAATTATTAAATTAGATCTTGGTCAAAGAATATTCAACTGTTGGTAGATGATCTACAATTAGTCAAGAAAGAATTGGTGCAATATAACGCCAATTTCAATCCAAATTTTATGGATTATTTTAATTTTTCATATTATTATACTTCAGTTGGTAATAATGAAATGAAATTAAAATATGTTATTTGAGTGTAAAAATAGGAAATAATTTTCTCATTCCAATGGCCATTTTTTTCTGGGAAAATAAATTATTGGATATGATAAACCATATCCCATTAATGGGAGGAAGAGATATGTGAACTATTTTTTAAATAGAATAATGATTTTTAGTTCTATAAATCGACAAAATACTATTTTTACTATAATTAGTGACAACTTGTGATATTTCTCTATGATTTAGGGTTATATTTCATGTTTTTTGTATAGAATCATTGGAACATATTTAAAAAAAATTAAGATAGAAATATTTTTATGTATAATGACAAGAATAATCTTCTTCAAAAGTGTGAAGAAAACCTTTCTCATATGAATGTAGTGATCAAACTAAATTTTTGTAGAGGACCGTTACAAAAAATGTGTATGTTTCAGGAAGCAGAAAAGATAAATTTTAGAAGAATATCTTTTTCTACATAAGTATCTTAGTTGAGAAATGATGATATGGGGTATGTTTATAACTAGATATTATTTATTGGTGATATTCGTCATTATTGGGAAATATATTGCATCTGGAAGATAATATATAATGATAAGTAACTGCAAATGAAATTTTCATCTCCATTTGGGAATAACGAGAAAGCCTATACAAGAGGACATGGTTATATATTGAAAATGGTGTTCAATGTATTATAGGAAAGTAAAGGAACATAGTAAAAAATAAACATCAAACTTCCTCTCATAAACAAACAATATATTTTATGGATTTAATTCAAACAATATTTAAGGAAAAAGGAGGATATTCTCTAGTTTTATGTAATATATAATATATATTCATGGGAAAACCCACTCCAAGAAATAAATTGGAATGTGGATTAGTTAAATGATAATATAAATATATATAAATAATTCCATGATAAATTCATGGGTCATGCCACAAGGTGATAAGTTAAGGAAAGAGAAATATCCCCCAAATTGTGTATGAAGCAAGACTAGATGAATAGTGGAACGATTCCTACTAAGATAGTGAATTAAAAACGACATATTATTTTATCATAAATGAAGAAAAGTTTTAATAGTTGGTTAAAAACTAGACTAATGAAATGGCTGGGCCTGTAGAATAAAAATAAGATGATAATATTGAGAACATTGTTTTAGAAATTATAGTTACATGGCCAAAAATATTAATGTTGGATGGAAAGTTATAACAAGAATAAATATATTTCAATTCCTTTAATTAAAATATAAATGAGTATCTCCCAAAAGATCAACCAAAATACTATTATTGAGGATTATAGAGATACCCCTCCCTCTATGTTTCAAATATTTCTAATATTTATGAGATATTGTATAGGATTAATGTGAAAATGCATTCCATGGGGGTGTTATAAAAGGGAATGAATTCATAAGATAAATGGATATCATATTCAACAAGTGGTGTTATATAAGAATTGTATTTTTTAAATCATTATTTTGATATTTCATGATGTGGAAAAAGAAGATTACTTTATAAAGAGCCCTATATAAAATTATAGAGCTTTCAAATTTATTCTTGAATTATCCAATGGTTCGAAGTCTCATTGAATATTAAATCATTTTATCATTCCTAGGTTTGGAAATTATATTTACACATAGAAAATACATATTTGGGGAGAAAGATAAACATTCCTGTATTTTGTGATTATATATTTGGTTTTTAAAATATTTTATTAACTGACAGTTTTCAGGATACCAAGAAGAATTCAGAGAAAATCAACATGATTTCCATCATGTGATATATTCATTTTGAAGATTAATAAAATATCTAAATTAAAATCAATGGTCTGAATTTATGATCTACGTAATTACAAAGTAGGGTTTTTAATAGAGTTATAGTGTAAATAAATCTAGGTGATATTGCCTCATTTGAAAAGAGATTCTTTTAATGAATTGATAAATTTTAAGCAGGTAGAATCCATGGTATTAAATGAGTGACGCGAACATAATTTGTATTTATTTTTATAAATTAATGATTTTAAAAAGAGTTCATACATACTAATATTAGATATTCTTTCAATGAAACATTCGAAAGTGTTAATATCACTTGCTGGAAAAAATTTAGTAGTTTACAGTTATGAAGTAGAAGTTGAATCTCAACATGAAACGATCTAAATGTATCAATGATTCAAACAAAAATTCATAAGTAGAGTCTATTGTGTATTTTATAAATTTTTTCATTGAAATTTGGTATTCATATGCCATCATACAGTCTCTCATAATCTAAATAGATATTCATGAACAAAGAGGGAACCTATTTTTTATATTCATGGTTTTAAAGAGATAATAAATTTATATGAAAAAATTATTAGAAATATGATTCAAGGAGATCATTTTCTAAGGGTGAGTAAATTTATAAATGAAGGAATAAACTATTTAATTATATTATATAGGGGAGGATGAAGTGATGTGTCATATTAGTATCCACTGTTATAATTCATGTTCTATAATTGTTATAAAATATAAAATCTTTATTTTAAGGAAGAAGAATATTGAAATCAAACATCATTTCAAATTTAAGAAGCGGATCATGGGAATATGAAGTAACAGTATGTGCCTAAAAAACTGTGGATTATAGATATCATAATGAAGACATAACCATTGAATTAATTAAATTTCATCTACTAGATCCTTCATTTTTTTTCTAGTCTCTAAAACTGAAAAAATTTGGATATGGGACCATCTCTCCCAGAATTACACCGTGTTTCACTTTTATAATGACATGTGTTCCTTATTATGTAGTAGACTACAAAAGGAAGACCTCTTTACTCAATTATAATGTAGGTGAAAATGTATTAATCAATATTGGGAAGTAGATGACAGAGGGAGTAACTAAATATGGGGGGTTATAATATTATGATGTTAAAACCAGTCTATCAATGAAGAAGAATCATGAAAACGAGTTTCCTTTGGGTTCATGATAAAATCAGCTGCCATGCACAGGTCAAGTATATATCTAAAAGGATGAGTTTATTCAATATTTTGGTATTGAGGAGGATTTGAGCAGTTGTTTTTGGAATGAAGTGATTCATTGATGAAAATTTCACGATACCCTTGTTTCGCATACCGATCATGACTCATTTGGAGTTAAAATGCATGTTATGGATTTCCTTGATCACTGTATAGGGTTTTATAGGAAAATGATTTTTCATTTTAATGGCTAGTCAATAAGTTGGTTTCTTAACAAATTTAATATTTGTTAACAAACCCAAAGTGGGGGAAAATTGATAAAATTCCATGTCGGTTTTTTCATTGCTTGATTATGATTTTTGACAATGTTTGAGGTTTTTTATGAAGCATGACTATGAGAGGATCTCATGAAGAGATCGAAAATATCAGTTGAATAAATCACATGACTTCCAAAGGATCTTTAAATGAGTTCATCTGAAGTTAATGATGGAAAGGAAGCCTTTAATAAAAAAGGATACGTATTGATGTTCAAAATCATGTGACCAGATAATTGTGTTTCGATGTAACGATGGATCACGCAATTTGAGGTAAGATAATGTTTATGAACACCACATTATTGTCTCCAAATCTCATGTGTAGATCATGTTAAGGGCTCATGATTTTCTTTTAATATTTAAATGGATCACATAATGAAATGAAAGTTAATGTAACTAAACACTACAGGATTGTGAATTTATCTCATGAAAAGATCACACAAAATGAATGATGCCAATTTCATAAGTTGTAGATCCTAGTAATTTCTATGATTAATTGAATTACGTAAGTGGATGTTAACCTATAAATACTCAGTGAACCATATATATTCGGTAAAAATATTTTTCATAAAATATTTATCTAATGAAAAGTCTTAAAATTGGTTTTTTGTGACAAGAAGAGTATTATGTGATTGAAATCACGTAAGTGTTTCTCATAAAAAATGAATCCTTGCATTACAATATTGCGATATATATAATCCTATAAGGTCATGTGAAAGGGACTCACCAAGAGATACATTTTTAATATAATATCCCTACCCTGATTGACCATCCTCTTAGGGTATCTAATCCCATTTTGTTCTTAACATAATGCGATTTGGGTTATTTTGTGAATGTTTTGGAATGTGTTAATAGATTATATGATCATGGTATTCATATGGTCGGAGTGTTATTTTCTGAACTACATTATATTTTCTATGGTAAATGTTAATGTTTATCAATCAATGGATATTTGATCAATTATTTATTTGTTTGGGTGTTTTGAATTTGGAAAAACATATTTTTTGAATATTTTTAAGGATAAATGTTTATTAAATGGTTTAAGATAAACATTTTTTATTGTCATTGAGTTTATATGGAGTAATTAATTATTTAATCATATGTTGAATAATCCAAATTATATTACTTTTCCTAACCATTATGGTTTTTTTAAATATCTAGAGCTAGAAATAATGACTAATCATTATTTGATGGATCATGAAATCCTTATAAATTTAATTATTTGGGCATGAAAAGTTCATCATGATTATAAACTTCATGGTGTAATAGATGAGATAAAAGTGTTAATTAATCGAAGAACAACAAAATGATGAAATTATTCTTATGAAATGGAATTACATCATGTAATACACATTCATATATAATATTTATTGATAGTAAAATTACCTCTCTACTATAGGAGAATGATCTTGAATCAAACTTATTACAATTTTACTACATTTTCTAAAAGATTGATAGTATTCTTCACCCCTAACCGATTTGTGGATATGTGGCCATTAAAATTCTGATTACTGTGTTCTTTATATGACTTTATTTTTATTTGGATATTAACATTATCATCCATTTACGTATTTTAACATTCTACTAATGATAACCTTTTATGGAAAACAAATTATATGTTCTTTCATGTAACTATTATGTATCATTCATCCATTTTTTTAAAAATGTTTCATTATCCCTATATACGATGTGTGTTATCAAAAAATGTGTTTTATAATATTGAATCATTGATTTAAATTTTAAAAAACTAAAAAGGTGAAATTTAATTATTGGGGGGATGTAACACCCAATTATTTTGGAAAATATTTTATTTAAAATAAATTTAAAGAGTGCCATAACATCCTTAACATGAAATACTGAACTTTAAAAGAACTGTAAAATAATATAGAAATAATATTATTGAACTATGGACTTTATATCCTTGAAGTGAAATTTGATGGTATAAATTGTAATAATAACAATATGAAATGTAATTATAAGGTTTAAAATAATGAAAATGTATTTATTTAATCATATAAAATTAGTAACCACTTTTATATAAAGTAATTTTATTGTTTAAAAATAATTTTTGTTGAAAAATTATTTTTATTGCTTTTTGTGTATGGTAAATATATTTAATTTATAACATTTTGAGAAACCATATTTTATGTAATGAATATCATATTTTAAATTATATATTCAATAATATAATTCATTTAATTTTTATTATTTTCCTATAATAATTTATTCTTCATTTAATAGTGATAAATACCAATTTTCTAAAAACATTCATTTATTTAATGTAGAAGTACTTAGGTTCCAAAGGATCATCTAACAACTACGAGGGGGGGGGGGGGTGAATCAATTGTTCAATTTTATGTGTAAAAAAATTTATAAACTTATAATATACAACCTATTAATATTTATATCTTTATCAACTATTTATAAATTCTCATGCTGGGAAAATTAGAAAAGAAATTAAAGCACACATGATTTTCATGTTTCAGACTCAATGTAAGAACCTAAATCTTTTCCATATCTACTCTCGTGGGTCTAATGAATTTCAATATTAAGTATAAGTGAAGAAAACAAGTTCCAACTCCCTTTAGGAACGTTTCATCTCTTGTGAGGAAAGAATATATTGATTCCCATATGTTTACAATGCTTTCATATAAAACAATTTAGCGAAACAAAATAATTAAAACATTGTGGAAACTACTACATAATTGCTCAGTCTGATTCTTTAGTACTATATAGATGCATCATAATTATTGAATATTATATTTCTAGATCTGATAGAAAAACTAAAATTATGATATTTTTAATGAACTCAGTATGATTTATTTATTCATAATTAGCATTACTCACACTCGGCTCAGATTCTCAATAAAATATTTTTCATTGTAATTGAGTCAATATGTTCTTCTTAATATAATATTGCTGAATAAAAAAAACATTCTTCTTTCTAATCCTCCTTATGATATATCATTCTAGAACTGAATTTCACTTTTGATTTCATTAGTTCTGTAAATGTTTTTTTATTTGAATGTTAACAGGGAATGAATGATCTCAGAATGTATTTATAGGAAACATAGAAAAAAAAAATTGGAATCTTGAAAAGATTTTATGATTCCCCATATTTCAATACTATGAAAATCAATTTCATTTATACTTTACCTTTACTTCTTCCATATTCCATGGATTTCTCCAAGACTTATGCAAAAAGGAATTTAAATTTTTACCTCTCCAACTCTTCATATAACTTATGGAATCTTATTATTGAGTCTCTTTCATAATAATATAATTGTTAATATGTTTCCTTCTCATCTCATTATGAATCTATTTCCTTATTAGCTAATTATAAATAGGTTTCATTATTATCTCGACCTTATTTATGTTTCCTTATCATCTCATTATGAATTATTTTTCTTTTTAAGCCCATTATGAATCTAATAATTTCTTAAATCATTACGATTCTTGTTTTCTTCTTAGATCATTATGATTTATGTTTATTTCTGATCTCATTAAAATTTATGATTCTTTCTTATCTTATTTTGATGGAATCCTTATTATGATGAAATTATCATTATTATTCATTTCTCATTATGATGTAATCTCTATATTGCAACTCATAAATTCATCAAACCCATTAGACATTTCATAGTAACAATTTATCATTTGAGTTTTCATGATTTTTTAGAAATTTTAAATCATAAAATAATAGTTTGATTTTTTATAAAATGTATTAATACATTCTAACTCATGGGTTAAAATTTTCTTTTATAACTCTTCAACAACAATATGGATTCATTAAAAAAACATCTTACATTATAAATCATCAAATTCATCCTTTCTATGACTACAAAAAACCCTCTGTAAATCAATAATTTCCACCATAGATTATTTTGGATACGATGATCTTCGACAACATTCAAAAGGACCTATGTTCATCTATCTATGTTCAGAGAGAAACATTATTAAAAAAACGTTTCTCCATCTTTATATTTTATGTCAAACATTCAGTAACATTCTATAAAACTTATTATGATAGAATGAGTTCATTTTCTAAATAAAAAAACATTCTTATACAAAAAGATTTGTTTTCAAAATATAAGAAAACATTGTTAAAAAATTTATCAAACATATTTCAAATCATATTTGGATTCTTTCATTCTAAATAACATTAATAATTCCATCCCATACTTTTATTTAGATAATAAAATTTATTTTTCTTTCCATTGAACTTTTAAGGAGAGGGATAAAGTTAGTTCTCCCACCATTGACATTGATAAATTATTCTTCATTTCGTCATAAAATATTTTATAAAAATCTTCCCTGCCTCTAGAAAAATTATTTCATCCTACAAAAAATTACATGTAGAGTTATATAGTCAACATCTTTTACATATAAGTTACTATCAACATTCCCATAAGAAGAATTTAACATTCTCATCCAATTTTTATTTTTTTAAAACCAAGATGGTGGAGCTTGTTTCAACCTGTACAATGCTTTATTTTGATTACCAACATTGTTTTCATCCTCATCATGTAGAAACCCACATGGTTTATTAAATTTAAACAACTTATTCAATAAAACCATTTATGAAATAAGAGTTTACATCTTTCTAAAAAATATTGTAATTACAATTTCTGTACATTGAAAGATAAATTCTCTTAGTTTCTAAACATTAAAACTGGGGAAAATATTATTCAAAATGCACACCATCCACCTATTCATAATTTTTATAACATGATTGGATTTGTTTTTTGAATCTTCCATGTGTTCATTTAAATTGTTTATATAATGCCTCTTGGTTGTGATAACATTATTATTTGATGATCATGAAACAAGTTCCCATGTTTTATTCTTATCATTATGATAAAACCCTTCACTCATAGAATCCAACCCTTCTTTTTTTCAATATATTCTAAAATTGATTCTTATTCATATTTTGAGATAAGTGAAGTCTTCTTTTCTAATCTCAACTTTCTTTTATTCTGAACAAGAGCCTTCTAATTTGCAAATATGTTATCTTACACAACATGTAATATATAATGTATTAAATTCCAATGTTCATTTCCAAGATATTATATCTTCATCACATGAATTTTCAGAATCCTAATATTTATTTCTTGAATTACATTCATAATTTTTGAAAATTTAATGTTTATCCTCCACATCATTCACAGAAATCTTTTTTAAGGAATTTGGGCTTTCAATTACCTTACTATCATATGAGTCCACCATATTTTGTAAAAAATTGTTTCAATGTTTTTATCTTCATACATTTGATAAGTAACACATAATATTTTTTCTCCATCATTATCATAAAAAATTCAGATATCCAGATTTTTGATATTCGGAAATCATTGACTTCCAAAAAATTGTTGTATTTAAATGTTTTTATTTGTTATACCATATTTTACAAGAATTCATGATAGTATACTCTCTCAATAAGAATATATTTTGAAAATGTAAAACATTACTAAAATAAAGCTTCCAATATTATTTTTTATTTTTTAATCTCCTAACATACTTTGACCCATTTCCACCAAAATTCAATATTTTCATTATATTTCTACTTATGGTAGTGGAGTATAGTGAGAACTATAATGATGTTTGATACAATGATTTCTAAGATATGATTCAAAATTAATGCTTTTTAATTCATTACCATTATCTATTCACAAATTTTTTATGGAAACCCCCATTTAATTCATAATATCTTTTCAACAGGATTTGAAAATTTCAATAGCCTCTAACTTGGGCCTCATAAACCTGATGTTTTTCAAGTGAGTGAAATCATCAATAAAATTCCTAAAAAATAAATATCATTTAATTGATTGACATTTCATCATCACACATAAATCGGAATGAATTAGTTAAACTGGTCGTGTAGATTGAATCTCCACTCTTTTATGACATTTTTCAGTTATCTATTCTTTTTGACAAGTTACACAAACATCATCTTCTCTATATTCCAATTCTATAATGTTTTGAATGATAAAATTTTTTAATGTTAGGTAATACATATATAACCATGGTTCCTTAGTATTTAGTCTGACAATATGATTTTATCTTAAGAAATCAAGTAATAGTGTTGTTGAATTCTCTAATTTGGAATATATTATTAGGGGTTATTTTTTATTTTTTTTATAAATTTTCGATCTTTCCCAACTTGGATGATAAAAATATATTTTCTGAAAATACGTCTCTTACATCATAACAATGTCATATAATGCTTCATAATTTAGTTTTTAGACCAATAGAAAATAAAATATACTTAGATTTCAACTTTTCTCATTCAAACTCTTCCATTCTGATTCCTCTTATTTTAATGGAACTGTCATTACCAAAGGTAACTTATCCACCAAAATGACATTAAACATGTTCAATATTTATATTTATCTTTTAATATTTTTTGTAAAAACATAATCAAGTATCCATGGTCGGTTAATTTTACATTCTTTCAATGTTATCTCAACAACAAAATATCTTTCCTCAACTTTCTTATTTATAGTTTCTTTTAATTTTATATCATAAAAAACATATTCTGGAAGGAGATTCATACATACTTTTAATGATAACCAGACTGATCACATCTTTCACAAGCCTTTTCCAAACATTAAAAATATTTTTTTGTCAAAATGTTTCTAACAAATTGAGAAGCTACATTTTAATATTTATGTATGATTGGAATGTTACTCATTCTACCTTCACTATTTTTTCTTATTTTCACAGGTCAAATTCTTAGTGGAGATTGGTTGTTGAAAAAAACAATAATATCTATGATCGTTGGTTACACCTCGCATGAAATAACAATTAAATAATTATTTTATAATTAGTAAAGATATTTCTATATAGAAATTTTGTTGAGGTTTGTATTTTACTTCATCTCTAACAAGATTTGGATGTTGTCCATGTTTCATTTTTAATGAATTTTTATGTTTGTAGGCCTGATCATTTTGTCACATACTTTCACCGAAAAAGTATTCCGAGTACCTTTTATTGAACCAGATATGTTAAAAGATTCAAATAAAATATTAATATTGGTGAGGGAAGATTTCACCTGATTATTGTATTAACTCATCTCAGTATCTTTAGAAGTCTATGATTTAACTTCTGATGCAATTTATAAAATTTTCATTTTATTGCCTCAATATAATTTCCAACTCATGAATTAATGATTGAAACATGTTAACTTATTCTTCTTAATCTTAAATCTTCTTAATAATATCTTCAATAATTTTTCCCTATTAAAAAATTCTATGTTTTTAACTTAATATCTCATCGGTTAATTCTTCCTTTAACTTTATGACATATTTTATTCCATATGAATCCTCACTATGGTCTTTATTCATTTCATAAATTTCATTCATCAGTGTTTGGTTTTTCTAAAGATAGGTTAAAATTTCTATTTTGAGATGATGCACACAATAAGATTCTCATCCACCAACTTTACTATTTGAGGAATATTTTGATTCATAATCATTTAAAATGATGTTTCTGACTTTTCTTGAACATTCAAATTTAGATAAATGGTTCAAAGAGGAGTGTAATTAAAATTTAATACTCAACATACTTAATTTTTTTACTAGAAAACTAAATTTGGTATCTGTTGGATTATATTTGTTATTTATGACTTTTATTCCAAATCATTCATAATTATTTTTCAACGGATTCATCCCGATATTCTCTAACATTATTCTTGGGGAAATTCATAGTAATTTATTTGATTCCACCACACTCAAAAAATTTGACTGTTTTATTCTTTATATTTTTCTAATCCACTCTGATAGTTTTTAGATATAAGAGACATAATCTTATCATTCAATTCATCATACTATTTATCATAAAACTAATAAGTTTCAACTTCTTCAATATCTTGGATTTTCATCTTTCTCATAGATTCAATAAAAATTTCAACATTCAAATTATAATTAATCATTGGAGTATAACACATTTTGTATGAAAAAGTAATGATATGAAATTCATCATTAGATTAATCATCATTAACATTTAAAGAAAAAATTGTAGAATCATTCTTATCATGGATGATTCACATATGTTTCTTCACAATTATATAATATTTTTGGGAATCTATTAATCCTTTGATGTTGCAATCAATGTCCTTTATTCTGGTGACATATTCACCAATATTTTCATCATCTCTCATTCTGATGTCTTCATTCATACTATTCCATATTTTTAGCTTTTCAATCTCACATTATTATTCCCTTCAAAAATACTTTATAGCTTGTCCCACATACATTATGAAGTAATAAGACCCATAAACATCTAATAAACATTATTTGATAAGGGAATAAGGATAAAATTTATAACCTTAAAATTATATTAAATATTTTCTTTATCAGAAAATGTTATAGGATCATCTTTCATAATTGGTGGGAAACCAATAGTAACAACATCAAAAACTTTTTGGGTTAGAGATAGGATATAAGTAATCATCATATATTTCAATCCATAATATTTTCTTCTATAAAATCTAGGATTTCATCTTGTATTGAATGAATTTTTATTATCTACAATAAAAATTCTATAAGGTAACCTCTTTAATGATAGAGAATGATATTCCATAGGATATAGTAACAACTAATATGGGGGGAGGTTGAATAAGTTGTTCAATTTTTTGAGTTTCAAAAAAAATAGAATTTTAACCCCTATAACCTATTATGATTTATATTATTACAAAATATTAGTAAATAATATTTCATATAGAAGTGTGAATGATTATATAGAAAAAAATATTTATAAAGTTCGGCCTTAGTGTGATAACATATATCCTTACCATAGCCACTCACATCAGTCTATTAAAATTCACGATTAATAAGAAGTGAATAAAACTTGTGAAAACTCCCATTAGAATACTTGTATGTCCAAATAAGTAGAAATATACTTTACTCCATTCAATTTAAAATGTTTTATTAAAAAAATTTAGAAAAAAATAATAATAAATACTCTGTTTAAACTTATCTATAATTCCTCAGTCAGAATCCTCTATCTGTTTTGGCAAGATACGATTTTGTCAATCCAATGATGCTGGATCCGATTTACTCAATATGATAATGATAGACTTGTTGAAATCAGACTAATGAATTTATTCTCAATAGGAATTACTAAAAATCATACCAAATTTAAAATTAGATCTTTCTCATTCTGATTGAATCTATATGATCATCCAAATATGATCTTTCTCAATATTGAAAACAATCATTTAGTTGTCACATCCTCCTCATGAGATCTCTGGTTAGAAAGAATTTTCACATGATATCATCAAGGATCCACCTTCTTCTTGAATGAATGTTAATAATGAATGAACGACATGAACAGGTTTTTATAGGACACTAAAAAAAGTGGGAAAATTTAATAAATTCCCTACTTCATCAAATTTCAAAACACTAAAAATATCTCACATTTAAAATTCAACTATGACTTCTTCAGTCCTAATAATATTTCTCTAAGACATATGTAGAAATTAATTTTAGGTTTGACCTCATCTACACTTCTTAAAACATATGAAATCTTCTTTTTTAGACATCTTCATAATAATATCATTATGAATCTATTTCCATTTCAATTCATTTGAAATCAATTTCATTATCATCATAGTATGAATCTATTTCTTTCTCAATTCAATAAAATATAAGTTTTTTCTCATATAATTTTTAGGGATATATATATATATATCTTTCTCAAATCAGTTCAATTTCTATTTATGTATCATCTCAATAAAATTTTTGTGTCTTAATCGGATCATTCTGATTTTGGCTTCATTCTTATCTTATTACAATTTGGGTTTCATTCCCAGGTAACTTTGACAGAATAGTCACAATGATTTAATTCTCATTACGATGGAATTCCCATTACAATGTGAACACAATAATACAACTCTGAAAGTCATAAAACCTCTCCACCATTGATTCAAAATCATTGATCAAGATATTTTTCATGATTTGTGATAACTTTAGGATGAATATATAATCATCCAATATTTTCTGGAAACTATGAAAAATTTATAAAGCATGATTTCATAATATAGTTTATAGAAACATCTGTAACATTACGACTTCTTCATACAACTTGTGGATTTCTAAGTCAATTACTTCTTTGTTTGTTTGATTGTCGTAAAAGAAAACTTCCATCTATCATAAATTTCTACCTATGATTCTTTTAGATCCAATTATATTCAACGTTATGCCGATGGACTAGAGTACAATTATTCATGTCCATAATGAAAAATATCTTAAAATAAAATTCAAACCCTTTAGCTTTGGGTAAAAAAGATCAGAACAATTCAATAAATATTTTTACAATGGAATCTGTTCTATTTCTCAATAAAAAAACATTCCATAATAAAAAGGACAATGTTTCGACAAATACAAATAATTTGGTAAAAAAATATCACAATGTTTCTTCAAGTTACATTTTGTTATGAATTATATCTTTATGTAATATATTAATCTTCATAAGTTAAATAAACTAATTAATTAAATGAGAGTAATCATTATGCTTGATTAGGTTATAATTTCAATTTTATACTTTAAAACACAGTTAT
Organism: Viscum album; assembly: GCA_963277665.1. NCBI lineage: Eukaryota > Viridiplantae > Streptophyta > Magnoliopsida > Santalales > Viscaceae > Viscum > Viscum album. The sequence goes on along the minus strand of OY728147.1, from coordinate 1,484,720,762 downwards.
CTAAAACCTATTTCCTTGCCTTTAATTTGTTTTTTATGTCCAAAATTTAAATTAATATCAATTTATTAAAGTTCTTAATTATATATATATATATTATTTATTAATTTATTTTTTCATTAATTTGATGGTTTTCACAAGTCATTCATTAGATGTAAATTCATTTTCATGCTTAAAAACACATTAGTCTAAAAGAGGGTTTTCCTTGGGATTAGTGAATTTTTTTTAAATTAAATACTTATAATAATTTAAATTTAATGTGATACATTAGATTAATTTTTTCAGAATTTTTATAATTAAATTATTTTATACAGTCAAATAAATTATTGGTCCTAATGAATTATAAAAATAGTAAAATTTTGTTAATACAGTAAAGGCTAAAACAGTTTTACTAGGGTGTTAATCAAATAGATAAGGGTAGAAATGATACATGAAGTTATATAATCATTTATGGTTTATGACATTTCAACCTTATGATGAATTAGAATGTGTTTCATGTAACGACCTAAGAAACTGTTTTTTGAGTAATGACAAGTTTATATTTCAATGTCATCCATTAATCGAACAAACAATCATCTTATACAATAATAATAATAATAAAATAGAGGAAACGCTTCAAAATGAATTAAAGGCCCTTTTATTCAAATGACGAACATCTTGGTGACTACAACTCATAGCGATCAAACAAGAAGCATAGCTAACCAAAGATTCCAATTAAAACCCCAATTAAAATTATAGGGATACCACTTAAAACCACAAGAACCCCAAGAAGGTGATAAGGATCTTTAGAATCCATCAAAATAAACATAAGGATGGATGAAGCCACCGTACCCATACTAAGATTCAAAGGAATAACTCCAACCATCTCCTCTTTTTTTCTCCTTCAGTCACCCTGAGTGTGGGATACCCCGAGACCAGGCTTGTTATAGAACACCTATCCGACCTTTGGACCCTAACAGCTATAAATATAATCGTTGGCTCCCCCATGATCTACTTATCCTCTAATGTTTTCATTTTCAATTGGACCATTGAAGCTAAGAGTTGATTACCCTCGAAAGGTTCAAAAAGATTATTTATGTTATTTAATTTAATGTTTTATTAAACAACAAAAATGATAATAATATAACTAATTAATTGTCGTATTTCCCAAGATTTGAATCATATGAGAATAATATTTTCTTATATATATATATATAATGAAAATGGTGGGAATTAATATCATTATATTTATTATACACGTTTTAACTTCATCAAGTAAATATTTTTATTTTATGAATAACTATATTGAATAAGATGGGATTATACTTTTAAGTCTAAGAAAATATGTATTCAAACACTTGAGTTATATATATATGTATATATATATATGTTTCTTAAAACTCTAAGATGAATGTATTATACATACCCCCTAAATTTAAAATAATTAATAATAATAATGCAAATGTTTATAATTTGACCTTTTTATAATTAACCGTTTTGAGACGATGTCAAATTATGATTTCATTTACGAATTTGTTTCATAATGTTAATATCTAGATCAATGAACTCTTATTTGTGAATTTGAAAATAATTATTAATGTTGTTATGATAAATGGTTTATTGTATTAATAACAATAATATAAATCTTTAATTATGGAAATTAAGATAATCATTATATATATAATCGATAAAGGAAAATAAAAATATGTATTGATAAGGGTGAATTAATTAATTTACTTGTTTATTAAATGACCATTGACCTTTCTTAAAATAATAAATGTAGTTATTAATTGAAGGTTAATAATAATAAAGATCATATAATAAGGATAATAAAAAATAATAAAAGTATTGATTTTTTTTAAAAAAAATTAAGAAATGCGGGGGGGACCGGTGTTTTTTAAGGCACTGCTCTCCCCTCTTGTACGTCCAATCTAGCACCCTCCCATCGCAGTTGTTGTTTTTCTATGCCACATTGCGTTAGAGCCATTTGATCGACTCCCATCTAATCCTGGCCGTTCTTTTTTTTTAGATCTCCATCTTCCCCCTGCGTCTTCTTCTTCGTCGTGCACGCCTACCAGTAGGGTGTAGGCAGCGTCGTCTTCTTCACATAAGCTGGCAGAGGACCCAGCTTCGCTCCCTCTTTTCCACAGGGTCGGCACCACACCGTCATTACTCTACCTCGGATACCCGGTCGACATCTCCACGCAAGGAGAGTTCCGAGTCTTTATGTTTCTGTTTGCACCGAAGGCAAGAAAGGTTTGCACAAAGTTTCTTTGGATCTTCGTCCACCTCGTCATCATCCATTGCTGCTACCTCTCCTCTTCTCCAAGGCAAGGTAAGGGACAAGTCTTAATTTTTTTTAGCTTCGGTATATACATAGATATATGTGTTTATATATATTTACAACTATATGAATATACACCGAGTGTATACCCAGAGGTAAGGACTTGAGAATCCCTCTCCCTACATGGAGAAACAAATAAGAGTAAGGGAACTCATGGATCATGTTTTTCTTCAGTTCTGGTATTTCCATATACCTATATACACCTTGTTCATATATATATATATATTTATATACTTTTATATAAGATGATATATGCAAGTATACACATTTATTTCACATGTATATAACCCTTGTTTTTTTCTGCCCTAAGAAAAAATGGAGTTCATCTAATTTTATGAACTTCTTAGATTATACAAGTATATGGAGCATATAAGATATATATTTACATGTGATTATATATATGTATATGTACATCTATGTGCGAGCATAAGAGACAAGCTTGATTATTTGTTTTAAAATTTATCGCAATATAACATGATGATTTATTAAAATTATATTTACCCATAAAGAGTATTATTTCAAGAATAATACGAAAATTATTTATATACATGTTTATATAAATGATGGAGTTTAAGGATAAGTTTGAATACAAAAATAGTTTTTCCAAATGAAAATTTCATTTATCAGCGTTTTTGACAAGTCATATTGTTTTGTGAAAATGTGTGGTGTGAACACCTTAATCATCTACATGTGGTCCGGTGAATGTGTATTTTATAAGTTTATTTTTCCAAAACCCTGATTCGATTAATAATTATCAGGACATGTTTATATTTTGACACATATAAAGATTCTAATAATTTTAATGGATTCCAAGCTGATATGTATGTGGCACCAGTGGACTGCCTTAATCTGCAATGTTATTCTAGCATGTTCCCTTGGTGAAATTAATACTTTTAAAGAATTAGTTTTGTCATGTTTTAAAGAGATGAACTATGAATTTATGGGTTTATATTATCAGGTTATTCATTATTCAATGTTAATCCCAGTGCAGTGAATGTTAGCAGTTTATTATGTTTATTTAGCTCAGTGACATATTAATCACAATATCTAATGCCAAATGTGTTTCCTTAAATTTTTCATTTCCATGGTATAATTATTTTAAGGATGTCATAATTTAACACCTCATGTGGCAATCCTATTCATCCATCATTTTATGTACATTTAACTATGTAAATATATGTGTATTTTCACAGTTTTGAATAAACTTCCCCCACAGCCAGTTATCAGCATGTGTATTAGATATGAACGGCCTTGTTTTTAACTTTCTATTATGATGATTTGGAATGTTATGGTGTTTCTGTTCATTTTAGGGTTTCCTTTAAGCCCATTCTTTCAATTGTTATGTTAATATCTAATGTGTGTGGATTTTTAGCATGTACGTCTTTGTTTTATTAATGATTGTACTATCTTTATAACTATGAAAACGCATGTAAAATGGATTATGAGTAATGAATGTAAGAATGAGACCATATGAATGTAGGACCATGTCAAGATATGTTAGGGATGTATTGGACTTAAATGATTATGGATGGGTGCACCCAGAATTATATAGCGATTCAATGCATTGGGTAAAGGATGAGTCTCATGAGACATTATGTGCGACAGTCTTGGTGGTTAGCCTTGGCTTGTGCTACTATGGGAAACGTGATGGGCGGTTAGCCTTGACCCGTATTAAGTATGTTTTATGGTCTTGACGCAATGTCTTGACAAATTCTGGCAATATACATTCCCTCCGCATGTGATAATAAATGGTCAACCAGGGGTTAGTCCAACTAACAGGACATCCCCTAGTTGAAAATTACCTTAACTATGAGAATGAATTTATGAGGTATGAACTGTAACATGTGTAGTATGTTGTTATAAGAATTTTATGTGCCAGTGAATCATGATATGAATGTTTTCCCTGCTTACACACAATCTTTTAGAACTGAAGTAATTTTGGTTGTAAGTTATGCATAATTTATTATTCACGTGCTTGTGGACTCTGATTTATGTCTTCTTTAAAGCTTCATTTAATTATGTACTTCTTCACTATGCAAGTGGATTTAAAAAATGTAGGGTTTACAAGTTTTATGAAAAGATAATTCTTTATTTTTAGTGAAGTTTTTTATTATATTCAAGATGACTTCTTTGAGAAATAGTTTTCTTAGAACGTTTTTAAAGCCCTTATTGGGCATTTTTCTCACCCTATGTTTTTGTTTTAAAATTTTTCAAGCATGGTTTGTACTGATGAAGTTTATCAGATGCAGCTGGTTTCCCAGAATACTAAGCCTCGAGATCTTATGTAGTAATGGGACATGATGTATTATTGTAACTGTTTGTAATAAAGTTTTAGTACATCATGACTCATGGGCACCCAGGGGTCGGGGTCCTTACAGTTGGTATCAGAGGATGGGTTCAGGAAACTCTGGAAAACTAGGTGGTATGAATATGTTACTACGATTGACTACGTAAAAATGTTATAACTTTTATATGGCTGATGAAAATGTACCTACCGACCTACTGTCACTTCTCACTGATGTCCTAGAGACTATTGTATCTCTGGCTAGTCGGTAGAACTTCCTTAATTACACCGGACTTCGCATGTCAGGTAAGTACCTGTATGATGTGTCAAATTTGCCTAGGGTTCATAGTCTACACCAAGGGTTGGGAATGGATTACCTCTTAATGATGACAACACAATTCTCCTCTTATGCACGCCGGGGAAGGTACCACGAGGGACTCTTCCGAGTGTTCACGACTGGCGAAGAATTTGGCATGATGCTCGATAACCCCATTTAAGAAGCTGCTGCTGCAGTAGACCTCCGAGCAGCTAACTTGTGCCAGATTTTACACTATGGCTTCTGGGGCCAGTCGATAGACTTTGGGGTGTTGGAAGATAAGTCCACCCAATTGTCTCTTAGGCAAGAGGTGTATACTAATGTTTCCCAACTCCATACCCATCATTCTAAACTTAGAAGGCGTCATAGGTGTTCCCATGATTTTAACCCCCTCTATTCATCTTGTGTGTGGTTTGAAGAGTTAGGGAGTTTTTCCACTCTTTCTGGTGTACGTTTATTAAACACGGGCTTTGATATGTAATGTTTTCTGTAAATGGAAGTTTCTTGTTTCCTTTCATGCCTCTACCTTATCAGTTTATTAAGAGTTTCCTTTGGAATTTTTTTTTCAGATTGATGGTAAAATGAACATCTTATGACTACCCGATGAGTTAGTAGAGGTTATTATGATCAAGACATGTATGGTGGATTATCCACCTTTTCTCCACCTGTGAGGGTATTGCCAACGTCTGCTCGATTTAGCAAACAGTCCTGAGATTCTTCATTTGTGTTAGGAGGATGACCTTGTTTTTCATCTCATCGCCACGGCTCAACTTCTCTGCTATAGGTGAAGGGGAAGGTACTACGAAGGCCTCTTCTAGTGTTTTACTCTGGCACAAAACTTTTCTGCCAGAGCTTGCTTCCTCATAGCTTCCCAGGATGGACACCTTAGCGTAGACTTTATGTTTTAGGTCTTAAATTTCAGTCTCCTCAATTGCATCATTCCCCTCGATTACCTCGAGCGTGATGTAGTTCGGAGAGTTATCAGGGAATTTGTCTACTAGGACGTTTTTGAGATTTTCACTGCACGAGCCTCCCATTAGAATCCGGTGTGCAGTACGCACGAGCCGGAGTTCAAGAAATACTGCTCAAAGTGAATCTGGGCTAGGGAAATGAAAGACCTATGCACCAACTTTGTTATTCCGTTAACCGAGCCAGATCTCCTATTTCGGTAATTTTGTACGTCTGGGGTTTCTATTTTTCTTTTTATGAATAGAATTGCGAGGACGCAATTCTTTTAAAGGGGAAATAATTTAACGACCCAACAAAACTTTGTTTTGAGTAATGAAAAGTTTATATTACAATGTCATCCATTAATCGAACAAACAATCATCTTATAAAATAATAATCATAATAAAATAGAGAAAACACATCAAAATGAATGAAATGACCTTTTATTCATATGAAAAACATCTTGGTGACTACAACTCACAGTGGTCAAACAAGAAGCATAGCTAACAAAAGATTCCAATTAAAAACCCGATTAAAATTATAGGGAGACCGTTTAAAACCACAAGAACCCCGAGAAGGCGATAAGGATCTTTGGAATCCATCAAAATAAACATAAGGATGGCTAAAGCCACCACAGCCGTACTGAGCACCAAAGGAATAACTCGAACCATCTCCTCTTTTTTTCTCCTTCAGTCGCCTTGAGTGTGGGATACCCCGAGATTAGTCTTTTTATAGAACACTTATCCGACTGTTGGACCCTAATGGCTATAAAAATAACCATTTTCTCCCCCATGATCCACTTATCCTCTAATGTTTTAATTTTCAATTGTACCATTGAAGCAAAGAGTTGATTACCCCCTAAAGGTTCAAAAATATTATTTATGTGATTTAATTTAATGTTTTATTAAACAACAACAATGATACTAATTTAACTAATTCATTGTTGGATTTCCCAATATGTGAATTATATGAGAATACTATTTTCTTATATATATATATATATATAATGAAAATAGTGGGAATTAATATAATTATATTTATTATACACGTTTTTACTTGAGAAAGTAAATATTTTTTATTTTATGAGTAACTATATTGAATCTGATTGGATTTAACTTTTTAGTCCAAGAAAATATATATAAAAACTCTTGAGTTATATATATATATGTATATATATGTGTTTCTTCAAAGTCTAAGTTAAATGTATTATACATACAGCCTAAATATAAAATAAGTAATAATAATAATGAAAATATTTATAATTTGATCTTCTTAAAATTAATCGTTTTTAGACGATGTCAAATTATGATTTCACTTACAAATTTGTTTCATAATGTTAATATTTGGATCAGTGCACTCTTATTTGTGAATTTGAAAATAATTATTAATGTTATTATGATAAATGGTTAATTTTATTAATAACAATAATATAAATCATTAATTATGGAAATTAAGATAATCAGTATATATATAAGTCAATAAAGGAAAATAAAAATGTGTTTTGATAATGGTGAATTAATTAATTTACCTGTGTATTAAATTACCATTGACCTTTCTTAATATAATAAAAGTAATTAATAATTTAAGGTTAATAATAATAAAGATCATATAATAAGGATAATAAAAAAATAAAAGTATTGATGTTTTAAAAAAATATAAGAATCATGGGGGGGAGACCTGCGTTTTTTTAAAGAGCCTCTCTCCCCACTTGTCTGTCTGATCTAGCACCCTCCCATCGCAGATTTTGTTTTTTTATACCACCTTGCGTCTGATCCGTTCGATCGACTCCCATCTAATCCGGTCTATTCTTTTTTTCATCTCCATCTTCCACTGCATCTTCTTCTTCGTCACGCACGCCTACTAGTAGGGTGTAGGCAGCGTTGTTTTCTTCGCTTAGGCCAGCGAAGGAACCAGCTTCGCTCCCTCTTTTCCACAGATTCGGCACCACACCGTCATTACTCTGCCTCAGATACCTAATCAATGTCTCCATGCAAGGAAAGTTCCTTGTCTTTAAGTTTCGGTTTGCACCGAAGGCATGAAGGGTTTGCACCGAGTTTCTTTGGATCTTCGGCCACCTCGTCATCGTCCCTTGCTGCTACCTCTCCTCCTCTCCAAGCTAAGGTAAGGGAAAAGTCTTACTTTGCGTTTTTAGCTTTGGTATATATATAGATATATGTGTTTATATATATTTATAACTATATGAATATACACCCGGTGTATACCTAGATGTAAGGCCTTGAGAATCCCTCTCCCTGGATGGAGAACCAAATAAGAGTGAGGGAACTTGTGGATCTGGTTTTTCTTTGGTTCGGGTATTTCCATATACCTATATACACCTTTTCATATATTTATATTTATATACTTTTATATAAGATGATAGATGAAAGTATACACATTTATTTCACATGTATATAACCCTTCTTTTATTCTTCCCTAAGAAAAAATGGATTTCGGGTAATTTTATGAACTTGTAAGATTATACAAGTATGTGGAGCATATAGATATATATGTACATGTGATTATATAGATGTATATGTACATCTATGTGAGAGCATAAGAGGCGAGCTTGATTATTTGTTTTAAAATTTATCACAATATAACATGATGATTTATTAAAATTATATTTACCCATAAAGAGTATTATTGGAAGAATAATACCAAAATTATTTATATATATGTTTATGTATATGATGGAGTTTAAGGATAAGTTTGAATATAAAAATAGTTCTTCCAACTGAAAAATTCATTTATCAGCGTTTTTGAAAATTCATATTTTTTTTGTGAAAATGTGTGGTCTGAACCCCTTAATCATCTACATGTGTTCAGGTGAATGTGTGTTTTATAAGTTCAATTTTCCAAAACCCTAATTCAATTAATAATTATCAAGACTAGTTTATATTTTGACACATATAAGGATTCTAATTATTTTAATGGATGCTAAGCCGATATGTATGTTTCACCAGTGGACTGGCTTAATTTGCAAAGTTATTCTAGCATGTGCCCTAGATGAAATTTATACTTTTAAAGAATGAGTTTCAGCATGTTTTAAAGAGATGAACTATGAATTTATGGGTATATATTATCAGGTTATTTATTATTCAATGTTAATCCCGATGTAGTGAATGTTAGCAGTTAATTAAATTTATTTAGTTTGGTGACATATTAATCACAATATCTAATTCCAAATGTGTTTCCTTAAATTTTTCATTTCCGTGGTATAATAATTTTAGGGATGTCATAATTTATCACCTCATGTGGAAATCCTAATCATCCATTATTTTATGTACATTTAAATGTGTAAATATATGTGTATTTGGACAGTTTTGAATAAACTTCCCCCACAGCCAGTTATCAGCATGTGTATTAAATATGAATGGCGTTGTTTTTAACTTGTTATTATGATTCTTTGGAATGATATGTTGTTTATGTTCATTTTAAGGTTTCCATTAAGCCCATGGTTTCAATTGTTAAGTTAATATCTTATGTGTAAGGATTTTTAGCACGTACATCTTAGTTTTATTAATGATTGTACGGTCTTCCTGGCTATGGAAACGCATGTAAAAGGGATTATGAGTAATGAACATAAGAATGAGACCCTAAGAATGTAAGACCATTTCAAGATAGTGGAGGGATGTGTTGGACTTAAATGATTATGGACGGGTGCGCCCGGAATTATATAGCACTCCAATACATTCGGTAAAGGATGAGTCTCATCAGATGTTATGTGCGACGGTCTTGGCGGTTAGCCTTGTCTTGTGCAACTATGGGAAAAGGGACAGGCGGTTAGCCTGGACCCGTATTAAGAAGGTTTTATGGTCTTGACGTAAGGTCTTGAAAAAGTACGGCATTATACATTTCCTCTGCATTTGATAATAAATGGTCAACCAGGGGTTAGTCCAACTAACAGGACATCCCCTTGTTGAAAATTCCCTTAACTATGAGAATGGATTTATGAGGTATGAACTGTAACAAGTGTAGTATGTTGTTATAAGAATTTTATGTGCCAATGAATCATGATATGAATGTTTTCCCTTCATACACACAATCTTTTAGAACTGAAGTAATTTTGGTTTTAAGTTATGCATCATCTATTCTTTACATGATTGTGCTCTCTGATTTATGTCTTCTTTAATGCTTCATTTAAGTATTTACTTCATCACTGTTCAAGTGGTTTTCACAAATGTAGGATTTACATGTTTTAAGAAAATATAATTCTTTGTTTTTAGTGAAGTGTTTTATTATCTTCAAGATGACTGCTTTGAGAAAGAGTTTTCTTAGAACATTTTTAAACCCCTTACGGGTCATATTTGTTCACCCTACGTTTTTGTTTTAAAATTTTTCAGGCATGGTTTGTAATAATGAAGTTTATCAGAAGTAGCTGGTTTCCCAAAATCCTGAGCCTCGCGATCTTCGGTAGTAATGGGACATGATATATTATTGTAACTATTTGTAATAAATATTTAGTACATCATGCCACATGGGCACCCGGGGGTCGGGGTCCTTAAAATTCATGTCAATTTGGATACAATTTTATATGAATTTTACCTTGTATTAATGAAATATTTTATGAAATTATATGTGTGTTCCCCCTCATTTATAAGTCGGAACCACTTCTCCCCACTTATTCACACAATTTAATACTTATATATCATAACATAAATACTCTAGAACCTTTATAATATTATTCCATTGATAATGTATACTATATTATTCTAATAATTGAAATATTTTAATTATATATGAGTTTTCCAAAGGATGTTTCTCAAAGAAGAGGAATAAATCCAATCTGATCTCCATAAATTTTATTTCTTCTTCCATCTTACCTAAAAAAATTATCCTTAATTTTTTTAATATCTTATTATCAATATAATTATATGTTACTATGATTGTGGGACAATCATTTACCACATCATATATATCATAATATAGATTATGTATCCCTCATGTGTACATGTGGACCACTACCTCCACATAGTGATACAATTCTTCTCCAATTACTAAATATCAATTTTTTTAGGATGAAATTAAGGATCATATATCCAATCTATAACATAATTATTATTCAGTAATTTTTTGATATAATCTTCCTTATTTCCATCCAATCCATTGAAAAATGATAACATCGCTTGTGAGTTTTTGTGAATTACCACCTAAACAAAGCGATGTGATTAGTTTTTTATTTTTTGATTTACATGTATAAAAATAAGGAAATGTATAATGATTAAATATGATATATATGATATTATAATTAGTATTTTTTTCAAATTATTATTTACATTCGTTCAATTCTATCAATCGAAATGGGGACACCTCACTTCTGTGTACGTACAGATTACCCTCGTCACGAAGTGAAATACATAATTTTGATCACTTATTTATAAAAATTGTTAAAATTATATTTATAATGAATATATATTTTATTTAAATAATTATTGATATTATATATATGATGCAACCATGATTAATTTATACATATCATAACATTTAAACAAAAAACTCATAATAAATGAAAAAATTAACGCTTCAAAAAAATAATTTTAATAAATAATTTTATATAAACATGAGGAGAAAAGATATAATGGGATGACATATCATAATATAAGATCTTATATGGTTCTGATATAAAATTATAATTAGTCAAAAAAATTATACATAAGTTAAATAACATACAAATCAATTCAGATACAATATAATGATTTCTCATCGAACATTAATTTATTTGATACAAATTCCATATTGACCAATTTTTTCAATTGTGTGGAATATATAATTACCATTAGTTTTGAAGAATTATGAAAAATATTATTATTGGGATTCACTAATCCATATATGTTCCTTCCTTTCAAGAGGTTTGGATTTAATGATTACCAATATTTTAATGGTTATTGATTTCAATTTTGTTTCATTGATACATTATTTTTGTTATGAAACTAATTATATTTATGAGGTGTAATTACAAGTAAATTTAAATTTAACATAACAGATCCATATAAATTCATTTTATTTATTGGTAAAATTAAAATAATTACAACAAATCGGATTTGATTTGAAATTTACTAAATGGGGAAACATTTAAAATTTAAAATTTTCTTCTTTGTTGCATACATTATATTATAAATGTGTCTTATTTAATGAAGTGTATATAATTTCCATTATACATGTTTTATCATGAATATCCATATTTTTATAGTAATTATTATTTAACATTATTTTACTACATTCTTGGGAATTATTACAGAAATGTTATGTTTGTGATAAGGGTTTTATGTTACCATTTCATTTTTTCTTTGTATTATTAAAGCATAAATTTTTTATGATATAATTTTATGATATTTATATCAAAAGATCTATTACATTCATTAGATAATTTTAATCTAATGATATTACATGATTTCATTCATTTTCCACTTTTTATATAATCATGTCTGGAATTGTTTTCAAGTAAACACAACATTATTTTTCTCCATGGTCAATACAATTTATATTCAATGTTCATATATTCATTTAAATGTTTTTGAAATGTTTTTTATATTATATAATGATTTATTTTATCCATTTTTACACATTATATACTTTCTATGAAAAACTATTTTAAATGAATCTTCATGTTGTTTAAAAAATGTGGAGCTTTTGACCTTTTACCAAAATTGTAAAAAGATTTTTATTTTAACGTAAAATAAATGAATATGTTTTACATCCCATATGACATATAATTAAATTAAAACATCCTTTATAAGGTCACATATTTTTTTTTCAATGAAAATTTCTCTCTCTATATTTGTAAAAATCTTATATTTTAAATATCTGATTTCAAAATGAAAATTTTATATTCCTTAACAAATGTTATCAAGATTTTACTAAATTATATTAATTTATAACAACAAAATTTGATTCAATATTTTATTTAATAGGGATATGATCTAATTTCATAATATGTATTCTTTATGTTTATGGTGTATGATTATTATGATGAAATTACTATTAAACAAATTTTATTTCTATGTGTTATAATATGTTAAAATGATAATTGTTTTATGATCACTTGGAACTCCTATTTATATATATTATTATAGGATAAGTGGGTTAAATACATATCATATTGATGGGTTGTTATGGTATATACCATTAATGTAATGTGTTAAGATCAAATATTTTAGAAATTCTAAATAGATGACATATTTAATAAACTCATATGAAAAGTTTGAGTAAATCAGAATAAAGTTACTACTAAGAGAGTGATGTAAACGGCTATGTAGTCATTTCCATTATGGAAATTTTCCAACCACCATAGTATTGGGAGTGAACCATGAAGAAAGAAGTAAAATTATAATCTTATATGAATTCCAAAAAAACATTTTACTTCATTTAATGATATGATCTCATAGAACATGCTTTATTTTTAAAATATTTTGAACTCTTACGTATTTTTTTCATTTGATTGACAAAAATATTTTCCATGACTAATTATTAAATGAAATAAACTAATTAGGTATGATTATTATATGTTTTTATTATAATCTCATAACTTTATTTACATATTATTCCCATTAATGATTGTGGAACAATATATCATATGTTTACCGTTATGCAGCATCAGAACCCACACATTCCCATTCTTAGTATTCTTATGTTATGTAGAAGGGTTTTTAGTATATTATGTATATTGAATGATGTAGTTTTGAGAAACATAGTGAGAGAAAATATAGATATTTTATGTACCCCTTTTTTATATATCCATGTTTCAATGGAAAATAATCCAATACAGTTCTTGCATGTATCTTAATTTTATATAATGAATACTAATATATTAAGAGGTAATATTTATGTATGAAATGAATGTAATTTTTTAGGTCCCTATATTTTCTATATTAAAAACAAAGAATAAAATACACTTCATGTTGAGTTGAACATTATATTACATTGAATATAAAAAATTTATGTTGTGGATGGTATCACATTTTTATAGACAAAATCATTATAAATATCACCAAGTATGATACTAATCTATAATTATCCCATAATCATTGAAAAAATCATACACGTTATCTCAACCTATAACAATCATTAATAAATACATTGGCATAAGAAGCATCTCCCACTCATGTCTCAAAGCATGGACTATGGTGGGTGTAATAAAGGAGCTGTTGGATCCTAAATAAAATGGTTTATTCACCTATGTAGAATATATAAAGATAATACCAAACAAAAAATATATCTCCCATGGATCTTACAACTATAAGGCATAAATTTGACCATGACATCCTCCAAGTCCTCTTTGCCTTTGATGGTGACCACATCTATGATCAAGATCAACTCACTATCTCATAGAATAAATTTAATAAAAGGGGTGTTCTATTCCTTCCCACTCCCCTATCTAATTATTAAATTTTTAAGAAGCCTATTTATATTAATATGTTAGGGGATAGTCATATAACAACTGAGCTTGAATAGGGCCTTTAGCACCAAGTTGAGTGTGATAAAAGGTTGGGAGGATGAAATTCTGATGGCTACAAAATCCAAAAGAATAAAAATACATTTATGATTCAATTCCATTGATATAAAGATCTATCCTCCCTAGTGAAATATGATGAATTATTTTGGAAATGAATCGCCACTATCTTAAACTTCATATAATCAAAATAAAGAGAACTTATAGACACAAATATATTCTATAGAGAGTACTAATGACTCCCCTTCCATGATGATATGGTCCTATACAACACCCTATATATTATATTCTTAACTTTAAAACATATATATATATATATATCTCAGAAACATAAAAATTGGGAACTTGAACTATATCTCTAAATGTAATCCCTCATCAAAATGATCATATATAGCCTCATCATTTGTAATAATTTTAAAGTCTTAATGCCAAATGTTCTTGATGAAGATGATGAAATCCAACATTATATAATTTCCATATTGGAGAATATTAATCTCTTAATGATTTACCAAATAATTGGTTGAAGTATGAAACACAACCTAACACTAACTACAGAAATTATCTCATGAAATGGAAAACTCATTTTTATCCCCAAGGTGTAAAAAACCACTACTGATCTTACAAAAAAAATATAATCACATCCATTGAAACCTATTTATCCATAAAATATTTTATCCAAACCTGAATAAAAAACTCCATCCAAAAAAATAACATAGTTTTCTAATAATAAATAAACCTCTATACTTATATATAAATATAAGAAAAAACTCTTGTAGTGTTCTCCTTTATTTCCTATTTTTATTTATCTCAACTATGTAGAAATTTTCAAGAAAAAGTAACATAAAAAATTATAGTCTTATAAAACTAAAATATAAAACTTTTTTTCATTAATTCAAATTTGAACCAATTTAATCTATCTTCCAAATTCAAACAGAGCTGTGGAAAATGATGATGCATTACTCTTACATAGTTCCCTAGTTCCTATGAAAAAAACATATTTTATAATCATTGGTAAAGATGAATGTATTATCATTTTATCAAAGGGGTACCTTTGTACATATATCATAACCAATTTCCGGTAATTAATTCATATTATCGGTCTAGTGGATAATTTTTCCCTAGTAACTAGTGAATTCCTCCCAACTACCTATCTCCAAACTCCATAATATCCCTAAACAATCAGATCGTATATCACTCTATCATGAACCCCCTATAACAACTCCTTTTATTATAGTGTAGTGTGGGATAACCCTGATATCAATCCTCTAAATTTACATAGAATAGAAAATAGTATTAATTGTAAGATAATGCATAAAATTGGTGGGATTGCCCGCTATAAATAACATTAAAGACAAGAAAATAGTTGAATATTACTAATTCAATACCATAAAACAAATAAAGAATCATTACTAATAAATTAATAAAATACTTTACACCCTAAAGAAACTGGTAGTACAAAAATAAATCAAATAGAGTGAACTTGAACTCCAATAACTCTTGAACAGCCACCCTGAGAAAATAACACTCAACTAAATCAGCAACTAACTCCTACAATATTGAAAAAATTAAATATATGTATATATATATATGTTCAAAATATTAATTTTATTATAATTATATTACATAAAAACTACCATGAATATTTTAAAAGTGTCAATAATATAGACCATTGTTTATCGAATGAAACTAGCATATCACCTAAAAAAGTAACGCAACATTTCATCCTAACCATAGCTTTCTCACCAAGTATCTCATAGAAGTATGTAATATAATTTCAAAGAACATGTATAATAAAATCACCCCACATTCACTACGCTGCTATATTTTTTCACTCTCTCACTGTAACACCCCTAGATTTTATGAAAAATATTCTTTTTAACTTCATTAATGTCTTGTGTTGGAATCTACACCAAAAGGAGCTTGCACAACACGCATCCTTGAATTCCTTGCATTACACGCAATCGTGACCTTCCTCGATAGCGTGTGTAGTACACAATAACGAGTTTCACTAAACAACAATATGCTATTAAAATATTATTAAAACTAGCCATTATGAATAGTAATAACAACTTTTTAAAATTTTGTAAATTTTATTTTTCAAAATGGACTTCATTTTTGGATTCGGAATATCGAAATTAGCTTAGGGTGAAATTTTGGTACTTTTCGGATAACTTTCATTTTCTGATGAATAGTGAAAATTACAAAATTTTAATTAAAAACAACTGTTTTAATCGAAATAATTAATAGTGATAAATTATTAATTTGAGTGGTTTTAAAGTATATTTAAAATATATTTTGACAATTTAATACAATGTTGGTCATTGGATGTAATTTCGCATTTAAACCAGACATAAACAAGTGTTAATCTTTTGATAGTTATTATCTCTTAAGAACACGCTATTTGTTTTGACAATGGGAATTAATTTTTAAATTAAGTAATGCAACTGATATGTTTTGAATTTTGTAAAATAGAAATAATTTTTGAGTTCATAATATCAAATATAGCTTAGGCCTAATTTTTTTTATTTTTCTGGAAACTTTCATTTTTTTGATGAATAGTGAAACCACTATGTGGTAGTTAAAAAAATGAATTTTTCATAAAACATAATTTTACCGCTTCTGTGAGTGTAATTTCAAAAATCCGAGAGACACGGTTGATGTCAGTAAGTAAAATGTGGTTCAATGAGAAGAAAATAATTTTTTGTGAATAGTTACTTTTTTTTAACCACGGTTAAAAGTAAATAGGGTAATTAAGGGTAAAAATGATATTATTATTCCCCTAACACATGTCCTAATTCTATTGTATAAGTGTAATTCGACCAAAAAAAACCTTAGAAATAAAATATGACCATTTAGGCCCACTTGGATTAGATTAGGGCATTTATTATTAATTTATTTAAAGAAGGGTTAAAATAGTTTAATTCAAAGTTTAATAAGTAAATAATTTTTAATATTAGGTTATAAATAAGCTAAATTCGACTATAAAGATTCATTAGAAATCTAAAAAGATTTCCTACATAATGGTACTTTATTTGTAATTTTTAGACATTAAATAATTTAATTTATTTACGACACAATGAAGATGCAGTAATTATCTTATTAATGAAATATTGACATAATAGATGTTATAAATACCAAAATAAATGTAATTTGAGACTTTTTATGAATTACACAAATTTTATAGGTTAATATGTCATGTTATTATTGATGTAATTAACGTTTTTATAACTATTAATTCTGTTATTAATTTTACAAAAATCAATTACTAAATAGTGTCAAAATTGACATCAAATAGTTTTTAAAACAAATATTATATTATTAATTGTTATTTTATTTTTGAAAATATAAGGTTCAGAAAAATGACTTAGATAAGTTTATATATATTAATAATAAACAAATTGGGGTTTTTTTGGCTTCTTATAGTAAGATTATTAACATTATTGTTTAAGAACACAAAAAGACACGGTAAAAGTAAATTATCTAACTTAAAGTTAAATATAAATGATAAGGGTAAAATAGGAACCTAAACTTGTCTAAATTCTATTGGATGAGAATATTTCGACCCATCCCCACCTTATCTTCGAAATAACTCAATTTGGATCTATTTAACACCGAATTTGGCTTTATAATAAAATAATAGTTTTAGTTTTTCCAAAGGAGCCCCTCTCCTTTCTTATAAAAGGGCACGTCCTCCTTCTCTTCCTCACACCACTTTGAGCCTTCAAGCTCATCCAACCCCTGTCAAATTCTCTTCTACACTTCCCTATAAACATCCTATATGTTCCAGTCTTCTTCAAAGACCAATTATAGTGCCCTAAAAGGAGATCTCAAAGAGGCGCTTCAAAGAAGAGGAAATGTCTGTTACCGATTCTTTCAACTTTATTTCTTCTTCAACTTCTTCTTTTTAGGTTGTTTCATTATGAATTAATAACATAAGTATCACTCATATAATGATATTTTATTTTAAGTATGAAACAACCCTATTTCACCATCAATCCATCCTATAGAAAACAAAATCACCGTGCGTGCGTACGTACGGAATACCGTCTCCACGTCGTGGTGTAATCTGTTTTCCACCACCACCTTACTTGGATGGGTATAATGGTATACATAATAACTATATATGATTATTGTAAATTGATATTTATTTTTAAATAGTATACATACACTCAAATACAATTCCACGATCATGAGAACGATATCATCGCTCGTGCGTATGTACGGACTACCGTCTCCACGACGCGATGAGATTCATTCTCCACGTTAACCATTCATGAATGATTATGAAGTATATATAATAAGTAATCATGAAATATATGACATAATAATGATACTTGATTTATGTGTATATATATGTATGTCATCTACTTAATTCCATTCAACTCAATAAGGAAACGAAAACAGCGTTCATGCGTACGTACGGCCTACCGTCTCCATGGACGGTGTATTTCTTTCCATTTACTGATCTATTATATATATGTATATTATAAATATATGTTATATATAAATCATGTTTAATATTCTGGAATTAAGTAATCATGATCTATGTAATCATATGAATAATTACAAGTTATAACACGGACGACAAATAAAACGGTTTTACCCAAAACACTCTTTAACATGGAATTTAAAAAAGAAAGGGTAAAATAAAGTCATAAGTGAACCATATATGATATCATAAAAATGAGTATGATTACGGAATAAGTAAATGACATTATCTAAATCAGTATACAGGAGGTTCAGACACTTACGAAGAAAATCGGTCCTAAGGTAAGGGAAATATCCCAATCTCATGTTTATCCGAGATTGTTTATACATTCGTAATTACTGGGGTGTATTTTATCATCCAAATCCATGTTTTTTAAAAATAAAATATTATTTCCATCCACCCACATTTTTAAAAAAAATCCAATTTTACTCTTAGTTGAGTTTTTTGTAAAAGATATGAAAGGAATCTTTTGTCGTTTTTCGTACGATGTACTTTTTGAATTTTCCGACAAAAGTACGAGAAGAATGTTTTTTTAACTTATATGGAATGAAAATATGTTTATGGTTATATAAATCCTTGTTATCATGAAGCTTACTCCAAAATACTTCATGACTATTTTCAACAAAATCCTTTTCATTTAAAATTACATGACATTTTGTGAAAAGAAAATGATTTTGAAGAAAAAAGGATATTTTCCTCAAGAATTCATTTCAAGTGTTTTATCAAAACCAATTTTCATCTAAGATGACATTATTTCATATGTGTATGTTTCATGTATAATGTCTCTATGATTTACATGGTTTCACTTCTCTTATTATTAAATGATATCCATTTTTTTATACGGATTATGTAATGATGGGATGATGTTTATGAAACTCATTTTATTTATTGGGTTATTATGAATGATGTATGTTTATTTTGTGGAACAAGTAAGAATGATTTCATTATGATATGGGTGGTACCTATATCTCCCTCCAATGAATTGGGTAAAGATTTTATATCTCATGAGATAGACATGGCTGGAATGGAAGGTTAAACTGGTTCATTGAAATAGGACTGAAATGAGGAGTGAACTCGGTTCAGAAATGGACTTTGTCCACTAAGATAGTCTTGGCATTGATTCTTGACTAATAAGAAATGATTCTCTATGATTATGTGTGTATGCCAAAAAGATTCATGTTTTAAGTTATGATTATTGGGATTAAATTTCACTACTATGATTTATCCCAAGTTATGAAATTATGATTTCTTTTGCAGGTTATGATTTCCAAAATTTATGTTCATATGTATATGATGTGATTGATATTTCTTTTGTTTATCCTTACTGAGAATTTGAGCTCACCCTTTTATGTATTCTTTTCACAAGGATATAAAAAAAGGTTTTAGGTAAAAAAAGGATGATCTTTTTTGGAGATGTTGATGATCTTTCACCACGATTAGAAGATTATATTTTGAGTTTCCAAAGAAACTAAACTATTAAGTTCCTTGTGTGTGTGTTTTTGTTATATACTAAGTATTCCACAAAAGTAATGTAATGTCCATGTACGTTAAGCTTCGGATCTCTACACTCACCCCAATTCAAAACATTCTATGTTCACACCCACACTATAATCCATCCTGAACCATGCTCATATAAATCATAGTGAAATCTCATCCAGGACTATCTGTAGGAACATATCATTTCAAAAATAACAAAGACAATATCTATAATCCTATATATGCTATGTATCATGAATTATAACACAATAAACTACATCCCATTCATGTGAACTTCTGAAAAATTTTATAGGCACAACCATATAAAACTATTTTCAACAATCATTATTCTACTAACAATACATAGTTGTAAAATAAAACAATAGAAACCACCATCCATGTAGTCACCTACCCTATAAAATAATCCCATAAACAATAGATTTGATAACATATAATTATTTATTTTAGTAAATTTTATCAGATAAGGATATTTTATCAATCTGTTATCTCACGAATGACGATGTTTGGAAAAACACCAAGAACCCCAATAAAATGAGAATTAGTTTCCCATACGACTTGCCCAAGTAAGTGTAAGAAATAATAAAAACAAGAAGAATATATATTTTATAACAAAATAATGGAAACTACAATTCCTTTTAATCAAATTTAGATATCATCCCAAAAAACATGGCTAAATTCAATAAGTCCAACAAAATGGGAACTTTTATAAGCAAACATACATCAAGTATTTTTCAATAATAACCATATTTATTTAATAAATTATAAATTAATATCATATTATTTCTGAAACACATTACAAATTATATTTTAGTAATTTTATTTCATTAAATTCTAGTATAAATTATATTTTAAATTTAATTTGTATAATACATTCTGTGCTCGTAGATAATTAAACTGACCACCACATGGTTTCTATTATTCAAAATTATTAGCATCAACACCCACCGTTGAATTAATTTCTTATTCCATTTCCAATTGATTAATTATGAGTATTATAAGACTCTTCCTAATCTACCATAGATAATATTCAATAACAATGTATAAATAAATAGTAACATATAGCTAGAAATCAAAATAAACACTAATTGGAAAATCATCAACCAAAATAAAACATCACATGAAAATTGAGAAATATTATCTCTAAACACATTGAAATAAATGAACATAATGTCATCAAAAAATATAGTAGTATGAAATCACATATCTCAAAATATTTCATCCATCTCATCATTAACCTGATCTTAGTGAATAAACAATACAAAATATGCGGTCTCGACATATTTCATCCATCAAAGTCATACCAACCCCAAATATCAACCACAAAAGGCTCTAACATCCTAGATAAAAAATAATTGGGGAATATTTATTTTTAGAAAATAAAATCAAGTGAAAACCAAGGCCATAAATCTAAGCATGTGCTTCCACATAAGTGTTACCATGGTAAGGAGTGAAAGGGCCCGATGATAACATGATTTATATCATTTATATCATTTGAATTAGGTTCCAAAAATATCTCATTAATGTTATATTCTCCATTTTTTTCTTGTATGGGTGTTTTTCACTCAAACATTTGATTTCAATGGCGTTTAATGGTTTATAATCACTGATGGAAAATAAAATCCCCTCAAAAAGTTTCCAACATGTTTTCTTTGAGGAGACAACAAAACCCAATGGATATCATATCCATGATTCAGGGACCCAATTTTTAAAGGATTGTTATCATTGCGTATCTTGGAATACAGCACTTAAGAACTCACATAGGTCAAGAGGACGAAAACCTGGGCTCATCACACCTTTTTGGGAGAATCTATTGCATGTTATGAGACTCTCTTGTGGAATTAAGATATGTTCAAGAATCCATAGTTCACTTCCATGTAAGTGTCCGCACATTAACACTACATAATTGTTTATTGAATCCATAGATTGTTATATAATCATCTATATGTATTCGATGTTTTCTATCAATGTTATCATTTTTTGAACAAATTTGGGATTTCTTGGTCATTTACATAGGTCATTATAATTTTAGTATCTTGATATCGTGTTATGAAGATAATCATTGTCATGGAAGGATTGGAGTTGTTTTGATGTTGGGATAAATCACAAAAAATGGGTTTCCTATGTATACTCATGAGAATAATAGGATCCCACATAGTTCGGTGTCGCTTAACTGGACACACCAACTTTTCATGTCGTGGTAAAAGGAATTGACCATGCAGTTTAATTCCATGTTGCAAGGATGTCCAGGTGAAGGGATCCTGGACCTGGATGGTGTGGGACATATGCGGAGGCATACTAAGGTACCCAAAATAGACTTATAACCCTAGGTGGATTTGATCATATCGATAATGTGGCTCATAAAATAATAGAGTGATTTGGGTGTAATATTTTGACCTCAAAGAGGATTAATACATATCCAAGTTAGTTGGGAATCATGTTCATCATTGTTCTGTATGGTTGTGAATTATACCTAAAAGTAGGCCCATTAAAGGAGGCATAATTGAGGCTTATGCTTGGGAACATCCCAAATGAGGGAATGTTATTTGTTATTATGAAATGGAGATACTCATTTTGGAGAATGTGATTGGGGATTATGCCTGGGAGCTTAATATTTGATGGAATGTGATTGGGGAAAATTCACCAGATCATCCCATTTGAGATGTTGTGACTAAGACTTATGAATGGGATCATCCCATTAGAGGGAATGTGATTCATGATTGTTCATGGGATCTACTCATTTGAGGATTGGGATCATGAATATTTCATAATTTCTGTTAACCTCTATGAACATGTGATTCATTCTTGTTATGAGAAAGAAGTGGAAGTAGTAGATCTAATCATCGCATGATGTCACCTTATCCAATAATTGATTATTCTAGATCCCAAAAGGATTGAGAAAGGGATTTTAGGGTCGCCATTTCATCTCTTATAATTATTGTGACATTTGGTGATCAATCTGGTTATGTCCCTGGTCTAGGTGAAGTGTAGAAAAAAACATTCCTCCTGCAAGAAAATATAGGGGCATTCCTCTATGGGAGTGCCCGAGTATCAGTTTTGGGAAAGAGTATAATGTTGAACATTGGAACTCATTGAAGAGAAAGGCCAGAAGTTCTTCTCATCTCTAAGAAAGAGAGGTTCACTTGAGTATCCTGTTGTTGGAACTTGCATTACCATGTGAATTTAAACTTGAGGATACTCTGAAGGATATCATTTATTTTATTATCACCCTTGTTACCCCACTTATCACATGTATGTAATCTCCAAAGGGAATGATGATGTCCCAAATGACTTAATCATACATTCCAGGTTGCTTTGCAAGAGGCCTTATCATGATTCCGCTAGACTAGTTCACAAACGGATAGTCAGGGCGACTAATGATAGGAGATAAGAGAATGTTTTGAGATGTAGAGTATAATTCCCATAGATTCCTCATTCTACATAACATCTTCTTACGTGGGAGCCTATTGATATGAGGGTAAGGGAATTTCCTACATAGAATTGAAAAATAGGGGCCTATGTTCCATCCATGTAGTGTTTTTTTAGCCTGAAAAAGTTTGTCCTTTGTAGAATTTTTCTATATAGGGTGGAGTTCCTTCGGGGTAGTGTTTGGCTACATGTGGTAGAGAGTCTCTCCCCATTGCATTATCTAATGCGGAATGCCTATTTTCTGAGATTCCATTGGATTTTACACCATTTCGGAGTTATTTCAACAAAGGATGTAGGGATTTTAGGCCACCTAATGATTTTTTATTTCCTCCTTGATGTTATGTGGTGTTATTTACCTTAAAGGAATTATCAAAGGACATTATTTTTCATAGTAACTTCATTTGGATCTCATTAATTTTATTTCATCAAGTCTCAAAAATTTAATTGGTTCCCCATAGGTTATATTTGTAGAGAAGTAGAGGATGTAGTTTCCGATGTTTCTAGTAATTCATATTGGGTAGTGGAAATTATTTTGAAAAAACCCGAAGAGGATGCCCGACCCATGAATGACTTAATCAGTGACGACATCATTCACAAAATGGGGTGTAATTTTTAGGGGAGTAAATGAAAACCTCAATCCTACAAATGATATTATCTTATTTTTAGGAACTAAAAAATAATCTCATCGTGCAATATATTTAGTTTTTCGGGGGGAAATGTTTTTGGGAGTTGAAATCAAATCCTTCTTCCCACAAATTATTTTGATTTCATTTCCGAGTGATAAAATTAGCACATCCATTACAGAAACTACATAGTATGTGGGAACGTTATGAATCCATGGACTACCATAAAGAGCATCATTCCCCAAAGGTATTTTCCATTCACAATTTCAACACTTTTAATATATTCCATCAACAGTTCATTTGATTCATTTTTTCATCCATTGAAAAAAATATTGATTTTTTTGATTTTTTTCATAGTTTTTACGAACTAAGAAATTCACCCATGTTAATGGGATCCAATATAGGAAAAGAGGAATCTATTCTGGTATAGAAAGAGGATCAATTTAAAATAATTTTTGGTACACCAATAGACCCAAAATAGGGGACCACACATATAAATTGGGTAGATATCTGATTTTTCATTTAGTGATTTCATTGTGAACTCATCACTTTGGAAAACCATCTCGATTGATTTATCTTCTATGATCATCCTAAATTTTGGATTCGCATTTCTAAAAATTGAGTTCAACCATCTATGAACTAAATAACTTAGACAAAAATTTTGAGTTGGAACTATTCATAGTGGTTGGATAACTCATAGATTCAATAGTTCTGTGAATCGTTGCTACGTTGGACAATGCTTTTCATACAAGACCCTTCACAGAATGATTGACCATGGGTTGATTTATAAATTGAGAAAAATTAGTTCACGATTTTTGTTTTTAAATAAACTAATAATTCATGGGCCTATGATTTTATTAACGTAAAGTTCACAAGTCTCTAGTAATTTTCCAATATAATAGAAATATCACTTTTTAATTTGGAATTTTGATTTAGACAAATGTATGGATCTTTTACATAATGATTCTACTACCCCTATAACCCTCATGGTGGATGATGAAAGGGGGAATACTATGTGGAAACTACCAAAGAAAAACCCTATCATCCCAATTCATCAATTGTTAGGACTAATTAGTATCAACAACGGAGGATATCATGTTTCAGATTGGCTACCCATTTTTTACAATAATTTGATGTAGAAATTCAATCACTGAATTTGGAAATCCAACTAATAGCTTAGATATTTAAAAACAATAAAATCCCTTTGGGCAATGTCTAAAAAAAGAGGACCTTTATATGAAAGAGATATATTATTGTGTCCCTTCTAAATTACACCCATTGGTCAACATATTAAACTATGTGGGCATCAGATGAAAGAAATATTTTTTTGCAACATTTAATGAAACTATAAAACAGATAATAAGGATGAATGGATCCATAATGTGACCATTTCCAAAGGGTCTCATTCATCTTGGGTTTTAGTTGTCCTTTTAGGGTTTTCCAGATTTGTGAGGAATTCATTGCCGAATTTCCACCACAGAGATACATGAGTTAGTTTGGGTGTCTCAATTATATTCTCATCAAAACCAAAAAATAATCCCATTAATTTTATTAGGTGGATCTTAGACACATACACTTTCCATAAGGAAAATAGAGTGGTCGACATCAGCCTTTTGGATATCCAAATTATTTTAGTGGTTCCCATCAACAACGATATGCATGAAGAATGTCTTCCATCATCATCTACCTGGGATGATGAGGAGGGGACGTATCCTCTTTCAATGAAACTCATTTCCAAGGAAAAGTCCATTTGGAAAGATGATCGTCTTCCAAATCATGTCATCCTATTTACTAAGTAAATGAAATATTTCACTACGAAAAGTGGTCATGATCATTTCACCTAAAGGCTATTAGCCTACCAAACTATTGAACCTTGAAGGCATAATAAATCATAATGACCCGTCTTGGAAGAGAGTTGATTAAAAAAATAGCGGTCGGATATTATCACTACTACTGACTGGTTTTTCATATTAATAGCCTTATTTTCAATGTTTCTTAGAGTATGTATTCTATTGGTGTATGAATCTGGTATTTCAGTGATAATCATCACTCTTATCAGGGAGGGATAACTAGACATTAGAAGATATATAACCTAGCCATCAAAGAATTAGAAAATATCTATTATTTTTTGTGATTGATCAGGGAATAGATTCCACCACACCAGTTGGATGGTCCATTCAAGGTTATATTTGGTTGGTTAGAGGATAATATGGGGGCTACACATTCATCAACCCTTAATTTATTCTAGGTGATACAATCTAATAATACCTTTAGATCATAATTATTTTCCTTTCATCGAATAAGGATGAGTGGGAATTGATGGCCCGTCTCAAATATCATGATTGATTCACCTATAAACCATTCTATTACCCCACTTGTTTTTTCCCGAATGATGAATCTGAGGATTTCTTTTCAGGAAAGACAACCATTTCTTCTTGATAGAGGGAATCATGGTATCCAATATTGAAATAGAACATATCTTTAGGGGATACATGAACTAATATTTTTCCACCAAATAATCTATATTAAGATGAGATTACTTGCCTTCCATAAAAAATAAATTCTAGTTGAAACATTTAATGATAGCTCAATAACACTGTTTTATGTTTACTCTGCATGATACCTGATACCAGATTAGCATCCCATGTCCCATGAATTTTAATCCTAGCCACATCAGATTATATGTAAAAATATGGATCCCAACATATCGATACGGTCATCTAGATAAACTAGTTCCTATAGTTAGGGCATAGAAATATCTTGAGCTAAAATGGAATCAAAATAAAGTCACCAAGAATTTAATGTCTGTAAATTAGGTGCATAAATTTCATGTTTTTAGAATCCCCAATGAAGGATTATAAATCATGGGGTTCGACCTATCATGATGTCAGTACCACAACTGAATATCAAGCATCCATCCCTTCTCAAACAACCATTCCATTATCCAAGAAGTAATAGAATTCTTTAAGGGGTGGTAAGTCCTCTTGCGATCTGTTGATCATTATCCAATGAAGATGGAATCTTTAACTGGGTTTGGATATATTTCAATGCATGATAACATTTTTTATAAGGAATACATTGAGAAGGTGGATCTAAACCATCATGAGATTGAATGTATGATTCATTCATAGAAGAATCATTATAGACATTCTTAACAAGGGGTTGACATGGTTAGGAGACATGTTAATTAGTATAATGATGAAAATGGACACACCTCAGGTGGTTAGGATGTTTTCAACCGTCCTACTGAAACTGGTGTTTAGGAAATTCCACCTTCCCATTTGGGATCATGCAAGTGCCTGAACCCCAAGGATTTTAAGAAATTAGAGGTTCCTGGATAGAATTTATGGTTAATGAATCCCTCATAACATTCCAATAAGTATCCTACAACATCATCAATCCATATTAAAAAAATTATTGAATCATGGGATGAGTTTGATACAATATAGATAAGAGTATATACTACTAACATCTGGAAGACACTTCAGAAACATCCCTTTCAGCTTACGGTCTTTGATGTAGTCACTGCCCCTCAATGGATTCATGTTCATCAAAATTCTTATGAGGTGTTCATATACCTAGATGATATGGATATCTTCCTCCACTGTTTCAAGAAAATAATATATTAGTCTAATAATGTATCAGAAATGGTGGTAATGACAACTGAGCTAGATGATACTGATGAAGAAGCAATTACAATTGTTCCACTCAATCATTCATTTTATTGAAATTATGACATTAAATAGTTATTCATTTTTTTCATAGTAATTTGGGGATATTCAAGATATGAATGTTTCCCTGTTATACACACAGAGACATAGCATTACAGTGGAGAATATTCTATTGGACATGGATGTCGCTACATGATCCCTTAGTGAAATAGAGCATATGGAGGTGGTCCTTGAAAATCATTCTAGAGAAATTCCACCCATGGCACCACACAGTACTCCTTCCAAATATTTATCTCCATAGCACATCATGATACATTGGAAGGAGTCATAGCTATCGGTACATAAAAAATTGGGGTTTATTGGTAATAATTGTATTTATTTCTCTATCATTCATGTTATACATATTTATTTTCTATGAAAATATTATGCGCATAACCTGGAATTTTCCCAATGGTATACCAGAAAGTAGTCCCCTAAAGGCGTGTAACTCCTACATATTAAAATGTAAACGTGTTATAACTGATGGATATATAAAAACATGTATAGGATGCCAATTCCTCTGAGGCTGTTGGGGGTATCCCGATCCCCATAGGGACAATTGATCTAGATCAAACAATCACATTCCTAATATTGAAATCATCATCATCAGTTTAATCATCCAATGATCATGTTGACACTAATCCTTCAAAGATAAATTCAAGGATCTCACTAGTAGAAAAAAATGAAAAAGGGGGCCTAAAAACATGTGATATCTAGTAGATACAATGTCTTGGGAGGTCCAATGATCTTGATCAAATGAAATCTTTCACTTTATAGGGGATGTATTCATAGGATGTTGTTCCCATGGAGCATATTTATACCACCCCTCTAGGGTTGTCTATAATGGATGGAGTGGTACAAACTCGAGAAGAATAAGGATCAGTTATGTCCCTAATTACATGACGATTATCACTGTAATAATATTGTGAGTGGGTGACCTAATATTGATTGATAAACCGGTTGTTGATGAATTTTCACCTCGGGTATCTTTGGAGGAACTCAATGTTTCTTTAAAAACAGGATATGTCACACCAAAATTGATAGGAAATGATAGAAAAAATCTGGTCATGAATGTCAATTTCTTATAAAGCAAAGATTTGATTTCCATCCTTCCAACACTTACCTTTTATTTTATGATTTATGTATTAACTAATTCGACCTTCTAGATTCAGGATGGATGTTATTAATCACATTGGTTAAAATAATGCCTCAATATCCAATATTGTTGTAATCAAAATGGAGGATACTATCATGGACTCAAGCTATACTAACACTCTAGAGATAAATACATATCTTATTTAGGCTATCTCTAAATATATTCCACTATTTGAGAGAGTCTATGTAGAAGACCATGAGGGCATGATTGACCTATTTACTAACCACCAAAAAATATAGAATTATATGTGGAATATCATATATCGAAACCCCATGGAGTACATTATGAAGAGATTTACCATGTTGTGTCAGTCATTGTAATTTCTTGTGTATGAAGTATTTGATTAGAATTCCATTTATGACATAATAAAACAATTGATTACTACATGTAAAAATTATATAATGATAAACTCTCATATATCGACTATAGATTATGTGGATCTCCTTGCCTATATGACAACATGTGTTCTTAAAAGGTTTGTGGTTGTATTCTGTATTGGCATTGTTGGTGGAGATGAGATATGGTGTTTGCTCGATTTGATCTACAAAGTCTTCCTTCCATTGTTGTTGTCATTCAGGAGGCTGATCATTCGCTGGTGTTAATTAGATCTAGGTTTTTACGTATGGCGCATTTGATTTCTTTTTTGATTCTCCTAGTTTTGTAATGGGTTATTCTGCATTCTATGATGGTATTAATGGGTTCTGTTGAGATGTTGTATTATTCATTTAAAACATTAATGGTGAATCATTCTGAAAGAATTTATTTTGACCATGATGGAGTTTTTTAGGATGGTTTTTTTAATATGAGTTTTTTGTTCAACATATCTCAACCACAATGAATAGGATCCAAAAGAGGATTTGGAGATGGAGTTCATCCATGTAGTACTTTTTGGATTAGGTTGTTTGATAGGGTATGGCATAAGCCATCGGATCATGCTTGTGCTTTGACATAAGAATCTTGTTTGTCGAATAGCCTGGTAACAGTGGAGTGCATTATCATGATCCAATTCTTGGGAGGGTATTCTTTGTGTTTTCATTCTAGTTTTACTCACTTTTTCCATTAGATGTGATTTTTCCTGTGTAATTTAGGACTATTTTTTCTATAATGCAAGTCCTTTTTCTTTTCCTACAACATCAATCAATTTTAGTTGATCAAATTTTGAATAAAAAATTCCACTACATATAAATTTTAATCATGATAAGGGATAAACAATTTTAAAAGATCAAATCATGCTCTAATTTTTCCATAAGACAAGGGAACCAATAACAATTATTCTAACTGTTGTTTGGTTCATATGAAGATCCTGATGAACATTGTGTATTTTCTCTTATAACCTTAATTGTTTCCTTTATCCATTGGGATTCAAGGTTAGAGGATACAACTTGACTTTTTATTAGTATGACCATTGGGGGTTTTTATCCTAACATCCATTATGCCTTGTTAAATTAATTATTGCTCATTCTTTTCAGTAAACCATACAAATCATATGTCTAGGGAGTTGATCCTCAGCTTTTACATAATGTTCTATTGGCCGGTTTTTACCATAGAATTTTTTTCTTCTTATCAATGATAGTTTCAAGTATTGGAAATTAGACTGATATTACTAAGGGCTCAGGTCGAAAAAGGATGTAAAAACCAGCGTGGAAGTGCCATAATAGGTTCTATTTTTTGGGAATGTCCTAAAATTTTATATACATAAACGATGGATATTTCATAACCCTAATATTACGATTTATGTATCTGATACATGATATGGGGAAGGGACATATGTAGTAATCTTATGAATGGTTTACAACACGATGATTCAGGGAGTTTACGGAGGATGAAAAAACCTATCATGAGGACAAATTTTTCTTCTGTTGACAATAATATTTTTGAGTAAAATACGTAGAGCCAGCCCGGGATTGCTATAGATTTTAAAACAAAGTTGACCTTGATATAATATACATACAATTCCAATGGGCATAAAATTTGTGGAAATTTAGATTTTCCAAGACCATGAGGTGTGGATTTTAATGAGAGTGACACCTTAAAACGAAAAGGGAATCTATATCAGCATTTATCATGTTTAGGAAAATAATTCCTCATGTATTTGGCTTATGCAAAGTATGGTTGAAGCACAGTTATATTTTATATCATTAAAATAAGACACACGGTTGAATTTTAATGTATTTATTCATTGAAATTATTGATTTCTAACACTTATCTCACAAAGGGGTAAACAATTCACCCTTTTCATGTTTTTCTAACAAGGAATGTCATGTACTCACTAATCATCAAGGGGGAAAGGATTTAATGTTTAATATGGGGGGTCTCTATATCCAAAGAGTAATGTACGAGGTAAAGATCATTGTGTATCCATGGGTATGAAATCCCTATCCCGAGAAAAAAAAATTCCTCTATATGACTTTTTTTTGTCGGAAACATATGCATAGCCAACAAGGGCATATCATGCATAGACAACCAGAGGTGTTCCCAGGACACTGGATCTCTATTTTCAATGTACATGTATGGTCATAGGGATTCAAACCTTTCTAGACACATAGATTGGTTTGAAAATTGAGGTTTTCGGAGAATGAAATATCCATTTCAGGTTATAATTTACTAGGAATTTGTAGAGATGTTGCCCATACACTGGCAGGTGTGATGGGGTGCCTTGTGTAGGTGTGACCTATAAACATGGAAAGGGAGATTCAATTTTTGTTTCTGTAGGACCCATTTTTGGATATTTGTGTGTCACTGTGTGTAACAAAAGGGAATGAATCATGCTTTATGTATATATGTAAACCCATGAAGTTTAATTTGTTTTGGTAAGGATATTGATCATCAGATTAGATGAAAAGGCGAACCTATGGGTGGCCCAAAAACTAGACTTTCTGGAATCACTACATATCCTTGAATGGAATAAATCAATTCATATATAGTTCTTGGAAGGTTAACCCACATTATAAAAAACTCTAATCTGGGAAAAAAAATTCCCTTTAGATATGATCTCATGAATAATGTGAGGACCATATTAAATTATTCTTGGAAGATCTAGATCTCATATAAAAGATAATGTTTTTTTTAATATGATCTAACCAATGGGGTGGGATATAATTGGACTCCTTAATGTATATTTCATTTATAGGAATACATGGGGTCATTATTTGATGTTTTGGTTGTTTCCCTTATAGGGGTGACCCACAGATAAGAAATGAGGGGACATATGTAATCATTGTTGTATCTAGAAACAATATTTAGTATTGGGAATCATTAAGTATCCCATAAGATGTGAATAAATTCACATGTAGTTATTGATGGAAATATCTATATGTAGGTCTGATCATTACACTGGGGGTGCCTTTTTTATTTTTTTTGTTAGCTGGACCAGGATGTAAAAATCCATTCATCGCTATGAAACCTCTCTGGACATGAATCAAGAAATATTTTGTTCCTGATATATGTAATCTTAGTGTCATGAAATTTTGAAATTATAAATGTTTTTCAATGTTATTTGTTGACAAAAAATTTAATTACAAACATTAGTATAATGAGGCTAATCTGGTCTTGAAATTCCTAACATGCCCCAAACACAAGGGGGAAAGAAAGTGTCAACCATGGTTTGGGGGGTTCGTAGATCATGAGAAATGAAATAGGGACTAGATTCTGTAGGGGTGTATAGAGGAAGGAAAAGCCTCTCCATGGTAGGAATTTCAAATGATTGATAGTGTGATTTATGTTGGACACTTATTCATAGACAACATGCGAATACTATGAAGAGTCAAAAAAGTATTCCGTAGAACACTAGCCCTTAACATCCGATGGATGGGGAGTATTAAGAAGATCTGAAATTTCTTGGGGCATGGATTTTGATGAATGAAAGTGGTGTGCCCATGTATGAAAGAAATATATATATACCATTATTTTCCAGATTATTGGATATTCCCTACATAGATCTAACTCATATATAGGGGGATTCAATTATTGTTCTTCTGAAAGATCCCTGAATGAAGAACCTGAATATGAGATCCCTTCTATAAATCTTGATATATGATACCAGGAATGTTTCCATTTTATTATTATTTGGATAAGACTAGGGAATAATTTCTGTGGGTTGCTACATATCCCTTTGAAGAGAAAATCAAGACAGAAGTAGTTCTTGAGGAAATAAAATGTTTAATGTTGTGGGGAAAACTCTTCAAATAAGAAGTTAAATATTCTTAGGGTGGGAAATAAGGGGTGGAAAGAGTTTATTCCACCATATAGAGGTTATTGAAGAAAAGTTGTTGTAATTCTAAATTTTGGTGGCCATGCCCAATAATAAAAATGTGGGTGTCACTATATATCCAACATGGGGAGAATAAATCCATATCTAGTTCTCAATGAGATTTTTCTACATATATTTTATCTATATGAAGTGAGTATTATTTCTCATATCTTGTTGTTAGTCCCATGACATTGGGTCTAAGAATCACTATATATCTCATAGGTTTGGAATCATGTCGCATGTTTTTCTTAAACATGACATGGTGTTTGAAAGTTGCTAGGGGCAATTTTCTCTCCGGTGAGGTAATTGTGATGCCAGTATGCAGTTTATCATCATACAACTAGGAAGTTGGTGGCATTGTTTAACATCATGTTTTAAGGAAGGGGAATGAATAAGTGTTCTAATCATAGGTTCATAACACAACAGATATGAACATATGTGGAAAAGGACATTAGCAGGACTATAAAACACCCCCGATTCCAGTGGGAAACATGGGTCAATTGGTCAAAAGTTTGAGTGGATTTATGGATGGACTAGAAGATGAAATGTCTACGATTGGGTAAATATACAATGGTTTGGTAATCAATCCATACAAAGTTCTTGAAAGTAAACTCACTACATTGGCTAAATCCATACACTACGAGGGGGAATTTCATTTTTTTCTTCTCCATTTTTTTGGGGTATTTGAAACTAACATATGAAATCCAAACATATCTATGTTTCCCATTGTATGGTAATCAACCCATAAATAGTTCTTGATGGTTTCATGGTAGATGAATGATACCAAAATTTAATCCCTCTCAAACAAGGACTCCATAGTGCAATTTATTTTAATGTCATATAGTGAGGACATAGATGATAAAACTATAAATAAGATGGTTTTTATAATTGGATAAAAACAAAAAATATTATGAAATAGACCTTTGGACCAATTGATAGTATGAAAATAATCCCATGGATGGATGGAATCTTTTAGTTTGACCCGATATATAGATTCCAGGCATCACTATGTATCTTGTGAAGGTTTAAATCAATCCAAAAATAGTTCTTCATGAAAATATCCATTTAGATCTGACCCATATTCATAGTAGATAACATGTCTGTTGTTCATGGAAAGGCCAAGTACAAAGATTATTGGTGTCACAATGCATCCCTATTATAAACAGAATCAAGACATGTTTACTTTTAAAAAAGGATACTTTCTACGTGGATCTAAATCTTTAGCAAGAACATAGGAATTTTAATTTTCTACCACACAAATATGGATCATGTGAAACAAATAATTGATTGAAATTATGATCCCCATGTATTTTAATTTTATATAGTGAGGATGTTATCTGTGAAGTTTAATGACATGTGGATTGGATGCTAACATAGAGTTTAATCCCATAGAGTTTAGACCATGGGTGTGAACCTTCGAAAAAGGATTTTGTGTCACAATCACATTCTTAAGGAGGAAGGATTATAGTTTTAAGCTTTCATTCTTTAAATTGGGTTTCTTTCTTATGGTCTCCATGTTTTAACCGTGTGCATCGTTTATCATCATGTGGTTACCACTACGGAACCATTGATTAATCTTCATATTTTGAGGATGAACAATATATAGTTTAACATCATTTGGTTTAGAAATGAAATATATAGTTTCAAATCATCTAGTTAGGACGATGGATGACATTCCATTTTTCATCATTCTATAACGACAATATATCCATCTATTTAATATCATGAAACAAGGATGATTAATATGTAAATAAAAAAATGATTCATCAAGAACCGCACATTGGTGGATATATTTGGAGTTGTCCATCCATTAAGATGAAATAATAATATTTATTAGAGTGGAATTTGAGTGTAAAATACAATCAATCTCATTTCAACAAAAGAATTATAGGCTTCCTTTATAGTATCAACTATAACACTTCGAGCTACCATGGTATATTTCCCTTTGAATAATGAAATAGCTTCCATTGAATGCAACTTCGAGATTCTAACACACTGTGGCCAATCAAACTAGTAGTTATGAATAGTATAACCCACTTTGTAAAATTTTATAAATTTTATTTTTCAAAATGGACTTCATTTTTGAATTCGGATTATCAAAATTAGCTTAGGGTGAATTTTTTGTTTTTTCTAAAGACTTTCAATTTTTTATGAATAGTGAACAATATTGCGTTATTGGTTAAAACCGGTTTTTTTATTTAAATAATTAGTTATTTTATTTAAATTTATTTTTTGTCAAAATAGATTCATAATACCTATATAAGATCACTGTAATTAATTTGAGTCATTTTATAATACGTTTAGATATATATAAAAAGTAATGAACATTGTACTGTCTTTTATCCACCTCCTAGGAGCATTTCCAAATTTTCATGAAACATAATTTTACCAATTTTATGAGTATAATTTTAAAAATCCAAGAGAGACAGGTAATATTAGTAAGTATAATTTGGTTCAATAAGATGAAAATAATTTGTGTTGAATAGTTACTTTTGAATTTTATTTACCACGTTAAAAGTAAATAAGGTAATTAAGGGTAAAAATGATATCATAATTACTCTAAAACATGTCCTAATTTAATTTTTTAAGTATAATTCGTCCAAAAACAACCTTAGTAATAAAATATGATCCTTTTTTGTCTACATGGATTAGATTATGACATTTAATATTATTTTATTTAAAGAAATGTTTAAAGAGTTAAATTCAATGTTTAATAACTCAACCATTATTAATATAGGGTTTCACATAAGATAAATTAAAATAGAAATATTAATTAGAAATGTAAAAAGATTTATTACATAATGGTAATTTATTGAAAAAATTTAGATATTAAATAATTAAATTTATTTATGACACAATGATGATGTTGTGATAACCTTATTAATGAATGATTAAAATAATTGATATTATAAATATCAAAATAAATGTAATTTTGAAATTTGATAAATTCCACTAATTTTCAAGGTTAATATGACATTTTAGGGTAGATTATATAATTTTTTTAAGAAATCATGCATTTAGGATTTTCACAAAAAAACAAATACTAAATAGTGTCAAAATTGACATAATTGTGTTTTTATGGAAAATACTATACTAATAATTGATATAATATTTATCAAAATATAAGGTTATTGAAAGGAATTACATATGTTAATATATGTTAATAATGAACCACTTGGATTTCTCTTGTCTTGTTATAGTATGTTTATTAGCCATATAATATTAAAATACAAACACACATGGTAATTGTCAAACTATTTAATAGAGTTAAATCTAAACGATAAGGTTAATATGGTGACATAAACCTGTATAAAACTGATTGGTTGAGAGATTTTTGACACATCACCACCATATATTTGAAATAAATCATTTTTCGAGACATTAGATACTGAAAATTATTTTAATATAAAATAATATTTCAAGTTATCCTAAACTGACCCTCATCTCTCTTATAAAAGGGTACTTCCCCTTCTATTAATTTCACACCTCCAAAGCCATTTGGATCACCCAAACCCTACCCAAATATCCTAGTAACTTTCCTCCCTTCATCCCAGAGGCCTTCCATTGGTCAAAAATCTATCCTAAGGGGGCCTTTTGAACAAATCAAATGGAAGAACCTGAAGAAGAGGTAAATATTTAATCACCTCTTTCAATATCTTTTCTACTTCACTTTCCTCTTTCATTGTGGTATCAATTCTAAAATAATAAATCTAGTATCTTCAATAAAATTTTATGATATTATAAAAATGGTAATACCATATTCAATATTCTATCCATCATATAGATGAAAATTCCACCATACGTGCGTACGTATGGCTTAACGTCTCCACGTTGTGGTGTAGTTTGTTATTCAAACACTTCATTATTAGGATTGGTATAATAATGAGTATAACTGATATAAATAATCCATATAAATTTTTAATGATTCCGTAGATATGATATACCAACTGATTACATACTATTTCATAATCAATATAATGATATATTCACTCGTGTGTACATACAGATTACCGTCTCCACGAACGTGATGAGATTCATTCCCCATCGTAATAATTCAAGAATAATTTTCATTTTATGATTAAAAGTAATATTGATGAAAATAATATAGATCTTTATATGAATCAAATTCATCCGATTCATAAAAAACATGGCATACATAACCTTGCATATAAAAGAAAATGAATCAGTTAACACCAGAAACGATGATACTACTGAAATATTATTAACAAAGAAATATTAGAGGATCATATAGGATATCATATTTATGTAGATAGTTCTTGTATAATTTAATAATAATCTTTTAACAATTATAGAGGAGGTTAACATTACATCAACTAAGGAAAAGTAAAATATAAGGGTTAATTAAACAATCTATTTATTATCGGAGGCCGTTTTTTCATAAGTATCTTCTGGGACCTCATTATCATCCACATCTGTGTTTTCTAAAAAATTTATTTCAAAAAAAATTAACTATTTACTAGACTATGGTTTAAATTCATTTATACCCTTATTTTACCTTATATGTTTTGAAAGTAATCTTTCCGTCATTCTCCAAAAAAGGAACTTTATAACCTTTTCGATAAAATTAAGGTAAGAAAGTTTTTTAACTTATACGACATGTGTTGTTATCTTCCACCATTGTAACATCATCAAAGTTACCCTTACATGATTATAAAAATATTTTAAAAATAAATTCTTTCTTTTAAAACTATGTGACTCTTTTATGATTTCAAAATAGAAAGGGATATTTCTCTCAAATGGTTTTGATTTCATCTATGTCAACATCCTTTGAGAAATTTTACCCTAGTTTGATGTTGATTTATTATGATAAAAATTATCCATATTTTATTTAAGGTTTTGTGATAAGTTTGACTATGGATGAGTTATTTTTATACCATTCAGGGTTTATGGTTAAAGTATTGACATTTTGTTTTCTAGTTTTAATATGAATGTTTATGTTATATTTCATCCTTTTCATATGAGGATGGTATTGGACTCTGTATGTGATGAGTGGAGCCGGCTATAGCTCTTCGATGTATCAATAGGTCTCATGATACCATTAGATGTAGAATTGTGTGAGGCCTTTACCAATTGGGATTATGGTTTTGTCCAAGGCCTAAATAATTTTTAGATGTCTTGGTTGAGGCCTTGACAAGATATTTCAGAATGTCCAGCATTATACATTCCCTTATTATGAAAATGATAAAGATGGTTCATATGCTTATTTGATTAGTAGACTACCCCTGACTATGTTTAATAATGTCACTATTTACTCAAGTCATATTCTTTCCATAAATTGTTCATGTTTATTATATGTAAAGGCTTGGGTTTTGAATTATTCATCATGCCTAATGTTTATGTTATATTTAGTTGTATTTTTTACCCTTACTGAGATTTTTATCTCACCCCTTTATTTTGTTTCTTATTCCCATAATATGAAGAATTTAGTTATGTGTGACTTGTAGGCATAGTTTATAATACTTTGATGTTTATAATCGAACAAATTAGTGTTGTATTTATTTTCAAGTTGCTATGTTGATCTTATGTATGCATGTTGTTTCCCAAAAATACTAAACTAATATGTCATTCAGGACATGATTCATTGTATCATACCAATTTTATTTAATAATGCACAGACTCTGGGTAACTGGGGTCAAGGAATTACATTTTGTATCAGAAAAAGTTCAGTATAAACCATGGAAACTATATTTAGAAAGACTCTGATTAGAGGAAATTACCCTATGATAGACTTTGAGGATTATTATAGAAGATCTTCCTATAATTTATGTACTGTATAGATTTCATGAGTTTTCCACTCAATACATCCATGCCCAGATACGAGCAGGTAGAGGTGAATCGGGGACAGATGTACCTAGGGGTTTTTACCCAAAAACACCACATTGAGCTAGACTCAAACAGGAAGTGGTGCACGACAATGGGCCTTGCTGCACTCTTTGTTACAACACTCTGGGGGGATATTTTTAGGATAATTATCATTTTATTTACAAAACATTATGAAGGATTTAAGAGTATATACCTCCTCAAAGAATTTTTTTTATGATTATGGATTATATCCATAAACTGTTCAATTTATGTTAAATGTTTTACAAGATTGGTATTATGTATTTCGGTTCATAAGGTAATATAATGAATGATATTTTTTAGAAATGTCACATAGTGAATGGATTGGAAAGTATATCAATGCACGTAATCTATGTAGGTATTTCCCTCCTCCTCAAGATAATTATAGTGGAGCTAGTGATGAAAATCGTGTGGATCAACTTATCATCATACTAGGACAACTGACACATGTTATAAATAATAACCTTAACTGTATGGAGCACCTTGAACCAAAATGTGGAGGATCAATGTTAGACCACATCTTGAGTCAATAACCGTAGACATTCAATTAGTCTAAAAATCCATTTGTAGCTAAATAATGGATAAGTTCCTTAGAGAAAATATTTCATGCTTTGGGGAGAGGTAAAAGGCAAAAAGTTGTCATCGCAGTTTATCGACTTACCGGAGATGTAAATCAATGGTGTTCATTAATTCAATACACAAAAGAGGATGAAGAAGTATCATGTATGGAATGAAGAGAGTTTAAAGAGATTTTCTTAGAAAAATTCATTCCTCGTGACCATCGATCGGATATGGAAGGGTAATTTCTATGTCAGAGACAAAAGGAGGATTAGAATGCCACAAAGAATAAAGCTAACATTAAAAGTTTATCAAGTCATGTTATAGATTTTATATGTAACCCATGAAGTAAGATTGTTTGTTTCTTTGATGGGTTAAAAACATATCTTTCCTGATCATTAGTCTTGAAATATTTCTCTTTGCATGAAGATATTTTCTCATGTGCTATCAAGACATAAAAGAAATTATCTAAGACATACAACTTTAAAGTAAATTAAGAGAAGAAGAGATCTGCTGAACACTCTTGGAAAGTGAATAAGAAAACAAGGATGAAGGGAAGGGTTGAATTTCCACCCTATTATAATTGTGGATGGAAGAACTTTGGTTCCCGTCTAAAAGGAAATGGAGTATGCTACAAATGTGGAGATAAACGACATCTTGCTAGTGACTGTAAGGGGAAGAAAAAAGATACCAATGTTCAATGCTACAATTTCAGGGAGATGGTACATTATGAAAATGAATGTCCTAATCATTATATAAACATACATCATAAAAGGAAAAGGGATCAGGGCCAAGCTTATGTGATCTCTACTGCTGTGTTTGAAGCTCTGAAAGATATGGTGATAGGTAATTTAATAGTTTCCCCACGTTTATCCAATGATTTATTTCATTCTAGATCGTTGAATTGTTCATATCTTCGTAGTTTTCAGTGAAAATTAGATATATCCAATTCGATTTAACAATAGAGTTGTCAGAAAGAACACCTAAGAGAAGTATCGTTGCAACAATGTTTTGTGGATCAGTCCCCATTAAGGCACATAAAAAA
This sequence comes from Viscum album, assembly GCA_963277665.1. Taxonomy (NCBI): domain Eukaryota; kingdom Viridiplantae; phylum Streptophyta; class Magnoliopsida; order Santalales; family Viscaceae; genus Viscum; species Viscum album. The sequence continues at coordinate 1,484,679,830 of OY728147.1, read as the reverse complement.
TATTTATCTGCTTATCTAATTCTAAAATCCATGATGTAATTATATATATTCCTTGTTATATTTGACTTTCTGACCATGATGTGAAAATTAATTTTAAGAAGAAGAAGGATACAATTCTCGATGCTGATAAGGAGTACCTTATATTTAAAGAAGAGATGTCACCATATGATTCTTATCTTGATCCACCCCCATTTGATCATCTAAATTCAATCATTAGGGAGGATGAGAATGAAATAATTATGGGTGAGGAAAAGAATATTCGAATAGAGGATGTACTTTTTGTTCAAGAATATGTTGATGTGTTTCTAGAGGATTTACCTGGACATCCTTCAGATGAGAAATTGAGGTTTCCATTGATTTAATTCTCGGTTCAAGGATGATATCAAATACCGCATATAGAATGGACGTTGTGGAATCAGTGGATATAAAGAAAAATCTATTGAAATTAAGTAATAAGAGATTTATTCTCCCTAGTGATTATCCATGGGTAGCCCTTGTCCTTTTTGTTAAGAATAAATACATATCTATGAGTTTGTGCAATGACTACAAGGAGATAAATTCAATAACAATAATGAACATGTATCTCTTACCTCACATTGATGATTTATTTGACCAACATCATGAAGCTCAATATTTTTCAATGATTGACCTTAAATTTGGATATCATCAGTTGTGTGTGAAGAAGGAATACATTACGAAAATAGTATTTTGAACCTGGTATGGGCATTACGAGTTTACAGTAATTTCTTTTGGATTGACTAATGCACCCTCTATCTTCTTGGATCTAATTAATTGAGTTTTGAACGAATATCTTGATGACATTGTATTGTTATTTATAGATTATATCTTGGTATACTTAAAAATCTATAAAGGTCATGAAAATCCCTTGCAAAGTATTCTAAAATCTCTTAGATGAAATAAAATATTTTGGGAGTTTAGAAATTGTGAATTCAGGATTCTGGAGATTTCTTTTCATGGCCATGTTGACTCTAAGGATGGAATCTTAGTTGATCCTCCAAAGACCAAGCCAATCCAAGAATGGCCAGTACCTATGAGTATAACTGTGGTTCACAATTTCATTGGTTGAGGCAGTTATTATCAACGTTTCATCCAGAGTTTTGCCTGGTTGGCTAACCAATTAACCAAGATCACACGTAAGGGTGTTAAATTTGTTTGGATAAAAGAGTGTGAAGAATGTTTTGAAGAACAGAAGACAAGAGTAGTCAATTATATTATCTTGAATCTGCCATCAGGGAACAATGGGTTTCTTATTTATAGTGACGCTTCAAAGAAATAACTTGTTTGTGTCTTTGTGTAAAATGATAGAGTAATTGAATATGTATCACGACAGCAAGAACTTCATGAGAAATAATATCCTGCTCATGTTCTTGAGTTATAAGCTGTAATATTTGCTCTAAAAATATGGAGAGACTATCTCTATGGTTAAAATTTTGAGATTTCTACTGATCATAAGAGTTTGATATATATTTTCTCACAAAAAGAACTCAACATGAGGCAAAGGTGATGGCCTGAACTACTCAATGATTATTATTTCACTATACACTACCACTCGGGGTAGAAAAATAAGGTGGTGATGCTTTGAGAAGAAAGGATCACGGATTTATGAAAAATATAAGCATTTAAAGGGATCCTATTTTCATGGATCTACTAAAGATGGATATGGGAATAACCATGGAGGGTGAGTCATAAATAAATTTTCAAATGGTTGAAAAAACATCCTTACTAGAAAGGATAAAAAATTCTCAGACTGATGATGAGGAGTTTCAAAAGAAGATTAAAGCTACAAATGATGAAGGATTAAGTGACTTTGTATATGAAGATGGAATTTTGAAATTTGGGAAGAGACATTGGGTTCTCGACATACCTAATATAAAAAGGGAATTTTTGGATGATGCACATAGCTCCAATTTCTCTATACACCATCGGAGCACCAATATGTATAGTTATATGACGAAATATTTTGGTGAGACAACATGAAAAGGGAGATTGCTGTTTTTGTGTCCAGATGTATGGTTTTCCAACAAGTGAAAGCTGGAAGACAACATCCTATATGAGTCAAGAAGCCTCTTCCCATACCTGAGTGGAAATAAAATGATATTAGAAAAGAAATTGTCATGGGGATACCAATGACTCCAAGAAGAAATGATACAATATGGGTCATTTTTGATCTTTTTACCAAGTTAGCACATTTTCATGATATAAGAGAAGATTTAAAACATGATTGTTTAGAAAGACTGTATATTAATGGAGGTGTAAGACATCATGGAGTACCCCTATTGATTTTTTCTGATCATGATCCTCGTTATAATCAAGATAATGGAAAAGACATCAAAAATCCATTGATACTAAACATCATTTGAGCACTGCCGACCACCCTCAAACTGATGGAAAATCAGAACAGACTATTCAAACCATAGAATAAATGTTGAGATCTTGCTCACTTGACATTCATGGTATGTGGGATCAATATTTACCTATTGTAGAATTTTCCTATAACAATATATTCCATTCAAGTATTTTGATGGCACCATATGAAGAGTTATATGGAAAGAGATATTGCGCACCAACTTGTTGGGATGATGTTGGTGAAAAAAACTCATAGGCCCGGAACTTTTTGAGGAAATGATGGAAATGGTGAAGGTTATCAAAACCCACATCAAAGCTGCTCAACGTCGGAAGAAGAGCTATACCGATAACCGAATGAAGTATTTGGTATTTCAGGTAAGAGATAATGTTTTCATGAAGTTATCTCTATGGAAGGGAGTTATACGATTCGGTGAGAAGTGTAAATTAAGTCCTAGGTACATTGGACCTTTCGAAATTCTAGAATGAATTAGAGTTTTAGCTTATAATTTTGTAATGCCTCCAAGTCTATCAAAAGTTCAAGATGTGTTCCAAGTATCAATGTTGAAAAAATAAATTCTTGACCCAACGCATGTACTCACCTATGAGGAAATTTAACTGAACCAGATTTTTCTTATTGTGAAGAGTCTATCAAAATTATTGATACTAGAGAACAAGTGCTGAGAAAACTGGACGAATCATCTGGTAAAAGTTCTATGAAGTAATATTAAGATGGAAGAGACAACTTGGGATCCTCAGGAACATATGATGTAGAACCAATCAAATCTTTTTATGTAGTAGTATACTAGAAATATCGAGGATGAAATTATTTTAAGGATGGGATATTGTAATACCCCATGCTTCTATGGTATGTTTCCCTTTGAATAATGAAATAGCTTGCATTGTACGAACATCGAGATTCTAACACACCACGACCAATAAAACTAGCCACAATGAATAGTAATACCCCCTTTTTGAAATTTATTAAATTTTATTTTTAAAAAAGTACTTCATTTTGAATTCGGATTATCAAAATTAGTTAAGTGTGAATTTTTGGTATTTTTTTGAAAACATTCAATTTTTGATAAATAGTGAAAAATATTGCATTATTGGTTAAAATTGAATTTTTTTAAATAATTATTTATTTATTTTACATTTATTTTGAGGTCCAAATAGATACATAATAACAATATTATTTCAGCATAATTAAGTGATGTTAATTTATAATAAGTTTAGATATATAAAAATTGGATTGAACTTTTTACCGTCTTTAACCCACCTCCTCAGAACATTTGCAAATTTGCATAAACCCTAATTTTATTACTTCTATGAATTGAATTTTGAAAATTTGAGAGACACATTTAATATTATTAAGTAAAATGTGTTTTAATAAGATGAAAATAATTTTTTGTGAATAGTAACTTTTGACTATTGTTTATAACAGTTAAAAGTAAATAGGGAAATTAAGGGTAAAAATGATATCATAATTACCCTAACACATGTCTTAATTCTATTGGATAAGTATAATTCGACCAAAAACAACCTTAGGAATAAAATATGACCCTATTTGGTCCACTTTGATTTTATTAGGATATTTATTATTATTTTATTTAAATAATAGTAAAAAGAATTAAATTCCAAGTTTAATAACTAAAAAATTTTCAATATTGGGTCACAGATAAGATAAATTCGACTATAAATATTCATTATAAATATAAAAAGTTTTCATACATAATGGTATTTTATTTATAATTTTTAGACATTAAATATTTTAATTTATTTATGAGACAATGATGATGGTGTAATTACATTATTAATGAATGAATAAAATAACTGATTTATAAATTTCAAAATAAATGTAATTTGTTACTTTTGATGAATTACACTAAATTTAAATTTTAATATTAAATTTTAGGGTTGAATAAATAATTTGTTTTTAATTAATCATGTTTTTTTATATCCACAAAAATAAAATACTAAATAGTGTCAAAATTGAAATATCTGGGTTTTTAAAACAAATACCATTTTATTAATTGATAAAGTATTCTTAAAAATCTAATGTTCAGCCTATAGACTTAGATAAGGTTATATATATTAATAATGAACCACTTGCGGTTTTATTGACTTGTTATAGTATGTTTATTAACCATATAATATAGAAATACAAAGAGACATGGTAAAAGTCAACCTTTTTAAATAAGAGTTAAATCTAAAATATAAGGTTAATATGGTGACCTAGACAAGTATAAAACCTATTTGTTGAAAGGTTTTAAACCCATCATCACCATATCCTATAAATAAATCATTTTTGTATCCATTAGAGACCAAAATATTTTTTAATATAAAATAATATTTCAAGCTATCATGAAGTGACCCTCATCTCTCTTAAAAAGGGGTACTTCCTCTTCTAATAATTTCACACCTCTAAAGCCATTTGGGTCAGCCAAAACCTGGACAAATATCCTCGCAACTTTCCTCCCTTCATCCTAGAGTCCTTGTATTGGTTAAAAAGATATCCCAAGGGGGCCTTTTGATCAAATCAAATGGAAGAACCTGAAAAGGAGTTAAATCTTTAATCACCTCTTTCAAGTTCTTTTCTACTTCAACATCATATTTCATTGTGCTATCGTTTCTAAAATAATAAATCTAGTATCTTCTATAAAATTTGATGATATTATACAAATTTTACATCCATATTCATTATTCTATCCATCATATTAATGACAATTTCACCATACGTGCGAACATATAGATTACTGTCTCCACGTTGTGGTGTAGTTTGTTATTCAAACACTTCATTATTTGAATAGGTATAATAATGAGTATAACTGATATAAATAATAAATATAAATTTTTAATGATTCTGTAAATATGATATACCACTGATTACATAAGATTTCACCATCAATATAATGATATTGTCACTCGTGTGTACGTACGGATTACCGTCTCCACGAACACGATGAGATTAATTCCCCATCGTAATCATTCAAGAATATTTTTCTTTTTATGATTAAAAATAATATTTAGGGACATAAAATAGATATTTATATGAATCAAATTCATCCTATTCATAAATAACATGGCTTATGTGACGATTCATATAATGGAAAATGAATCAGTTAACAAATGAAACGATGATACTACTTAAATATTATTAACAATGCAATATTATAGGATCATATAGGATATCATATTTATGTATATAGTTCTTTTAAAATTTAATAAAAACATTTTTACTATTCTACTAGATGTTACCATTACATCAACTGAGGAAAAGTACAATATAAGGGTTAATTACACAATCTCTTTATTATTCGAGGCTGTTTTTACGTAAGTATCTGCTGGAATGTCTTTCTCATCCACATATATGTTTTCTTAAAAATATGTTTCAAAAAAATTTAACTATTTACTAGAATATGCTTTAAATTCATTTATGACATTATTTGACCATATATGTTTTGAAATGAATAATTCTGTCGTTTTACAAAAAAGATTCTTTATGAGTATTTCGGAAAAATTATGGAATGAATGTTTTATAACTTATACGGCGAGTGTTGTTATTTTCTGCCATTGTAACACCATCAATGTTTCCCTTACATGATTATAAAAATATTTTCAAAATAAATTCTTTCTTTTATAATTATGTGACTCTTTTATGATTTCAAAATAGAAAGAGATATTTCTCTCAAATGGTTTTGATTTCATCTATGTAAACATCCTTTGAGAGATTTTACACTAGTTTGATGTTGATTTATTATGATACGAATTTTCCATATTGTATTTAAGGTTTTGTGATAAGATTGACTGTGGATGAGTTATTTTTATACCATTCATGGTTTATGGTTAAAGTATTGATGTTTTGTATGATAATTTTAATATGAATGTTTATGTTATATTTCAACCTTTTCATATGAGGAAGGTATTAGACTCTTTATGTGACGGGTGGAGCTGGATACAACTCTTCAATGTATCAATAGTTCTCATGGTACCATTATATGTAGAATTGGGTGAGGCCTTTACCAATTTTATATATAGTTTTGTCAAAGGCCTAAATAATTTCTAGATGTCTTGGCTGAGGCCTTAATAAGACATTTCAGAATGTACAACATTATACATTCCCTCATTATAAAAATAATAATGATGGTTAATATGCTTATTTGATTAGTAGAATACCCCTGACTATGTTTAGTAATGTCACTATTTACTTTTCTCATATTCTTGTTATAAATTGTTCATGTTTATTATTTGTAAAGGCTTCTATTTTTAATTATTCATCATGCCTAATGTTTATGTTATATTTCACTATATTTTTTACCCTTGCAGAGATTTTGAGCTCACCACTTTCTTTTGTTTCTTATTCCCATAATATGGAGAAGTTAGTTATGTGTGACATGTAGGAATAATCTAGAATACTTGGATGTTTATAATGGAACTTATTAGTGTTGTTTTATTTTTCAAATTGCAATGTGGATCTTATGTATTTATAATGTTTCCCAAAAATACTAAACTGATCAGTCTTTTAGAACATGATTCATTGTATCATACCTATTTAATTTAATAATTCAAAGACTATGGGTAACTAGGGTCCTGGAATTACATTTAATATTAGAAAAAGTTCAGTACAAACCTTGGAAACTATATTTAGAAATACTCAGATAAGAGGACATTACCCTATGATAGACTTTGAATATTAGTATAGAAGATCTTCCAATAGTTTTTGTACTATAGATATTTCATGAGTTTTCCAAGAAATACATCCATGTCCCGATACGAGAAGGTAAAGGTGGCTCGGGCACAGATGTACCTAGGAGTAAAACCCAAAAACACTACTTTGAGCTAGACTTAAACAGGAACTGGTGCACGACAACGATCCTTTCTGCACTCTTAGTTACAACACTCTCGGGGGATATTTTTAAGATAATTATCATTTTATTTACAAAACATTTTGAAGGATTTATGAGTATATACCTCCCCAAAGAAAACATTTTTTGATTATTGATTATATCCATAAACTGTTCAATTTATGTTAAATTTTTTCCATGTTTGGTATTATGTATTACAGTTCATAAAGTCACATAATGTGTGCCTTTGTTTAGAAATGGAACCTAGTGAATGGATTTGAAAGTATATCAATGCACATAATCCATGTAGTTATTTCCCTCCTGCTCAAAATAGTTATAGCATAGCTAGTGATGCAACTCGTGTGGATCATCTTATCACCATACTGGGACAACTGACACATGTTATGAATAATAACTTTAACAGTATGGAGCACCTTGATCCACATTGTGGAGGATCAATGTTAGACCGCATCCTAAGGAAACAACTACAGACATTAAATGAGTATACAAATCCATGTGTAGCTGAATAATGGACAAATTCATTAGAGAAAATATTTCATGCTTTGGGGAGAGGTAAAAGGGAAAAAAATTTCATGGCAGTTTTTCGCCTCACAGGAGATGCATATCAGTGGCGGTCATTAGTTCAATACACAAAAGAGGATGAAGAAGTATCATGTATGGAATGGAGTGTTTTTTAAAAGCTTTTCTAAGAAAAATACATTCCTCGTGACCATCGAGCGGATATGGAAAGATAATTTCTTAGTCAGAGACAAAAGGAGGATTAGAATGTCCCAAAGAATGAAGCTAACTTTACAAGGTTAGCAAGGCATGTTATAGAATATATATGTTACCCAAGAAGTAAGATTGTTTGTTTATTTGATGGGTTAAAATCATTTCTCTTCTGATCATTAGTCTTGAAATATTTCTCATTGTATGAAGATATTGTATCATGTGATATCAAGAAATTAAATTAATTATCTAAGACTTACAAATTTAAAGTAAATTAATAGAATAAGAGATCTGCTGAACACTTTGAGAAAGTGAGTAAGAAAATAGGGAAGAAGGGAAGAGTTGAATTTCCACACTGTTATAATTGTGGAAGGAAGAACCTTGGTTCCTATCTAAAAGGAAATAGAGTATGCTACAAATGTGGAGTGAAAGTCCATCTTACTAGTGATTGTAAGGGTAAGAAAAAAGATACTGATATTCAATGCTACAATTTCAGGGAGATGGGACATTATAAAAATGAATGTCCTAATCATTATGGAAACATACCTCATAAAAGGAAAAGGGATCAAGGACAAGCTTATGTGATCACTGCTACTGAGTTTGAAGCTCTGAAAGATGTGGTGATAGGTAATTTAATAGATTCCTCAAGTTTATCCAATGCTTTCCTTCAATCTGGATCATCGCATTATTTCATATCTTCACAGTTTTCAATGAAAAATAGATATTACAAATTTGATTTAACAAGAGAGTTGTCAGTAAGAACTCCTAAGAGAAGTATCATTGAAACAATGTTTTTTGGATCAGTCCCCATTAAGTCACATTAAAAATATTTATATACTGATCTAATCATCATATCCATGATGTAATTAGATATAATCCTTGTTATCTATTGACATCCTAACCATGATGTGAAAATTAATTGTATGAAGAAGGAGGTTACAATTCCCGATGATGATAAAGAGTACCTTACCTTTAGAGGAGAAATGTGACCATATTATTATTATCTAGATCCACCCCTAGTAGATCACCTCAATTCAATCATTGGATAGGATGAGAATAAGCTGATTATGGGTTAGGAAAATAATGTTCGAATAGAGGATGTACCTGTTGTTCAAGAATATGTTGATGTGTTTCTAGAGGATTAACCTGGACATCCTCCAGAATGAGAAATTGAGATTTACATTGATTTAATTCTCGGTTCAAGGATGATATCAAAGACCCCATATAGAATGGCCACTGTGGAATTAGTGGAACTAAAGAATAATCAAGGGAAATTAAGTAATAATAGATTTATTCTCCCAAGTGTTTATCCATGGGGATCCCTAGTCCTTTTTGTTAAGAAGAAAGACAGATCTATGAGGTTGTGCATTGACTACAAGGAGATACAAGCTATAACAATAAAGATCAAGTATCTCCTACCTCACATTGATGATTTATTCGACCAACTTTATGGAGCTCAATATTTTTCAAATATTGAACTTCAATTTGGATATCATAAGTTGTGTGTGATGAAGGAATACATTAAGAATGTATTATTTTAAACATCGTACGAGCATTATGAGTTTACAGTAATTTCTTTTTGATGAGTTTTCAAGAAATATCTTGATGAAATTGTATTGGTATTTGTAGATTATATCTTGGTATACTTCAAAAGCTATGAAGGTCCAGAAAATTCCTTACACAGTAATCTAAAATCTCTTAGATGAAATGAATTATATGGGAAGTTTAGAAACTATGAATTCAGGATTCTGGAGATTTTTTTTCATGGCCATGTTGACTCTAAGGATTGAATCTTAGTTGATCCTTCAAAGATTAAGTCAATCCATGAATGGCCAGCACCGATGAGTGCAACTGAGGTTCACCGTTTCATTGGTTTAGTAGGTTATTATCAATGTTTCATCCAGAATTTTTCCTGGTTGGATAACCCATTAACCAAGATCACACATAAAGGTGTTAAATTTGTTTGGACAAAAGAGTGTGAAGAATGTTTTGAATAACTAAAGAAAAGATTAGTCAATGATATTATCTTGAATATACCATCAGGGAACAATTGATTTTTTTATATTGATGCTTCAAATAATGGTCTTTTTTGTGTCTTTATGTAGAATAAGAGAGTAATTGAATATGTATCATGACAGCTAAAATTTCATGAGCAATACTATCCTACTCATGTTCTTGAGTTAGAAGATGTAATATTTGCACTAAAAATATGGAGAGACTATCTCTATGGTTAAAAATGTGACATTTATACTGATCACAAGAGTTTGATGTATATTTTCTCGCAAAAAAAACTCAACATGAGGCAAAGAAGATGGCCTGAACTACTCAACGATTATGATTTCACTGTACACTACCACTCGTGGAAGGAAAATAAGGTGGTAGATGCTTTGAGAAGAAAGGATCATAGATTTATGAAAAAGATAAGAGTTAAAAGGGATCCTATTTTCATGGATCTAGTAAATATGGATATGTGAATAACCATGGAAGGTGAGTCATATATACTTTTTCAAACGGTTGACAAAACAACATTACTAGAAAGGATAAAATATTCTCATACTAATGATGAGGAGTTTCAAAAGCATATTAAAGATATAAATGATGGGGGATTAGTGACATGGTATATGAAGATGCAATTTTGAAATTTGGGAAGAGATATTGGGTTCTAGACATACCTAATATAAAAAGGGAATTGTTGGATGATGCAAATAGCTCCAATTTTTCTATACACCATCGAAGCACCAATATATATAGTGATATGATGAAATATTTTTGGTGGGATGACATGAAAATGGAGATTTCTGATTTTGTGTCTAGATGTATGGTTTTCCAACCACTGAAAGCTGGAAGACAACATCCTATAAGAGTCAGGAAGCCTCTTCCCATACCTGAGTGGAAATAGAATGATATTACGAAAGACATTTTCATGGGGATACCAGTGACTCCTAGAAGAAATGATGCAATATGGGTCATTGTTGATCGCCTAACCAAGTCAGCACAATTTTATGCTATAAGATAAGATTTAAAACTTGATTTTTTAGAAATACTGTATATTAATGGAGTTGTAAGACTTCATAGAGTACACCTATTGATTGATTCTGATCATGATCCTTGTTATCATCAAGATAATGGAAAATAGATCAAAAATCCGTCGATACTGAACTTTATTTGAGCACTGCGGACCACCCTCAAACTGATGGACAATCATAACAGACTATTCAAACCAAAGAAGACATGTTGAGATCTTGCTCGCTTGACATCCACGGTATGTGGGATCAATATTTACCTATGGTAGAATTTTCATATAACAATATATTTCATTGAAGTATTTAGATGGCACCATATGAAGAGTTATATGGAAAGAGATGTTTCACACCAACTTTTTTGGGATGATGTTGGTGAAAGAAAAATCATAGGCCCGAAACATGTTGAGGAAGTGATGGAAATTGTGAAGGCTATCAAAACCCACATCAAAGCTGCTCAAAGTCGGAAGAAGTGCAATGCCAATAAAAAAAGGAAGTATTTGGTGTTTCAGGTAAGAGATCATGTTTTCACGAATTTTTCTCCATGGAAGGGATTTATACGAGTCAGTGAGAAGGGTAAATTAAGTCCCAGGTACATCAGACCTTTCGAAATTCTAGAACGAATTTGAGATGTATCTTATTGTTTGGTAATGCCTCCAAGTCAATCCAAAGTTAAAGATGTGTTCCAAGTATCAGTGTTGAAAAAATACATGCCTGACTCAACGCATGTACTCACCTATGAAAAAATTTAACTGAACCAAATTTTTCTTATTGTGAAGTGTCCTTCAAAATTATTGATACTAAAGAACAAGTGCTGAGAAACCGGACGACTCATCTGGTAAAAGTTCTATGAAGGAATCATAAGATGGAAGAGGCAACTTGGGATCCCCATGAACATATGATGAAGAACCACTCAAATAATTTTATGCAGTAATATACTAGAAATTTTGAGGATAAAATTATTTTAAGGATGGGAGATTTTAATACCCCAAGCTTCTATGGTACGTTTACCTTTGAATAATTCAATAGCTTGCATTGTACGCAACATCGAGATTCTAACACCCCGCGACCAATCAAACTTTCCATTATGAATATTAATACCCCATTTTTGAAATTAAATAATTTTTTTTTCAAAATGGACTTCATTTTTTAATTCGGAATATCGGAATTAGTTAAGGGTGATTTTTTTTATTTTTTTTAAAACATTAAATTTTAGATAAATAGTGAAAAATGTTGCGTTATTGGTTAAAACAGAATTTTTTATTTAAATAATTATTTATTTTTTTGACATTTATTTGATGTCCAAATATATTTATAATACCTATATTAGTTCAATATAATTAATTTAATTCATTTTATAATATGTTTAGATATATAAAAATTTTATTGAAGTTTTTACCGTCTTTACACCACCTCCTCAAAACATTTGCAAATTTGCATAAAAAATAATTTTATTACATCTATGAATTTAATTTCAATAATCTGAGAGACATTGTAAATATTATTAAGTAAAATTTGGTTCAATAAGATGAAAATAATTTTTGGTGAATCGTATCTTTTGACTATTGTATACAACGGTTAAAAGTAAATAGGGAATTTAAGGGTAAATATGATATCATAATTACCCTAAATCATGAATTAATTCCATTGGATAAGAATAATTCGACCAAAAACAACATTAGGAATAAAATATGATCCTTTTTGGTCCACTTTGATTAGATTATGAAATTTATTATTATTTTATTTAAAGAATTGTAAAAACAATTAAATTCCAAGTCTAATAACTAAACTATTTTTAATATTGGGATACATATAAGATAAATTCAACTATAAATATTCATTAGAAATATAAAAAGTTTTCATACATAATGGTATTTTCTTTATAATTTTTAGACATTAAATATTTTAATTTATTGATGACACAATGATGATGGAGTAATTACACTATCAATGAATGACTAAAATAATTGTTGTTATAAATTTCCAAATAAATGTAATTTGTAACTTTTGATGAATTAAACTAATTTTGAATGTTAATCTGAAATTTTTGGGTTGATTAAATATTTTTTTTGAAGTAATGATGTTTTTATTTTTTCCACAAAAAACAAATACTAAATAGTATCAAAATTGACATAACAATGTTTTTAAAAAAATACTATTTTATTAATTGATACATTATTCTTAAAAATCTAG